>JAWWEW010000041.1:25275404-25283392 GCA_035583185.1 Anabacerthia variegaticeps
GTGATCCACTGAAGAAATAAAACTGCTTTGGAAAAATAATTTCATACATAGTCAACTGAAACAGCTTCAAAGCAATAAATTCCCATAAAACATTTAAAAAGATTATCTTGGTAGCACTGACTTAATGAATACTCAAAATGCAAGCTCAAATCTACCCCGTAAAGCAATCATGGTTTTTTAGCAACTATTTTGACCTTAGTGACACAAACAATTAATTCTACAAACTTAATATAAAAATAAAATTCTACATCTAATGCAGAATAATCTGTCAATGTATTTAATCAAGGATATGCTTTTCCCATGTATTATACATTCTAGCATGAAACACTGATTTTAACACACAAGGAAAAAAATGAAAGCAGAAACCTCAGAAGTGTACAAATGTACACACATGAGAGAGAATGCTCACCGTAAGCGAAAAAAAAGCAGAAGGAACAAGTCTGAGCAGATTACAGTTTGCATCATATTTTAATAATAAAAATCTATATTCACTTTAGCAATATTTTTAAATTTATAAATATCGACATCAAGATAAAAAGTTGCTTACGTTCTAGTCATACATCTTCAAAGCCGACCTGATGATTTGTGACAGCACCCAATCCATTTATCACCAAGTATATATTACAATATATTATAGAATACTGTCATTCTCTCTTGATACATGAATGAGGAATAACTCCCTGATTTAAGTCAAACTTCTCATTTCTGTATAAAGATCACAACAATACAGTTCATCAAGCAAGTAACAGAACTGTCCAAACTCCATATAATTGCTTATAAGAACCTAATGAACTCTATCTCATATTATTTACTTTCTGCAAATCATCTACATATAAAATTTAAAAAATTTAACTTACCCAGTTGCTCTTTTTATATAGTCTAAAATTTCTCATGTTTAACCTTCCCCAGTAAACACTCATGGCAGTTCAGTAAAAACATATTTTGTGAAGTTACTCATCTGATATACCTATTCTCAAGCATTAGCATAGCTTTATGCAGCTGCCCAGTTGAAGGAAATTATTAAACTCAGCAATCATTTACTTGTTTCCTTTAGAAAAAGCTATAACAAACTTAATTTGTTCATTTGAAGGCCTGCAATAAAGTGACTCAGGGAAGTCAAAACCAGAATGTTAAAATATGAGATGAGTACATAATATCTTGCACATATTTAAACAATAAAAAGTCTTAAGACTAATAACTGCAGGTACAATGAGGTTTGTTCTGTTTTTCTACTTGTCAAAGTTTGTTAGACAAATTGAATATTAAAAATAACATTTTAGAGAGTTACTGCAGTGATAATAATAAAACCAGCAATCATTTTCCTCTTAATTCATATTTCAAAATGCATCTGGTCAAAAACGGGGGGAAAAAGAAACGCATACAGGAAGAAAAGCAAAAGTAGCACAAAGCTATGCCCGTTATCTAAAGGACACCCTACTGCATGTTTACCGGTGTTTATGTTTCACATCAACGTATTTTATAGAAGGATTTGTAAGCCTAACTCAAGTTGTATTTAAATCCTATGGTGCAGACCCTACCATAAAATGCCTCTTGAGTCCTATTAACTGTACCCATGGTTTTACTTTGCCTGTCTGCTTATTTAAGATCTAATCACAGTTTTGAAGAAAAGATTGTCACTTCTAAGCCTGTCCCCTCAGAACCTGTCTGTTATTAGTACTCAACTGGATATTTTCATCCTTAGTTGTAATTCTCTATGGTCTTTGCAAATGCTATCTACTGGAAGCTGTGACTGTATGGACAAATTGGCTACACATGCCTAGGACTGCTACTTTGAGAAACATGTAAGTGGCACATTAGTCTGCTGGTGTTTTTATATTTTAAAGTGTTTCGCTTAAATCTAGTTTTCTACAAATTTTCACCAATTAAATACATTTTTTTACAATAAAGATTTTAAAATGTTGCTATCATCTGAACACCTGAATAAAGATGATAGCATGATTTTCAACAAAAACAGTATTAAATTTTTATATCTATATGTGTATGCATACAATTTATATGAAAATAGTATAAAAACACAAGGTATATATATAGATAATAGTGTATACATAGAGGTGGAAACCTGCTAAGAAATTAATGAAGACACTGAAACCTGTATTTCTTCAGACTCTAATACTGTAAGTGTTCAACTGTTAAAACAGAATATACTTGAATTTGAAGCAAGGCAGAGATTTAAGCCTTAACAACTTCTCATATTTCAATCTACAACTATTTCACTCTTCCACATTTTCTGTCACCATTTAAAATATTTAACTATAAATGTAGCTAGTGTACACTGCTTAATTCAGCACTAAAAATGATTCAATTTTAAGAGCTCTTATGACCTGTTATTTCAGAGGCCCGTACACATGCAATTTATCTATCATGTTAAAACATGTTTCTATAAAACAGTTTTTTATAATACTCTGTCTTACAGGAGACAACTTTCCTTCCATTAATGCAATACCTGACAGTGTAATGAAAAACCTCAGCATTTAAAATCAAGGGTTTGAACGCCAAAAGTGCTAAGTGGCCTCAGCAGATGAGAGGACAAGACACAGAAGACTTCAGTGGTTAGAAGCAGGTACTGGGCACTCTGCACAATTAGACTCCAATTGTTTACAAAACAAACTGTTTGGGCTTCACTGCCTTAGTACAGTCTGTATCCCCTGATGGGGAGGCAACTCCTCAGGTAGATAAAGTAGGAGTTATGTTTGCACAGGTTTTAAAAGAAACAGAAATCTTACAGTGACAAAAATTAATGGATTACATCTTATAATTAGATGGCGTCAGCAGCCAGACAACAGCTTAATTTTAAACATAACAGCAGTTCTCCATTAACTTGTTGAGAACACAAACTAATAAACTTAAAAAAAAAAAAAATGTTTTAAAAGTGAGAATGAAAACATACCTACAGGAAAGCTGCTTCTCTCTTTTCCCATATTTTCAAAATCACACACCCATGTTACACTCACACACACACAGGCAACACATGCTCTCTTTTATTTCAGTGCTTCTGAACTAACCAGCACTTTTTATTTACACCTACAACAGCAAAGCATCTTTAGTGTGAGAAATCACTCTGGTCCCTTCGCTAGGGTCCCTTCATTGCCCAGCTCTGACTTTGGCACAATTCATTGCAAGAGAAGCGAAGTCTCAAGTAATGTGGCCCTCTGGTGGAAAGCCCTGCACCATGTCCTGCGCTCCCGAACCACACAGTAAACTAACAGTTCCTGAAAACATGCACTGCAAGGCTTCGGCACAACTTTCATAAATATGCTGCGGGACTTTAATCACCGGGCGAGTTTGGTGGCGTGCAGCCGTATCAGCAAGATGTTGCCACCACGAGAACGGGACCCTTGTATTTCAACATTAACATGCACTGAAACAACAACAAATAATGCCTCACACTCTTCACTTCCACGACACTTCACATTCAGCACACACCGAGGGTCTGCAAAAAGGTACCCCTCTGAAAACAGCCCTTTTATTTGTTTAAAAACAAACAGGAAACAAAACAAACTTACCTGCTGTTGTTGCAGATGCAGCAGTTCTACTGTGCTTACTTCAGTGCTCGTGTCACCACTTGATCTTCCATCTCTGCTGCCAGCATCTAATTGGCTGCTTAGAGTGCTCATTCCATTTTGATTCATTGAACTGTTGCTTATTGTCTCTGTCGCAGATTCCTGCATCATGACTTAATACCTAAAAGTGATTAAGAAGTATCAATTAACACACACGTTACACCTTCACACTTCCATTATCAAGATGTCCCTCTCTGCCAATTACACAGACAGCATCTTTAGAAGAAGAAAAAAGCCTCACGGAGCCGTTTACCAAGAAATGCGATGTAAACTCTGCTTTCATACAGCTACTAATCACTGGAATTATGGTTTCTATAAGCAAGCTTTGTGTGCTTACATTTAACGGCCAAAATAACACACCACGCACGCAGCATGGTCAATAGCATTTATGAATAAAGTCTACCTATAAAACCACTTTAAGTGAAGGCACGGTTTCACATACTGCTCTATATTTCCTATTATCTAGCTTTGACAACCATGGATGACTATACAGCCTTATTTAAAATATTCACTATCTTGATTCTGTCAGAATTTTACAGCATATCTTATGCAAGGCTGTTGTTTAATGATGCACAGCTAATCATACAAAATTAAAATTTTGTAAGGGTGTTACAAATCATATGGTATCAACCAATGATAAATAGTATAATGGGCTTCTCCTTTTTTGTGACTAAATAAAATTTTGCCTCGGAGGCATTTTAAGAAAAAGCTCCTGCTGCAAACACGTCAGATATTGCCTATTTTTTTAATCAAACGGCTGATATTCATTTATTTTTCTGACATTTAAAACATTTAATACTGTCCTTCCTGGGAAGTAATTAAGCTTATGCATGAGCAGCAATCAAACTGTTCACTTGAAGATGACTTAAAACTCAATTTTAACATAGGCAAATAAATGAAAGATATAAAATTAATTTTCCAGGCATGTATTAGATATGAAAGCTGGAAATAAAATCTATCAAGAATATCACTAATGATTGTGCTAAAAACAGCATAAATTATGCATATTACCTTCTCTACAGTAATAAATGTTTTATCATTTTCACTGCATAAATATACTGTACTTTCAGGATAGCAATGAGATGTCCTGCCAAGATCAGTTGAAATCTTTGCAGTAAATAAAGAACCAACGTGCCCTTACAAACCAGAATTTCAAGGCGCATTTTGTATCTGTAATATGGAAAGGTCAGCATCTCTTCTCAGAGCCACCGAAGTCCTCTCCTGCTTTTGCAGGGTCAGAATGGACCTCACTTTCCTTCATCCTCACTCCCAGTGTACTGACAGAGTCCTCACAAAAACCTGGCTGAGCTGTGATTTTAAAAGACACCTCTGAAGGGAAAGGGATGTGTAGGCAAACTCAGGAGAGGAAACAAAGCTTGCTGCTTAGCTTAATTATTTTACTTAGCTGTTTGTTCCCTTGCAAAGTATGAGCAACGAGCAGTTGCCTTTCCCTGCTAAAAAGATAAAAAAAAAAAAAAAGGCAGGAAAAAAGGCAGGAATAGGATCACTACCACTTAAACAATGTGCACAGGATATTAATTAAAATGCAGTATGAGTTACCACAAACAAGCACCTAAAAAAGTGAAAGAATATACTGTGTAAAGAATGTTAAAATAGCAAAAGATGGATGAGTTATTTAAGGATAGTCTGGTCAGAAAAAAACAGGATATAAAAACCCTAAACACAAACACCATTAACATAAAGGAGGGCAGCTGTTACAGCCCAGTAAACAACAGCAGCACCAGATGTGTTTATGAACAAACAGCCCTTCTTAAACACTTATGAACATCAGTGAAGAAAAATAATAGAAATTGAAAATGTGATACATGCAGTGATGAATTTTACAAGGCAAAAACAAAGCTAATACTCTTTTCTGAGATTAGGCAGCTAATAAGTATTCAAATTAGGCATAAATTTTACATGTACAATGTTTAAAATATTCAGAGAAAAGGGTCTGATTGCCCTTAGTAGTTATATGAAAATTCTAATGCGGGTATGCCACAACTGTGGAAGCAGACAGCCCTTTCCGATTTTTACAATATTTACTTTCAATAAAAAGACATGTATATCAGAGTGGAAATTTATTTAAAACACTTCATCAACTGTATCGTTACAAGGATTTGGAAATTTGGGAAACTCAAACATTAATCCTCTCTTAGTCAAACAAAGATTTAACCAACAGACAGGTTCATCTTTTACAAATTCAAACCTTAGACAATAACAGTGGTATATTTAGCCAAAAAGGGCAAAGGGGTATAAATGTTAGATAATCAAAACATTAGAAAACACCCAGAAATTTCGCAAATTTCTGACTCTTTCATTACAATTAGCAGAGAAGGGTTAAACATCTTCCAGTTCATATTAACCAAAGGGTTTTATGTCTTGTGGATTTTGTATCCTTGCAAAGCCCCAGAGTGTAGTTCGGGCTCTGCATTTTAAGTTAAAGTGTCTGTGAGGCAGCAGAATGAGTTTAACGTAACATGACCAGTAACACTATTCTAGCAATAGAAAACAACAAATCCAACCCAACAGCTGTGTACAGACAGAAGGAAACTACAGAGTAACAATACTAAAAAGGGTAATTTATTTTGAAGTGAAGTTGAAGAAATACTGAAGTATTTGCATGAAGAACAAAGGGTGCCTATAATTCCATGTTAAAAATAAAGTATGTTTTTTTTCTAGTTGTAAAAGGGTACTTTTAAAAACAAAACAGAAACTTCAGCTTGAGTAATGCTCTATGTTGGTTGTCCACAGCCCCCTCCTCAGCACCAGCAACTGAAAAAGGGATGCTGAAGAAAGTAAGGGCACAGAATCTTTTTCTTTTCCCTTGCATACACACACACACACATATATACACATGAATATACTCACTTGTGTGAGTAGGTACTATCAACTCTAAACCCTCAAAACTGAAGCACTGAAAACATCTAAACAAGGATCATTTCCGATATCTATGTATCAGTAATTTCAGTTATTGGTGGCAAAAAAATTTGAACCTGCAACATCTCACTAAGTAAACTAACCTACTTTTGTTCTTGCTTTTACAACAGCAGTGCAGGCTGTTAGCATAATAATCGTAAATAAATACAAAGGAAATATGATGACTGCCAGATACTGAGGCTGAAAGTTTAGTTATTCAAATAGGACACAAAAAAATAAAAATACAGGTTCCTGTTTACATACATTTATACACATTCATACTTTCTAATCCTTCTCTTTTTTCCTTGCTGTCACACTTGCTGTCAGTCATGAGCGTGCCTACACAGGCACACATGCACACACGCACCCACATCCACAGACACAAACATTCACCAGCACCTACTTCTGCTGTGATTCCATAACTCTGGGCGCCAAAGGTGAGATATAAGCTCCACTACCTGGTATTTTATACAAAAGCATGGGGAAAATATTTGCTGTTCTCTGCACGAGAGATTGAAATTGTAGATTATTTTAGTACGTGGCAGCACAGCAGGTTGAATGCCTAATCCTGCCAGGGTAACCAAGCTATCATCCATACCGAAAAAAGAAGAAATACTCCTCCTGTGAAGTTAGAAGCGACAGCTTTACTTTTCCCCCCTGCACTGAACTGGACACTTTCTGTGCGCGCGTGTGCACGCACGTGCACGCATGTATGTTTTAAGCCAGCAAGTCACTGTACAGATACTTATTCTCTACACCACTTCCCTTTTGAAACATTAAACTGACACTGGAACTGACTGCACAAGATTGCATTTTCTCTTCCTAAACAACTTGAATTGAAAGGTTACTTAGTGTAACAATATTTACTTGCAGAATTGTGTTGTTACCAAGGGTATAATGGATGGTGGCTATGCAGGTTTACGCAAGAATGAGTGAAGCATGAGGCATTAGCCATGTGTTTGACATGTTTCAAATTGCTATAATCCAGCATTAAACACACCCAGCAATTCATGCCATTTCTTGCAGCCATAATCTTGAATAAAGCGTGCACAACCACTTATTATATAAATTAGTATATGACTCCCTGTTATAGTCACAACAGTGCTTTTGTGTTTATTTTGCATCAAGACGGGGTCTTTTATTTGTACAAATAGCAGGATAGCGCGCCGTAGCACAATCAGACCTCCTCACTTTATGATAGGGTGTAAGGCACGCCAGGCCCGCGGGCTGTGCCGTGCCCTGCCAGGTCCGAGTCGTGCTGGAGGGCCCGGCCGGGCGCCAAGGGCTCTGTGCCCGCCAGTCCCTGTCCTGGTCCCGGTCCCTGTCCCTGTCCCAGGGGGAGCGGCGGCGGCTGCGCCGTTCCGGAGCTGCCGCCAGGGGGCGGCGCGGAGCCGGCAGCGAGCCGAGCCCCGCCCTTCCCTTCCCTTCCCTTCCCTTCCCTTCCCTTCCCTTCCCTTCCCTTCCCTTCCCTTCCCTTCCCTTCCCTTC
>JAWWEW010000041.1:25283492-25288492 GCA_035583185.1 Anabacerthia variegaticeps
CAGCCCCTCCTGCTGCTCCAGCCCCTTCCCCAGCTCCGTTCCCTTCCCTGCACACGCTCCAGCCCCTCAGTGTCTCTGCTGTCTGAGAGGCCCAAAACTGACCCCAGGATTTGAGATGAGCAACTAGGATGTCACTACTACATTCTGTTCCTAATTCCTGATTTGAGAGTGGTAGAGATTTCCTTAAGAGAATAAAACTGTCACTCAATAGCAGCAGCACAGTCCAAGGGGGATGAGAGAGACACTGTGAGAAGCCCTAGAAGGTTGAACAAGAACACCTTCTCTTTCCATTGGCAGATGGATCCTGGTGACCACTGGTGCACCACGTGCCTCAGGCAACAGCAGAGCATCACTTGGACATCTTCCTGGAGGGGTTTGTGTGTTTGCTGACCCAGCATCACCAGGAGCAGTAGCAAACCCTCCTCTGGTTTGATGACCCCTCAAAGCGGGTGGCCACTGTCAGCCAGCAGTGCCAGGAATACCTCTCCAAGGGAGGGACAGGATGAGCTCTGCAAGTCCTGGTCATAGATTGAGAGACTGAAACAGGTTGGGAGGGATATCTGGCGCGCACTGGTCCAACCTCTGCTGAGACAGAATGGATGATAAAGTTGCTCATGGAGAAACCTCACCTAGTGGAAGGTGTCCCTGCCCGTGGCTGGGGGTGGGATAAGTCCCTTTAGGTCCCTTTAAGGTCCCTTCCAACCCCAACCACCCTGTTCTTCTCTGACCCATTTCACCCATGGGCTGTTGTATCTCTGCTCCCAGGTCAGTGCTTTGCCCTCACCTGCAGCCCAGGAGACTGTAGAGATACACACAGGTCTGTGAAACCTGCAAGTGGGATTATCCAAGACCTTTCCCACCCACTGGTGAAAATCATCCCCCATTCTTAGCTGCTCTTTGGGGATGCTGTTGGGGCCAGGAAGCACAGAGGGAAAGTTCTGCTTCACTGGGCCACAGCAGAAGAACTGATTTGGTCCTAGCATGGATGGAAGATGCTTCTTCTCCTGGCAAACTGCCCTGTGAGCGAGAACACACTGGAAGGGAATGGCCAAAAGTCTCCTCAGGGAGCCAGGGAGCTTTTCCTCTCCCTCCCAGCCAGGAGGAAGCCTCGGAATGCAGCAATTCCGAGCACAGGCTGCCGAGCAACTGCAGCCTAATGTACAACCCATAAGGATAAGCCAGCATATGGACCTTGGATTCTGCCATGGTTTAGCAGAACTTAATTGGATCATCCATTTTTTCTGATATTAACATATCAGGGTTGCTGCTAATCCCCTGGGAGGTCCTGTGTGCTGCAGATTAAAGCACTTTTCACAATCTGGATGATACGCTTGGCTAAACAATATTAAGAAACTAAATCTCCAAACACTTAACTGCTAATTTAATGCAATTTCCCAAAGTCTGATGCTTTCTGGGGGTGCTATTGAGATGCATGAACCCCCAAGTAAATACGTCAAGATAATCTACCCAAAAGAATGGACTGTTCCAGGGGATGCCTTACTTTGGTTTAAAATACTGCAGCTTTACTGCAGCTGGGAGGGCATTATTGAGATTTATTGTAACAGGAAGAAAAAAAGTCTTTGAAGAATGGGTCTCTTTCTCCAAGAGTTCAAACACTGTTCAGCACAGATTGCATTCCCAGGCTGCCTCTGGATGCCAAGAAGTGACTACATTACCCATTTCCTTGGATCTACATTCACAGCCCAAGCAATTCTGTATTTCAGGACTGACGCCTGGATTCTGGATTCTCCCAAATTCAGATATGTGGATATGAATCACATGGATTCAGCTCCCCATCTGTTTATTGTCACACAACAGCAAAAGGTTGACACACTCTTTTCCCTTCCCTTCCCTTCCCTTCCCTTTCCTTCCCTTCCCTTCCCTTCCCTTCCCTTCCCTTCCCGTCCCTGCCCTGCCCTGCCCTGCCCTGCCCTGCCCTGCCCTGCCCTGCCCTGCGCTTCGACCGCGCCGTGCCACGTGCGGGACACGCGGGGCGGAGCCCACCCGGCCAGCGTGGCCGGGCACCCCTGGCAGGGACGACGGCAGTACCCTGACCACAGCACTGGGCACACTGTGTGCGCTGACCCCCCAGCAGTGGGCACACTGCACTGACCCCAGCGCTGGGCACACTGTGTGTGGTGACCACAGCACTGGGCACACAGCACTGGGCACACTGTGTGTGCTGACCCCAGCGCTGGGCGCACTGCACTGACCCCAGTGCAGGCACACTGCACACTGACCCCAGCGCTGGAGATGGGGAGGCCCGCAGCACCTCCAAGAAACCAGAGCAGCTGCCTGCCCCGCTCCAGGGTGAGCCACCCGGACCACGGCAACACCCCCAGACCCATAACCTTGCACTGGCGCTACGGTGCCCATGTTGGTTGATGCACAGACAAGACAGACCCACAGCACACGCTGCTCGATACCACGAACCTGGGATTGCCCAGAATGGCCATGTGTTTGCCTCGCTTTCCTCCTTAAAACACAGCCTAACCCGCAGCCTTTTGAAACTGGCCTATGATGTAAAGGCAGAGGTGAGGAGCTGGGCTTAAATAATTGTAACTTTTGTGCTCTGCTGGAATTAATTCATCATTGACACCGGGCAAAATGCATCTGAAGTCTTCCTGGTAAGCCAAAAGTCTTTAATACTTAAGATTGCTTAATAAATCAAAATGCCAAATATGAAGGACATAGCTGAATGTGTGAGAACAAAAAACTGGGAAAGCTAAGAGAAGATTTGTAAAGCTTTGGGGTTTTGGTGTTTTTTTTTTTTGGTTTTTTTTTCCACTTTATCTAAAATATTTAGCTTTCAAATATTGAATTAAGCAGAGATGTCACTGCATCTTTTTAAAAAATAGGTACATATATTAATATGTTTTAAGATAAATACTATATAAATATAAATGTAATGTATAAGTAATAAATATAATTATGTTTAAAACACTAATTATGTCAAACACTATTGAAGTACCATAGAAAACAGGATCTATGTTAGTAGGTGTAAAATAAAGTATTTATATTAGTAGATTTAATACACTACTATCTACTCAAATAAGTTTTCTCTGTAGAAAAGCAAAGCGTGCTCAAACACCTTGTGCTGAAAGGTCTTTCAGGAAAACAGAGCTTCCAGTTGTGCGTTACAGAGCGTATCTTAGCATAATCAGAAAGAAAACATATCATCTGCATCAGTGAGTGAAGTCAGCATCTTTCATGAGAAAAAATAGAATTTTCATGATAAAAGACATCATCTATTCAAAGCCAGATAATAATTTTACTATTTAGAATAGTCTCACTACTGAAGATGGTACTTCTGAGTAAAGTAACAGTTCAAAAATGTATAAAAAAGGCAGCAATGGGACAACAGAGTCTCAATCATAACACAGAAAAGTCTGATATTCTGAAGAATTCAAGTTATAGTATGAAACTTTCAAGTGGGCACTCATATGGTGGGCCTCTGAAGGCCATTTTTGAACAGAGATTTACAATAAAATTGACAACTGGATTCTTTTCAAATTACCACAGATTACATTTATTTACTTGAGACAAGAACCAGCAGTTCATCACCGCTCCCTTCTTCACCCACACACAGCACCAGGTGAAGAAAACATGCATTCTTCCTGCAGTGTTATCTTAACAGGTGCATTCGGCTGGCATGAGAAGGCATTAAGAAATCAGATTAATCGATTTGTGCTAAACAGCAACTGAAAAAACAAGCATTGCCTAAAATATTTATCTCTCTACTATAAGCCACAATTTTTTCCCACTATCTGGGGACTATGGTTTACCTATCACATGTTTAAATGGACATTCTTTTAACTGACTAGTATCAACAGTCAGATAAAGGTATTGAAGGTAGAATATCATACTCAATCCTAACTAAAAGCCATCCTGCATTTTAAAGGCTGTATCTTTTCCTTTCATGCCATCTCAATTCTTCTGGACTAATAAAAATAGTAAGTCAGTTCAGGGTACAATAATTTATCTGCTTTCTAAAATTTAGGAGTATGTCATCACACTCATCTGATTATTAAAAAAAGAGTTAATTCAGTTCCTAAAACAGCAAGGAAGCTCTAATTAATTTCTACATGCTATTTATTTTCACTTGCTAGAAAAAGAAAATCCCTGTGAAGGCCAGTGTTACCTATATGAGTAGTCTGTACAGTATCGTAGTATCTGTACCTTACACACAGGATAGTGGCAAAAGCATGCTAGAGTGCATTACCTACAGCCCACGCAGAAATGAGCAGCCAATTTCAGGATAAGATTCTTATTTGAGCAACGACAGCTTGGGAAACCCCACCTTGGAAAGCATACTCCTCTCACTCCCTTTCTCCCCCTCTCCAAGTCCTAAGAAGAAAAAAAAAAAAAAAGGCAGCTCTCCAAGCTCTTGAGAGTAGGGAGACTTTATTACAGTCAATGGAGAATTTAGTAGTGAGAAAGCATCAGTGCAGTAGGAAATAATTAGAACTGTGAGAGCCAGGAAGGACCTGCCTAGCAGGCAAATTCCCTTTAGGGGGAAAAAAAAAAAAAAAAAAAGCTTCAAGCTTCTTACAGGGTCTGTAGGGCTTACAAACTGCAAAGCCAGTGCCAATTTTTTATACTTTTTTTTTTGTGAGAAGCTTGCAACAACTATCATTGATAATTCCCCTCCCCTGATCTTTGAATATCATGATAGTACCTTCCTTCATAAGACAGTACTTGTTTAACCCTCACGATTACTTGACTTCTCATCCAGGCTCCTGCTCATTCCCTTCAGTGTCCCTCGAGGGTTTTTTTTCCTCGTCCATAAACTAATTTTTCCACAGATCCTTTCTAGAGTTTTCAGCATCTTCTACTTGCAAGGTTATCTTTTTTCGTACAAAATATGGCTTGAGTTCTCTTCACCATGCCTTCCCACTGGATGGCCCATAGGAGACGTGGTACATCAAAAGAAATTCATTTTATGGGAACCAAATTACCAAAAGCTTGAATAAGCCTCAAAGAGGAATAAAATGGAAAAC
>JAWWEW010000041.1:25297919-25503176 GCA_035583185.1 Anabacerthia variegaticeps
TGCCCGCCCCCCCCCCCCCCCCCCCAAGTGACTCAATTAACAGTGATTAACATTGGTAGCAATTATAAGCATGCATAGGGAAGAGGCAGGATTGACTGTTTGCCCTCCAATTTCACAGTTTTCCAACAACATCTATTGTTTGCTATGTGCAGACATGAAGTGAATAACATACAAAATCTTGAAAGCTTGTTGTAGGTGGGTTTTCACTTTCCAAGGGTTTATTAGAGAGTGGCAGTGAAAAGGCACTGAGGAAACCCAAGCTCACTCTGTACTGAAGATGGTTTCACTGCTGTTGCCATCCCACTGAAGCAGTTTAGGAATACACTTGGGAAAATGTACAGTGACTCTAGGGCCTACAGCTACAAAGCTTGTGAAGACACTACGGAGAAGCAAACCCTACCCAACAGCACGGGTGAGGACTGATGCACATACACACTGCCCAGGACCCTTTCAAGGGGTCAACCATCACCTTCACGATTTATACAACTAAGCCTGCAACTTCATTGCACCCTAGGTGACCACAAGATACAAAGTACAATCATTATTTTTTCATTCATTTTTCAGTTTGAAGTATCCTAAATATTGAGAGGATTGGGCCACAGATCAGCAGCATGGGGTCTTGACAACAGTATGAGTTGTGTGCCCCTCAGCATGGCACAGAGACATGTGAGGGCAAGCAAGAGCACAAGACATGTCTTGAAGAACTGTCCTGGGTAAAAGGAGTCAGTCTGGCTGGAGTGAATCCAAAGGTGAACAATCCTATCTGCTGTCAGGCTTTGCTTCATGTGGGGCAAAGCTTCAGGAGAAAGGCTGGGTAGAAACAGGCACAGATACAGTGAGGATGACCAAGACCCCAGCAGGGAACAGAGAATAAGCCAGGTAACCAATGTGCGTCACACCTATAGTTCACAAACATAGGTTTTACACAAAACATCTTTTGCTTCATGAATCCTTAAAAAGAAGTCTGTGGTTTCCAGTGATGATTATAGTTCGTTCCATTCAGACCCCAAAGTCCTTAATTGTTGACAGTATGTCAACACTTACCACTTTTTCTCTCTCAGAAGGTTAACTGTGTTACAAACTTATCTGGGGAAAAATTTAACAACTTACTAGGAGTTTAATATTTATTCCACATCAATTTATTATTATTTTTTAAAAAACTGGGCCAGTAAGAATGGTTAATTCTTTTACCATTCTGTAACCAGCTGTTGTGGATATAAATCTCTCTACTCCTGTCAATCAAACAAGAATCATGTTTTGTTGCAAACGGTAAGTTGCCATCACACTACAACACACAGATGGTCAGGCACAAACTGGTTAATAAAAGTTTTTACTTACAGCATGTGACCAAGGATACTAGATTAAAAACAGCAAGGCAGACAAATATATTCCTTAAAGCCTCTGTAATAAACCACAAATATGTTCTTGATCTAGGGTACTTGTGAACCTCTGAGAGATTTTGGCAATAAAACAAACTAGAACAGGTTGGAGGGAGAGAGGTGTCTACATCTCAGCTTTAGATTCTCCTCCAATACTAGAGTTCAGTGTGTGTTTGCCAGGAGGCATTTATGACAACTGTAGATCTAGAGATGAAATGAAGAAGAAAATCAAGTTTTAATTCACTATTTACAACCCACCAATTAGTTGACTGGGTGTGCTTCTTCACAACCATTTATCAACTATATTTCATTCACAGAAATCCTGCTAGTATTCCAGCCCATTCTCTCCAACTAGAATAAAATACTTGAGACTTTCAAGATTTATTCTAGCAAATTAAGAAGACATGAACAGTATTTAAAAAAAAAAAAGGTCATATCAAAAGATACCATTTACGTTTTAGAAAATGACACACAGATATGCTACACCAACCTGAACTGAAGACAAAATTCAAAAATCCTCTATCATACTGCTGTGATTTAGGAATGGTATTCTCCGATTTATTACTCCCACTAAAACCACACACCGCTCCCTCTCCTCTCTCCTGCCAGTTGGAGGCATCAAAGGCAAAGATCATGGGTTGAGATAAGAACAATTTACTGGAAACAGCAGTGAGATAAGAAAATGAACAGTAACACCAACAATATTCATAACTAGAGGTATAAGAAAAAATGGATTTACATGGGAAGCCCCCAACAATAAACAATACCAGACTGCTCCATCCGCCACATTTACTCAACTGTAAGGGACCCCTTCTCTCCAGAAGCTCCCATTCCCTCATCCCAGCAATGACATGAGGTGGTATAGAATAGCCTCTGTGTCATAGTCATGTCTCCTCCCAGCTACTGCAAAAAAATTAACCCTGCCCTGGCTGGAACCAGTAGATATATACAGAAGATATGAAAGAGGCTGGAATGATTGGTGAAACCCTACTCCAAAAAACACAGTTTAGTATTTCAGTATGAAAGGATACACCATCTGCTTCATTGATTCTGCTAATATTTACAATTTCACCAGAAAGGCCAAAAAAAATAACAGTTTTTCTTTGTTTCTGTCAGACCTTTGCAATTATCAGGCAGCTACCAACACTAATCTTTATTTCAGGCTAGTCTGAGCGCATTCCAGAGCCTGCTGCCAATGGGCACAGCAAGTAATCATAGGGAAAACCTATTTTAACAAAAAAAACAAAACAAAACAAAAAAAAAGAACAAAAAACCCCCAAAAAAACAAAAAAGAAAAAACAAAAACACCCCCCCAAAAAAAACACAAACAAACAAACAAACAAACAAAAAACCCAAACAACACAAACCCACCAAAAAAACCCCAAAACACAATGGTACAACTAAAATGATTTATCCATCCTTAATTATTAAAGGATTCTAAAAATACAACAAACTTGCAGATATTTCTTGCCTTCACAACAGCCTAGTTTGGCAGGTTCTCAGACTCTGGCTACATAGACACTCTGGTCTCTTGAAAAGCCAAAATGTATGACGGGATGAAAAACAATGTAGTCCTTTCTCATTTCATCTCCAAGAAAAAGGATCAGATGTTCAAGACACTTCACAACTGCAAGGCAGGGGCCTTCTGCAACTGGAGACCCCCTGGGGCAGCACAAGAACATTGTGTTGGCCAATCCCAGCTCTTGCCTTCACCTCCTAAGGGGAGGATTAAGGAGCACAGTATTGTCCTTCTCAACACCGCCATCAAATTTATCTGTTTGTTAGATTTACATAAGTTGAGTTTTTTCTTTTTACTTTTTCAAACAGTAGATTGCAATGATACCGGTTCCTGCTAATGGCATTTATGTACCTTCCTCCTCTCATGACATTCACGATCAAATGTATCACAGTCAGCAAATTGAAAGATTTTATTTTTTTTAAATCTCCCTCAAACAGAAGTTTTGTCATCTGCTGTCATACAAAATAAGGCATTCTCTGTCCTTCCTTGATGAACTTCTGCAATAGCATCCTCAGTTCATCTATTCCTGGCCTCATTTATTTCAACTTCATATTCTTGTTCTGAACTTCAACTCACAGAGTTCGATCTGGTCTTCTGCACTATTTTGGCTCTGACCTGAAAGGGCAGTGACCTACTGAAGCTATTTTCCATCCAGAATGAGTACTGAAAATGAAAGATTGGAGGTCTGGCCATTACAATGTGGAGATTTCAAACAGTGCCACCTACCAAGTTCCAGAACTCCACACTCTTTCCAGTCACTTTGGAAAGGCTTTTACTCTCATGTATATCTCCAAAATAGCTAGGTTCCACATACAAAAGCCTTATACATTGAAGGGCAAATTTATGACATATCTAAATAACAAGTTTCTCTACTGTCTGTAGGAAAAAAATTGCTATTTTAGCAAGGCCCACATAAACAAGGGTTTGAGCTCCCTCTGCAGGCTCCATGTCTGTAATTAACTAAGAAAAGCTTTTCCCACGGCCATGCAGTCATAAACGAATAATGATGATGTGCAGAAACAAAAATGTTTTGACAGGATTTGGCATGAAAGAAGTTGAAATTATCATTTATGTTTTTCTTTAAATCAGACATTTGGAGAAAACCGTGGCCTAGTGTAAACAGGTGCACTCCACCGCAGTGAAAGAGGGCACCAGACACTTCGCTTCAAAGTGGCTTTAGCTAATTTTGTGTTAATTTGAATGGCAACTTAAATAAATAATGATAACTATCTACAAGAGCTAGTACCTAGGGAAAGCATTAGGAGAAAAGAGTGGCATCAAGATGGAACAGTGGGGAAATAAATGTAAAAGGTCAACTTTTCACTTTTAACTAGCAAAGCAGATTATGCTACAGCACCAGACTTATACTGATTTAGCGGTATAGAGTATCTGGGGTGTATGCTGTATTAAAATCACAAACAAAGATTTCTATCCCAAGGAGCATCAGTTCTGCACACTCAGGAGCTAAATCAGCTCTAAGTTTCACTGGAGCCACTATCTAATGGAATTTCATACAGGATTAGGCCAGAAGTGTGGATTTCTTTGACATTTCAAGTCTGGCCATTAAAAAGAAGTCTCCTTTTTCAAGCTAATAGCATTTTTCTTTTTCCTTTTCACATTGGGGGGAAAAATTAGGATTTAGAGATTATATATAACCTTGGGGAAAGCTATTCAGATTAAACAGTGATAAGAATATAAAAGAGAGAAAATATATTTCATAAACAAAGATACATAATAATGCTAATGTGAAATACATATCTGTGTTTAGCAGCTCACTTCTGATCCCAACTTTTGCTGTGTTTCAGCCTCAGTCTATTTTGGCTGGAAGTTTTCAGGTACGAAACCCACAAAACCAGAATGTAACAGTGCATTAAGTAAAGAGCTTATTTAACAGCCACAGAAATCAGAAAAAAAACAAACAGGCAAAAATATTAGAAAACAATGATACATAAAGATTCATCTCATCTTTCTCAGCAAGTGAGAGAAAAAAAATAAGATTTTGACTAGATAGTACCAAGACAGTTCTTGTAGAAGACATTGTTCTTTAGTCACGTTTCTCATTAATCATTTCTAATTGACATTCAGGCAAAATTTTCTGTGATTTGCTCTGTTTACATGTCATATTACAGTCTCTTCCTATTCTTGTATCTTTGAGGTCTATGCATGCTAACATTTTTAGATAATTGCCCTATTTTTGTACTGCATCTTCTTAGAGGTAAGACTGTATCACTCTGTGGAGAGATCTATCATCTCTGATATGCAGAAGAGCGCTCTCTCTGGGGCCAGAAGCAGTATTGAAGATTCACTACGGAAGCTCCGCTCTGCTCATCAGCCTGCATACAGCTGAGACCTTCTTACGCTAACACAGCTTTTTTCTGTTTGTTGACATGAGCTATATATAAACCAAGTGGCAGCCAGATACTCGTGATGCTTCCTAGGGATCAGTACTGGGACCAATAGTGTTCAAAATCTTTGTCAGCACCCTGGGCAACAGAATGGAATGCACCCTTGGTAAGTTTATGGATGGTCTCAAACTGGGGGTGTAAAGGATATGCAGAAGCACTATTGGGCTGCTATTCAGAGAGAGCTCAATAGGCCAGAGAAGCGAGATGATGATGAACTTCATGCAGAAGCTCACCAAAAGCAAGTGCAAACTACTGTAACTGGGCAGTAAGAACCCCATATTGGAGGTGAGGAGTCACCAGGATACAAAGCATCTTTTCAGAGTAATGTCTGAGGAGTGCTGATGGGCAGTTGCACATGACACTGAATGTTTCTTTGCAATTAAAAAGGTCAGTTATATACTGCATTAGCAGAAGTGTAGGCACCAGATCAAAGGAAATGGCTTATTCTCTGTTTGGCACTTGTGGCAATGCATCTGGAGTACTGTGTTATAGCCTTCTTTCTGTACAAGACACCAACATATCATGATGAGTCCATCACAATCCCATCAAGGTTCTAGGGAAGTAAGAACATGATGAATGGGGAGAATCTGAGAATAGCAGGTTTGTTGAACCTTCAGAAAGAAAGGCTATGTAAGGATACCTTTGTTGTCTTCGAGGACACTCAATGGTACGGTGTGGAAGGGTGGAATCAGAGATGCACAGTGACAGGAAAAGGGCAATGGACACAACTTGTAACAAAAGAATATCTGACTAGATGAGAGACAAAAGTAATTCACAGTGAACTGGTCTAATACTGCAACAGGTCTTCACTCTCAGAATCAAAATCAACTAGGAAAGACCCTGATCAGCCTGTTTTAAGTGAACTGTGCTTTGAGTGGGACATGGGGACCCATCATTTCCAGAGGGCCGTTTCTTCCTGAATTCCAGCAGAAGCCCATGATCCAATAGCCAGGATTGTTAATGGATATCCTTATGTACCGTAGACATTACCTGAGCTATCTCTGCTGTGGCATGCAATGGCCAAAAGACGAATAGAGATGTTTGCAAAACAACATGTACACGCAGAGACCAGCTCTCACACATAAAAGCACAGCAATTCTGCTGAAATAAGGACACAACGGGTTTCCTGCACATGCTCAGATCCTTGCTCCAGCTTCCACATAGCAAGTCACGTCCCTTATATCAGCCAAGACAAACTTTGTGCAGTAGTGCTATGCCAAAACTGCATTGGGCAGTCTGCACAGGGCTGCAACAGGACATGCAGATCACATCATTCACAGCTAACTTGGGTAACTTCGCATCAACTTAGATACCACTGTTATGGTAAGTCCTTCTCATTCTTACACTGCATGTGTCACAACACATTGAAGCATCTGTTCCAAAGAGCTTTAGACATGGTTTAAAAAACATCTACCTCATCTAAAAATCTAACTAATAATCATACTACACATATATGTTCAGTCATTTGAATCCCGCCCCCCCCCCCAAAACCTCTTTTTCACTGAAGCCCTTCATGTTTGTTTTGGTTAACCAAGGCTCAGACTTAAATGGAATATTTTACCCGTAGTAAATCATAGTTACAAATTACATAGTTTTACATTATAGTTACAAATTCACGAACCATTAGCTACCGACCTGGTGATCTGATACCCTGCTTATAATGGCACCCACATTTTAAAAAGCATTTTTCATCAGAAAGTCAGTATCATTATCCCCATTTTTTAACAGATGAAAAAACTGAGGCATAAAATAAGGAACTGATTGGATCAAGGTCAGGTAGCAAGCTAGCAGCAGAGACAGGAATAAAAACAAGGTGGCCTAAGACCTAGTGCAATGTGCCTTACTGTCATTTGCTCACCCCAATGTCTCTTTTGTCTGGGTTCCTGCATTTCAATTTACCCTCTCTCAAGTGTATTAACTTACTTTGAGGAAAAAATATTCTAATTTTTTGGTTGTGTGACTGCTCCCTCTATTGTGATCTTTATAGGTACTCAGATACCTTCCTATACAGTTAAAATATGAAATAAAAGATATGGCAAATGAGATTATACATACACTTTCTAAGGTTAATTTAATGGTGACAGAATCTTGATTTCCTCGTCCCTGCACAGACAGTTATCATGTGCTGAAAGCTTTTCTTACTCTTTTAGTGCTCTTAGTGTTGACAACTAACCAATTAGTCTCTTCCTTGGACTGTACTAATACACTGTCTAGGAGTACTGTGGATAATTAATTAAATAAGAGCAGAGATGCCAGGATACAAGATTCATCAGTTGTTATCTTACCTTATTGTTATTTACCGTCCTTCTAACCAGCTTTTGATTCTAATTTATTTGGCCTTAGTCTTCATTAGGTATTTTGCCAAAAGTTATAACAGAATGGCTGGCTATTTTTTTTTTCTCATTTTGTGCAACAAATCGGTAATTCTATCAAGAAAATAATTGTATTTATTTGATAGAAGAGATGACAAATTTTTTAATACTGAAGATCCTCAGAATCCATAGCATCTCACTTGGAAGTCTAAAGGCATGACTACACTCCGCAGTTAAATATAACAGAAGCCATCAGCATTCAAGCTAGCTGCAGAAGGGAGCTCAGAAACTCAGCAGGGCTTTTCGGCATTAATACCAAAATGAGTGTCTCTGCATGGACATACAGCTGTGCTATGTAGAAGTACTCGTGTGGATCAGTACTAGCTCAGGTAGAATGAGTATGTACTACACCACTTTCTATTGTACAACACAAACACACTGAAAGCATTTTTGAAAGACAGTCTCACTTGCCACAGACAAGTTGCAAAACAGCAATTAAGTGCCTGAAATACCAGGTGGTACTGAAGCCTCTAAGTCTGGGAAAGTAATCCAAAGCTTTGCCTTCCTGGATGAAAGGACATCATCTAAGTGCCAGAAGGCCTGCTACTGTGTATGCCGAAAGGCACCACTGTGATACCCCCACACACTGGAGGCAGTTAGTGATTCACAAATTTGCACGTAGGACCCTTCAGAGCTGCAAAGCTTGCAGGGATTATGCCTAGAAGCCAAGGAGAACAGTGAAGCACAGCTGCATGGGTATTCTTTAAAAGTGCAGCAAGATGAGGAGGGAAAAGTGGTGAAAAAGCTGCAAGCCCTAGAATAAATGCTGTGCAGTCCTGCAAAATGTGCATTTGACATGGCAAATGAAAGTGTTACTGAATATATAAGTAATTACATAGCTCCTGGTGGCTCACGTAACACCTATTCACCTGGCATGATCTGATTCAGCAAGGTATTCAAAGCATGTCCACAACTAAAACTTTCCACCTGTTCCCACCAGCCTCACTCCAAAGTTAGTCACCTCAAGTTTCTCAAAATGCTGTACTGAGGACATCTGACATACATCTTTACCCTTAACTGAAACATCAAACACTACTTATTTAAAACTTACAACATATAGATGTAAATGTTGCAGTGATTCTTCTCTTTCTTATCAATTCCTAAAGAAAAGATATATTACAGATTAGATATTGAAAAGGAGCTATTTTGCAATTCTGGAAACATTTTGCAGTGGCAAAAAAATTATTGCTCTGCTATGGGAGAAAAACAAGTTTGATTTTTAAATCATATTTTGCGTTGGTTTTTTTTTGTTTGTTTTTTTTAAATAGGAGATTATAAGAAGCATCCCACCTACCCAACAGTAACATATAAGATTTTTCATTACAAATATATCCCATTTGTCTTGGAGTTCCTTGTCTTAATTACTCTTGAAAAATGGATTATCTCCAGGGGAGATTAAAAAAAATGCACTGCACAGTTCTCAGCATCTCAGATGCCTCACAAGTGGAACAGGAATGTGACAACAGGAATTCTTTCTTTTTGAAGTTTGATGAAGTGTAGTAACAGCAAAAAGCCTAGGGTGATGTCCCTTAACTGAATGCTCATCACACTCAGCCCTACCTAATTCCTCAACTCCTCTGGGGTTAGTAAGGATCCCATTCATAATCCCAAAGTCACCATTTGCTGCCACTTGCAGAGACCTGGCGGCTTGATATGTACTAGTATATCAAATACTTCCCAGAAGCACTCCTGAGCACTAGAATATGAACACCTACATTTTAAATTGTTAAAATTGCTCTTGAAATGCTTTTCAGTCATGCCAGCTAGCACTCTCCAAGAAAATTTGCAGTCACAGTTCAGAAGTGAGAACATTGCAGGAACCATTCCAAATAAGCAGGTGGATCTTGCCAGAAATTGCTTTGAAAGCTCAGATAATTTACACCATAGACATCAGCTGTTCTGTGCAGTGGGACTCGTCACATGGGGATGATCCTGGATACATCTTACTGAATAGTCCAGACATAGTGTAAAAATCCAGTTGCAGTGAAACTAAGGCTCATCCTAGTGATGAGCCTTTGTTGCTTCCCTCAGAAAAGCACCCAACATTAGTAACACATAGCTGCTCGTAAAATAAAAAACACTTGCACACCCTTCCTTCCTTAATATTTTTCAATGTTCCTGAGAAGTTCTTGGGTTCTAGACTGTCCTGGAGCTCTCCACCTCTTTAGAAGGATACATTTCAGTATCTTTCTTTTCTGAAAGTGAATTCCCATTAAGCCAACTCATTCCTTTCTGATAAGCTTGATCTGGGCTTGGTCTTCACTTGATCCTTCAATGTACTTGCCTGATCAGTTATCCTGCTATGGCCACAAAAGTTCACACAAATTGTTGTTTATCCAGTTGCAAGACCATGGGCTTAGCCTTGCATTGGAAGATAAAAGAAAGATTTATACCCACAAATCCCCAGCCAATTAAGTACCCAACTAGAAGAGATGATAATTTAAGGAAATGTCATTGAGGTGAGGATAAGGAGTTTAAAAAGTAGTTTGGAGCTGCCTATACTTTTCTGATTTTGGATATCTCAGCTTCTTACATAAGAAGAGAAGGTATGAATGCCCCTGAATGTAGTATATGCGGAAGAGAAGTTTTAAAGTTTATTTGAGTCGAGCTTACTTTAACTCAATGTTCATGACAGAAAACAACTTAGACTGACAGCTTTAACTTTGGGTTTTAAGGCACGAGGGAAGAGAATATCCCTCCATGAACTAAGCATACATTGGAATGGATTTTTAATCTATTTTTAACAGTAATTTATCCACTCGCTGTGCATTATGCTACAGCACATCGTGGTAAACTGCATTTTTACATGGCTGCATTACAGTTTCAGACATTTTATTACATAATCTCTAATGACATTTTTCTTGCTGTATTCATCTTGGAAGAACAATGCAAAAATGGGGACAACAATGCAAATGCAGTTTTCATGCCTGCTTAGGATACAGGGATAATAATGTTATACAATATTTATTAATGCTTTCTCAATCAATATACTATGATTACTGAATTCTTTGTGTCATGGGGCTCAATTGCTTAAATTTGGCAGTCAGAAGATATTATAAGAAATAAAAGACTGAAGCTAATCCAACATAAATGTGATCCTAAATTTTTTTTTACTGTATTTAACTGATGTTATCCATTAGGGCTGGAATCTCAGGGAGAGGGGAAAGATGGAGAAGCAGTTCAAGTGAGTGAAAAAGACACGTCCCTTCTGCTTTCAGTAGAAGTCAAAAATGTTGGGAGGGAGTGCTGTTTAAGCGCCATTTTCTTCATATGGGTGACATTATTAAAAAAAATTAAATAAAAAATAGTGCCTCTAAGTGATAACATAGATATTTACATGTAAAACTGTATTTGACATGTGATGTGTATCATATGGCATACAGCAGTATCTTTATTAGCCAAGTATGAGACGCATAAAACATGTGCACGTGAACCAGAACTGGCACTCTGCATGGCATAATACTGTAATGACCTTTTTTTTGTTAAAATTGCCTCCTGAAAGTTTCTAATATTTGATCAAGCACTCTGTTCTAAAAATTATACATTCACATTTCATTGGCTGTGCATCACTATCATCCGGATATATCTTTGATGTACCTGTTTTAAAAAAACTGTCATTATTAACTAGCAATAAACAGTTTAACAGCAGAAGAAGCAGCTTTCCTGGAACTAGTTCTTTTTAGTCCATTATCTCAACCGATGCCTCAAGTAGAAGCCTGGTAGAAGATACTAGAATCAGTTCCTTGTAGTATCTCCTCATTTTTTTGAAGATAATCAAGGACAAGGTGGCACAAGATAATTAGCCACAAGTATCATTAGCTCTCTGAATCATCTTCATAACTGATCCTGAGCTCCTGCAGGCAGCCCTGGCTTACAGTCTGCGACTCCCAGGGAAGGTATTTCAACACAAGAAAGAGGCCCTACATCAGGGAAGAAGGAGCTATGCATATGAATGACTACATCTTGCCCACCGATAGGAGAACTCCTCACTATTTCCAGCTCCTCACTGCCGGGGTAAGGCAGTTTACCACAGGGATACCAGACTGTTTCTGTGGCTTGTTTCTCTTTTTTTTTTTTTTTGCTTTTTGAGTGTTTTACAATAGAAACGACTGTTCAAAAAAGCATCCGTTTATTAACTCTGGAATAACTGTGTATTTTTTTCTGAAGAAAAAAAAGAAAAGAAAAAAAGGGGGGGAGGGAGGAGGGGGGAAACACTCCTCATATCAATCTAACCAAATAATTGGCCTGCAGCCTGCATTTGTAATTAATAACATCTGTAGATTGAGTGTTGTATTGGAAATGGAAGATTGGAGTTTTGCCACCAGGTTTATACCCCAGTTTTCCTGTAGTGTGGATGTCAGTCCCTGTTTTGAAACTGCATACCTAGAGGCAAGTTCACAATTCCCCTAGATATCTCAACAAAAGATTCTCAAAGGCACGAAACAGTTTCTTAGTTTTGAAAATAACATATAAATATGAATTCAAGAGTTTATATTTAGACAACAAAGTTTCAAATTTCAATCTCAGTAATCCATTGTCTCAGTTTTTCCATCTTTAAAACTACTGAGGTTTTTAGCAAGCGGTTTTATTTTCTTGGATAAGAAGTTCTGTATTTGCTATGTATTCTTATTTACTACTATTAAAAAGGTTGGATTTGCGTTTTACAACTTGTAAGTCTTTACAAGTAACATGAAAGACTGTTTTCTTTTCATTTGGCACCTTATTTCTAGGCAAAACACCATTATTAATAAGAAAAGTTTTGGAGATAGTATAGATAATTTTACAACAAAAATTTCAGAATACGTACAATTATGTTAGGACAGAATTTTACAAGTATCCACAAAAAATAATTACACTTTTTAGTTTGCACATCCAGTTTCCATTCAAGTGAGACATATAAGAATGCACACTTAATCCTGATGTAAAACCATGTATCTTGTCAATACTTACCAGGGCTTAGAAAACTAGAGAACGCTGTTGTTACAATGGAGGGTATGGCACACACACAATTTCACTACTATGACTTTAATGCTTTAATACTACATCTTACCAGTAGGCTGCACTGTTACATCTTTTTAGACGTTAGCAATGTTAATGACACACAGTGCCATCTGCAACTTTCTACATAATATCTGACCTTTACTTCCATTCAACCCTCATTATTTTTTCTTCACGCAGTGTTTCTATCGCCCAGATTTTATTTCATAATAGAAAATAAGAAGAAAACCAAAATGCTGGAATATTTTTTAGCACATCAAAAATGGGACATGGCTACTGGAATGGTATATTGGATTGCATTAATCAATTACTATAACTGTCACTATTTGAAACACGGCAATATCTATATCAAATGATGAATTACCTTAGTCGAATATCTTAGTAACAGAAATGATTCATTTCAGTATTGATTAAATCATTTAGACCTTTGAAATCTGAAAAGAACAAATTGATAGAATAAACAGTGGTCCTGATCAGCAAACCCTTGTTCAAATGAAGAGCATGTCAGCCTTCAGTTATGACAACTGTATCTTAAAATTGGACTGTCTTCTCAAGTAGTATTTAAAATGTAAAACTCTGGAGAAATGAGTGTTATCAATCAAATAACCTGTTCTTACTGCTATTTTGAAAATGACCAAGCCTAAATATACAAACATCTACAATGTCTTCATAATGGATAATTTTCAGTTTTTCCATTCCACAAAATTTGTATAATCAAATAATTGGATCCTGATCTTGTATTTACAAAATATTAAAATTCAATACCAAGATCAATAGGATTTTTAGATGTACAAGAAAGGAAGAATTTTGTGCCGAATATATGTGTACCCAGCTGCAAAGGTTACTGGCAAGGGTTAGGTTAATAAGTACAGACAATGAATACTTACATTAGAATATGTATCTATTTTATATATATTTATATGTGTAGACACACACACGTTCCCAACACAGATATACACACATATTTATATGAGTAAAAGTTTAAAATAAACCACATTCTCTTAGTTCACTGGTAAACAAGATATACTAGTTTAAACATCTTAGCAGCGCCAAAGATTTTTTCCACTTTCTGTCCTACTTTCACACCAAAATTACAATTTCATATTTCATAAAAAGGCACTGAAACGTAAAATGGGCCAACATCAAAATATAACAAGGAAGCAAAGATAAATTAGAGGAATTCTTTGGTTCTTTCACTAACTAATCAGAGATATACAGAAAAGGACCTTTTAAGTTTAATGATACCTGCTCATTAAATGATGCTAAACACTAAAATACCAGGAACAGCAGGGAATTTCAGTTTACATTAGAGAAAAAAATAAAAGGGTAAAAATGACTGAAGTTGGCCAGTTCAAGCTGATAGGGCACTTCAAATGAATAACAGAAGAATAAAAGAGACACTCTAGGTTAAATTAGGTTCTCCTATGCCTTTTCTTGAAAGTGCTTAACTTCACAAATTTTATTTGAATTAACTAACCTGCCAAAATCAAAGACTTGAATAAGGGTAAAGTTAAACAAGCAACTATACTTCACAGTAAGTTTACCCATTAAACAGCAGATAAAACCTCTGCATAAGAAAAGATGGGGGGAACAGTTTCAGAACATGCATTTTTTTCCTTCTCTAGTCAGGAAAATGTCATCCCTTTCATACTTTTGAAGTAAAGCTGTACTTCAGAATAAAATTATTCAGATATGGAACTTAATTCCTGTAACAATTTGTTTATAAGAATCCTGTTTTTCTAAGTTCAGCACAGTTTTCTTTCTCTCCATTTGAAATACAAAATACTTGAGTATTATGATTTTATTACAACATTAAAGATACTAAACAATTAATTACACTGTATTCCCTGACTAATAACTTTTGCAAATACACTGTAGAGCACTTAAAGGGAAAATAATCTATCTGAAGAAATGGACGAAGTTCAAGGAGAAAACCCAAAGTTTGTAAATAAGAATGTGGCTTTAGATCTTTCTCAAAATACATGCTATGCCCTGTGTCAATGTTGTTTGAAAGGGATTACATTTATCATGAAGAATAAAAAATATTTCCATTCTGTGGGTTTTTTTCCCTGTGCTGGCAGTTGTAACACAGTAATAAAAATACATATTTTATATATATTCAGTCTGCTCCTCACACTTCCATTGAATTTTCTTTTTGTTCTTCAATAAATAAATAAATAAATAATTAAAAAAAAAACCCCACCACCACCAACAACAAAAAAAAGCACACACACAAAACACCACGACCCAACCAAGGAAAGAAACAACCAATGAACCAACCAAACTAAAAACCTCCACTTTATTAGGCAGGCAAACTTCTCCTAAAAGACCAGTTAGACATGTTTTAACTGCAAAAATTCCAGTCCTGAAAGTGGATCCTTGTAGGCTGCACAACTTGCTTGAAAGACTCTGCTCACTGACTAGTATTTGGAGTATTTTGTTAGCTATTTTTAGTAGGCATTTTAGCAATTTGAGAAAGGGACAGAGTGAGAGAAAGAGAAGAAAGGAGCAAAAATGTATTTGGCTTATACAGGTAGCAAGCAATTCTCTCAGTCTAGACCTTTCTCAGGTAAAGTGTTTCCATTCCTTACTGTCCCTCCCAGAAACACCTTCCTTTGTGGACTAATGCTTAGCCTGAGGATGCAACATTGGATTGGGACACAAGAGCCGTGGTATTGGTCACTGACAGAAAAAAAAAAAAAAAAAACAACCAAAATTGGATTTGATTTTCAGAGATGATAAGCAGTCATGGTTGCCAAGGATGGCCCATTCTCTCACAGATTTAAGTGTTAACTCGTAAGACTCAGGTGATGGTTGTCTACCTCACTGAGGGACTGTGTGATTATTCTCATGGCTTTGAAACACCCCAAATGATGTGTGGCAGGACTGCAAACAAACATAACTCCAATGTAAGAGGTGTCAGGACATTTGTTCTCTTTTGTCACTGACTGACAGTAGACCCTTCAGACAGCCACCTCCCAGGGGATAAACCCATGCCTCCATCTAGGTAAGTGCAATCACCTTTAAACTTTGTTCTCCAAAACAAAGCTGTTGCATCAAAATACCACTATATAAAGGTGCTGAGTGATGGGTGCTGTGTCAACCTTAGAAGAAACGTTAGATTGCTTTATTATGCCACAGATATTACTGGCAAGATGCCAGAGAGCATCCCCCATCTGGAAGGAATCTGAACAACTAAAAAAAGGCATAGTAGCAGTTGTAGAAAAACGATGTATGACAACTCCATATATATGGTGTTAGACAGAATCAAACATATGAGAAATATCTCTGCTCTAGAAAAGTTGCCATAAAAAGACATGACAAATTAATAATGGGGTTGAGATAAAGTAAATAAATAACATGATGAACATTATGCTCTAGAGTAAGTTTTATTCTCCACTTTAACTTTTACTTCTGTCTTATCTTTTAGAAAATGAATAGTTCACTTCCTGTGAAAAAGTCATGCAAATGTCTTGGCCCTTGCAACCAATCTTACAGCATCAATCAAGGAACAGTCTCATGTGTATGCTCAGAAGCACATAAAGGCTCTCCCACAGTTCACTGTGAACAGCTAAGCTTACTGTAGCATAAAGAACACTGAGTTACATTTCCCCATGCCTTAGCAATACAATCAGAGCTAACAAGGACATGGAAGCTCAGATACAACTTTTTATTCACACCTGCACTAGGTTGACTCAAGTGAGTACACCCAAGCATCTCCCATTTGTGTGAAACTCAGCAGTGCAGAACCTCCTCAGTGTTATTTCTCCCAGTCAGAACACCATCAGCATGCATCAGAATAAAGCACTGGCTGCACTCTCTAACTGTCTTCTCAGTCCGTACCAGATGACACCGGAGAGTGTCATGCTGAAGGCCTAAGCAGAACATGAAAAAGATGAAATAGCACTACCAGTCTCATTAAACTGAAAATTATATACCACCTCAGAATGAAATTTAGGAGGTGAGGGTAGACTTTCATTCAGTAAGAGGAAAGAAACTGATTTGATCTTTTCATGATCACCAACATCATGAACAAAAAAAGCTTTTTTAACTGAGCAATATAAAGTTACAGAAGATACAGGAAATGAGGAGCTAGAAAAAGTTGTCCTTGCTTGTTAGAAAAACTAGCAAGGGATTAGTTAAGATTAGTTAAGCCTCATTGAGAAAGTCATCTGTAGGACAGCATTGACAACTATGTAATTACATCATCAGATACACTGACTTAACAGCTTATTCATTCCAATAGTAAACATGGATGAGAACAAACAGGATGTTATTTTCTTCATTCTCATTAGTATTTCACTACAAGTGACCGGTAGCATCAGCTGAGAAGCCCCACTGATACAGGTATTCTGTGAACCACAGCAAGAGACACCACTACCAAAGAACTCATAGTCTGATCAAACACAACATGCAGAATAATTTAGATGAATTTTATCCTTTCCCAGACTTTCACATTTTATTCTATTTATTTTTGCAGCATGTTTTGCAACAAATATTTCTTTATCTATTATTCTTAACTAATTCTCTTTCTATTCTTAAATCATATTAAGTCATATAATTTCTTTTCATCAGCAAAAATTCTTTCCCCCAGCATAAAAACAGAGCTGGCAGATCGGGGGTTGTTCAGCTCAAAAGGACAGGAAGTTCTAAACTAAAAATGCACCCCTTGTGTTCAATTTACAAATGTATGATCCATCATATGTCTATGTCTACCTGGTTCCCTGTTTTTTGCAAAGAGGGAATAGAAACCTGAATCCTGAATCCTGACTCCCTGACTACTTTGCTCTGTGAATGTTTTGGGAATGTTATTTACAGTAATGATTAGAATTCTGGTACATGCCACAACATTACATTCCACAAATATTCATACAACATCTTAATTAGACCCTTCAGCTGAATATTACATGACATTCAAACTCTAACCAGTGTCATATAATAGAATGTAGAGGTAAGAAAAATTGCACCAGGCCATCGATCCAGTTGATGCTATTTAAAAGCCAATATGCTCTTTCAAAAAATGATGTATTAAGTATTGTAACTATCGCTGTACTTTGTCAAAAGCTGAGAAGTACTTTGGTGATGCAAGAATAAATGCACTGATATTAACACTGGGTGGGATTACCTCCCACCCTGGAAAATAATTTGCAGAACCACCTGCCTGCCCAAGAACATTCAACTATTTTACCCACGTCATGAGAGCGATGTCTCCCCTTTAGAGACAAGCAAGTTACACACTTCTAAACCAGACACATGTTGGATTGTGTGCAGTCTATAGTACACAAATAAGAAATTCTATCTCAGGTTTATCTTTAATAGTTCTACTGTTCTACTTCATTACCTCTGTTTTCCCTCCTATACTGAGTTCTATCTATACATATCTGATTGTTTGTTGATCCTAGCATTCACTTTCTTTTCTTTTACACTGCCTGCATTCCCTTTAATGTTGTTCTCCTTCTTTGTCTAATTTTCTCACTCTGCTTTTCCCTTATCTCATGTTTTATCTAGTTATTTCTTTATTATGAAAAACAAAGAAACAAAAAACAAACAAACCTGACTTAATTTTTGAAGAACATATTAAGAAGTGGTTCTTTCACTTCTAGTTCCCTTCTCCCTCCCCTCTTACTTCCTATTTCCTTCCCATCTCAGTCATGTATTCTAGAGTTTCTATTCCTTTTAGTCCCTTCTAGCCTTAAAATCTGTGCAGCTTTATTGAAAACATTACTTATTGGCTTATGTAAAGTTGTGAAAAAACAAGAATTAACACAGAACAGGTCTAACTGAATCTAGCATCTTAATACATACTCAAAGAAAGCAGTCCGAATTGCATTTGGCCCATTTTGAAGGACAATGTGGCATCCAGTTGATTAAAACAAACATGTCCTCTTTTCTGACCAACTTAATACTCATTATATTGGTAAATGCCCTCTTTGCTAACACGGATTGATGATAGTGTTTTCTTCTTTTGAAATAATTTTTAAGGTTTTGATATTAATTTATTTACAAATTAACATAGTACCTGTACTAGTGGCCACAATTCTTAGATATATTGCCAGAATATATTCCTTTAATAGGTAAATTATCGACTGAACTGTCCATGACTCTAGGAACTGGAATTCCTTTTTTTTGGGGGGAGGCTATCAAACTATACTAAGTATCATCGAGCTGCTCCAACTGTGGAACAACCCCGTCATAGAATCAGATTCAAAGATTCCATACAGTGCCAGTTATAAATTACGAAATTATTCACACCTGAAATCAAAGTGTGCTAAGTGCTTCCCAAAGAGAGAATAAAGTCATGTGGCTAGCAGGTAATTCCAGTAAATGAAGTCACATTTCGTAATCTGCAAACTGGTAATAATAGAACCTGCCTTCTTTAGAAATTACAGTAACGAAAGTGAGAAACCACCATCCTAGAACAATATTTTGCTATCACAGCCCCAAAATTATTCTTGCCTAATGCCAAAATCTAAAGAGAATATATACTGAAAGACTAAAATTAAGCATTATCTTAAAATGGATTGGCCGATATGGTAGCTATGTTAACCATACTAGGAGTCGTACTCCTGTGTCCTTTCACTCTCCCTACCATTATGTATTTGCTTCCTGAACAGATTCTGAAATAACTTAAACTGCTTACATTACACTTTTTTTTTTTTTTTTTTTTTTTTGTAATAGGAATAGGCCAATAATATCTTACAAAATGAAGAAGAAGTAGGAAACATATCCCTTTTTCCTACCGTATATGGCAATGTATTGAAGCTGGCCATTGAGATTAAGAACACACATGATCATCTCAATTCTTTTAGATGGGAGAGAAAGGTCAGGAACTTATCTAAGAAAAAGTCTAGATGAGGTGATATAGCAGCTTTCTTTATGCTGCTTTTAAAGAACTTCATCAGAGAGTGGTATTTGACCCTACCAAAGGTAAGCAGAGTCCAGGGATTGTCTTTAAAACTAAATATTTCTCAGCAGTTACCTAAAAATTCCATCTGAGATTGCACCGCTTTCCAATACAACTAGAACAAAAAAAGACAGTGCATTGTTCCTTAGCATTTCTTGACTTTACCGTAATAAAAATTGATACCTGAGTTGCATCTTTGATCCATGTTTCATAGATAAACCTTAGTCTTCCATCATGGAGAAACATCTCTAACATGTTTTGACAGTTTTGCAATAACTAATTTAGATTTAAAATACTCTTACATACCAGGGGGAAAAAAACTGTCTGTATTGTTTGGACATTGTGTTTCTAAAGAGAAGTACAAAGGCAGGTTTTAACTTCATATGAAAGCATTAAAATTTAGGTGCTAACATATATGTTCAGTTTCTAATAACTGATTACAATTAAAAAAAATCCGTAATTTCTTCTACAGTCTGTACAGTACGTGGAACCTAGAAAGAAATTAAACTTCCCATTTACAACAGTTCTTAGTTGACTAAATGTTAAATGTTATTACATATATCATGCCCAATTTTCAACTGTCAGTCCAGGAGGACAGAGGTCTCCCATTACATCTGTTAAGCCACCATGGACATCTCAAGACATCTAAAAATCAAAAAACCCTGAGGCATCACTAGTAACACTAGAAAAGTTTGTTTAGGCAAATAAATCCCACTCTAGACACTTACTTTAAGGGCAAGTAAAATCACTCTCCAGACACAGTTGGAGATTTAAGTGGGAGCTCCATTCACTGCAAACTGAAACTTTGCCACCTACTGCAAGTGCAGGCACCTATGACCAGGCATGTATATTCAGGTACTTGAGTCTGGGTGCTGACCCTTATTCAAGGTGCATTCAGGTTTGTCAGCTGGACAACATCACTAAAAAGGAATTAAAAATGGTATGCATTGAAAATAGAAAGAGACTGCTCTACATGTGTCTGACATGACCCTGTACGGAAGCTGCTGAAATGAACCTTTTTTTGTAGAAAAGTGGCATTCCCCTTGAATTTCTTTATACCAAAAATTAATATAATTGGATTCTAAGAATTTGCTATCAAGCTCAGTTACAACTAAGATGACAAAGTTGTTCTCCATTTTTTTTCATGTGAAAACCTGTAACTAGTTTCTCATTTCCCCTATTTAAATATGCATCCCTGTTTTTCATAGATTTAAACACATCTTTTAAGAAAACACAACATAGATTTGTACGTCACTTTATTAGTCCAGTTTTGTAGGAGAAGATCTACACAATCACCAGAACCATTCTCACATCTACCATATCAATGTGCAAGAAAGTATTTATATAGCACGTCTTACCCACTGATGACTGTGCATTCATACTCATCAGTACATTTTGGCCTCATGTGAGGTTTCCTAATCAGCAATGGGTTTGGTTTCTTCTTTCCTCTCTGGATAATAATTTAGGAAGTCTTTTCATTTTTTCACAAATTTTTGAGGACCTTTATCTTGCATAGATGCTCTACAAAAAGAGTATTCACCTATTTTTCAGAATTATTTAACTTACTGAAGAAAGCAACACTAAAGCCACTGTCATCTTTCAGCTACTCTGGAAACCAGACATGCTACGTGTATCCTTCTTTATATATATATTACTATCTTTTTTTCTGCCAAAGCAGCTGGTAGAATTCTTCATAAACCAAGGAAGCAGATGATAAATGGGGAATACTAGATATGACAGGAATAGCCATAACTCCATTCATGTCAACAGTGTTCACACAGGGACAGAAGCTCTTTTCCCAGTCAGAAAAAATAAGGCTAGCGCATATCTGGAGGAGAAGTAAAGCCTTCAGAAAAAAAGGTACTGCTTTGCAACAGAGCAATGCATATCCTTTATTCACAGTAGATTATCACAAAATAAAATAAAATACAAAACACTACCTTTTGTAATTGCATTGAACCCAATGAGTCAATGGTAAGGATTTGAGTAAAAGTTGCCACAAATACCTTGTAAGCTAGACACATATTGCAAAATACTCAGAGATTGCCTACCTCATAAAATTCAAAAGCAGACAGAAACTCAAGGTAGTGATTAAACTGATTTTACAACTGATGTTGTTCATGTTAGCATATGACTGTGATGCTAGAAATCTTGGATTAAAATGTATGATTTAAGACCTCAGTAGAATGAAGTTAATCAGATAGCACCATGGCAGAAACAGGCAGCGAGGCAATAACGTTGGTCAGTGTTACATTGCTCTGGGCTTTCAGAGAATACTACTGTCTATGGGAGGGACTTTGAGAAAGATACGGGAGAATAAGGAGGAGGGAGAGAAGAAATCTGAGCAGGTTTAAAGGGGCACATAATTGACATCTATTCCACGTGACTACACTCACCAATATTGGCCACACAACACTTACTCCCACATATATCTTTGCAGCAATTACCATTTTTCCCTCTCATTTTGAGATGTGCTTCCCTAGTTTCAGAACTATGCTAACAAGTTCTAGAATAATCCCTCGCTTATCAATGTCTGGAGTAACTTCAGTAACTCGAAGGCTGGATTCAAACACTTCATCACTGGTTACCTTCTTTGAAAGAAACACTATCCAACATCAACCACCTAAAACAGAAACTAAAGATCTTTCGAGACAGAACTCACAAAAAAAAAGAAGAACATGGAACAGTGAGTTTGGTCAGTGCTCACCACGTATTAAAATAAAAACTTCAAAACAACTGGAACTGTAAGAGCCAAAATAAAGGAACAGAAGAAAAAGGCAGAAAACCAGCACAATAAAAACCAATATACTGATTACAACTTTCAAACAAAACAAAACAAAAAAAAAAAAAAAAAAAAAAAAAAAAAAGAAGAGAAAACCAAATAAAGCATAAGTGAAGGAAAGGAGACTCTTAAGAGGCTGTAAGTTTCGTTTGTTGGTTTTGGTTTGGGTTTTTTTAAAACACACTTAGAGTTAACAATATTTTAGTCATGCTTCAGCATCTAGGCTCTTCTCTTTCAGAATTGTCTAATGTAAGAGACACGGGGATAGCTGGAAGGTAAAGCAGACTGACCAGAGTCTGAGAGCCATGACTGATGTGCCCCTTGAGAAACTGACATTCAAAGGACAGCTCAAAATCTCTTCTGTGCAGGCTAGGGCAAGCACCAAACGCTTTATTTATCTCCTCTATCCCAAATAAAATTCGAGATTACACCTGTGAAACAGGACACATTTAAAAAGGTACGGTGGGTAAGTTGATTAGCTAATTAACCAAGCTCTTATATACAACCCATAGGGAGCATCTCAAATGCATAGGACGTTTTTTGTTATTAAAAAAAAATAGGACAAGGAAGATTTATCATTAAAATATATTTCACTAATTATACCACCTGGAGTTCCTTTCACAAAACAAACTTTTAATTAGAAAATGTGGGTTTGTAGAAAATGTTTGCTATAAAACTTTGACTGTTTATTAAAAGTAGAATGTGGAAAGTTCCTTGCATGCTAAGGGCATATCTGTACCTCTTAAGAGGGTGTAATTTGTCTATTTAATGGGCTCAGGAATGTCTTCAGAAAGTATTGACATTTATCTTCTGTATCCTCTTTAGGAACAGGAGAAATTTGTTTTGTCATGGTGGAAGAGCTTGGCTAATTGTAAGCATACTAATTATTTCTTCCTTATGGAAGTAGTAAAATCTGATGAGACATTTAATATGAGCCAACCTAAGAAGCTGAAAACTGAATTCCCGTAATGGCCCTTTGTATGACCTGAGACTTCCAAAGTAGTTGCTTGCTTCCCAGAAGTATCACTTGCCTTGTTCTCCATGGCTGGAGAAACTCAGCTCACAGACTGCATTGCTCTATGTATTGCAAAGCACAGCCTTGCCTTGCACTGAAGCTGTAGCTACACCTGTCATGTATAAAATCACTTAAATTGCTTATAGTGTCTTAAGGAAAAGCATCAAAGCACTGCTTTTAAGATGCAGAAAACAGCACAGACACATGGGAGTATTTTTTATGCCCATCTTCATGCTCTTAACACTTCATTTATTTCTTTTACTGCACGAATATCCTTTTCAAAATAGTATTAGTGGATTTCTATTTTTTTTTTCCCTCTAAACAGGGTTTTTTTCCCCTGAATATTTGTCTTAAATAAGAAATTTTGAGAAAGTCACTGGACAGGCAAGAGAAAGCTGCATCACTCTCTATATGTGATATCAAAGGGACAAATCCCTATTTCACATATTCCCTAACTTAGTGCACACACAAGGGAAGAGCCATAAGGTCCCATGGTTGGGGCTTGCAAGGGAAAGTGAGCAGCAGTCCTCCAAAACCAGGAATGATCAAGGAAAGAAGAATGACCTGCATTTATTGCCGGCTAGTGCTCCCAGTTGAGTTAAATAAAGTTGTGGCCTAATTAAACTGAGCACTTCACATCTTGTTTTTCTTCTTGCATGGCCAGGACAATTAAGCATCCTTTGATGTAGAGTGCTCTGAGGAAATCTCCCAATTACTTTATGAACAATTTTTGTCATAAAGCCTGAGAGAATTTATTGAAACCACCTACACTGGAATGAGGCCAAAACCAATCAACACTGGATGACCAGGCTTAGGGCTAAGGACTTGAAACTAGAGGTCACTAAGACCACAAGTAACACATCATACAGAGAAATTTAAGCTCTGAAAGTGCTAGTTAGGTACAGTAAGCTGAACAAAATTCTGTGAAATTATTCAGATTCACTCCTTGAAGAGAAATGGTTGACAATAACTGATTTTCTGTGTACTGGAGGTTGTATTATACTCTGACTGTGTTCCAATTGAAAACTAAACTAATATTTCATGTAATTGCCCTGCTTAAACAATTTGAAAAACAATTTGAAATTTTTACCTAAAATAAACAACAATACTACTAATTTAATGTGCTAGTAATTTGAAGCAGTAATTTGTTTATCCTAAAGTCCAAGTGTTATGGACATAGAAAAGTAAGGATTATTTCTCCCTCAAACCCACCGTTATCATAGTCGACCATGCCGTATATTTCCCTCTATAAACTGATCCACTTCCACCTTAAAACTGGTCAGGTTAACTAATGTATCTGAAAAATTAAAAATACAGGAGAAAGTCTTTAAAAGTAGTATGCATATGTCTTGCAAGTAGATATATTTAAATCCTAAACTGTGTATTAATTATTTTAAGTATCATATACTCTGTTTCATTAATGGGTACATACATTTCATCTGAGTTCAGATGGCCCATAAATATGACTATTCTTAAAGTAAGTTTTTACATGGCAATAATAGCGAAATAGTAATTAAAAAGACAAAAGAAGCAGCATCAGGTACAGTGCCTGCCAGCTTTAGGAAAAGTACCACTTTCATGAGGTGCTAATGACTACAAAATGTTAGGTCCACCCTATTGTCTCTCAGTGTCCACTCTTGGAGACAAAAATGTACCCAAAGCCGAATGAGAACAACTATGCATTTGGAATACCAAAAAATATAATTTCTTTTTAGAAAAAAAAAAAGTACAGTATTTTCAAGTCTCATCTTTAATTACTTATTTTGTGCTTGGGGTAAAATTTGTTTTGTGAAATTTGACTGTCTGTATAATTCAGCTCTCTGACACTGAGTCTTTATCATTAAAATGTGAATTAAGTTTTAAAGACAGTGTTATTATTCACTTAACTAACACAAACTGGGCAGAAAATATATAAATAATAATAAACTCACATATAATCCCCTACAAGGCAATTCATCATTAGTACAAATTAGCTATAAAATGCATCGCAGCGAAGTAAAAAAAGCTTCAATTATTTTTGTCTTACAGTGTAATAATGGGTCTTAAATAGGGAAAAAAGACAGTAATTTAGTAATGTTAAGATCTACCCACTGGAAAACACCACTTCCCCTGCTGAAATATTTTAAGACATATATTCCATTCAACTCCCCAAACAAATAGGAGACTGTACTTCAAATGCATTGCAAGACTATTAGGTAATCTTTTTCTTTGTTTAGATTCAGTAGGGTTCAGTGACAAACATTCATCTTTTCTTTCTATAAAAGTTCCTGTTCTTTTGCTTAGTTAAGATTGCCTTAGCTTTTAGTAGCAACTCACAGTTTACTTCACCATTGATTAGCCTCACACAATAAACTTCAAACAAAACATAAAAATGATCATTTAACTATTTTAAAATTATGAATTATTTGTTCTATATTTAGATCACAGTGGAAAGAGCAGTTATATCTGTAGGTAGGCTAACAGAATCAGACACAAAGCTTCTGAAATAAACCAATACCAGCTGCTCCCATGCCTCATTACTCGGCAGTAGCTGCTAGCCTGAAATATTGTACGTTGCAGAATTGTTGGCTTTCAAAAGCCACACAGACTTTTGAGAAGAGGTAGCAGTAGAAAACAGAGATTTCTCCCAGACAGGGGAAAAAAAAAGAAAAAGAAAAAAAAAAGAAAAGAGAAGTCCTATAACTTCAGGGTATGTGTACAACTATTTTCCATTCTGAGACACACATATTTTCCACATATTTCCATGTATTTTACTTATTTTAACAGGTGAAAGCAATTAGATTTAAAAATTATTACATTGTCAATGTTCCCACTTCTAAAAAGAATAATTTAAAAATTCTAAAACTAATGAAATATCTTTTTGATTAGTAACACACACTTTGTGGTTCCAGAAGATATTGAAGTAGAAATGACAGTATCATAATCAGTGGCTAATCATTTAGCTCACTAAGAGAGAACATATTAATGGGAAAAAAAATTTGGCTGCTCCAGATATACCGTGCAGTCAAAAATGCTAAGCACATGTAGCATTTTGTATAGCTATAAACACACTGTTCAAAAGAAGAACTTGTATAAAATCATCACTTTCCCAAATCCTTATTAAATTAGTTGAGCTTGCTGTACTCCACAAAAATTAGATTACAACAGCTAAAACTCTCAGTAAAAGGCACTGTCAGACCCTCTTCATCTCAAACAGTCATTAAGAAAGCCTAAAGAGATTCACCTTCTTGAAACACAGAAGTAATTTCAGTGTAAAAGTTTACACAATTAAAATTACAGAGGTTTAATTTCTAACAAGCCCCAAAGAATTCTGTCTTTCATGGCTCTCAGGACTCATCTTCAACACAGACGGCTAGTTTTAAACATTTATGTAATACATTTTGTATTAGCATTAAAAACTTGAATATTTTTGAAAGAACATTAATATTCTAACAGGAACCAATTGTATACTTCTAATTTGCCTACTCTGAAGTTAACTTTTTGATATATAGAAATTAATTAGGCAGAAAAATTAAGGCAGATTTCTGCTTTATTGAAAAAAAAAATCAACATGGTGTTCTGTAGGTACTCTGTAGTATCATTTAGAGGCAGTATGTGACAATATCATTCTTAATTCTAAAATACTAAAATAATAAAAAGCAAGTTCTGTGCTGATATATGTTTCAGAATAGGGTTGTCTTTTTATATCCATGATTAAGTGTTTTTTTCTAATATTTTATATCTTTGAAAGCATTGTCTGCATAATAAAATAAATTCTTCAACTCACCATTTTCAGCCTAATAAGTGCTTACTGAGTATTATTTGCCATATTCTCAAGTGGAGAATTATGGAAATGATTATATGAGATCTAAAACATAAGTAGTCACTTGCAGTAAGTATGCTATGTAAGGAAATACCTTGTAAATTGATGAGATAAATTGTTACATGGTCAGAGATTTTCATGCCTTTTCAATGGGATGACATGGTCACCATTACACCTTACAAGACTACTTGTCCAATTTTAAATCACTTTAAAAATTTGCTAATAAACAAAGCACAGAAAACCAAGCTGGGAAAGCCTGAATATTTAATTTAAAATAAAATATTCAGCTACTTTGAAGAAATTACATTATTTTTGGTAAAATGAGACCTGTCTTTCTTTTGTATTTGCTGGATTTTAAATAAATTGTACTCAGTATCCCCAATTGCTTTTGTCAAATAAAAAATAACTATGAAAATTATCATGAAATAATAGTGGAAAAAAGTATCTTGGGTCAGAGAGGTGGAGCAGCATCCAGACAGTGAAAATCTGGACCACAAGTGGTTTTTTCGCTGCTGGACACTCATCTTAAGAAGCAATCAGGTATAACTTGCTCCACCTCTAGCAGAATGACAGCATAGCCGAGCTAAGGAGACTGGCAATAAATCAGTTCAAAATTCAACATTTACAGTGATATCCCTCATACTAATGACACATCCATGTCTGAAGGCCATAAATTCCTTACCAAGTGAACATAGAGAACAAGAAAGTGCAATTTCTTTTTGGCATTACTGTGCCATGGCACTCAAAAAACAACTGAAAGTATAACTACATTCCAAAACATACAGTTAACTCACAAAACCTGTTTTGTTGTCCACAGAAGTTTGGTTAAATCATGTCTTTTTCTGCCATTGCTTCACTTAATCTTAGGAGCCCCACTCCTATCCATACTTTTAGGCAAATATCTGTAGACCACAGATCAGAAAAGACAGCATACAAAAGCTGGATGTGTTCATTAACATATTGTGAACACTTCACATTTGATTTCTACACAGAAAACAAAGCTCCATTAGTAATGCTAGAAGTGTAATCTCTGAGCTGTATGCCACCCAAATCCCTAAAGTGAAACTTTTTAGCAAAAAAAGTGTAGTGGATTTGCATGGCAAGGTTCTGGTAGCAGGGGGGCTACAGGGGCAGCTTCTGTGAGAAAATGCCAGAAGCTGTCCCTATGTCTAGAAGAGCCAAAACAGCCGGCTCGAAGATGGACCTGCTGCTGGCCAAGGCTGAGCACATCAGCGATGGTGGTACCACCTCTGGGATAACATATTTAAGAAAGGGGAAAGGTTGCTGCATAACACCAATGGCAGCCAGTGCAAGGAGTGAGAATATGTGAGAGGAACAACTGTGCAGGCACCCAGGTCTGTGAAGAAGCAAGGGAGGAAGTGCTAAAGGAGTCAACGCAGAGATTCCCCTCCAGTCCATGGAGGACTCCACGCTGGAGCAGGTGGATGCCTGGAGAAGGCTGTGACCCCATGGGAAGCCCATGCTAAAGCAGGTTCCTAGCAGGACCTGTGGCCTCAGGGAGAGAGGAGTCCACACTGGAGCAGGTGTTCTGGCAGTACTTGTGACCCCTTGGGGGACCCACAAGGAAGGGTCCCTATTCCTGAGGGATTACACCGCATGGAAGAGACCTGTGCTGGAGTAGTTCATGAGGAACTTCAGCCCAGGGAAAGGACTCAACATCAGAGGAGTTCATGGAGGACTGTGTCCCATGGGATGGATCCCATGCTGGAAAAGTGTCAGGAGCCCTTCCCCCGAGGAGGAAGGAGTAGCAGAGACAATGTGTCATGCACTGTCTGCACCCCCCAATTCCCCATCTTCACGAGCTGCTGGAGGGGAAGAGGTAGAGAATTTGGAAGTACAGTTAAGCCCAGGAAGAAGTAGGGGTGGAGGGAAGGTGTTTTAAGATTTAGGTTGTTGTTTTTTTTCTTTTTTTTTCTTCATTCTCCTACTCTGATTTTAACTGGAAATAAACTAAATTCATTTGTCTGTTTTGCCTGTGACCGTAATTGGTGAGTGATCTCTCCCTGCCTTTATCCCAGCCCTTAAGTCTTTCATTATATTTTTCTCTGCCATGTCCAGCTGAGAAGGAGAGTGATAGAGCAGGTCTGATGGGCACCTGGTGTCCAGCCAGAGTCAACACATCACAAGAAAGACATATAAACAAGAGGAAACCCAAAAAGTGTTAATAAAACCCCACAACCATTAGAACTTAAGAAAATAATGACCACTTCTTAAAATGTGTTTGGGGAAGAATAAGCATTTAGCAAACCTTAGTTTGGGAGAAAAGAAGACATTTTATTAAAATCCAGAGAGATCATTTATATCCCAAAAGTATTAAAGCCAGTGGAGAGTAACTGAACCAAAAGGGATTCACTGAAACATTACTGTAGCGTTTTAACAAACCTTGGAATAATCTACAAGATCAAGAGAATTGCAAAAACTAAGTGTGGTGTTTGTGTTTACGAGGATCGAACCTGAGAAACTACAGGTAGACTGACATCAAGTCATTATAAATTCTAGAAGGGTTAAGAAGTAAATAATTAAGAAATGATAGCATAATTCATACACTTGTAAGTCTTGTCAACTAAACTTGATACTATTTTTTATGCTACAACAAGTTTGGCTAACAATATTAACTTGCATTGTCATAGTACACTTAGATTGCTATAAGATTTAATCTTGCATGACATTTTCAAGCACCATACAAAATCAATACTCTACATTACATGGATTAAAACTGTTTAAATACACAGATCTTGAAAATTCTAAGTGGAAAATTGTCAGACAATGTAAGCTCTCTGAAGAACTTTTATTGTCCCAAATTTATTACTTCCATTGTAAATCAGAGATTAATTTTTTTCAGATGACCTCAGCCTTGATACATTGGAAAATATCAATCAAACAGATGGGCCCATCTTTCTTGGTATAACTCATCAAAGCCTCACACAGCTAAAATGTACCTCTGAAATAGAAATATTAGAACTATAATCCAGCTCATTTATATAACAAGGGGTTAAGAGATAACTTGCTAACCAACTGTAAGTATCTGTAAGGCATGAGATACTTTAAAGTAGACAGCTGTTTAATTTAGCAGAAAAAAGCATTTTGGAATCCAATGGTAGAAAGCTGTATTCATGTAAAAGTCACATTTCTTTATTTCTAAATAATGAAAATAAGTAACCTATTGGTACCAACTGTTGACAGATATGGAAGATTATCTACATTTCTAAATCTTTACATTTTTCATATCTTTTTAAAAGAGATCTCATCTCTATTAAAGTTATAGTATTAAGGAATACACAAAGTCTTTTGGAAAGTTCTGAGGTCCACCCACACTATGCAACAAGCCCAAATAAATTAGGAGGACTAGATTACCTGTCTTTTCATAGAGCAATCCACCAAAAGCAACAGAGAAAAGCAAAATCTGGCCTTGACACACATGTGTCAGAAGTTAATAATGTAAATAAAAGGACAAGTTTCCAGCTACTTAATAATCCCGTCTTCTGGTATTCTCCACAACAGGTAGTGCTGAGAGTGAATCTACAACTGGAAAGTTTGACAGTAGTCAAATCTAAATTATACTACTAGTTTCTCTGCACTGAAGAATGCAGGTTTTTTAATTCAGCAAAGTAGTTTAGAGCAGTAGCCTTAAGAGGTTTGGACTGCCCCATTTATTACAGCCCAGCTGTGCCTTAAGGGCACTGGCTGGCTACTTGTGTTACAGAGGCTCAGAAAGGCAATACAGGTTATGAAGGATTTTTATACACATACTTCTTAGTACAACTTCAGAAGCAACCATATTTTGCAGAGATCATTTTTATGAAGATGGAAAGGAAAACTTGTTTTAATGTGTTTAGAAGGAGGGATGGAGAAATGGTAAGAAAGTCTAACGAAAACACAAGACTGAGTCTCTTTCCAGCAACAGAAGCATTTAATCTCCAACACTTACAAGAATATGCTAGGGATATATATCCATAGAAATAGACAGATCTATCTGAGAAGAAAGAAGGAAAACTGTATTTATCTGATTAACTTCCTAATAGACATACAGCATAGAGAAAGTGATAGATTTTTTTGTGATGAAATAACCAAGTTTTTCTGTGGGCAGCAAAAGCAGCAAAGCTCAGGTTTCTCCAGAAAGAGTGTAGAGACATTTCGTCATGCATTGTCTGTATTGTTTCTTTTCCCTTTTTGTTTCAATTTCTTTAAGTTCTTCCCCTCTTCTCTAATTCCTTCTCTTTTCCTATCCTATCTATTCCATTTTCATAAGAGAATTGTCCCAGCTCTCTTCTACTTTTACTAACTCCCAACTGGCCCAGAGCCAGCATGTGCTCTGAAGACTTCCATATGGACATATGCTCTTTGCTGCTAAATACCCACCTAGCAGCAATGGGACTAAAAGAACACCTTATAATAGTTACCAAGCATAAATTCAGCCTGGGTGTCATATTGACATATTGGTTAGCACACCAACCTAAAAATATTTTTTTTTTCTTTTTCCTGCTGGAGATTAGTTGGTTTAGTAGATGGGTACAAAGGCTTTTCAATTCATGAGTATTCGATTTCAAATACCTCGATCTGATCACACACACACACAAAATTTTGGTTTAGACTCTATTGAACACTGTTACACAATTGTGATGAAATTTGGCAATTCAGTCCCATGTCCCACAACCTGGAAGCTCCTCAGAACTAACAAAAACCAGTTTTTGAAAATGAAAATCTAATTAATAGATTTGTGACAGATGCTGATTAGGACAGCCAAATTTTAAAATGAACAAGCATAAACACATTCCTTGCTCATATAGCTCACTCACTAAGCCTTCCTTTTTCTTATCTGCCAAGCAAAACCTGTACTTCGTATTCCTTTTAAAAATCCTTTTTAAAATCCACTTCTTTAGGAAGTCTTTTCATCTTTTACCCAATTTTACCTCATGTTTGTATTACCCTGCACAGTAGTACAGAGCTACATTTTCTTCTGCTGCTTTAAGTAAGGATTCAAAAGAGAACTCAAACACTAAAGGATATCTGATTCTGCCAGATCTGGAAAGAAAATGATTTTGCAGGTAAAGGATGTGGGTTCTGAGGCCTTCCAGAGCATGAAGAAAGGTATCAGTTTTGTCTGATGAGGATGTTGTAAGTGAAGGTACAAATCACCAACCTAGTGAGTGAAATCTTGCACCAACAATTGTTTACTGTTGCTGGGTTGGGGAGATGGGTGGGTGTTTACAGCACTTAACCCACAAAGTTCTGTTAAGGGGCAGAAACTCTCTAAAAGCATGTATTTTTGGGTTTGGGAAGCACTGTAGTATTCCTTGAAGCTTGCAGAGAGACTTCTGTAAGAACACTTGTATTTATCTATAAGATAAATAGTATCACGTACATGTATAGGACCTGCCTCACTTGTATGTTTTCTATTTGAGCTTCTCCTCTTCCACTAGAGCTTTAGTGTATTCCACTAAAACTTTAGTGTAGGTTTAAAACTTCAGAGTGTATTTGAAAGGTTAATATGTATTTTTTAACTCAACTCTGTGAGTACATTAATATACTGGTATTACAAACCTAAAAGCTTTTTAGGTCATCCAGAAATATGCCATCCAGACAAATTAGAACCTTACTGTGGATAGATGATAGATAGATAGATAGATAGATAGATAGATAGATAGATAGATAGACAGACAGATAGATAGATATTGATAGAACTATGTAAGAAAACTTGTTAAACATTTACAGATTAATACTTGTGACTTCAAAAAAAACTGTTGTACTACTTTGAAGAGAAGTTGAATAATGCCAAATTAACCACACAAAATTGGTATCTGCAATTATTTTAGGACGCAATTTAAATACTCAGGAACTCTCTTTGTTCTCTGAAAAGAATGCTTTCTGCACTGCTTATATTATATTCACTATGACATGCCCATATACAATAGCCATGTAAGAAAAAAGAACACTTCCCTACCTATCTCTAGAGTTTTTCAAGTCTCTTTTTATTAGCAAAAGGTTTTTAAAAAGTGTTGGAGGTTTACAGAAATCATTCAGAAGCGAAAGGGAAATGCATGTGTATTTATAACCATCTCTAACTATGTATACATTTATGTGTATATAAATAAGAATAAAATCCACACTGATTAACATTTTAACAGTAACAACAACGAGAATAATGTATTTTACTAAACTCATATTTGAAATTTAAATAAAAGCCATTTAAAACTGATTTAAAATTTCAATGGAATTAAAATAGCTTATTTTTAAGTATGGACTTACTATATGACATTTACATAAATTTACTTAAATAGTATTAACAGGACAGTTTTAAAGAAAAAAAAAAATGAAACCAGCAATCCATTGGAAATCACCAAATATAAAATTAGAACCAAATTTCAGTGAAGTGCTATTTAGGTTTTCAAACCAGGAACTTTTCAGGAAAGACAAAATACTTTCCCCATTTAATCTCATTTCATTTCATTTCATACCAGTTCACATCCTTACTAACTCAATTGGTTCATATAAATACACTAAGCAAAAAAAGCTGAGAACGGTGAGACTAGAGGGACTCTTAATTTTTTTCCAAAATATTGTCAGAGGCATATCCACATCAGTTGAAACTACTCAGTCTAAACAACTAATAATGGATAATATTTTTCATTAAATACTAGCTTTACAAGCAAGTAATTTTAGTGACAGATTTGTAATAGTTTTTTAATATATCCGGTAAAGGTGTGAGGGGCTTTTCCTAAATAATTTTAAATTACTTTCCTTGCATTTCTGATCCTTCTTCAATCTTCTTTTAAATTATCAAAATAATGGTCAAAATATAGGGATGATTTAGAAGTACTATAAAGAGTTTGACTTTTAAAAAGCAACATCACTTCTAGGAAAACAACTGAAGGATAAATACCGACATGGTTAAAGATAAGTTACAAACTTAAACTTAATTGGATCATGATTTATTAAAGCAAAAATGTTTGTTGTCATTTTCTTTTAACAAAAACATAACACTTGTAAGTATATTGGGGCAGTACCATTTTCAAGAAATGATTCTGAATTCTAATTAACTAACATCTCAGTAAACATTCAGGCAATATGCAAAAATATCACCAAGTTTGAGTATTACCACTCCATTAAGGAGAAGTTCACACTGTGAACCATTTTCACCAATCCCCTATATGCCATCCAGGTCCTACCAGAAGGTATGTAATATCGTAATGATAAAATTAAAAAAGAAACTGCAAATATATCTGAAACTGGAAGACAAAATCTTAGAGTGGATAAAACTCAGGCACAAATTTAAGTGTTATCTCGATCCAGCTATAAATAATGTCTTCAAGAGCTTTTTCCGTTAAGACAAAAAGAATCCAGTATATTATAGTCTATGCATATTGTATTTGTTGCTCTCAAGCAATGTCTTCCATGATCCTGTGTTCCCAATGTCTTATTTTTTCCAGCACAATCACAAAACAGATATTCTTTCACAGTCCCTGGCACACGACAATCCCAACACCTCCATCAGTCCCTACTACTGACATATTCTGATTTGGACAACAATGTTGTGGATTTTCCCTGATTAAGTTCCATGGTTAGTATCGCATCATTACATAAATTATTAATTAGGAACGCTACAATATTAAATCAATGGAATTCCTACTAAAAAAAAATTACTAAAATACTGTCACTCACTGGAAGCATGATATTAATTATCAGAAGCCAAACACTGTCAGAGATTTCATTCCTAAATTACAAGACTGAATTTGGCTCAGAATTTACCTTTTGCAGATGATACATTTTATGGACTGATAGTTGCACTTACATTATTTGCCAATAGCATCGATACTGTATTTTTGGCTGTTAAGTAAAAACTTTTAATGAAAATGATGGGGTTTTTTATTTTTTTTTTTTCTTTATTCTAATCCCCAATCAGGCTTAAATTGTCAATCTGTAAAAAAATATGTGAAAAGATAAAATTTGTTAAAAACTTTTGGTCTTCTTTAACTATAATGCAAAAAGAATGCAGCAACATTCAGACTTCTGGAGTGTGTGGCATTGTTTAAGATGAATGTACACTTTGAAAAACAAAGCTGTTTTCAATGTAATTCACCAGCATGACAATGAAAAAGGAATTTGCATTTAATAGCAATTTTGAGTTTCCTTTTTAAAAAAAGAGTAGCAATATAGACTTTCTTCCTGTCAACCTGAAAGTAAAACATTTGTTTCAAAGCTGTGATATTTGTACTTTCTAGGTCATTCTAAAAAGTAGATATTCATGAAGGCTAGCATTTATTTTGAATTCACACACTGGAATTAAAAAGTACTATTTGTTCTTATTTTGTAAATAACTTGTGAAAACATCTCAGACAAAAATAGTAATAGAATATGTAATGCATTTTCAAAAAAAAAAATCACTCATTAACTTCTAAGCATACTGTAAGCATCTATTGGAAACATACATTCCAAAGTCTAAAAGAAATTAACATTTTCTCAGTCAAATGGTATACTATGCAAATTTAAATACAGGCATCCTTTGAAATCACATGTGAGCCTTAATCAATATGTAATTTACAATTAAGCATTCTTTTTCTGATTTACAAGCATTACAAGCATAATAAATACGATCAACCAATATTTCAGATGCAAATTAGCTCAATTAACGCACCCCACCCATATGCCACTATGAATGTATGTTCACTTTTCCATTTTGATTTTTAATTGGATATGAAACATACCTCTAACACAGAAGTAAAGATCTAAAGTTAAATTGAGCACCTGTATGTTCATTTTAAAACAATAATGCAAGTATAATGTTTTGTGTAGATGGACTATGTACCGAGTTAAACAAGTTTATAAATCAAATCAGAATACACTTACAAAATGCCATATACAGTCAAGGAAGTTACAAGATGAAAAGTGATTAATAAAAAAAAAAAATCCCCTTAAAACAAAGTATTTCCATTTTCTGTGCTTCAGGGGGTGACAATTATCAGTCCGGACATAATGCAGTCAGCTAGTTCATAATCTAGCTCTAAGAGTTATGAACTCTCTTACATCCAGAGACATCAAAACTGGTTTAGACGTCTGTCTCAGGCTAAGTTTAGCCCTCTTTATAAATGTCTGTTTCTTGCCACTGACTATAACAAATGTCTAGATGATGTTCTCAGCTCTAGATATCGGCACTATGGGCATCTGGGGTTAGGTTCTGTAAACTCAGGTTTTAATACCTGTTTCTGACAAGCTGTCCTCCTGCAATGCATTTGGATATCTTATTCTTCATGAGTTCTTTTTATTTAATTATTTTTACTAACCTATTCCTTGTTCATTTGTTTAACTGTCCCTTGTATGTTAAAGTTTAACAAGTATGTAAAACAGTATTTTCCCCTATTTTTATCTGTCTAAACAGAAAAGATAACTCAAAATAGTTATGTATGAATTTTGCAGAGTTCAAAAGCTAATTAATGTTTCAAAAGAGAATAGACAAAGGGAGGTTTGCTATTCAGTCATGCTATTTGGCAAAGATGTAGATCCTAGACAAAAAAAACCTGTTAAAATTATCAGTGTATCTCTGTTTAGTCAGTTAATAAATCCTGTTCACCCCTAAATATGGGATGTACCAATTAATTTATCTTTTTCAGGATTGTGAAAGAAAGCAACTAAGATATTTGAGGTTCCAGGAAAACATTTCTAATTGAGTTCAAATGCAATATTTATTTTAATTATGTCAGCAAAATAACTGATTTCAGTTCAACTGGAACATTATAGAGTTTTAGGTCATCCATGACTGCTAAGAATTTTGTGTGAAACAAGCTCCAACTCCATTGAAAAAATTTTTCTTTTTCCAAGCATTGTTTTCTATAATTATATGTATCAACTTCATATAATACCACATTATCAGACAAGTTAGCTCTTCTAAAAGGAAAACCCATGCAAACGTGAAAATCTACACAAGGTTGATCAAATTCTAAAAAAAACCTGAAGACTACATAAGCTCAGAGGAGTTACAAGAAATAAATACTTTGGATTCTTTTATCTTAATTAAGAATACTCCACCACATCACAGTTCCAAAATAATAAATAAAGTGTAAGATAGGTCAAAAAAAAGGACACTTAAATTTAGCTATCTGCATGGAATTGCCCCTATTCAAGAGGGGTAGGTAGACTTGAATGATCAGTTACAGTCAAGCAAGGCTCTATTCAATTCAAATTCGGGGAGGCACCACACCATCTCAGCCTACATTAAATGCCTGTTGAATAATAAGTTGTATCACTGATCTGAATGATATTTTCAAAAAGACGAAACAGCAACCTTTACCAATGCACTAAGAAATTGGTCTTCCATGGGACAAAAGAGAAATGGCATAGAAAAATAGTGAGATAAAAGATGGAAGATAAGAAAAGATGAGCAAAACTGAGTTGAATGAAGTTATTTATGAATTTAAAATAGGGCTCAGAGTCAGAAATTGCAGGACTTAACAAGAGGAGTTACTAGAAAACTAAATAGTAAACAGGATTCAAGCGAAATAAACGCAAGCTGATGTGTGCTGATGTAAAAAGTTATCCCAAATCTCTCTACATGATGACAAGACACAGATGACGAATAACCATTAAGGAATCAGGTCTTGGGTTATAAATGAGTTGAACAAAAGAAACATAGTAAAACTGCAATCAAAAAAAACAACTCTATTATTATCAGGTCAAAAGAAGAGAACAGAAATTGTGAATACATCTATTTAGTATCCAAAAAATAAATGTAGCAAACAAAAACTTTATTTTTAAAAAAGAGCAAAACCCCAAAATTACTATTCATAATTTAATTACTCATTTTTAATGAATATGATTATATGGAAAGCTGAAAAATTAATTACTTATACCAATTCAAAACTTCTGCCTAAACACTTTGCTGGGGATATCATATCTCTTTTACAAATGTATTTATTTGAACATTTTAGCTTTCCATGTTACTCCTAAAGGCTAGGTAAATTCAAAATTCTCTATTTTATCAATACTCTCAGCACACGATAGAATAATTTGGGCCAAAATTTATGTTTGAGTAGTAGTATAGAGTTAAGCAATTAACAAAGTAATCCTTAGCTGCAAAGTTCTCAACACAGTCAAACCAAGATTTCAACACGGTAAGAATAATCAGTCACTTTTAACACCATTTATAATTACATTTTCATTAGAAACACCTTGTTTTAGCTTTCTACATCTCACAAACTTTGATAGCTTTGAGACCTGATCAATGAACTTAAACCTCCTTAGCTTGTGCGACAAGGAAGAATAATTTTAATTTTATAACAACCATGCTGCCTCTTTGAAGATTAGCCCAGCCTCTCTCTCTTCTAAACTGACTCACCGCTGATCAGATGGGAGGAAGTGTTCCCATTTAGAGGTGAGGATTCAGAGACAGGGGACAAGCAGATTACCCCTGGACAAGACAGTGAAGGGATTAAGAGAATAAAATTCAGCCTTCAACGATCTCAGTGGCAAAAGGCTGAAATCAATTCCAGTAGCCAGACTGCTTCAGCCATTCATGTACATAAACTGATCTAACTTTTCATAGCATAACTTTGGTGATGACTTAGAGCTTTATTTCCTTAAAACTTCAAGTGTTGGTATATAGAAAGTTTACAGAAATTACCTTTATATATATATATATATATATAAAAAAATTTTCAGTTCTCATCAGTACAAATTAAAAGCTTAAACCATAAAAGGTTCAAAGCCCAAAAATCAGATTTGAAAAAAAAAAAAGAGAAAAAAAAAAAAGAAAGAAAGACTGTATCTTTTACCAGCCTGCAAAATACGAAAAAACGAAGCCAAATATCAAATTTTGACGTGGCCAACTTATGATTTCATGAAACTATTTAAATATAACAAAATTATTTAACTGTCACCAGAAGAGCTAAAATCTTTCCTTTTTGTTTTCTTCCTTTCTTTCTCTGTTGGCAATATGTATGGTTATAATACTCATATAGGCAGTCTTACATCTGATCCTCATTACGAGTGGAATCAATTCTCAGTCATGGTTTTCATAACCACACTCTGAATAGCAACTCCATCACTAGCATTTAAGTGGTATTCAACAGTGATTCAGGGAAACCTGTTTTGGGGGTTTATTGTCAACAAAAAACACTTTCACTGTGATGGCAGAACCAATATACAGAGCTGGAAGGATGAGTCACAGTGAACAAAGTGCAGCACTAATTTAACACTACTTTCTGTTTATGCTTTATTCACAGAAAGAAATGAAATTTTACAAAACTCTTAAGCATTTGAACCTATTTGTTCAAATAAAATTCAGATTAGGACTCGGTGATGTGCTGGTTGCTATTATTTTTGCTATTTGAAACTTTTATTTAGCATTCTCTGGTTCAAGATATAAATCATGAAATTTACTGTATGACTTGACTGACTGACACAAACAGCAGCAGCTGTGTGCTTGCCAGCAACAGGTTGCAGCTTGCTGAGAGCGTTGGCTTCTCTGTTTCTTTCAAACAAGGGTTCAAAATGCATCTCAAAACTGCTGACACATTGTGTGCTTTTGAGAATGATTCGTGCTTTTTCATAAGAAACACTCAAATGCTTCTTAACTTTGCCCCTTCTGAAACCTCAGGCATATCTGAAAACACACACACTCCTCAGATTAATCTGAGACTAACCACTACAATAACCTCATACGTAACATGAAATAGGAATATAGTCACTACCACCTGATCAGAATATACTATCAAACCTAACCAGAATACTGATGTTTATTCTTGTTATGGCTTTATGCAAAAGCAAAGGATTTATTTCTTCCAATTTTCAAGAAGGGCAAGAAGCAGACCCTGGAAACTACAGGACTGTTAGTCTCATTTCAGTGCCTGGCAAAGTTATGAAGATTATTCTGGGAAGTATTGAAAAACACCTGAAAGACAATGCTGTCATTGGTCACAGACAATACAGCTCATGAGGGGAAAGTCCTGCTTATCAAACCTGATTTCCTTTCATGACACCTAATTGATCAAGGGAAGCCAGTTGATGTAATCCTTTCAGATTTCAGTAAAGCTGTCAATACTGTCTCTCACAGGATCCTTCTGGAGAAAATGTCCAGCACTCACAGCTGGATAAACACATCTTGTGCTGGGTGAGCAGTTGGCTCATGGCTGGACCACAGAGGGTAATAGTGAATGGGGTGACATCAGACTAGTGACCTGTCACCAGGAGGGTTCTGCAGAGCTCCATCTTGGGCCCTGTGCTCTTCAATATCTTCACAAATGGCTTGGATGCAGGACTGGAAGGGATACTAAGCAAGTTTGCAGGTGACACAAAACTGGGAGGAGCTGTTGACTCCCTCGAAGGCAGGGAGGCCCCACAGAGAAACCTCAGCAAATTAGAGGGCTGGGCAATCACCAACCATATGAAGTTCAATAAGAGGAAGTGCTGGATTCTGCATCTGGGACGGGGCAATCCTTGATGTATGGACAGACTGGGGAATGAGATGCTGGAAAGCAGTGCCATGGAAAGGGACCTGGAGGTCCTGGTGGATGGCAAGCTGAGTATGAGTCAGCAGTGCCCTGGCAGCCAGGAGGGCCAACCCTGTCCTGGGGGGCATCAGGCAAAGCATCGCCAGCTGGCCAAGGGAGGGGATTGTCTGCTCTGCTCTGCACTGGGGCGGCCTCACCTTGAATATTGTGTGCAGCTTTGGGCATCACAACATAAGAAATATATTAAACTATTAGAGATTGTCCAACAGAGGGCAATCAAGATGGTGAAGGGCCTTGAGGGGAAGCCATATGAGGAGCGGCTGAGGGCACTTGGTCTGTTCAGCCTGGAGAAGAGAAGACCAAGGGGACACCTCATCTCGTGAGGGAAAGAGGAGGTGCAGGCACTGATCTCTTCTCTCTGGTGACCAGTGACAGAATGCAAGGAAATGGCCAGAAGCTGTGTCAGGAGAGTTTTAGTTTGGGTATTAGAAAAAGGTTCTTCACCTAGAGGTGGTTGGGCACTGGAACAGGCTCCCCAGGGAAGTGATCACAGCACCAAGCCTGACAGAGTTCAGGAAGTGTCTGGGCAATACTCTTGGGCACATGGTGTGACTCTTGGTCCTGTGCAGGGATAAGGGATGGACTCAATGATCCTTTTGAATCCTTTCCAATTCAGCATATTCTGTGATTCTGTGATTTTTCCAACCTAATCTATGGAGGATAAACCTCGCTATATTAAAGAATAGCACATAAAAAATTTGTCACAGAATTTAAGACTGGTAAAACCCTTTCAGTTTCATTTGATTGCTTTTTCTTGGCAATTTAAAAGACTATTTCTAAACTATTTACAAATGTGTCTCAGTTATTACTCCACAGATTCTCAGATAGTTGCTTTTACTTTGATTCTACAGAAGGAGGAACCCCAAAAGAGTGACAACTGGTATGGTTGTTCATGTTTTGACTTAATAAGCTCAAAACAACTTTAAAACTTCACAAATTATGCCAGAAATACAATTTCTTAAAGTATATTTAGCTGGCATTCTCGATAATCAGGATAATGCCCACTCAAGCAATACCAGACTGCTTTCTCCTTCTCTAGACAAGGAAAGGACAGGAGGAATACAACACAGAAAAATAAAATGTATTTAAGTAGCAATAACATTATCTTGATGAAGCAGTTTACGAATTTGTCATTTTTCTTTAAAAACACTATTTTGTGACAAAATTTTAATATACCTTATTCTATTGTGCAAAAATATTTTAATACCATATAGTAAGAATAATCACCCACACTGTAAGATTTGTATTTTTTATCTCTTTTTGAACTGTGGGTAAAAAACTCTCTTTTTTCTTCCAAGTCTACAGTAGTTCCGCTTCCATATGGTATAATATACAGATATAAGCTCCAGTATAAGCAATTGAACTTTTCACACCCTCAAAAGCCGCAAAATCAGATGGTCTGTGGTTTTTGCAGCTGGTGCACTGCTCTCATATTGGGTAGTGTCATATGAAAAATATTTCACTCCCCAAGCCCTAAACAGTCGCTCATTAATGAAATACAGGCAGTACAATGAGATCATATAAGGTATAGATTTCAACAGCCATACTAAAAACAGTAAAGGAACACTGAACAAGAACACAAATCAAGTTCCTCTGCCAGAACAGGATTTTTTTTAAAGGAATGTCTTCTAAGATTTAACATTTGCTTTGAAAACAACTGCTAACCACTACCCAGAAAAAACTTCAGTACAAGTGTTAGCAGACTAAACAATCACAATTTGGCAGAGGAAAAACAGTAAATAACTTCAGACATAGTTACATTACAGGATGTCTCACCCCAATACACCACTATCAAATCACAAAATGATTTACTTAATACCACATATGGAATCTGCTTACTTAAGAAAATAAGCTGTCACCAGCAAAACTTTGTTTAAAAATAATTTCAGGGCTGAGGCTTATTGAATTTCAGTTTAGTTTGTTTTTACAGAAATCTAAAAAAAACTAAAAGTGTGGCAATCTAGTTGCAAAAATATTATATTAAGCCCACTTACACAGAAAATGTATTCTTGGGCAGAATTTTTAAACTCTATTACTGATACTATTCATGAGAAGAATGGCCATGACTTTGCAATGCATAATATTTTATTTTGGTAAAATGTATCAGAATATTTTATTTCACATCTATCTTTCCAAAAGGATACCCATCTGTTTTCCTCAAGCTAAAAGTTTTCTTTAACTAAGAAAAGCCTCAGCAGCAGAAATAAACACCAGACAATACAGCCAAGGTACGTTATGGACTTGACTCTCTTCTCAAAGACTCTGATACAACTTTGTGGACTTCAGTGGCCTGAATATGATAGCTGCAATCGAGCTAAGTATCAGGCTTTGTGCAACTACTTTATAAATCTAAGGACTATAGCAGGTTTGTTTTATCTTGGAAAAAAGTATATCCAAGCAAAACAGATTATAGCTTCTATCCTACCCTCAAAAGCCAATGAGGATATATTTGTAATATATGGCCAATTGCATCTGCATTTCTGTTACATATTTATTTAACTTCTAACATAACAGCATTCTGAAAATCTCATGCAATTGGGATAACTCTTTAATATAAAGATAAATAAAAAAGACTACCTGTAATTTAGCAACTGGAGACCAGGAGACCTGACAGATTTTTTCCTGCTACTCATCACTCTTCCATATTTTCCTTCTACAATGTAGAAAAAGTTTCACTGCAACACTTTTGAGAAGCAGCTTTGTATTTTATACATAGGAAGTTATGATCATTCTCTCTGTTCAGTAATTACTCTTGCAGTAATTTATACGCTTTTAATTGTCCAATATCAGTCAGCATAGACAAATTACTAAGAGCTGTATCTCTTAGCCAAACAAGTATACTGTGCATGAGATAAATTCCTCCATTTATCTGCATCTGTTGTCCATAAAATGTTTATATGCTGCATTTCTGCCACCTGGCAATAAACTCTAGCTTACACTTGAAACACTACACAGAGTTGAAATAATCCATAGAACCATAGCTCAATACAGAGAATGAAATATGTGCTAAGAATAGAGCTCACAAAATTCTGCACATTTTCCAGTCACGTATTTTGCCACAAGTTTCCACAATTACAAACTATCATTTTAAAAAAACCCATAATCAAATCCAACCCCCGCAAAAAAAACCAAAACAAAAGAGTAAGGATCACAAAGTCTAACTCCTGGACTGTTAATCTTATTATTAATAAGTAAATATTACTAATTACCATTAATAGTAATAATTAAAAAAACCAGGAGCTGAACTTTACCGTGAACTTCAATGACAGATAGCAGTGTAAGTGAATCTCTCCAATATCTCTTACTGTAAGTACTTCATAAGAAATTCTATCACACACTGTGAGCACAATGCTTTTATAGACTGTTTATTTTTTAAGTTGCACAGTAAATATGCCAAGTTTATTTCAAACCTTCAGTAACAGGTCTTCTCAAATCAAATTCTTCTATAATTAACTTCAAGCTAGAAAAATTGTTCCTCTTAATTCAGAAAATTATATTAAGTAAAATCAGAAACAATGTTCTCTAAATAAAGACTGTCTCCATGTTCTTTGTATGTTAGATCAATACAGGATCATGCTTCTTAAATATAGAAGTCAGGAATTTTTAGAGTACCTTTGCTTGAATTAAAAACAATTCATCACTGTGTGTTCAAACAACATATTCAGGCCTATAACCTACAGCCACCATTTACTTGCACCTGGTTTTAAGCAAACTACCCCACTTGACTTCAGTGAAAAATACTTTCTGTGTGTTAGCTTGCAGAGCACCATTCCAGGACTTCAAAGCAAGAATGATACAAAATTAACATCAAAAATATGTTAGGGATTAGAATGGATTAGAAACAGGCAAATCAGTAAGTCTCAGAATGTAATTGCAAACAGGGAGTTATATTAAGGGCATTTGTAAGAGCACTCTGCCAATGATAGGTTACTAGTCCCTTACTAGTTTCACTCTTTTATCAATGACCTTCAAGAAAACGAACATTCATTACTGATGATGTTTGCTGACAACACAGCAAATGATAATGAGGAGAAACAGCTACTAGAATGAAATTATCTGAGTCTTTGAAAATGTTGTACTTGAATACTTTTCCTGCCACCACATATGTAAAGCTGTATGTCTAGCTAAAAAGAAAAAAGTCCATAGTCAGGGGATGAAACATGGTGTCTCAGAAAAATTACAGACATGGAGTTACAATGCGTAGATAACTCCCATGGCACACTAGTCAAATGGGCAAAGGCCCCTGACAGCATAAAGAATGAGAAAAGGAAGGTTATGCTTTTTTAAATCCCAGAGTAACATAACCATTGCAGAAGACTGTGACCAGTTCTAATGTTGACTACAAAGTGAAAGAGTTTATAAAAGACAATCCAGCTAACTTGCAAACATATCTTATGCATTGAACTCCTAGAGAGTATTCCTCTGTTCAGTTTCTCAAAAAGAAGGTTAAAATAATGTGATAAACAGAAAGTTCTTCACTATCACATGAACATCCAATGACTGCAGATTGAACCTAGAGACACTTAGATGAAAAAAAGCACTCCCTTCTTTAGCACTGAAATTATTTACAAAATGTCTATGGATAGAGCAGCATTTCAAAACTTCACTCATCACCTTAATCACCAGTGGACTATTTTAACTAACCTGCCAGCCAGACGAAGAAAATCTGTAAGCAATGGCTTTAGCTTGAATAAAATAACTGCCTTCCCATACAAAATGTGATTGCCTATTACACCCTCCTGCAATCCCATTCCAAAAGCGGCTCCAGGGTACAGTCACCATTATCTTTTAAGACAAAGACACAGCTATTTTATGGTGGCTATGGGAACGCACGATGACCTAGCTACCATTCATACTGATGTTCAAACCATTGTAGGTATCTGGTCACTAGGAATTTGACACCGCATCAGACAATACAGTTGCTGACTGCAATGAACTCTTCTGTTTCATCAAGCAAAAGAGGAGGTGCAGTCTATTACACTACTACCCGCTATAAGTATCATATTTACATTGCAAAAAATGTAATCTGAAAATTTAAGCATACATAATAAAAGAAGAACTAGGCATAGTAAAATTTTGTGGCAATGATCTCTTCTGAGTAAGGAAATAGAATGACTTGAAAATGAAAATGAGTGGCTACTGAAGATCAGAAGACCAGATAAGAAAACTAAAAATCTTCCAGGAATGTTTCACTGAAGCTGAAGGTATTGTAGTCAGAAAATACCTTCATTTACCCAAATATCTGCTGGGTAGCAAAATAAAATCTCACCGCAAAATGCCTTGGCTTATGCACAACACAAGTTTATATTCCAAGAGTAGAAAGTCCCAGAAAGCCTTTCATAGGCTCTCTTTCATAAACAAAACCAGACTGTTAAAGGCATAATTAAAATAATGTACAAAAATTAAGTATAAGAAAAAGAATAAATCTATGACTATGATCCTAATATACTGAAATACTACTTTTGTAGGATCCTGAAGCAGTGCAAAATTTTATGCATTTTATGACACTCATTCAGACTATGACTGCATATGAGCAAGCAGACTACATGACAGAAAGCAGAATATGGAAAAGAAGTTTACTGATATATCCACATTCAGTTAGTAATAGTCTCATGGTCTCAAAGTATCTTAAAGTACTAGATTCTTCACGATCTGGAAATTAATGTGAATACTAGCATCAAAGTAGGTCATTTGTAATAAAGTGGAATAAAAACTGAAAACCATTAGTGTAAACATGGAAATTATTGTTTTACAGAAAGACTGTAAGGAAGATTAAAAACATCCATTCAGGAGCAAAATACAAACTTCTTTAACTGAAGAAAAAATATAATCTCACATTTAATGTGAAGTAATAACCCTCATAATAACATTCAAACATCCCTAAGTGTGCTCCTGGATAGCAAATTGGATACGAAAAGGGACAAAATATTACAACATGGCAGAGGACAGAATCACAAAAAGATACAGAAGTGCCAGCTTCTGGAAAAGGAGGTCTCCTGTACCTTCATACACATTTGGTAAGATCACTCATGCTTAGCTGGAGTCCCTGCATACTGTAAAGCCCTAGAGTAGCTGGACACTCAAAAGACTGTAAATCCTAAGGGAAGAGGTTAATTTCTTTGCTTTTCTACAGCACAGAGCACAAGAGAACCCATGATAATCAAAGTGACTCTTTGGATACCTATCCCAAGGAATAACCACAGCAGGCCAAGCAAACAGCAGACCAATGACCAGAAGAAAGACAGTAAAAAGGAGGACAGTGAAAGACTGGACTTTCACACAAAATATCAAAGAATATATAAGCTCTGGACCTGATCAGAAATGTTCAGTGTAAGCCAAACACCAGAAAAGCAGTTAGCCTACATAGCAAGGAGTTACTATTTCATTTATCCAAACATTGTATTAGCTCTGCACATATAAAACCATGGATGCTGAGACCTTCTTCAACATTGGAATTCATAGCAAGGCAATGATCAGTTGCATATGTCGTGTGAACCTGTGAAAATCTAACCCAAAATATAAAGAGGATTGTTCAAAAACTCTGAACCTACAGGGACAAGATACCTGTTCCAGTTTCATCCTTTGAGCTTTGCAACACCTACATAACATGGCAGAGATGCCTGAAAGCCAGACTGTTTCCACAGTTTCAAAGAGGAAATGAATATGTATGACCCTTGCTTCATTGATAAGAGATCATATCAAATTACAAGCATAGACAAAAATAACTCCTAAGAGTCACATTAAGGTAACTGAAACAGCTTGACAAGACTTGGCCTTAGTAAATACCACAAGATTTGTACCTTCTCCAGTGTTTCTGCTTCCAGACCCCCTTGGAGAGAGTGTTCTGAGCTGCAAGGCAATAGGGGCTGTTTGGAGAGGTGGCTCTTGAAGGATGAGGCAAAGGAAGTCAAATCAGGGCTATCCAGCCTCCAAGTCTCTCCTTCTCCCAAGTCAGAATTAAAAAGGAGAGATCCCCTGAAGGATTTTTAGTAGGAAAAAAAAAAGAAACTTGCAGTGGAAACCAAACATGGGCTAGAAGGTTAGAAAAAGCTGTAGAAGTAGTAGCAGCTACAGCATCAGCTCCCTGGGAGAAATTTCAATACGTTTTACAGGAGCAACTCTGTCCTATCTTGGTTAAACACTTGGACTAATTCTTTCTTATATCCGCACATTTTCTTCCGATAAAACTTAAGCTCATACCTCTTAATTTTTTCTACCTGGCCTTCCCTTACATTTCAGCAATAGGAGCAAAACAGAAAGAAAATAAATGGAACTAACATAAGGAAAATCATAAAACATTCACATAACAAAACAACTGGTACTCTCCCATGTCCTTTCTTTCACCACCACATTTCACGTATATTAATTCACTTCTAGGCTTTCTTCTGGAAGAAGGCAAGAAAGTAACCAGTTGCTTTCAAACAGAAATAAATTCAAACACAACTAAAGGAACAAGCAATTTCTGCACCTGCTCCAGGCTGACATCACGGAGCTGAACTATGTCATCCCTGGCGCCCTAAACCAGGGACCTGCAGCATCTTTCTTCAAGAATTTCACGTGCTGCAAGACAATGGTCACATTGTTTCAGGCACTCAAAACCAACAATTCCCAAAAAATTACAAACCCTGCCTTAAACCACAGTGGTAACATTACCTGATTCAAAAGCCAGACTTTTGAAAAAACCGCACTGGCTCAAGAATTATACTGTACCTGCCCATGACCAGTTAACACTGCCCCATGTCAACTAGCACCATCCAAGGCAATGCTCAGGCAGAGGCCAAGTCTGCACAAAGCAGGGACTGCTCCCAACACACAGTATAGTGGAGGGCTCTCTATTTGGGCAGTGAATGGAACGGGAGTGTAGAGATAAGGACAGAAGATACTGTGCCACTTTCTTTCAGTGCTGGAGAAAAGGCTCTGGCTCCAAGAGACCTAGGCCACAAGCTCCATGCAGGACACGCTATGTCAGGCTGCTCAACCATGAGCTGTTCTTTTTCTAAATGGGCACAAGTCATTCCACGTGACCTGGCTGGACCAAACACTGCTCACTGAGATTGCCTTTAGCCATGTAAATGTAGCCCCATCATTCTCCATATGTCTGTATATACTACCTCCTCTCTCTTTCTCCACATCCTATGTAATGCACGGTAGGGTCACCCTATAGTTTCTGATTTTACACACTAACAATACCACAATATATATGATAAGACTACATACAAGTACACTTCAATTCACTAATTCCTTGTTAAGAAGTTTGGATTTGTGGTCGTAATGGTAAAACGCAGCGAGGAGAGGAGAAAACACAGCCATGTCCAGAAGTGGTGTGCAAAAAATTCCAGAAGCATTTTCACCCATTTATTCCTAATATTATGTGCTTTCCCATATACATCTTTGCCAAATGTCCAAGGGTTTTCTTTTTACAAGAAATGCAAGAATTCTTGAAATATTTTGCTTCCTGAATTCAGTGGCTTCACATGGGCAAGCCTGCTACTGCAGTTAACACCCATCACATGGACTGGCAGTACCAGCTGCCAATCCTGCTTTTTCTTCATGTGAGGCAGTTTATTTGCCTCTTATTCTGCACAGTGACACCCCGAATGGGAAAATCTCCTGTTATCCCCCCGTGACTCCTATTTGCTACTGTAGCAAGGAGAGTATCTCTGTGCTGCTCCCTGAGATAAGCTACAGTTTGTAATTTTGGACTCTGAAATCTTCACCACAGTCAATAGCATAGACCTAGTTTAAAACAAAGTACAAAAAAAAATTACTATCAAATGTAGACACAGCACTTTTGGAGGAATTTTTGTCATGTGCAAACTGGAAGACACTGGTCCCAATTGGAAATCATCAGCTGTCACACATCCAACTCAAATGATCTCCATTATTTTGCCACACACTTACAAATTTCTACTCAAACTGAGAAACTCTGCAGCTTTTATTAACAATGGACATTAAAGGACTTGAACTGAAAGCTGTGTAAAATTCATAATAACTAATAGGAACTGTGGCAGAACAATCACACCACACTGCCTCTAGGAAAAAAACGTAGAAACAAACTATGGAAACAGATTAGGGAATATGGTTACAATCACTGACTGTACATGTTTAAAAGATAAAAGGATCATTTTGCCCCACTTTTCAGCCCTAATACTTTAACTATTGCAAAAGAAGAAAATAAAATGCAAAGAAAAAATCTTGCATTTGTAAAAGAACAGCAATCTTAATATTGCGTATAAGAGCAAGAATAAAATCAAATACATTTCATTTTCAGAGATTTAATAATCTGCCAAGTAGTGAGGGGAAAAAAAAAAATCTTAAGTGCCTCTATTTTTCACAGGAAGATCTTTTTTCTGTAAAGTTCCCGAACCAGCAAAACAATTAGATTACTCAAGTCCTCTTAAAAAATGTTTTTACAAAGACTTGTAAAATAGACTTGGTTTAAAGTCATGGCCAAAATGACAGGTTTAGAAAGGCGCAGTGTAGATTTTAGAACTGATGCAGTTCTCCAAACTGTTTTGTGCATGTTATGTATAGCATACCTTAAGTCATTGCAGCCAATGTATGGCAAAGGAGGAAATCTCTTTAGACACCAATCGTATGTTTTCTTACTTGTTTCTCCCCACAGGTGAAAAAAACCTACATAAGAGTTTATGCTTGCCACTTTTTTCCTTCTTTATGATGAAGAAATAGGCCAGAAAGAAATTTCCCCAGATTTCTCTCCCAAAAACATATGGAACAGAGACAGAGGTTACCTGGTTTCCTAGTTTAGACTCAGGAGGATAATCATACCTCTCCCTGTGTTATTTCTAGAAGAGCTGGAAGTCAAATGAACTGGAACTTTCAAGCTGGAAGGATAAAAATATTGTGGGGAGTTTGTGTTTGTTTTGGGGGGTTTTGTGTGTGTGTGTGTGTGTTTGTTTTGGGGGGGGTTTCTTTTTTGTTTGTTTGTTTGTTTTTAACAAAACCTGACTTTGTTTTGCAAAAGAAAGCAAGTTAAATCAAGTTAGGTTAATTGAAAAGAATTCTTAAATTTTAGCAAATTCTCTCCTGTAACTTTCTGTATTTCCCTAGTACACAGTACAATCTCCTTACTCATTTTCCAATCTTCTAGAAAAAAACTAAAGGGAAATTTGCCCAACAAATAAAAAGATTAAAAATTAAAAAACAAAAAAGAGAAAACTTGTAAGAACTGCATTGCTAAGGATCAGCAACATCAAATGTAAGATTAAAAGAAAGATCAAATGCAAGATTGAATGCAAGCATTCAATAAATATTTTTATCACGGCATTAGTTGTTAATAGCAAAAGTTGACATACACGTCTTAATTTCAGAAACTGCAGAGTAGTAAATTATAAAGTATAAAAGCAACAGTTTTAGAAAACTCAATTAATATAAGAAGAGATGCAGTGAGAAACAGCTATTGCAGAACAATGCATCTGAACAGCTATGCTGAAAATAGTTGATCAGTGAAAAACCCCTCTGGAGCAGTCAGCAGCCAGGTGTATCTAGCTGTTCCTAGAACAGCCCCTGAAGGGGAGGCAAAAGAATTTCCCTATGCAATGCATTCATTCCTTCCTTTTGTACAATCCCCAGCTACCACCTATATCTTGTGTTGGATCAAAAAAACCAATTAGACACTTAGACCAGATCAGTCTGTTCCAAACTAGAGCGGGAATCAGTCCAAGATCTTTTCTGCCCGTCAGCTCTCACCAGAGTGCAACAGGAGACCAAGGAGTGGGAATCAGGAGAGTGGCCTAGTGTATTTGTTTCATCACATTTGTCAGCTGATCGGTGAAGCACTATAATACTTTATTTTAAAGCACTGACTGTATCAGAGCAATGCAGAAATACTCCATAATTGTTCAATAACCCCGATATTGGTATTAAATGTCCATGGTCTATGTGAAAAAATTCAACACAATATATTCTTGCTTATTACATTATTACTTGAAAATTACTAAATAGCATTATTTTATTTATAATTATTCTGAGTTTATGTTCCACGGGTTATGGCTGTCATTGTTTTACTGTTAAACTTTATTTTTCTCATCTTGACTCAAGTTGAAAGCAGAAAGATTGTAAATTGTATGGATCAAAGACTATCCATCAGTGTGTCACCCACCATGTGGCATTGTGTTTTGCCAAGTCAAAGTCATGCTCCAAGTTTTGAAACTTCAAACAACTGAAATACCACAACATTCATAAAACAGAACTGAGCTACTGGGAGTAGGAAAAAAATACAAAAAAGGTAACAGACCTCAACAGCAGATAGTAAAATTAACATTTCAACAGTTCTTGCCTTTCATCTCAGTCTCCATAGTACATTTTTTCTGGAAAAGCTACAATTTAGGTTTAGCAAGATGCTGAATTACATAAAACATCTGGAATATGGGACAAGGAATATTGGCTTATTATCCCTGGTGGACCCTCCCTATGAAAAATTTAATAGGTCTGTTTTGGTAGTTTTAATCTCCAGAGCACCCCAAGCTATGTTATGGAAACATCATCTTGGTAATTTATATTAGAAAGAACACCTGGTGATGAAAGCAAATATACCCTCTTTAAAATTGTGAGTGATTTTTCTTTAATCCTCAAACTTTTCATCTTCTTAAATATATAATTTTTAACAGCTTGACTAAAAATTAGTTTTTGTATCTTTGAGACTGATCATATTGTAACCATTGTGAACTTAACACTGTTTTATTAGAGCGCTACATTTCTTCATTCCTGTCTTCAGAGAACAAGTCATTTTGTCTTTACTTTGACATTGGCCTTTTACAGATTACAGAGGAAGCTCTGTTGAATCTTATATGAATATCACAAAATCACTTAAAATGTTGTCCATTTATTACTGCACAGCTTCGAATATTAAGGGAAAAAAGAACTGTTAAATAGATTTCTACTGTCCTTACTCCTATTTATAATTCTAAAGGTAAACTTATCTATAAATAATAATAATAAATACATAAATTTTGTCACAATTTATTCTAGGACCAATTTGAAGTGACAGCATGCAGTATACCTAAATTATATGAATTCTGATCTGTAATTGCTTTTTGGTTTCTATTATATTTAATATACATTTTCAACGTAACTAATAAAAATCTATATATGCAAGCAGAGAAATTATTTTCCATTAAAATCATTAACTGGTTTCCTCTGGATATAAATACAGGTAAAATGCTATGTAACTGAAAGGAATTTAACATACACCTTTCTAATGTCACACTGCCTTATGCTTTGTTATAAAAACACAATTTTAGCTGTTGCTAATGCATTATTTTATCAATAAATGAGAAATTAATGAAAGTACTGGTCAATCTATAAACCAAATTACTAATAAAAATGCATTCTATACTTTCCAGCTATAATTAGGTTTCCATTTATCAAATTTCTAAAGAAACAACACATGTACAAATTAAATTGTTTTTATCATTTAACATGCCCCTCTTAAAATATATTCTAAAACATATTTTGTATTTTCTAACAAAAAAGCCCATAGTATTATAATCTGTAGCCTACAAAGATTTTCAGAAACATTTTTTTTATTAATTTGACACTGATACGCCTCCATTTCTAATATCCCAACCCTGCAACATTTTAAATGCAATTAAAAGTGGTTATGAAAGAGTGTGGACTTCCTTGTGAAGTAGGAAATCACTCTTGTGATTAACATGCAAACGAGCTCACGCTGGCAGAATAGATTGGGGTTTTAAAACCCCAATTACTTTTGTATGATTATCTATTTACCCGTACACAGACTATTTTCATTTTTCATCTAATACAAAGTCATCCTGCTTACATTTTTAGCACAGCAATTAATATTTACAATAATTATGACATCAAGCACCATTGAGAGTACACCAAGTGAATCATTTACCATGTTTTTTAATATATATGTTATTAAAATAACATCTGTGGTAATATATTGCAGAGGACAGAGATATATTATTGGCCTTTATACACAATCCAGCCTAATATAACACTGCATTGGCTTTAGATTTAGTTAAGGGGAATATTATTTTTAGTATCTGAGTAGGTCAACTGCTGTTCATTCAGATTACAAATGCCAAAACTATCAAGTCTGTAACTGGTTTGTATAAAGTGTAAGGTTTGTTTAAACTTTCACAGTAAAAATAACAATAAAATTACTTCCTCATTTTTTTCTTTTATTTTCCCCCCCTCTTTTTTTAGTAATAACAGACAATTCTTAACTCTCACTAACACACTTTGATTCATACCTGCTGCAGAGTGCACATATACACATTTTTTCCAGACTTCTAAAGAAAATTATAATGCATTAATGACAGGAACTATGGTAATGGAAAAAGGTCACCCTCTTTTGAACACCTTCTGTTTTAAACCATTATATATAAAGACATTTGAGAAAGCAAAGAATTAAAAGGCAGCCTTTGTGCAACCCATTACTGAAATATTATAGAATAATCTATATCAAATGTAGTGGAATAGCAAGATTCTTTTGGATCTAAATTTACAGCAGCCACAGAAATGCTTTTATGCTTATTATGTATCTGCATGTTGATTCAATTATTAAAAGGACACCTGACAGCAGACTTACTTAATTGAATTAATTAAACTGGGTGAATAATCACAGAATTACTATTGTATGAAATTTGTCCTGAGAAGTAACACTGGCATTGTGAAATTGCAAGTAATTTGAATGGTAAAATACACTGAGCAGAGCAGTGTTCACTTACTGTATTCTGAAATTCTTCACCTCATACATGAACAAATGGGACATAAAAATGAATAGACAGCTGTGAGTAATGAATGCTTCTCCTTATCTGTTGTAATTTACTATGTGAGTCCAGCAAAATCACTAAATCTTTTAAAAACTTTGCAAAAATAATTCAAAATAATAGTAGTAATTTTAATCTCTTACTCTAAAATGATACAATGGAGTGGACTATCAGATACCAAGAAGGAGGTAGTGTAACACTGAAACACTTGTGTAAAACAGTATTTCTAACCAGAATATCTACAAAATATTTTAATATGTCAAATTGAAATTATGCAAGCATTGTTTACTGACTAAAGCAAGCAAATTAAAGAAGTTGAATTATTTAAAAACATTTAAATAGATTGGTACAGTGAGCTTGCACCACTGATTTTAACAGGAGCAATTTTCTTTGGTGATTAAATGTTATGACATACTGTATATAAAATATTCCTTTTAAGATCTTGTGAAACAATTTTTTTGTTATTATTAAAACTAGTTTACCAGTGAGGTTCCGAAGAATTTATTATGCCCTCGTCTATTTAGCTGCATTTGATAATTCACTAAATAGAAGTGAAATGTTCATGACAGGTTTTTTTTAAACACACGTTCTCTGTTGCCCCTGCTTTCACACCAGAAGAGACAGAGAAAAGCCTCACACTGCTCAGAACAGAAGTTTATGCTGGCGGAGGACATTCCTGGAGTGCAAGCACCCGACCTGGCATAAATCCAAGTCCCAACTATTAGCTCTGCATCACCAGTGGGTATTTTTCTTACTTCCTCTTGCAAGGTTTTTGTTTTGGTTTGGTTTTGCAACAATCCCCATAGTAGCAAAACGTACAATATTGTCTACATTCATATGACAGAATGGTGGGACTGGATATTTACCCTACTCTAAAGTAATCTGCAGCATAGTAGAATCACACAAACCACCTTTTTTTTTTTTTTTTTAATCATCAATGTGTTTTCTCTTTCTAAAAATTAATATTGATGATTCTACAAATCGAAAATATTAATTTAGAAGTTATTATTAATTTATATTACTAAAAAGAACATGAACATTTGAACATTTATGGATATTCAGCCAGAATATTTTAAAATTAAATAATACGACATCTAACATCTATATACTATAAATCACTGACTTTTTTACATTCATATTTTCCCTCATATTCCTACTTGAATATAATTCATTTTACAAATATGTCTGATCCTGCCTCTGACCTTACTACACTTTAAGCTCTTTTCTGCTCATGGAAAGCTAATTTGCATTTTTTTAAAAATGTGTCTGTATTAATGATCTAATTTACCACAAAAAGGCTTTATATTAAATACAAAAAGGACAGCCATTAGCTTTCTTTCCACAATAAAATCAAAACAAAAAATAAAACATCTCATTTACACAACAATTAACAGGGTTTTTTTCTTAACACAATACTAAATGAATCTGTACAGTTCAGCATTCATAAACATTATATATTGTGGAGAATTCTTGCTCTACAATCAAAATAAGGAATATTATAAATATGCAAAGTTTTACAAAACACTTTTCTAAGAAAACTATACATCCATTTTAATACCTATATTAATAACCACAGTGGTTAGATTTTTCTTTTACATAAATTATACAAAGTACATTGGAATTACATACCATTTTAATACCAGTTTATTATAGCTTTATTTCATAATATTGGAGGTGGAAATGGAAACAGTGCCATCATGTGATACTTTTCAGGCTACTTCACTTCTTTTATTTCCAAGGAGTGAGTCTGTTGCTGCTATACAAATAAGAGTTCCTAGAAAAGCATGCAATGACAGCATAATTTATTATATGCCATACTGTAACGAGATCGTTTTAGGCATTTTTATACATCAAGTATTGAAAAACACCTTCTAAATCTGCAAAGATAAACAAGCAGATGATCCATACAAATGTTACTTAGCTCCTTTTATTTAAAGTTCACAAATTATCCAACACAGTCTTGTGAAATTCCTTCCAGTTTACAGTCAAGATATTAATCCAACCAGATTAATTTTTACAAAAGAGTGCTGAAGTTAAATTCAGTGGTTTTAATTAGTATTGGGCAGACTACTTGGAAAAAAACCCTAATACATGAAATCGTCACAGGCATACAATATCAAAGCCAAATCCAACTCCTATTGTATTTACTATACAAGATATTTTTAATGAAATCAGACACACATTTTTCCTTTTGTATCCATTTCATATTAAAATGAAGGCATTTTTCTCCCCAGTGGTCAGAATAAACTAGAAAATCCAGACTTGATGCTAAACACACGTATTTCCACTTATCTCTTCTGTTTTCCAGAGCTCAAGACAACCATTTGACAACTGCTTGGAATCTAGAAATACAAGTAATCTATTAAATCTGAAATCCCACTTTAATGCGCAACTCACAGCTGCCAAATCTCAAACTACTTTACAGTAGTGGGGCTTTTAAAATATGTCTTTATACAAAATTAAACCCTTACAGTGAATTCATTGATGCATGGGTGAAAGTTGATAAAAAATGCAGAAATTGTAACTTTTAAAATAGAGCACAGATGCTAGATATTGCTTATCGAGTTTCAGAATTTATAGAACAATGACTGAATTCTCCAAGATTAAAAATCCTTACAAAATTTAACTGCCTACAGGAAAACTGTTACTATTATGTGTTTATTTTTAAGCATATGGTCATGTACAGCCATTTAAAAACACTTAGATTTCTTTATGTAGGACTCAAAGATTCATGGCATATGCCTGCAAGCCACCTATATGAGTTTTGTTCAAGTGTGCTTTGAGTCTGAAACAAGCAGGGGTTTTTGTAAAAGTATGTTTCATATATCCAGAACTCCATTTATGGGCCAGCATTACAGCTGGTGAACCTATCTGCGTTTGCTAAAAGGTAACAAAGCAAACCCCTCAACCCCTGAGAACCTTCAGAGAGGATGCAAGACTGGAAACATTAAATGTAAGAAAAATACTGCAGTAAGAAAATAATAGGGAGAAATAATGTTATGTTCTTACTTAAATTTAACATGTACTACTTATAGGTAACATTTTATAAATTGTTTGAACTAAACCAAATCGCACTTTGTGGGCTGGAAGGCAGGCCATTGGCACGCTGCATAAGTACTGAATTGTGCACTTACGGGAAAGTTTAATTTTTATGCCTGCAACCCAGAAAGCAAGTTTTTGAGGAACAGCCTAAAAAAGTGAGAGAGCTTTTGTTACTGCTATTGTTACTTATTCTTCAATTGCTTCATGTTTTCCTTAATGCCAGCAACAAGCAGCCTGGCTGCCCACCTGACATTCCTACCTCGACAGGCCAGATGGAAAAGTAATTTGACTGGAATGTTACCAGCACAAGTGAGACATGAAACTCAATGCATGGTAAAGACAATCTGTAGCAAGACATTTAATACCTAGTATATGTTTTCCTAAATCTTTTTAGTTGTTGGCAATTATCCTCAAGTGTGATAAAAACTTCTCTTTTTCTATGGATAGGGTTTAGAATTGGTCTCCCTCTAACAATCAGTAACAATTTCCTGTCATCATGAAACACGCAAAACCTACATCAACACTTACTATATAGTTTTATTGTGTTAGTTTTGAGCTAGATGATGAGTATTAATAATATCTAATAAAACACTGTCATGATACTCACAATGCTGTCCAGAAACAAGATTATAAATCAGATAAAACCATAACACAAACTAGATTAAGCACTAAGTAATGGGAATCATAACCTGGTGGGCACTTGCTGTTTGATCAGCTAAGACATCTGAAAAACCTGGAAAACTGAGGCAAACCTCTGATCTTTTTTAGATCCCTTCCCAGTAACCCTTTCAGCAGCTAGCAGGAAAGGAATTTGCTTGTTCTTCGTGTTCGACTATTTCCAGTGGTGCCCAAAACAGGTGCTCATCTAAGACTGAGACAAATTACGCTGCAGATAAGTACTCTGAACATCAGTGAAGAAGAATGTTCTAAGTAAACATCTGCAGAAGAATTTCTACAACTGTGAACTAAGGAAGAGGCTGCCTAACCCTCTGGGTGAAAAGACAAAGTTACATTTCTTATCTGTATTTTTATTTCTCTATCGCAGAAATTCAGTGTTCTACACAGAAGTCAAAACAGAAGAATGAACACCAAATATTTAATGGGGAATTCCTAATATCTCTAATTAAGAAGATAGAAATTTCAAAAAATAGAAAAGTAATTTTTTCAATTTATTAGAGCTGAGACCTTTAGGTAAATGTGTTGGGTGGGAATTACATGGCAGACTTGTAGATGGCTAATCCAGGGGTTAGTACTTGTCTAACCATGTAGCACCCACCTATTTGAATAAGCCATAAAATCTGAAGGTAGATTCCCAAATTACTAATTAAATTGCCCCAATACAAAACTGTTGGACTTGTATGGATCAAAATTAATCAGGACAAAACATATAGTATAGAATTTCTCAAGAAAATTATTAGACATTCTCTAAGGTTTTGAAAATTTTATAAAGCACAGTTTTCACCAGGTTCTGTTCATACAGTTTTTTATTGTCTCATTAATTCAAGAAGAGACTGGAAACAAATAGACTCCTCCATACTTATCAAGGCATGCTTGAACAACAACTTTAGCTACTGTACAAGGCTTTCTCAAATACAAATATTGTTATTCATATTAACTTTCCAACCCAAACAAAATGTCAGATGAAATAAGATATACTGTCAGAAAAGAAAAATAAGCCATATGTGGTGGTTTAAAAACAGGTTCACTGGTAGCTGCAGCATCATGTTGCATCACCTGAGAGCCACAGATTGTCTTATAAAGAGAGCTACATTGTAAGGTGATAATGGCTGCCATCATTCACTGACGAGGTTAGAAACTAGGCATTTATTCAGCAGTTGTCATTAAAGTCAAATGGAAGGAACAGCTAAATGTTCTTTTGTGTAGGGACAGCTGAAACAAGGCCCTGAGTGGGAGGGAGCAGCATGCATATGCCCATGCAGATCTCCATTTACAGGTTACAAAGCAATGTATATCAGTGTGTATGAGACGTGGAAATGTCTCACTGAACAATGAAGCTCAAAACATCAGTCTCCATGAAACAGTCTTTCATAAGGAACTCTAAAGTTCTATGGAAAGAAAAATAAGTGTTACTTTTGTAATGACTCTACCGAGGTCAAAGAATACCTAAATGAATTCTTATTAACAAGCCAAGCAGAAAGTTGCAAAAACTGTTAATCAGAAAATACCAAAAAGTTGTCATTATTAGAGTCAGTGTAACTGAAAACATTTTCATATTTCATAATATGCACAATCAAAAGGCAGAGATGGTCAACATATGGCTAAATATAACTGGACATATTTTTCTATCTGTAGACTGACAGACAAAAGAAAAATCCCTAGAGGATGAACTCAAGCTTCAAGACAGCTTAAGTATAGAGTTTGATGTGTGCAAAAGACACAGGAGGTCAAGTAATCCCCTTATGGTTAGAGAATATATAGTAAAAATTCTATTTGCTTGTAAAGTCTCTTTATTTCACAGGTCTTTCAGATAAAGTATTATGATTAAGTGACACATGGCCTTTAGTGGGATGCACTGGTTTCTGGAATGGTGTCTACTACTAGAAACCTGACAGAAGAGAAAAACTGAAATAAAGAAAAAGGTCTGAAACAAAAAACAAAACAAAAAGGGCTTAATTGCTAAGTCACTTATTCCGGAGTGGAACATTCCTTCCACTCTTATCCTAAGACTTTTTTGCCCACTGAACTTATCTAAGCTCTGCAAAACCTGCTTCTCTGTTGAATGGATAGCTACTGCCAACTTTCTTCTGTTTGGACTCCTCTTTTCCACAGAGGGAAAACACTTTCTTTCTCAATTCCTTTATGCTACCTGCAGGGTTTCTGTGGGGCTTCTAATAATACTTAATCAGAAAGAACACACAACAGTACATTCTGTCTCTAAAGAAGCCTCTGATGCTGGTCTTCATACTTAGTCACTCATTGCCACCTGAGGCAAGACTTAGGAAATCAGTACAACTCTCAGAAGCAAGGAGAAGCTCAAGGTAAGTTTAAGTTGTCTTTGGTTGTTTTTATTAAAAGCAGGAACAACCACAACAAATGCAGTTCCTCTGAAAAGAAAACAAGTGTTTTCACCTCAACACAGGAACAACACAAACACAACATCAAACAGTCGCATGATGCTTCAACTTCATTTACCAAAAATAAATCAGGCTGACAAATATGGAAATTCCGAAAGACAAAGGAAACTACCAGAAATTGTATCTCTTCAACCTGTGCACATACAGGTAGAATTAGCTTTTAAAACACGAAAACCAGCACTGGTTCAAGATGATAGAGGTAATATTTTCCACTGTGAATCAACACTAAATCAATTCCCAGTTTTACCTTCAGAGAAGCATACTTGGATTTTGGCTTGCAGTATTTCAGAGGAGCCATAAAACAGAATTCCTGAACACTTGTGCTTACAGATCACATTGCACTTCACAGCTGTTGTGTTTTACCCCAGCAGAGGGTGCATTTAAGCAAGTGGAAAAAAGCAATTTTCTTTTAAACATAGCTTAAAGTGCTTAGGGGTCTTTCTGAAAGACATGTAATGCATACATATATTATATTTAAAGTACAGTAAATAATTCATAGCAAGTAATTATTAGGTCTACCTGCAATGTTTGTCTCATTTTCTTCTAGTTCCTCATGTGCTACATTGAACAACAAGTGAAGTCTGAGGAGCAAACCTAAATTTCACAACATTGAGATAAACATGAGGTCAGTAAATCCATGCAAAGGAATTCCTATTATATTACTTTTTAAAAAGGAAAAGTTTGATTAATCTTCTACATTAGAAGAATGCTGAGACTGCAAAAGCAAAGCATTTAAAAAAAAAAAACAACAGAACATGCCTGAAGTAAATCTGTTCATACCGCACTATTTCAACCTCCTCTGCATGACCTTTCCTCCATTCTTTATTATTATGTGCATATTATTTGTTTCCCCAGGACTTACGTTTCATCACTGCATTGGATAGACTAGTTTTGAAAATTAACTGGCTTTTTTAAGGCTTGTATTTATATTACTTAGTGCAGAGACTGTTGTCTCTGTCCTGCTCTCCCTTTGTTTCTCAAGTTGTAAGGGATATGGCCAAGGTATGCATGCTTTTGGAACTTTCTAGGGAAGCAGAATGCCATTTCTTTGAAATGGCATTCTGCTACAAAAAAACTTTTCACCAAGCTCCATAAAATGAGAAAACATGAACAAATCACCATTCAATACAAATTCTTTCCTTTCTGGGTTGTCATACACATATACCATTATGGTAGTTAGATGTAAGTAAATGTAAAGCTTTCTTAAAATTTCATGCATATTCTTTTTCGCATGAATGTTCTCCAATGAAGTCTCATGAAGTAACCTACTTTCACAAACATTTTATTCCTCTGGCAAATGGAAGTCAAAATTTAGAAAATAAATAGTCCACAATTATCTTCCTACTAATTTTTCTTTCTCCTACGTGAAAAAATAAAACACCTCAGCTTTTCATGATTCAATGTCAGAATAAAAAAAAAAGACAGCTGTGATTCTTTATAAAACACAAACTAAATGGTATTTGAAGGAGCAAGGATTCCTACCAAATTGCACAGGATTAATTACATGAAGCATTTTCAAAGAAAACACTTAAATAACAGGTGGTTAGTAGTTCTACGCCCACTGCAATTGGACATGGAATGAATAAACAAACAAATTATTATGGGCAGAAGCAAAACAACAACAAAACTAGGTAGTTCTGTAAGCAATAGAATTTCTGAATAATAGCTTGGGCATTTTTAATACTTTTTCCTCAACAGATGCACTATTTTGCAAGTTTCTGTTACACAGTTGATCTGTTTTCACGGATATTAGCACGTTTGAGGCCTCTACTTCTCCAACAAATTTGTTTGAAGTTGGTCAACAAGTTCAAGATTTATTGTGGGGGACTGAGAGATAGTATATTGCATCAACTTACGAAATTTCTGTTTCCTTAAAAAAGTATGATAAAAATAGCAAATCCAGGCTATGTTAGCCTAGGAAATAGACAATTCCACAGCAGGGCACTTTCTGCAGGGAAGGCCAAGCCAGGAAGAACACAGGAATATAGTGTTCAGGTCTAGCAGTAAGATAAACTGGCTAACACAAAAAAGGGAGATAAAAATATGCCAAGTACTTCACCAAATATTAAAAAAAAAAAAGATTAATCAATTAGAATATTTAAAGTAGCATGCTTAAAGAAAAAGGAAATGCCATATTTCAATACATCATAATTATCTGTTGTTAGGAACTTTTGGTTGATTCTGTTATAAAATCTCAAATAGGTCTTAACATAAAAAAGAGCTTGCTTCTTGGAATTCAAACTATAACACGGTATTGGTTCAGTAACAGAACATGACAAACCAAATTAATTTAACTGCAATACTTCAGATGGTGTTTTATCAAGGATTAACACAGCACAATACCTCCAGTTGTTATGAGCATGCTTAGGTGCAGTAATTCTGCTTTTAGTAATTCAGTCATGCTTTGAATACTCCAGTGCACCTATCTCACCTTTTATTTATTTATCAGAAGAAAAGCTGCTTGTAAAGAATGGCATGGTTTTGTTACAGGACAACGAATATAATATCTTCATTTTGTTTCATTCATTGTATTGTTTAGTACGAAAACAAGATTGTATCACAGAAGACAGCACCGTCACTGCCATGGAGAAGCTGCCACCCTGAAATATCTTATACAACATTATTGCCAAAATTATCCTAAGCATCAGGCTTATAAGGGTGACCAGCACTCATTCATTCATTGTTTTAATCTTGTTCCACATACAGTTAGTCCCATGACATAATATAGTGCATTCAACACATTCACAAGCATGGAGCGGTTTTTTCCCTTAAGTCAGTGCCTCTGGTAAACAAGTAGCAGAAGCTATGTCTCCATTTGGTGCAGTTGTTGGTAAGAAGACTGCTGACAAACTCATTTATTCACACTGGACTAATGTAATGTATAAGTTAGTTATGTCTCCTAACTTTCTCTCTTACTCTTTTGTACTAGAAAGGAAATTCATATCCACCCTATTTGGTTAATGAATGGGTTTCTCCGAATATAAAGTTACAGATACAAGAATTTGCACAATCCACAAGCCTCACAAAAGGGGCGTACAGCTTTGCTAATTTAGGTTGCTTTTTAAGTCTAAAGCAACTGAACTCAAATTATGGTTTACACTTTGCTAAGGAGAAGGGTTTCATATCCAAAACATTGTAGTAGAATTAAAGTGTATGAGAAGCAGCACAACATCATTATAAAAGATGGGAAATACAATAATGGCATGACAAGTGGTGAAACCATGAATTAAATTTCACAGTTGCTACACATGTTCAAGTAAGTAAACACAGTTTTCACAAAAGATTTTTCAGCTGGAAATCAGGAAAAAAGGAGATGGACGTTAAAATAAACAGCTAAAGAAATATCTAACACTGAATTTCAACAGTTTAACTTTTTTTTTAGATGCTCAATTACAGACAAAATTTAAAATGAGATCACATTCATCAAACTGTCCACTTAATGTAACAATGTTGCATCTCATTGAGAAATCAGCCATCAATTAGAAGCTGTAAAATTTAATTAAACATATCCTAATAATAGTTAGCACTGTAATGTGACCCGCACCTATGCACGCATTTCACATATCGCAACATGAGAGCACTGCACTTCCTTCCGTTTGTCCTGCTCCCATCTTGAGGACTTAGAATGGAGGCTTTCAGAGACGGAACCAAAAAGAAATTGGGGGGGCGGGGAACGGGGCAAAAACCTGCTGAAGCAGAGATAAATATGCACTATCTCCTGAGGCAGACAGGAATTACAGACATGAGTATATATGTTAAAAAATAAAACAAATAAAATACAAATGATGAAATATGCAACCAAATTTCCACCTTGATGTCCTACACAAAGTAGATAAGCTTTGTTTTCATGCTTTAGAACCTCCTAAGCAGCTCCTCAGTGGCATTACAGCTCACTAATCAATAGCTGCCGTGTATTTAACTGTATTACATTATTATAGATGTTATTAATATGAATAATATGTAATAAAACCACAGCAATATATTAATAACATGAACATCATGGGATGCTGCTCTAGAACTCTTATACCTCAATTAGTGCATATATTTTTATATATATTCCCAATAAAATGGAAAGGAGTAAAGGCAGTCTAGCCACGAATATTACTAACAATGTCACAGGACACACACAAAGTTCAGCATAGATTTTACTCATGGTCTTCACAGAACTTTAGAAGACGGCTTCCTGTTTTAACTCAGGAATGACAGAAGACAAGTATTACACGCCAGATCTCTTCCACTCGTGTCTTTCTTCCTTCCATTGTGACATCATTAACAAATCCCATCCTGTCCTTTGTGTTTCCTAAGCCTCTCTTGTGCTGTGTCCCTGTCCTGAACAACATCTTTTCTATTAGAGAGCTAGCAGTTATTCACCTTTCTCTGCTATATACATATATCATTCTTTTTAGACTTGAGAATTATTAATTCCCATGTACATGTTCCCCTCACTGCTACTTTTTTCCCTGTTCCTTGGGATCAGAACCAACACAGAAAGATCAAGATGGTTGGGAGACCACATCTAATGACATGGCATCGCTGCCTAGCTACATAATTTTATTTTTTTTTTTTTAACTTTTATTTGTCAATAATTATGTCTTAGCCCAATTACCACCACTGGAACAGTCATTCCGTTCACATACTCCATATGCGTACAGCCTCTTGCAAAGTCCTTAAACTTTCCTCTATTTTTCTTACAAGACTATTTTACCACCTTCTTAATCAAAAACAACATAACATGTCATCGCATCAAATACAGATTACTCATTCCATCCTAGAAAGCTGTCATTAATCTGGCTGATTAAGAGTAGAAAAATTATTGAAAGATTTGAATGACAATAAAATATAACCATTTTCCCATCCCTGGAAGTGTTCAAGGCCAGGCTGGATGGGGCTTGGAGCAACCAGTGGATGGTGTCCATGCCCATGGCAGAGGGGCTGGAACTGAAAGAGCAAGGTAAAAGAGAAGTCAGAATTCCTCAAAGTAGGAGAGCTGCATTAAACTCAGGCTTAGTTTTTCATGTCCCTTTAAAAGACCTAGACTGAGGTTTAGATACACTGCAGCCACCGTTGCAACTACCTTTTCTGCATACTTACTGGAGCTAGTGTGAAACTAGCCAGTCCAAGCACTGTGACCCGTCTAGACACAGTTCTGATGAACTCAGCACAGGCTGCAAAACCTGCCTGAGAGCCAGAATAAATATGCAATTACTTAACCATCTCTATACCTCCTGTCCCACAGATTTACACTCTGCAGGAATTCCAGATCACTATAAAGGGGAGAGTGACCACCATTGAATGACACCCTTGAGTGCCCTTGGAATAATTCCAATATTGAGTGTTAAGCACAGAATGAGGAGAAAATCAGGAAACAACATTGCCTTTACAGTGAAACAAGATAATTTAAAGGTAAATAGAAAAATGGAAAAGCATTTTTAATATTTGACATTATTATTTTAGTTTCTTTTTTATATATATTCACACAGTTACCCAACTCATTAAAAAATGTTTCATTTACAGGGAGTTGTCTCCAAGATCTGACTATTTACAATATCTTCTCCATTTTATGTGCTTCCAAATAAAAACTATTGACACTTTGGGACAGACTTGCTCCAAGACATAAAATGAACTTTTTATTTCAAATGGTTACAGCACATTGACACACAAAACTCTTATGTGAAAGAAACACTGTACCTCACAATGCTATTTTAATAAATCAGGCTCTAAAATAGTAATTACAAGAACTGATTAAGCACTACATCTTAAAAGAAAAATATTCTGCAACACACCCCATATGCACCTTTTCAAAGTTATGGAATAGGAACTGAGAAGTGGTGCATAGCCCCAGATTTGGAACTTCAGAAGATTAGCGCATCAAATTCAAATAACTAGAAATTCCAGATGGCAACTCTTCTTTACATGGATCACAAAATCCATAATCTCAGTGTTTCCGTAAATTATCCATGATGTACAGTTTACTTGTTGCCAGAATTTTTGAGCTAACTTTGTTTGTTTGGTTCATTTTTTTTTAAAAAAGAGTTTGGAGGAGGTAGAGGAGAGCAGGGAAAAATAAAAAGAGAGAAAAAATTATTACCTTGCATATTTTTATCTAATTGTTTGATAAACGAAAACACATAGTTCCACAAATTAGTTCAATAAATCTGTATTTCCTAGTGGATGGGCTCCACATCCCCTACATAAGAATCAAAACCAAGCAGTAAAGGCAAGAAGATTTTGATAATATTCCCTTCTGCTTTCTGTCGCAGTTGGACAAGCAGTGTAACAATAAAGGCTGTCACTCTTTAGGGGGTTTCTGAACACAAAAAGTTCAAAGCTGACTCATAGCACCACAGTCCCCTTCTGTGGGTTCAGATACACAGTATACCAGTACGTGTAGACACTGCCACTGATAAGACAAGACAGACAACATTTTTCTTAAGAAGTGCTCTGCAGCTACTCAGGTAGTCAAATAAATATATAAATAGTCAAATAAAAAAGGAGATAATGTATCTCTCAAATAGTATCTTTCATACAAAAAGAATGAAGGATGCCAAGTTTCAAAGATACTGCTTAATGCTTTCTGCAAAATTAGGATGCATCTTTAGGACATGCAGGTGTATCAAGTAGTGAGTTAATTCAGTTGTAGAGATACCCATAAAACAGGAACATGCATTTCAGTAGGTAAGCACACTCACTGTCAGCCATGGGTTTCCAGGGCCTTAGTCAGGATTGTTACTACACAGTTCCTGCTTTCCAAAAGAGTGAGATAAAAGCTACCTCTACCAGGCTGCACAAAAACTATGACGGTTCTCCTAAGTACAAAACAATTCAGAACAGAGAATATTGCATAGTCATATTTCCATACCATAATTTCCAGAGCATGGATTTCAGTTTTGCGATCTTTGGTGGGGTTCTTTTAGCTCTTTTACTTTAGGTGGTTTTGTTTGGCTTTTTTTGGTTGGTTTGGTTTGTGGCAGTTTGGGTTGTGTTTGTGGTTTTTGTTTTTTTTTGGGGGGGGGGGCTGTTTGGTGGGTTTCATGGTTTAAGGGTTTTTGTTTGTTTGCTCTGTGTTTTTTTGAGTGGGGATGTTGCTTTGTGTTGGTTGGTTTCGTTTTCGAAAGGAGGATTATTACAGAATGACAGAATCTCAGAATATGCTGAGTTGGAAGGGACCAGCAACGATCATCAAATCAGCTCCTGGCCCTGCACAGGACCATTCCCAAGAGTGTGCCCAAACACTTCCTGAACTCTGTCAGGCTTAGTGTTGTGACCGCTTTCCTGGGGAGCCTGTTCAGTGCCCAACCGAGAGGTGAAGAACCTCTTTATAATATCCAACCAAAACCTCCCCTGACACAACTTCAGACCATTCCCTCAGGTCCCGTCACTGGTCACCAGAGAGAAGAGATCAGTGCCTGCCCCTCCTCTTCCCCTCACAACAATGTTGAAAACCACAATGAGGTGTCCCCTCGGTCTCCTCTTCTCCAGGCTGAACAGAACAAGTGACCTCAGCCACTCCTCATGTGGCTTCCCCTCAAGGCCCTTCACCATCTTCACTGCCCTCCGTTGGACAATCTCTAATATCTTAATATCTTTCTTATCTTGCAGTGCCCAAAGCTGCACACAATATTCAAAGTGAGACCACCCCAGTGCAGAGCAGAGCGGGACAATCCCCTCCCTTGACTGGCTGGCGATGCTTTGCCTGATGCCCCCCAGGACAGGGTTGGCCCTCCTGGCTGCCAGGGCACTGCTGACTCAGATTCAACTTGCCATCCACCAAGACCTCCAGATCCCTTTCTATGGCACTGATTTCCAGCATTCCCCAGTCTCTCCGTACATCCGGGGTTGCCCCATCCCAGGTGCAGAATCCAGAACTTTCCCTTGCTGAATGGTTGGTGATTGCCAAGTCTTTTGAGTTACTGAGGTCTCTCTGCAAGGCCTCCCTGCCTTCGAGGGAGTCAACAGCACCTCCCAGTTTCGTGTCATCAGTCCTACACCTAAATCATGTATGAAGATGCTGAAGAGCACAGGGCCTAAGATGGAGACCTGTGGAACCCGACTAGTGACAGGTCACCAGTCTGATGTTCCCCCATTCACTATTACCCTCTGTGCTCAATCTTTGAGCCAACTGCTCACCCATACGATGTGTTTATCCAGCTGTGTGCTGGACATTTTGTGAGAAACAGTATCAAAAGCTTTACTGAAATCTAAAAAGACTACATCAACTGGCTTCCCTTAATCTAGGTGGGTTACCTTTCCCAACTAGGTGGGTTACCTTGTCATGAAAGGAAATCACGTTTGATAAGCAGGACTTTCCTCTCTTGAAACCGTGCTGCCTGTGACCAATAACTGCATTTTCTTTTAGGTGCTTTTCAGGATAATCTTCTCCATAACTTCATCAGGCACTGAAGTGAGACTGACAGGTCTGTAGTTTCTGGGGTCTCCTTCTTGCTCTTCTTGAAAATCTGAACAACGTTCCCCAACTTCCAGTCAGCTGGGACCTCTCTGGATTCCTAAGACCATTCAAAAATCATCGAGTGAGGTTCTGTGATGACATTAGCCAGCTCTTTGAGGATTCATAGATTTGTAGGCCCCATAGATTTGTAGGGATCCGGTTTGAGCAGCAGATCCTGCAGTTTCAGGGTCACCTGGGAGTTGACCGTTCTCACAGTCATGGTCCTCCAGCTCAGAGCACTGAGTCCCCCTTGGTCCGTCATTTGTGTTGAAGATGGAGGCAAAGAATTAAACACCTCTGTCCCTGTTTGTGAAGTGACCATCCTCATTCTATAACGGGCTGATGATATTTCCATACGGACTATTGCCACTTCAAAAATGGCCAGCTTCAACTCCAGCTGAGCTTTGGACGCACAGATTTTCTCCCTAAGCAGAAAACATCACTTCTGTATTCTTCCCATGTCACTTGACCTTGGTTCTACTGGGCATATACCTTCCTATTTTGCCTTATTTCCAAGAGAAGATTCCTGCTAAGTCAAGCTGGCCTTCTGCTTCACCTGCTTGCCTTCTGACATTTGGGAATTGCCTGCTCCTGTGCCCTTGGAAGGTGATGTTTGAAAAGTGACCAGCACTTAGGTCCTCAAAGAATAATTCATCAGTGTCATTGTCCTGGCTGGGAGATCTATAGGAGACTTCCACGATGACACCACAGTATTTGTTTCTTACTTGATTCTTACCCAGACACTCTCAACTGTGCCACTCTCCACTGTGAGCTCCATATATTCGAACCCTTACAATCAGAGGCCTTCCTTATCCTTGACTCCAATTATGCAAATCATATATTGCAAACTCCATTACTTGGTGCTTCAAACAGCTACAAAAATTAGAAATTAAAGTGTAATACTCTAGACTATTGATTATGATACTGCAGTGTGTCTAAATAAATACATATAGTTTTCTTGACTGTTTTTCAGCTCAAAATAGCATCATATAGAATAAATTTGCAATCATATTTGGCATATGTTTCTAGATATTATGTCTACAAAGGTAGACCTTTTCAATGTATTCCTTATTGATTCTTTTAGTTCATAACAGGACAAAAGGGAATACTACAAATCACATAATTCTTACCCCTATTAAAAGTCTAGGAGACCTTTTGAGCTCCATAATCTAGAAAGGGACAGGGCAGACCCAGAGCGTAAGTGCACTTGCCTTTTGCTCCTGTTTTTACTTTTGTGCTAGTATGGGATGACAGGACAAAACCACTCGTGCTTTAGGAACCTTGTTAGCACCTCTGTTTCACTGCAGAACCTTTGAGGAACCCTGAAAAGAATGAGCTCACTATCCCTACACATACTCATACAATCTCTTCATAAGAGTACTACGAAAATGAGTGATTTGTGACTGCTACCACAGCTGTCTAGAATAGCAGAGCAGAGAGTGGATGAGATCTTTTCCAATCTTAATGATCCTGTGATTCTATAGCATAGGATAGCATAAGATAGTATGGCATAGACTATTTTCAGTAAGAAGGGGAATGACAACAATCATCTAGTCCAGTTGCCTGACCGATTCAGGGGCTGCCCGAAAGTTAAAATGTTATTAAAAGTATGGTAAACATTGACAGGCTTGGGACATCCACTATCTCTTTAGGAAGCTTGTTCCAGTGTCTAACCATACGATCCATAAAGAAATGCTTCCTAATGGCCAGTTAAATCCTGATTAAATCCTGATGCATCTTTGAAGCATTCCCACATGGCCTATCACTGGATCCAAGGGAGAAGAGATCAGCCCCTCCTTCTCCCCTTGCTCTCTTCAGGCAGCTTTACAGAGAAATGAGGTCACTACTCAGCCTCCTTTTCTCCAAACTAGAGACGCCCAAAGTCCTTGGCTACTCCTCATAGGACATTCCCTCCAGCCCTTTCACCAGCTTTGTTGCCCTCCCCTGGACACATTTGTAGACCATCACATCCTCTTAAATTGAACACAGTAATCAAGAGTGTTGCTGTACTTTGTCACTAACCAACCCTTTATCCCAACATCTGCAGCACCTACCAAATGATGACAGAACTTATTCCAAAATTAATTATTCTATCGTTTTTCATTCAAAATGGACTTTGAACTTCAAGCACATATCACATTAAGCTATTTACTGCTAAGCAGTAAATATATGGTCAAATGAATGCAAACAACAACAAATGAATATTCATATTGAATATTCAAACGAATACTCATATTTTACAAATGTCTTGATAGAGACAACTATTGATATATACAGTCCTAAAAGATGTTAAGTATCTATCACGAATTACCTTAATTGTTAATATATTTGGTATTATTTGATTTGCTAATTTGGTGAAAAATACTGTGAGTATAGAGAAAGGAATCTCAGAAATGCTTCCTGTATTTCACACAATTTCATCTGACCTTGAACAATGCTGGTGCAGAGTCCAGACAAATTAGATTTTACATTTACAAGAATTCCACAGCGTGAACATCTAAGAGTGTGAATGCCTCCTGACAATTTTTCCAGGTTGTTCTCAGAAGCAGGTAAGAATTTCCTTGCTAAAACATCAATCGGCTCCCAATGGGAGTTACTTTAGGTAGGCCTGAGGAATAAGAAGCTTCAGAATGATGGCCTTTCCGTCACAGTACAGCAGCTCAAGAAAAAGGACAAGAGCAAGGGATTAAGGAAGCTTAGATATTGTTCACAATTCAAATTAATCTTTGAGTAGATGATGGGTTATACGTGACGGATGAATAAGGGAGCAAAATTTTCAAGTAAATGTTGCTTCTGTCCCACAGCAGGGAAGATTTGCTTAGCTGAACTACAGTTTCCTCAGTGCCTGACTGATGCAAGGACAAACAACAAGGCATAAATTTAAGCTGAAAAGCTTACCCTCTTTAATAAAAGTTGAAGAAGAAATACAGTTTTGCTTTCTTACTTTCTTAAGCAGAAAGCTGGTAAGTCACAAGAGCAAATCAAGCAAGGAAGATTTACAGAAAAAAACAGCAACAAATACCAGTGCTTGAGCTCTCCTAGAAGTCTCTGTCAGTCTTTTGGAAAACCCTTCTATCAACGATATCAGATAGGCATGCTCAAATAGCTCACATTGTAAGATTGGTCATCTGTATTGGATAAGAGTAATGCAATACACGCAGAAGAGTCTAAGTAAATATGAAGTGTTCTATGTGTGATTACTCTGTATGCAATTCATTATAAATTATCATAATTTTTTTTTTTTGATAAATTCATGGGTATTAAATTAGTCTATTAGGGACAAGTTTTATCTTTTTCTCTTGAAGTGTGCATAAATATCCTTGACAAAATGAATGAAAAAAACCCCTAAACCACAAACATTAAACAACAACCAAAATCAGTTAAAACTCACCATGCCTATTTAAAAATTCAGAAAATCAAAACGTGAATAGTTTAAGCAATCCTGTGTATTGTATTTAGATGGCCTTTTGTCATACTGTGTGTTGCTGTGTCAAAGCAATAAAGCTATTGTAAAAAGTATAATTATTTTAATAAATTTGAATGAAACCGTTCAGGACAGACTTTAAAAGCTATTTTATTACATCGAGTAAGATAGAAATGGTTTTTGTTTTTTTTAATAAAGAGGTTTAAAATATTTTAATGAATGCCTTTATGTTACAGGATTTTGTATTCCTGAGACATAAATAAAACAATAACTCTGTAAAGCTCACAGAATAACTACATAAGCCATTTTACAAGGAGCATATACTTTCCTTCTTTTCTATGAATGTATAAAGCTCTCCTTCAAGCTCTTACTAAATCTATTGATCTGTGAAACACAGTGCACTCCAGGGAGGCAATTCACTTGACGTTATATATCAAATGATGAGATGAATAATGATCATACCATTTGGTAATTAAACATCTTACAAACCTTTTAACTGACTGAACGCCAGAAAGGTCAAATGAGATCAAACCCATTTTTTTTGTTGGTTTTAATTCTTTTCTTATATTAGCAATACAAATGTCGTATTTAACAGTAACTATGATATTACATGGCAAAACCAAATAATTAAACAACATACTTTTCATCCCTATATTATTAGACAGTTTGAATACCCAGAGAAATAGTTCCCTAATCCAACAGTCCTATTATAATCTTAATTTTTAACCTTACAGAGAAGTAGCCACTCACCAGTATAGTGCAAATATCCAGCAATGTTATTAGATTAAGGGAAATGAACAGCACATAGAGCAAATCTAAAATATACTTAAGTATTGAGCAAATCTCCTTAATAACTCCCTGAAAAGTTATAGGAAACTGAGGTTTTATTAGACAGTAAGGAAGTCTATTTCAACAGTTTGAAGACACCAAAAGTGTTTGTCACCTTACACATTAATTTGGACATTTTATCCATTACTATATAGCAGTAATTTAAATGTTTGACACTAGAAATAAATCCAAAATATTTAATAAAGAAGTCACCTCCAACTGTAATTGCATCAACAATTTTGTATTTTGCCTGTAAATTCATCAGTTACAAAGGCAATCAAAACATGCAGCAGAGATGGTTTTCACTACAGACTAACAATACTGTGAACATCACTTGCCTCAATAGGTAATGCATCTGTGAAATACGGGGTTTCTAGAAAAGACACTATGTATTCGCATATGAATTCAGCATAACCTTATGGGTTATCATAAATCAAAGCCTTCCTTGCCAGGAAGAATAAATCCCTCCACCTTTAATGAAAGCTATCATCAGTGTTCACTGCCCAAATAGAATGAAATCCCAAATACTAAAGAATGTCTTAGGATTTTCCTCCAGTTACTTTCTTAGAAAAAGAAGAAATCTTAATTAGCTTGTGAAGAAAACATTAAGCATCTTATTCAAAAACAAATTGGGATGCATTCAGTCAACTTTCATAAATATACAATTGCACAAACACACAATCAATATGTGAAATAACTAAACACACCCAGTAACAGCCTACATGAATATGACAGTTCTGTCTTATAGAAGAGTAAATTGGCCACTTTCATAAAACAACCTTAAGCTACACAGGCCATTATTTCTGTGTTGCTCCAGGTGCTTCTGCACAGGTAGACCTAATCCAGAAAAGAGAGGTTTCTGGGACAGAATATGAAAGAAACAGAATTTTTACAGGGCCTCTGAAGAAATAAAGAGGCAAATAAATTTGTCAGCTGAAGGACAGAGTTTTACTGGGGAAGTCCCACTTTCATACAGTGGACTGGATGCTACTATGGGACATGAGAGTGATGTGGAAGGTACCTTCATATCAACTGCCAGTTGCTCACAGTACTTTGTCTTTCTTTGTCTTGAGGGTGGGAACAGAGGCCAAGTTTGCAAAAGGAAAAAGAGGTAATTAAATCACATCCTCTGTCTTCTGGGATCTTTTAAGTATTGGACAGAGTATTCCAGTTCATATCATAATAACTTCAAAACACTATCCTATCAAATACATTCAATCAAACCAATATATAGCTTTTTCAGGTCTACTGAATCAAGTAAATTTAAAATAACTTTAACTAAAACTATTTCTGAATTACAAAATTAAAATAATATAAATGATAAGATTACAGTAACATTAATACTTCTTCAGATCTCCATTTCTAATACTGCCCAAAAGTACAGCATTCAGCAAATTTTCAAGAGACAGAGAAAGAGCAAATTACTCATTTTTCTGAAAGCTGAATATATAAAATCCAGGGGGAAAACGTTACTTTATTGTAACTAACTGACTATTCCATTATCCTTTATAATGGAAAGTAAATGTGTGATTTGCACAATGGAACAACTTCCCTTAGAAAAACAAATAAACAGGTGCTCAGACCACATTTTAGGAGAGCATTATACACCTGATTTAAGCACTGATCTGCGCAAAGATGTTCTGTGGAGGCTCAAGGGCTTCAACATATGCTCACTTAGCAAACAGCTGCAGCAGTTAAGGCTGCTCCTGCCCTCCCTCTCCTTTCCGTGCTGTTTGTTACCTTCCCAATGCCAGAGATGTCTGTTGCTACTCACAGAGTGGCAAAATGACCATACAAAATGACCACAGGAGCAACTTTTATGCAGAGCCAAGGAGTACAGTTTAAACTGTTATGGATTTGCAACGGCATCAGCTGGGATCCTTTCCCCATTGATTTCCAGTTTCCTTTTTCAAAGTGACAGAGGAGAAATTCTTTTGAATGCAAACTCAGGCTCTGGTGAAGGGACAATAATGAATTTTGGAAAGAGGGAAAAGACACTTAAAACTGCAGTACCTGTTCACGAAATACTTATGTGCTTTAGTTAAAAGGATTATTGATAATGATGAGTCTAATACTTCTACAGTGAAGAAGAAATATTTACAAATTCCCATGCCTACGTTCCACATTCCTTATACTACTGCTACTCAAAAGGCAAATGTAAAATGATTCTGTCATAAGAGAAAACTTCAGATATTTTTTTCATTCATTAATTCAGTTCAACATTTCAGCTTTATTTCTAACAATACAATAAATGAAAATGCTGTCATTCATTTAGTCCACTTAACCAGAGAGAAACTAGAGTGAGGCAAAATTTCAGTTTAGAAGTTCTTAAGTTTAGAAGTTTGTCTTACAGGTTTTTTGACATTTTTTTGTTGTTTTTTTGTTGTTTTCGTAAGAAGAAGAAGGAATTTTAGAAGTAAAATTACAGTTTAGAAGAGGAAGAGGGATGATAATGCAAAGATTAGAAAATCCTGGACTTACATTTTTTAAAACAACTAATAAAGGATTTAGCAGAATATTCTGAGTTGAAAGGGACCCACAATGATCATCAAGTACAACTCCTGAGTCAATGGCCCACAGAGGGATCAAACCCACAACCTTGATGTTACTAGCACCATGCTCTACCAACTGAGCTACTCTCAGGGTCAAATTAGAAAAAAAGTACACCCACCTAAAATTAAAGGAAAAGCCTTTGACTGGATTAAGTGGAAATTTTGTATATGATATTGTATTAATTTTTTAATAAGTGATGGAGAAAAAGAACTAGATTTCTATTACATCACAAAAATGTATGTTAGAGCAGACATATAACTAAGTAAAAATAAATTGCGAATGGCCATATAATTTCCATCTTGAAAGAAAGAAAGCTAAATATTCACCAACTTGATTGTAGCATGCACTGTTCAGATAATAAATATTAGTTTCAAATTAGCTGCAAAACATTTAAGACATGAGGTCACATGTCTTTGTCACAGCACACTATCCATCTGCTCTAATTTGAAATGCTTAGTAAATAACTTCACCCAAATAATACAGAATGGTATTAGGCTGCAAATTCAACTACAGGAGCACTGGAACATCTATATCTATCTCAATAGATCTAAACCAATATTTAATTTAGTTTATCCCTCAAGTATAAAAACATTGAGTTCAAATTACAGTCTGTTTCCAATTAGTGTTGTTACCTATAAAACTATACTCCAGCAAATTATACAGATTCTAGAACTAAATTTCTATTTTGTACATACTAACGTTCCATGTGCCACACCTTACTCTTGAGAAGTCACTATATATGGTGTAAACTATACCAAGCAGTTGTAACTTTGCAGCCTCGGATTAAATGCCGTGTATGTCTTTTGCAGAACTTTCAGTGGAGTGGTTATAATTAAAGGAATCTTCATACAGGTGCCCAAATCTACATGTTTATGTTTGGATGTAGGACCAGAACCACCATAAGAATCAAAATATAACCTATTTGGCCTCTCTAGAAGGCTCAAGCTCAGGAAAAAAAAAGTATAAAAATAAAATTAGGAAACAAAAAAAAAAAGAAAAATCTGATGCAGTTAAGCACAGTTTTCCCTATCAAATTACCAGTAAAAACTTAGCTCCTGTAGGCTGTGACTGACAACAATTACCACCAAATAGCTGTTTTACAGACTGTATTCAAAATTCTGAAGCCTAGTTCCCAAGAGACAGTGATCTCTGTCTGATTTCTAGATGACAGCACCCACATTAAAAAAAAAAAAAAAAAAAAAAAAAAAAAAAAAAAAAAACAATACCACTTTCTTTGCTAGATCCCATAATGCATTTTCCTGAGGAGAGAAGAAATCACTCTGCCAGACAGTTAGCAAGTATCACTTACAAATATAAAACTCATTTACAATCAGCTTTTTAGGGAGGCTAACTCTTGAAGCAATCAAATAAACATCTATTCTGTTTTCAAGATCCCATTTATTTTCAGGAATTAGATGTGATGTTATTTCTTCCATATGCAGTTACTTGTACTGAATTGCTTTCTTTATTGCCTACATTTTTGTTTTTTAAATAAGGATTTAAAATAGCTTGTTCATCAAATTTATCACAGACTGATTTCTGGACAAGGTAACTTCAAAAGCGTCTCAAAAATACAGTTAATTTTTTTACTGTGTTGCTAGAGAACACAGGAAACAGTAACATGAGAATCAGTCTTTCAGAATTACTTTAGATTTGGTCAAATAAGAAACCATGCTGAGAAAAACAGCACAAATAAGTTGTTCTGAGAAATATGGGAAACCACATATTGGTTTTCTCAAGTTTTACAGAAATCCAAAGGAAGTTACTGTTGAGGCTTCTATTTCTCTTGACAAAATTCGCTTTTATTCTGGCTAAGTCAATCTATGTTGGAGCACTCAAAGGTCTCAGCATTTTCTTCCAAAGACTGTGTCAATGGCATAATGGCTTTCCAACTTATGTAGAAAAACCTATGAGAGAGAGAAAAGACTACACATAACAGAAATAAGCAGGGATTCTTTGCCTTGAATCTCCTAACAGGGAAAAAACCCAAAGCAATTCTATGTACATAAATAACATCTTACCAAATTAATGTTCTCTGTTGCCTCCAAAAGACAAGACTTTCCAAGAACTTCATTTCAGAAAAGTAAAATGAAAGGGTTAAAAACAGGCATTTGTGGTTAGAGTTGTGTCTTTCTCTATTCCCTCCCACAGAAAGACAGATCTGTTGATTACTTTTTTATTCTACTGAATGAACAGAGAGAGCACATCAGAGTGAATGGCAAAATTTTAAGTCTGGAACTGCTTTGAGAGCATTAGGACTTTGGCCAGACACACACTGTCAACAGCACGGCAACAGGAGAAAAAAGACCTGGTGTCAGTACTCTGCATTACAAGCACAAGAAAGTAATCCTCACCCTTAAAAATACAAACAGGATGGGAAAAACTGAGAGCCTCATTCAAGTTTCTTGATTTATTCAAAACCTTACTAAAAATATGGTTTTGACCTACACCATCCCTAACACTGCATACATCAGCACAACTACCTGTGGATTCCGGCTAACAGCTGATCTGGAAATCCATCCTATGTTTTTCCATTTTTGGATAGCTCATTCATAATTTATTTCTTACCCAGTATTCATGAAATCTCCCTAGCATCCCATCAATACATACCAATGGCACCATCTTTTACAACAGGTTTCTTAACTTTAAAAAATAAAATATAATTGATATCTAACACATCCCACTCTCCCCCACTCCGCCTCCCCAAAAAAAGAAAAAAACCTGAAAAGATTTTTTTTCATCATAGAGAAAATAGAAAAATTAGTATTTGTTGTTTAAATGACTGTATTTTCAAGGTGGAAAACCAAAGCTTCATCTGCAAACTTTGTTCAGATATTTTTAACTTATTTTATACTTATTTCCTTTATTAACTCCAAGTGAAATTGGCATAATTCATTGTACTAAACTAAAATACAGGTGTGTCTTGCTTCCTTGAAGAAGTGGTCCAACTAGTAAGGAGCCCACTTGTGTGACTAAGAAGACTAATACTCATTGTTATCCAGATAAAAACAATAACAGTCATCTGTTGCATCTTTACTCACATATTATTATGCATGATCTTATTTCTAAAAATAACACAGACATGCTAAAATGTTTATCTACAGCAATTCTTTATGAAATAGAAGTGTTGCGAAGAATATTTGGGGCTTGTTGACCATTATTCCAAACAGTTTGTCACAATAGCTTTAGCAGTTCATTTTGTGTACTGCATCACTGTACTTTTAGAAATGTCAGGGCTTATTCGTAATATTAAAAATTATGTCACTGATTGTTAAAAACCTATAAAAGCAAAAATCTAGTTTGCATTATTTCACAGAATTATTTTGTCAAATAATAAACTCACCTTTAGTTAATCTCTATCACATTTTAAATTACATTCTAAGAGTGGTTATCTATCATCACGCTCCTAAAGACCAGATGCAATAAGAAAATAAAATCAGCATATCCCTTACTCTTATAAGACAAACAGTCTTTCTGTTTGAGAGAAGCAACAATTTAAACACCAATGGCAATTCCATTGGAAACTATGATATTTTCAACAATTACGATTTTGGTAAAAGCCATTAACAATTTAACATCAAGCCAGCAGACAATTTTTCCTGGTATATTGTGCATAAAAAGTATTCCCATCTGTTTCAATGCTCTGGCTTTTCATGGGCTTAAACCTGTCAAATTATTTCATTTGATTTCAGAGAATTCTCATATGGCAATCTATTTTATTTACTTTATCTTCAATAAAATGGTTGAGTGAGCATTAGCAACTATGAGACACAAGTTTCAATCAGTCCTCTGGCAAAGGCGTCAATCTACATTAGACCTACAATGCTGTGAGCTGCAGCCAGAAAGCAGGAGTTAGACAGGGCAACACAGTGAATGAGTGAGCAAGACCTAATAAAGCAGCAGTGAAGAGAGAGAAAATTCCCCCTAGACACTACCATACACTGCTTATATAATGTGTGTGCCTAGTTCAACACACCAGTAGCTCCTTAATAAAGCTGACAGCTAAAAAGGAGCTTCAGACTCCAACTTCATTTTACATGACAACTACAGTAATGGTTCTCTGTTCTCAAGCAGGCCACATTTAGAAACCTAAACTCAGTTCAGTTAAAAATTAAGTGTTCTCACTTTTCTCATTCATGTCACATAGAAAAAAGAATCATAAAATTATTAAGATGGACACCATCTTCTCCTCATTTCATACAATTACCTGAAAAAACATAAGCTTTCAACTAGCTTTACCTTAAAAATTTCTGTCCTAGAAACCACAAAACAATCAGTGTATTTAAGCAGTAAGTCATTTCTGAAGACAGTCTAATTAAGGACTAACTCCAGCAAATGTGGGGGCATCCCTCCTAGATGCCATGAAAATACATCCCAAAGCACAAACTTTATATAAAGTGATGCAAGTTCATATTTGATATGAGCTGTAAAAAGCAGATTATTGTAACAGTGCTCTCCACAGCAAATCAGACCATTAAGACTGTACTTAATGTTTAGCTGAATAGAAAAGCTGGCCAGTTTAAGTCTATCATTTGATATTATGTGTAATCATAGCAAGAAAATACTGCATCATAGTTCCAGGTCAAAAATTCAGTTCTATCAATGTACACTACTTTTTGACAAAAACTGCTTTCAGATTCCCTCCAAATCAGTAATTTACAGCTATTTGCAATCACCCTGGAAAGATGATTCAAAATTCTACACTAAATAGTGTCTCTGTTCTAATACAATTCCATGAAAATATAAAGTACTGTTTATGTTTCAGTTTCTTCCTGGTGGAAATCATACTGAAGACAAAACCAATCAAATCCCATCTAATTACTTCTTGCAAATGAGATACCATCTTTTTCTTTCAGCATGATGCTGCATATCCTCCTCCCATTCACCTACAGCAGCATCTAAACTTCTTTGCCTTCTGACTAGAACCAAGGGTTAGACTTCTTTGTGAACAAAGTTAATGACAATCCATCACCCAGCTCATGGAAACATCACATTTCACATGTTGGTTATCAACATGGTCATCAGCAACGAGACCTTCCATAACTCTTGAGAGAATTTCAGTTTCAGCTGCAAGATAACTATATGAGATACTCATCTCTGCTCATCTAACAATATGATTATGTTTGCCCTATGCAAAACAAACACACACATATATATACTCAATATTAAGTAGTATATAAAATGTATACATATACAATACATGTAGATGAGTCGTGATGTTTAAAGTCCTCTCGTATCAGAAAGAAACAGGAATGAGTGCAATGTCTCCCCCAAATCACCAACACAGAAGAGTTAGATCAATTTAATAATAATTAACACCAGAACTTATTTTGCTTTTTGTTCCAAAGCCTAATTAACTTAGAAAATACAGATGTACTTGTACCATTAACAGTCCCCAAAACTGTCCGCTTAAGTCAGCAGTCAAAAAATAGAACATTTTTTACCTGCTTTCACGTTTTTCCAATACGGATTTTTGTCTTGGTTTCAGTTTCTCCAACTCTAGTTCAGTTTTCTAAAACTTATTCCTAAACAGTTAAGTGCTCCATTGAGAGGAAAAAAAGCAAACAGAATTTTTCTCTCCCTAATTAAAAATGTATTCATAAATGCAATTTTATTTTACGCATATCTATCGCTACATTTATGTCTGAATCCCAGGTTTCAATCAGTGTAAAGACACCATATCCTGCCCTAAAAAAATCAATTCCAAATGACATATTGAAGAACTAGCATTCAAAATTTACTACTGTTTCCTCATGGACTACAAAAACATTCCCTCTCCACTTTCACATACTGCACGAAATAGAGACCAATGCTTAAAAAACCCAAAAAAATTTTGGCTTTCGTTACAGAAAGCATTTTTATATATTGCATTTAACTTTAAGTTATGGAATAAAATAATGGAGGAAACAGAATAGCACTTACTTTCCTTCATATGCCTTAAATTTCAGACATACTGGAATTCAATAAAATTATACTGCCAAACTAATATAGATGTACAAGTCAGTATTACTCCATTTCTGGCATTATTTGGTGTAGAACATAGTAAACTTCCAGAAAAAATATCCTTAAAAAAACCCAAAACCACTCTTGCTGGCTCAACAGATTTCATTTACTACATAGTTTCTATCAAACCAAACAGTTCACCAAAATACTGACGGTATCTATGAAGAAACTGTCTAACCTAAGTACAAGTTTCACCATTCAGATGTTTACAAATATATGACTGAAGTCCAGCCATATTTCCATTGCTACATAGAAAGCAAAAAATCTGACCTTTTTTACTGTTTTCTCCATTGGATAATGAAAGAAAAAACCATTTTTTTCCAAATATATTACTACATAATAACACACAGTCATACAAAAATTTGCACATGGTGCCAATAATATCTAGTTTCCCTGCATAACTGCTACAGCTAAGCTTTCTTCTTTTTCTGGTTTGACCATATTCATACTGCACCTTTCCAGCCAGTGGCTTAAGTCCTCGGAAAAGGATGAAAGTAGATCGGAATAAAGGAATTTTCCTTTCTTATTACCCAGTGAATAAAGACAGTCACAGTGAAACACATATCAGGGCAGTCTTGTTTTGCACTACTTTGAATTACATTACAAAGGTCTGTGCTTTCTCCCAGAGGGTGAAACTTTAAAAACTTGTTATAAACATAGTTTCAGAACTAATTAATGTCACCATCATTAACTCCTCTGGAATGCCTGTTTGTTTTTTTTTTTTTTCACCCCTCTGAAGAATCAATACACTAAGATGGATATATCAGTATTATGGAGTATATAGGTATATCTGAATATCTTACAATATCTTAGCAGTTACTGCACATGGCATATAGAGAAACAATACATATTTACTTCAGAAACAGTGGTGTACATAGAAGCAATTGGTCCTGGTTCCCATTATGATGAGTAGGTTTGTTGTACTCTGTTGAAATATGCATCTATAAAATTTACTATCACATCTAGTTGAGCATATTTTACAATCTAGACAGTAAAATATTGACTAAAATTTTGTATTTGAAAAATAATGAGTATATTCTCAAAAAATGTTATACTCCTGTAGAAAAAGTAAAAGGTTAACAACTGTAACACTCAATATGTAGTTTAATTCTTTGTTACAACAGCAAGTATGAAAAATCTGAAATAAATGCAACTGGCTTGCTAAACTCTCATCTTACACTAATTCCTTCAGAATGCCCTTTTCCAGATCTCTCTAACTTAAAAAAACCTGATAGCTGGTTGTGCATGACTCATTGAAGATAGCTCAGAAAATCTGGAGCAAAGCAAAGTATTCAGTGCAGGCATGCCGAGTCCACGAGTGGTACAACACTCACTAACAGTGTGTCTTCACAGGCAGATTCAGCCTGTTAACACACAAAGCATTTGAAATAAGATCTAAACTCATGGTCCTTGACCACGCAGAATATTCCTGGTTACCAAAGGAATACAGATTACCCCAGCTTCAAGAAACTAGGACTATCCAAACTCAGGGATTCTTTACTATTTAATCTCGCTTTTGAAAATTTCAATTTCTTACAAGAAATACAGTCTAAAAACACTTTCTAAACAAATTAGCTTAATTATCATACTCCTAATGCAGCTAATAGAATTAAACTATACAGTGAAACTTAGCTCCAGAGTTCCAAAGACCTTGGTCAGAGAACCATGTTGTCACTTATTGTCACGTCAGGAGCTGAAAAATCACACAGGGAAAGTCTAAATGACGAAAATATTCTCACTATCTAGTCATAAAGCAAGCAGTCATACATCTCAGTGAATCAGAGGAAGCAGACACTAGCTATTTCAATATGGAGTAGTAAGCAAGAACAGCAATTCCAGAACAAAAGGATGTTGGGGAAAAAAAACAAAAACAAACAAACAAAACCTCCAAACTCTAAGATTTGTAATGTTTGACCTGTACTCACCTGCTTCTTCTAAGACTCAAAAAGACCTTTTAACTTCAACTTTGAACTGAAGTGATGTCCAAAATCAATTCCAGTACCACCATCCTGACAAAACAGAGAGAAATGTTTACAGCTATTTAGACATCATTTAATGAAAGCAACTTAGAATCCAGCATTATCGGTCTCTGTAATTAGTGCCAGATGTGCATATGCTGATTCGCAAGCATTCTGAAAGAAAAGGGAAGGAGTTGTAATTTTTAATTTTTTGATTTTGACATAAAGCTGGTTGAAAGACCAAGCAAGTTGAAAGAGAAAGATCCTCTTAACAAGTAGTCAGCTTAAATGTAGTCCACAAAGATATATAATTGTTCACCAAGTTTCTGCCTTGCAGTAGAGTGACAGTTAAGGCATCACTCAAATTCTAGTCTTATTATTTTTATTCTATTTTTATTATTATAGTACCCAAGGGCAAACAAAAGGAAGGCTTCCCTGAAGTAGTTTGTTCCAGACAGAGGACTGCACACAGTATCACTACCAGTAAGTTCAGAGGGTCATCTGAAGAAAGAAACAAAAGCTGGGAGACAGCATGCCAATGAAATTCAAATGTATATGCATTTTAGGAAGGACAAAAGGACAAGCAAAAAGAAAAAAAAAAAAACAGCTTTGAAGCTGAGACTGAAAGACTGAAGAGAGAAGGTTGGGCAAGGCAGAAGAAATAAAGAACATGCAGGTCCGTAGAATATTTAGATTACAACTATGTCTGAGCACATTTCTCTCTCCTGAAATCAACTGGCAGAGCTAATCCTACATCTAAGCCAGTATACTCACACATGCTCCAAAACAAAGGGACTGCATGCAAATTGTCTAATGGAGGTGATCAAATAAACGTCTGGCAAATTTTTGGAAAAATATCAGTTTGCAAAGACCTAAAATGTGGCAGAGACCTGGAAATATTTCCAAGCACTGTTTAATTTACTAATATAGACACAGACTTAATGCCTGAAACTCTGCTACCTCTGAAGTAGATCCTACCAGCCTCTCAATGGTGCCTCGTGGCAATTCTCTCTTGCTGACAAGGTCAGACAGAAGCAGGCTGAAGAGTAAAATGAATGTAGAATTTTATAAAGAAAAGACTGCTTTCCCACAGTTTAAGAAAAAAAATCTGTGTTCCAACTGGCATTATTAATACACACTTTGTTACAAGATGTTTGGACATTTAAAAGAGCTGCAGTTCTAACTTCTTCCTTTGTTTGTAGAGTGTAACAAAACCTGCTGGGAAGGTCGAAGTTCCTAGAAAACTGAAAGCTACCTGGCAGCCTCTGTAGTAGAGCAAGTGAAGAAGGAAGAGCAAAGAATGACAGGCTGGAGGAATAAACACTACATGAAACCCCTGCACAGTAGGACAGCACTGGGAAATGAGAAGGAAATCTTATGAGCTCTTAATACAAAGCAAAAAAGAGAAGAAAATGTTAAAAACAGGTAAGGTTCCTAAGGCAAATATGAGGAGGTGAAGGTGGGTGGCAATTCTTAAAAGTTGTTGGAAAGTAAAATACGTGTCAATGAAACTTTGCTTGATCGTCATGTGGTCACCCTGGATCCACAATGGAAATGTCCAACCAATTGAAAGAGAAGCATTCACCTTACTGTCCTATTTCCCATTAAAAGAAAGCAGCTTTGCCTCTAAATAGCTATGCCTCTAAATCTTTGAAGTTTCTCACGCACCTGAATTCTAGACAGAAATACACATTACAATTATTTCTTCAACAATACCTGTAATGTTAATATGTAAGCCTCAAACATGAATATTCTGTATTTCTCTTTTTTCCTATATTTCATTATGCCAAAATACGTTCAAATAATTTTTCTTAGCATGGATTATATTAAACATAACATTTTGCTTCACCTCATAAATAAAGCCAAGTAAATCATAGTTATTATATATGAAATCTTACATCAAAACACGACCTATTTTGTTGAGATACAGCCTTCTTAGAAAAAAAATTTTCATGGTAACATATTGTGGTAATTATTCTTAATATGAAAACAACCACAATCACCAGTCTTGATGATTAAAATTATATCTTTGGTCTATTTTTGGATTTCTGCACTTTTACAGAAGCCAGTAAAAAATATTTAAAGTGGTGAGGATAGCACAACGTATATGTGACAGATATGTCACAGACAGATAGCAGGTCTTACCTATCAACATCCTTTTTATTGGTGCAAATTTTCACCTTCAGAAACCTATCTCTAAAACGGTTTGATTTATGCTATATTCCAGTGTAGTCTACCAGACAAAGGCAGTTGACTCTTCAAAAATTATATTATTTCTGTTATAAATATTGATTTGTTTTGATTTTTACTTGCATCCTAAAACCTGGACCTGAATCATGCCAGTTATTCCAGTGTAAAAATAACATTTCTCTACCTTCCCTCCAATTCAGCCACCACATTCTATCCCTTGGAACCCAGCAGATAGATCTGTAATGTCATTGTTTATCTATCCCATACTGACAGAGCTTACAGAGATACGTTTTCCATTCTTCAGTATCTAACAATTTGATTTGAATTCCATCTGAACCTTAAAAATGCACAATCAAATTCACAGAACTTGGTAACCAAAGCCTTAAAAGCAACCTGTCAGAATGTTAATTGTCATGGCTATGTCAGAAATCACTAGAATATTTAAGTATAAATGAAAGTCAAATTCATTCCTGGATGAAGACTTTCCTTCGGAACTTGACTTAAATGAATACAATGCCCAGGTGCTGCAAGCCATTTCCTTTAATTCATTTACTTGCTGCAATCATGTCTTAGCTTATTTTACATTTAGATCACAAATCATTAAGATAAGTTCACCTGCTACACATTTGAACTCTGCCTCTATGACAACATTTTGATTTGAGACTACATCCCCTTATTCATTATCCTGCCTTATTAGTGACCTTTTGTATTTCAAAAAACGTAAATAACCCCACCAAAGTGCACTACAGCACTTACACAGTTCTACTATATGATAGATCAAGTTGTTATGATGTGTCTCTATTTCATGTAAGACCTACTTGTTCATGTATCCTCTATAGTCAAAATGGATCAAACTGCATTACTGCCTGAAGTGGGTGTTTACATAAAATATTCCAATGAAGCATTACTCACACAGAACTCACGAAAATCTTAGAACAGCGTTGAGGGCTATCTATATAAGTTGCTATTAGATATACTTGTTTTGAATCAGATAGATTGAGCCAAAGACACAACTGGTTTCAGTAAAGCAAGAACTACCTGCCAGAGAGACTATTATTTTAAAGACATAAACATTCACTAGTATCAGTAGCTCCCACCTTTCTATCATATAGCACTCACACAATTAAAAACAAAAGTCCTAATTCATATCAAGACTTCTGAGAAATCTTAAATTGCATTATGCCAATAGGACATCCTGAATTTTATTTAAAAAGAAATCATTTACACAAATATATCTTCAAAAAGAATGGAAAAAAAAAAGTATAAAGTTACTTAATAGTATGCATTCTTAATTATATTTAAACTACTTCAGCACATTTTCTGACACTATAAAAATATACCTTTTTAAAGAATATTATGGAAACTACAGAACTGCAAATAGAAAAAAATACTTTTCATCCTCATTCCAAGTACGGCTAAACAATTTTTGTGACAGAAAGATACTGAGAAGCTCATAACCAGACGAGCACTACTGAATGCCATTATAATTAACAAGAACATGCAAAATTAATTAGTAGATATGTTTTATAATCAGTCCAAAGTTAAATGAGCCTATGAAAAGACCTTCATACTACCGTGATCTCATTAGCCAATTTTTACATATTACTCTACATTACTACTTAGGCAAATGAAGGCTGGATTAGATGATCAGTGTGTCCAAACTGAAGTTGTGTGGTGGTGGGAGAAGCAAATATGTTTTCACTTGGCACAGAAAAAATAATGAACTCCTGAATGCTTCTGGAGCTGTCAACCATCCCCAACTACTTATTTTCCAAATTTTTCAATAAATGCACTGTACTTATAAAAGTTCACATTATATTCTATATCACAAAAATTATTCCTCAATTTTTACAACATGGAATTTGCTAAGCAAAATACCTATACTCCATTAATCCGGATAACATGTAACTGTGCAAAGAACTAAGACAAGGATAATAATAAAAGTTACCAAAAAAGCACGAAAAATTTAGTATTAGATGCCTTGGAAATTGCCCAGTGACAGAAGAAATGTCAACATGGACTAAATACATCATCTACGTCCAGTATGTTCCATTCACTGTGTAACTGATGCACAGGTTACATATAATTCCTCTTGCAGGGAGGGGCTGGGTGGGATGTTGTTCCGCTTAGGTCTTACTTACCCTAAAGATTAATAGGACACTGATTGCCTGTACTAATCAAAGCACACTGCAGAAAATGGAGACAGTACTAATGAATGGGAAGCCTGAAGCAATGGAAAAATTACCCCTCCTCACTCTTTTCTTCCACAGTGGCATTGTCTGAATGGTTGGGTATACAGACTAAACCACCCCTGAGGCAGGTCTAACTTCCTTGACTCGCCCTTACATGATAGATAGCCTGTGTTGACACTAATCTTATATGTATGCACAATATCAATATCAGATTCATGGAGATTCCTGAGCAATTTAGCCGACGTGCACAGATATCATGCCTTACTTTCTCTTCAGGCAGGTCTCTCTTCTGAAAACATGCAGTTTATTGTAAGACAACTCAGAGGAAAACCACTTTCCATTTGTTGAATTTTCCTATTATTATAAACTGCAACAGCTTACAGTAATTGGGGGAGAAGAATATAAACAAATATGAAAGCAATTAACTATTCCTAAATACTTTCTTCTACAATACCACAACTACAATGACACTGCAGCCTTCTGATTTATTTCCAGAATTACAGCATCTGAATTTAGACTGGGTCACTTAGGACATCAGACAACTTCATCTTCAAAACTTTCAAAAAATGCAATTGCACAACCTGGTTTCTCTACGCAACCATTTCTGTTGCATAATTGTCCTTTCACTGAAAATCTTCTCCCCTATATTGAATCAAAACCTTCACACATACAAGTTCAATGCATTCCAACTGTTCCTTCACATAAAGGGCCATCCTCCCATCCCTTCTCTGCCTGACTCTTTTGTAGAATTTGCATCCATCCAGCATAAAATCCCATCACTCGAGTTGTTCTGCCAGTCGGCAGGTTATTTCAATTCAATAATTCTGCATCTCCATGTGGAACTGTAGCTCCTCCTGTTTCCTCCCCACCCACAAGAATCACGTCTAAATAATTATATTGAAAACAAAAAAAAAAATCCCTTACAAAATACATTTAAAAACCCCCAAAAGAGTCACACAATTTCCAGGAAAAAAGAAACACCACACAGTGTGAAGTCCACACCCACAAACAATGTCTAAGCAATTAATATTATTAATATAATAAATAATAATATAATTAATCGAAATCCATTTAAAAAATCCACAAACTGACAGAAACCATAAGACATACACACTCCTTAAGTGTCTACAGACCAAAAGGAAAATGGGGGGTGGGGGGAAAGAGGAGAATAAATAAGCCAAACTAAATGTGAAAAAAATGGAAGAGGAAAAAAAAAAACCACAAAACAAACAAACAAGAGAGGTTCCAAGATAACCTGTCTGGGCAACAGCAATCTCCTACCAAAAATGCTACCATGAAAATAAAGGCAGGCTATTGTTTCGCCAATGGCTGTCATCTGTATTATCTGACTGTTTGCAGCACCTCCCAAAGTAGGTGTTTCTCACTCTTGCTGAACAGCAGGCAACTCCCTCATCAACATGGGGCTTCTCTGGGGCTTCCATAGCCTTCACACATTCTCAGTTTGGCCACCTCAAGAACTCCTTACACTGCCTAAGAGATTGGTTCAATATTGATATGACCAACATGGTTAGTTACAGATGATTGTTGCAAACTAAATGTCTGACTGGATCCTTGCAGAGGTCCTTATCCTAAAATCAAATGTTGGTATGACTTCATTTATTGTGTCACTTGCAAAGAAGAAGAGAATTATGTCCTTGATTTCTTCACTGAAATCCTGTCCAGTGACCAGAGTAAGAGGTCTCTCTAGAGCATGCTCATCATACATCTCCATTATTCGCTTCTTGGTTCCCTATTCAAGAGTTACATTGGTCTGTGGAGGAAAAATTCCTACACACAGGCCAGTCCTCCCTACAGACACAGTAAGTCTTCAGCTATTTTCATATGAACACCTTCAGGTTACCAGGCAAGCTTAAGGAATAATTTTTTTTTTTTTGAATGACTGCTCTTCGTTATCAGATCCATCTGGCAGTTAACAATCCATTCAAGTTAAAAAATCCAGAGACTCCCCTTCAGCAATGGCCAAGGTAGATGACATCAAGAAAGACACAGGATGTAAAAATAACCTGTGTTCTGAACCAATACCTAAACACCACCAAGAAACAGAGCACCTTCATAACACTGAAAAATGTCCCTATGAGTATGGCAGATAAATATTACGACCATTAGATATTTCTGCCTGTCTTGTACAAGCACACGTCACATCAGGGTATGACTCAAAGTAAATTCCTAGCCACAGTCAATAACTGCTTTGATGTAGATTGGAATCTATGCCCTTGAAGGGGCAACGAAAGCCAAAAAAGCTCTACCTCCATTTCAAAGAGGGTCACTGAATAAAAATGAGTAAGCTTGTTACAAGGAAGAAAAAAGAGTTGGCTACAAAAGTCACATCTGTACAGGTGGCACAGAGACTGATTAAAGACACCTTTTGCAAGCTCCGAAGAAATGCATACAACCTATCAAAAAAGACTGAGAAATTCCAGAGAAGGGAGCTGTCATGAACAAATGGGATGAAGGAGGCTATTAGAAAGAAAAAGGCATTCTTCTAAAAGCTTCAAGTTGTGTCCAAGTGAGGAAAACAGAAAGGATTGTAATCATTGGGGGCCTTAAACATAAAACACAGTCTGGAGTCAGAGAGCTGCAGGGACCAGCAGCTCCCTATGGGCTGGGAGCCAGAAGCTGTGGGGGCTGTCCATGGGCAGAGCAGAACCTGGTTGCAGCTGGCCAGGGAGCATGGCAGTCCAAGAGGCAGCTGGGGGCAGCCCAAGCCCATGGCATCAGGAACCTCAGTGGGGACAGGACAAGACTGCAGTCAGAATAAGGCACAGTGAGGAGCCTCCCACACACAGCCACCAAGGGGCTTCTACCCATGGCTGGCACAGAGCAGGGGCCACTAAAACACTGGGGCTTCATTCACAGCAGAGCAGACTGGAGAAGTTACAACCCCCTTAGAGTCACACACTCGAGGACCTGTCTTAAATTGAAGTGCTATTAGAGAACACTAGAACAAAAAGACAAACTAAGCTCCAATATTACTTCACTACAGTGTATCCCACCAACTCTAAAGGAATATGACTATGAATCGTTGAACTTAGAGAGGACAAATGCCCTGTTCAAATTGTCTTAATATCAAAGGAAGGTGGCAAATATGAAATCAAACCTAAGAAATCTAGAGAAGGTTCAGAAAACTACAGATCAGTTCATTGAGTTCACACTAGGTCATTTGTTACAGGCTACAATAACTTTATTTGTATAAGTATTGTATGAATACACATATATGTGTATGTCAATATACATGACATGTTGGGAAGGAATCAACATTCCAGTGTGAACAGGAAAACCGTGTCTTGGACAATCTCAGTTTTTTTGTGAAGTCACCGTGAATGTGGAAAAACGGGATCCACTTGTAAGCCACATGTTTCCAAAAATCATTTTATAATCTTCTCTTACTCAAAATCTCTCAAATAAACTAAACTGCATGGGAGAGGGGAAAACCAAAAAGGTCTTTGCACTGCTAAAAAAATTTAAAAGAGAGGATATTAAGAGTAAGAATAAATCACAGTTTGCAGTATTTCCCAGAACATCACAAAATCATTAATAACATTGGAAAAGACACCCAAGATCATCAAGTCCAACTTTCGAACAAACACCACCACGTCAACTAAACCATAGCACTAAGTGCCACTTCCAGCACAAGGAAAAATACGTAATTCCAGTACAGTAAATGCAAAAGATCAAGTACACTGACATTTAATGCCCTAAGATGATCGCCCACACCATAGCACACGCACTTCAGATGTTACTCAGCAGTAGCTTTTCCACCTGCCCCTTTTCCAGAGTCTTCTGCATAGATTAACAAGATAAACATAAGCATCTGAAGAGCTGAGTAATGAAAGTAGAAGAGAGGAAAAAAAATAAGGAAAGAGAGATGATGGAGAAGAATACAAAGAAATTAATGGAAAAAATTAAAGAATAAACAGTGAAATTGTAAAAATGTGAGTAAAGAGAAGCACCAATATGTTTGTGTCAGAGGTAAAGTACAAGAGATTGAAGTCATGGGTTACTGATGTCATGAAGCATTTATTTAAATATGATCCTGCTGCCCTGAACTGTAATGTAAAAAGGACCCTTTTGAAAACTGCCTGCCAGCAGTCTCAAAGTGGCCTTGTGTTGTGTACCGCCTGTGGGAAATTTAAACTGTCCTTGATTTAATGCAATTGAAACTTTTCAGTGAAATACAAAAAATACATTTAATTTCATGTGATGTTACCATTAAACACTATACTTTAAGAGGTCCTTTCTGAAATGTGACTATATGGAAGGAATTTCCAGGGTAGCTCAGGACTGATGTAACTAGGCTACCCTTCAACAGCAAGATGCCCACTGATTTCAGCAGAAGAGATTTAAAGCCAGAACTGAACACTTTTGAAATTCCTTTATTTATGGATTCCTCAGTTGGAATTCATGCAATGCCGTTATAGCTGTGATTCCGTCTTGACTGCACACTTTTCGGTAGATATAAGGAGAGATAAATATAAAACCAGGATCCTTTAAGCTTCCCTGAGTTACCATTCTCACTCTACTTGAGTTGTCTCTAGTGATTGTAATAAAACTCTGCCTGAGACAAACAAACAATACCTGGCCCTTGAGTTCCTTTATTTGAAGCATTTTGTAGAAGTCTTTCTAAAGATTCAAGACATCCATTAAAAACAGAATAATTTTTTAAGTTGCAAAGAATAAAAAAAATACCCTTCCTCTTGGTAACTCTGCAACCATGTCAGACTCTAGTGAGTTACCCACAGAATGTTCAAGGTAATCCCATCCAGCTGTCACTTCAGAAGGGTGCAGGTCTCCTCTGCCGTAACTGACAGCCCTCTCAGTTTATCTCAGACTTGTGGGACACAGAATCAAGCCCACCTCATCAAGGATAAAAGTACCTGACTACCTTTGGCAGATTTTACATTATTTTTAGAAGGCTTCAGTAGTGAGCAGTTATACCAACACGTAAATTATTACATTTGGAAGCTCCTCTGACATTTAAACAAATTCCATACTTACCCTTGTTCTTTTTGCATCTCATCCATTTATTGTTATCATGAATTTACAAACCACTTTCCTGAAGACAAACTCTCTATATAACTTACTAAAATTTTAGCCAAAGTAATTAATAGAAAATACATGCTAATACATCTGTATACATAACAAAGTAAACATAGCAAAACATATATTTGCAATATATTTTTAATCTCTTTCACTGCTGAAGTCAATAAACTCCAACCAAAATTCCTACGACTAATTCTTTTTCTCTTTCAATCATTGAGATGCAAAATAGAGGGATTTTGGTATTAACTGTTAATTCCAACACAAGTTTAAGTTTAGTTTTCTTAGTGTTTATTTACCAGCTAAGTTATCCATTTCAAAATTTCCATAGGAGTCAGGTATAAACAATATCTTTAATATTTTTACTTAAAAAAAAATTTAGCCAAGTGAAAGATATATTTTCTACGGGTCTTGTATTTCTCCTTTCCATCTGCAACACCCTACTTTTTCATCATTTTTTAGAAGGAATGCAAATACCCACCAGCTGCAGACAACATAAAACCTCAGATGGCCAGTACACATAATGGACTAGTCATCCCCATTTATTAGTTACTTTAGCATATATCACACTTACGGAATTCTAAAGTGTGCTTCTAGTAACTTGTTTATGCACATGAATTTTACAAACGCTGACAGAAGTCACAAACGTTTGCACACAGAAATTTCTGAGATAAGTTGTGCTATTAGATTGGCTCATAATATTGTTCCATTTTTGACTAATGCTACAATTAGCAATGCGATCAAATAATATACTGACAGAAATATGCAGCTGCCACTATGCCGTGCATGATATAAATATTTTGCTGTACACTGAAATATCACCATCATCAGATGTATTCTGGAACTGTGTGCAGCCTCTCTGAACAAGAGGCAATGTAAAGATATATGGGGATGATGTTACAAAACAACTTACTGTACATTAGAAGAAATAATACAGCTGCTGTAACACAAAGAGAAGCAACTAATCTAGTGTAATTACAATTTCTGAAGACATGTTTTCCACCAGAGTATTCTACAGTGAATCTACAAGTGCCTTCTGGGCAGCATGTAACTACAAACAGGAACGGAGGAATGAAACCTTTGCCTCCAGGACACACAGATGGGGTGCATGGAGCAGTAGAAATCCACCCCTATCAGAGAGGGCAGGATGGCTCTCCTGTAAGTAATAGATATATCCAATCTTCTCACAAAAATGAAACATTAACTATAAAAATTGTCATAATGTCTAATCGAATTTGAGAACACCAGCAAACTGTCTGCATGAAATAAGTCAAGATGTGACGGTGATGAATCCTAATGAAAGCAAAACTTTGCTTTTCTTTTTAAATATCTTTATAAACGTCAATCACAGAGAAAGGAGAAAGTCCATCTAACCATGTGAAACATGTTGAGCCAAATGGCTGCTGCCTCCCATCAGATCACCCTTCTTCACCCTGAGAACACATAGCCTTACTGCAACATTCTCTGTAACGCCAACAGCTTTTGCTGTTCCACGCAGAATGTTTCTTTTGTGGACTCTCGCAGCATTAACTATGTCATTACAGCAAATTTCCCCCACTGCAGATCAAAGACTAGCAGTAAGAGCTATGATTCTATGAGAGGCAAATGTGTGTAAGGAACCAGGACTACTATTGTCATTACAGGATTAGCAATGTAAGACTACATGCACTTCACCCAGCTCTGCCTAGCAATGTATCAGTGAAGCTGCTGGGTAGACAGACTCTCTGAAAATTCCCCATTCCACCCAGGGTATGAAGAAGGAATGAGAAAAGAATGATGAAGCGAAACCTCTTCTTAGATACAAGATGTAGTTGGCCTGCTGCCTTGAGAAGTGAAAGGGTTGTGAAGAGAGTGATCATGGCTCCAAAAAAGAAAGGTAGCACACCAGACCTAGTCCTTAGCTTCCTCTTTCTGATTCTGAAAACTATGTCCGTAAAAAGGCCACGTTCTGAGATAGGCACCAGAAAGCTGAGCATAGATATATTCTCTGGGTTTGATGTATTTGCAGTTCTTTTATAGCCCCATTAACTCTTTTGGCAAGGTAAGGATCTTGCTTTGCTTTGCTTCTTGCTGGACGACATCAGTATGGTATTCCTTATGATGCCCAGGGGTGTACACCAAAGTGAATCACAGATTCTGTACATTGTCTAAGCTCCAAAAGAATAAATTTCTCATCAAGAATAAAGATCTTGAGTTTTAAGGCATTCCGAGTGTTTTTTCCAGCCTATTAATGAGGTAAATCAAACTGCCAGGAATGGCAAGGGAAATACGAAAAGATCTCTGCTGGAGATACCTTTTGGAGGATTACATTTTACCAGAGATGTCTTACTTAGTAAGACATACCTGAAAGAGTTCCCATTTAAAACTAAAGATTCACTTTTCCAATACGCTATACAAACTGCAGAAATACAATGTCCCAAGGACGGAGGCTAAAGGAAACAAAAAGAGAAGAAAGACAGAGGCAATGATTCAACATGGTATTAGCTGGCAATCAAAATGCAGGTACATAATTGTTTCTTAGTAACAGTTAATTTCCTTATATGTTTGCTTTAGTCTTGAAAGAAAATAATGGAATTAATTGAAATGCTCAGTAGCTTTTTCAATATCCCTTTTTTTATAAATCGAATGCATTTTATGTATATGGATATACTTGGCATTATCTCTTCCAATTTTTCTTGTTACTACTGCAACAGTAGTGAAAGCATTCAGGACTTACATTCAGCTTTTTCCTGTTTCAGTTCTCTAATAATCAGACTTCTAATAATCCCTCCCTATTCAAATACCGTTACAATATTTATACATTTCATTTATAGAGACGCTACTGTTGCTTTCCATAATTGTTTTTAAAAGAACTTACATTTGAAAATGTGGAAAATAATACCTAAAGCATGTCAAACAAATCAGAAGCATTTCTGCTAAAATGCAAACATTCTGTAATTTTTACATTTTCCCCCGTATTCTATGATTTTCTATGTTTTTGAACATTATGTTTTAAAATATTCCATTTATACAACACTTTTACACTACACTGTCACAAAATTACACTATAAGCTATTGCAAGAACTGCTCACCAGCATAACCACAAACACAAGTCAGGAGTGACAAATGCTGCATTCATCCATGAACAAACAGTATCTGCTACTACACTTGTGGGCTTTTTTGTTATTTTTAATGTGATAAAATTGAAATATATATATTTTATACCTGAATATATGACATACCACCAAGCTCTGCAGTTTTGCATATTTTCATGGTTGAAGAATAAACTCCAGAAAATATTAACCACCCACAGAGATCACCTTGACATGCTTTTGCTGCAGAAAATAGAACATTATACAAACTACTGAAGCCTGAAGCATACTCAAAACATCACATCCTATTTGTAAAATGCACAGAAAGAATAATGGGATCAGTAAGAACATTTAAAAAGTAATGTGTTTTATTCAGTTTTAACTCTATAAAAAAGAGGCTTCTCAAAAAGCAGGCATACTCACTTTGTAATATGAGGAGACTTAGCTGAACATATCTGTCGGATAAATCCTGCTTACTTTAACCCATAGAATCTCAAAGACTAGGGAGTAACATTAAAGAGTAACATTAAGCCGTACCCACAGAAAAACATGTATGCCTGATGTGAATACCAGAGGACAAGCTACAGGACCACCAATGCCCTTAAAATGAAAAACTGACAACCACATCAGAATTTTCCAAATCCATACTGTAAAGGAATCTAGTATACCATTTAACATACTTTGAAGGACAATAGTATTTATTAATCTAAAAATTACGGTGTACTTTCAGCTATGACTGTTCTTGATTTTAGAGAAATCAGTGTTAAGGTTCAAGATGTATTTCTCTCTCAGAGGTTCAACCCTAACTCTTAACCCTAACCCAAACTGCCAGAGGACTTCTGACCATAAAGAAAGGGTTATGCAAACTAAATCCAGTTATGATTTTAAATAAGATTTTTTAAAGGAATTGCAAAGAAAAATATGGCATTACAGCTGTGATAGTAAAAATTGACAATAATGACTTAAAAGAACCCTTCCAGTCCTAAATTCTGATGTGAATACACAAATTCATGTTGAATATTGGCATGTATACAGAAAGGAGAGATAATGTAATACAATTACAATAAGGAAAATTAATATAACATTATCTCATAACAAGTTTCACATACAAAGATACTTTATTTGTCATTAATTGTGCTCCATTCCATACAGAGAAGGGAAAATACGCATTAGCAAAGTATATTTCATGTTCTATTAAACCTATTGAATCTGTTAATGGCTCTGAGTCCTCAATAAAGAGGGCAACATAAAATAAGAAATTACATCTGTGAGAAAATGCTACATACAGGAATGTTTATCTTAAAGGAAATATTATTGCACAGGAAGGAAAACATTACCTATTTTCCTAGCAGGAAAAAAAATTGCAGCACATTACCATGGAAAAGACTCACTAATTCATGTAGTGTATTCACTGGCAAGACAGCAGTCTTTGTTTTCTACTACAGAAAGCATTGAGATACTCAAGAACTTGATGGTCTGAGGTTTTCCAAATTGCTACAGCTTCAAGCAGGTGAACTTTAATTACACCAGCTTTTGGGTCCCCTTTTTATCTCTTTTGGTGATCAATTTTATTTCTAGGACTATCACTCTACACCGGCTGTAAAAGTCACCAAAGTTCAAAAGTTAACTTAGGACTCTGATGGGAACAGGTTCTGCATTTCAATCACATACCTTGCTTGCATATTTCCTTCTATTTTCTTCCTAACTCTATTATATTTCATCCACTACACCCAAAAATTCAGTATGTTCTCACTTTTGCAACTAGTATCTGTGATGGAAACAAGCAACAATATGACAGACTAAGGAGCGTGGGAAGAGTGGAAGCAATAGGACCAGAATATAAACATCCCTCATAAACAGCTCTGATGAAGTAAAATATACAACTATGCCAAGTGCTGCTGTTCCACAAATCTCTGTATCCCTAAAGTCAGTATACAGTGCTGCACATTGATTACCCAAACTAGAATAGTCACCGAGCTACACAAAGCCATACTTGAACAAGTGCGGTTACTGCGATATCTTTTCACATCCAAGGACTGAGAAAATTGTGAGATCTATTTCAGATTATCAGAAAAAACTTCTCCCAGATGCATGGTATTTTCTCAAGTCTTCTTGGACTGTGTTTTGCCTTGTCCTTTCATTTCTTCTTCCACTAAGTAACTCACCATGGTGGCTTTTAGGATCCTTTCAAAAACTGAACTCAAGGTATTTCTTAATTCCATGAGATTTTGCAATAATCAGATGATTTTTTTTTTAGTAAGTAATTTTGTCTGTCATTTTCAGTGAAAGCAAAAACTATCTTTCAGAATGACAAATGAAGCAAAATACTGTAAAAACTTCAGAAATTGCACAAACACATTCTGTCAGTAATATCTACTAGTGGTAGAGTCTTCAGTGGGAGAAAAAGGAATCATTCAGAGCAGATCCTTATAAATTCCAATTATGCTTGTGGTTTTCGGAATATATCTCATACATTTTGGCAAAGCTTCACTAACCATGTAGATTTCCAGAGTTATGTACTGAGTGGAACAGGTGTATGAACTGTTTCATGAAGTAAAATTCTATGAGCAATTAGCTGCTGAAGTGTCATCAGTCAGATACTGAGAGCTCTTTCACATGCATTGTCACTGCACTCTTAGCAAATCCTCAATGTAGTCATTAGGGAGGGAGAAAATTGAGACTTATCTCAACAGAAGAGGCACACAAAGCATTTAGAAAAAGCTGCACATAAAACGCGGTGCAACATGAGTTCAATTATCTCCTTATGCTACAGTATGAGCATGCAGGATATGAAAATAGAAGGGAAATAGAATAACTACTAGGATGCAGTCTGCACAATATAGAGAGCAGTTAGGTAAAGGGCATAATAAACCATACTGGAGCACTGAAGTGGGGAAAAAAAAAAAATCAACACAAAAAGGTGTGACAGCAAGGGAGCTGAGGACACCACGGTCTAGAAAGCTGTTCTGTTTGGAGAATTATGCTGGACCTTAGACCAAGATCCTTTATTGACACAAAATGAAAAAAAAACAAAACAAAACTCTTAAAAGCTTTTTTTTTTAGAATTCTGGGGCTCACTTTATTTTATTTAACATTTTACATATTTCAATAAAGAGAGCTGAACTAAAATCTTCCATTTGCCGTAATTATATATCCACAGTTCATAAACACTAAGAGTATTTATCAATATTTCAAAATGCTGACAGCAATTCAAAACTTACATACACTACACTGAAAAGTCAGATGCCACAATCACACCCCATTACTTGCTAGTGCTATTCGAATACTGGTAATTACATCATACTTGCTTTGGTCCTTTATGTTGTAAAGGCAGTAAGCAGCACAAGTACAATCAAAAGTTTAAATACAAAAGGCACAAAGGATTCAAGTCTCAGCAGGGCATTAGACCTGGAGCCCACTTACACACTAAAAGCACTCATTTTGGTGGAAAGGAGAAAGGCTAACCTGCAACCAAAACCCTAGAAGAGTGTTTAGACTCTCCGTATTGCAGCTCTTTTTATGGTAACAATTTCACTTTTCAACACTGCCAAAGTACGGCTCAGCAGAATATTTATGGATATATGGAGTATCTTTTTGGAATTAGTATAGAATTTAAATAAAAATTACAACTTCACACTTCTGAAATACTTATATTTAAATAAGACCCAGTATCTGATAAAAATACTACAGTGAGGTATCCATGTCCTGGAACATGAAGGACAGAGGTTTAGTTCTATACATTGTTTCCTGCTGTTTTCCAAGCACAGCCAGTGAGAACTTCAATAAATTTTATGGTAAATTCCTGCCTTAAAACTGCAAATAGACAATATGAAATAAGAGGAACATTTTTTTGGCCAAGTGCACAAAAAATGCCAAGTGTTCATTCTCAAGAAATAATCCTAGCATAGCTAAAATAATGCTGAAATCATGATATGAAAGCTGTTTTCCAAACCTTTTCAAGATATTCAAAGCACGAAGTATATTCACAAATTTTGATCAGCATGAACTAGGATCATCAGTCCAGTTTAAAATGACATCTGACTAGAAGTGGATCTAGTGGCTCTAGTAATCTTGTGTTGAATTCTCTGTCACTCTCATCTTAAGGCACCTGTAACATACCTAGAATCATTGCAAACCAATTTAAGTCCCCAAATGACATTAAGCAACAGGAGCCTCTAAAAGTCAGAGAAGGGAAAGAAAAAGATGTTTCTAAGGAGACTGAAGAGATTTACCACAGAACCTTACAGCTGTCTGAAGTGCTTGCTGAAGGACCCTGTCTCTCTCCAGGGACTATTAACAGATTTTATGTACACCAGCCTGCTGGCATATGCACCTAGCATAAAGCTATGAGATACACTATTTTTCCTTGCAAAAAGACACTTGGTAAAGGAAACTGTTTTCTTTTAAAAAGTTGAGAATACAATAAAATGCTTCCTTCACATCTCTGCTAATATGAGACTTTTGATCTTTACACTTCTGTCCTGTGGCATCTATATTAAAAATAAGGAGAAAAACAAAAAATAGAAGAAGAAAAAACACACACAAAAAATATCTTCACGTAACAAGCAATGTATTTACTGCTTCCAGCACAGAAAACCATCTGCTTATTATCTCTGATAGTATGAGCTTCTGCTATATTCTCTGCTAGGCCATCACAACACATCAGCAGCAATGCTGCGCATACGTTTACCCAGCACGTGATAATGCACTGTGAATTTTATTCCAGTAAAAACTCTATTCATGCCACCTTTAGAAGACTTCCCAACAAGTGGCAAAGGCAGGGCAGAAGAAAGGCTGAAAGATTAGAATCTACACTGCACAGTGTGCCCAGTGGTTGCAAATGCCTTGCTTCCTAGTTTGAGCACTGGTTTTATTTAGTAGTCCTGCATCAAAACACTTTTGCAATATTCAAGGATTGCCATTAGGATATGTCTTCCCTGTCAAATACCTCCATAAAAGTAGAAATATTAAAAATACAGCTTTTCCATGCACATATGATAACTCAGCTACTTAAACAGATGTTATAGTATTCAGCATTAAACCAGTTAAAACATGTTTTGCATTTGCATTACAAAACTTGTTGCTCATACAAAATGTGTTTGGGTAACCAGTAATGCTTCATCAGCTTAGCTTAAAACAGTATCTGACTGAAAATGGCTCCTGTAACATTTTGGGTTAAATATCCAGTCTTAATCTTCACATACCTGAAACACTTCCCTACGAAGTCAGTTCAATTCATCAGGTCTTGACATACCGTACCATTAGACTCTAACAAAACACATTAAAAATGCAGATGTCAGCTTTTCAAATAACGTGGTAAAGAACAACACGAAATATTTACAGCTTTACACAGCTCTTCAAAAATGTCTGCTTTCTCTGACACATCAATCACTTCTGATCACTCTGTCAGTGTAACTTCATTGTGGCAAACTGCACTGACATATAGCTTTAAGGAAATTTGTTTGATAGTTTGATAGCCATCCAAGAGTATGGAAACTTTTAAATCAATTTTAAATAGACAACATACAGGTGTACTTAGGTACTTGAGATTGGGATTTTTTTTAAATCCAAGCTATTTAAATTAAAAAGATTATTATAGAGAGAACATATACAGCTACAAATAACTATAGAAAAGATAATGAAGCAATCTGTCAAAACTTCAATTAAATTTAAAATATTTAAATTTACTTTCAAAATTTTACAGAAAAACAAGACATTCAAAAAAGTAACCCACAAAATACACATGCGGGTGGTAGAGCACAGTCCTATTGTCAACAGAGCTGCTCATCTTAGGGGCAAAGGAACACAGGTTCTATGGGAAAATTATGTAACAGTTATTTAAAAGATTTTGAAGACTGATCAAATCAGAGATCTTTAGAGATACAGGGGAAAAAAAAAGACTGCAGGAATTCAAAAAAATTAACAAAAAAGAAGTTCAGCTTACTGAAGACAGAAAAACAGACAACTGAAAACTGATGGCACAGATCATTTGTCAACCAAATGACAATCAGTTTCTCTTCAAAGAGAATAAAGAAAGGTGAGGACGGAAAAGGCAAAATTAGTATGGCTTGCTTGATGGCGAAAACAGAGTTAGAGAGAAAGACTAATAGCGTAAAAGCATTTTCAAGGGTATCAACGTATAGAGAAAAAATTAACAACTAAAAGTATTTTTAAAAAGACAATAGATATTTGCTGCATTCTTTTTCCTAATGATTTTGTGGTATTTATTCTGAGGTATTACTAAGAGGTCATATTTTCAGACTTGGAAAATGGAATAAAACAGATAGTGGTAATTACTTCTTAAGTATTATAGATGATGGAGTTACAGCTCCTAACACTTCCTCTTGCTGTCTACATCACACCTGGCCAGGGAACTGGAACACATTCCCAGAGCTCTGTAAGACTTCAGTTAGGTAAAGCCCAGCTGGTTCAGGCTACAGACTTCGGTAACATTAGCAAATACGCACAACCAAAACAAACCACTGATGTGTTGGAGCGAGTCCAGAGGAGGCCACCAAGTAGACTGGAGAGATGTAACACCTCTCCTACCAGGAAAGGCTGTGAGAATTGGGTTTGTTCAGCCCGGGAATATGAAGGTTTTGGGATGACCTAGTTACAGTCTTCCAATACCTGAAGGGAGCCTACAAGAAAGATGGAGGGAGACTATTTACATGAGCATGTAGTGACAGGACAAGGGGCAATGGCTTCAAAGTGAAAGAGGGGAGGCTTAGATTTGATATTAGGAAGGAATTCTTTACTGTGAGGGTGGTGAGGCACTGGAACAGGTTGCTCAGAGAAGCTGTGGATGCCCTGTAAGTGTTTAAGGCCAAGCTGGATGGATGTCTGAGCAACCCATTCTAGTGAAAGGTGTCCCTGCCCACGGCCCAGGGGTTGGAACTAGATAGTCTTTAAGATTCCTTCCAACCCAGGCCATAAATGACTCTGCGATTTCTAGAAAAAGTGCTGTGCAAAACAAAAAATCTGATAAAACCATCTAAATTGTGGGCATGTATCCAGATCTAATTATAATCCCACCACAAAACACTGGTGCAATGTTTGGTCTTGGCTGCTTGTAGCTACTCAGACAACATTTGTGGAAGAGCAATCTAAAGATTCCCTACGCAGAATGGTTTCTCCCTGCCTGATGCCTCTTTCAGGATTAAATCTTGCTTGCCTCTGTAACACTTCTCCGTGAACCGACACATTAAAGCCATGTCTCCATAAACCTTCAATCCAGGAAGGTGTTAACTTATCCTCCCATATATTCACCTTCCAACTACACTTATATGGCAGACAGTAGACTTACTGTCTCACATTCCACTTATCACTGCCTTTGATATAATCTCCTTTTTAATCACACAGACGTTCAACCTATTCACACAGTATCAAGACTGACAGGACTCCTAGATGAGTTATTTCCTGACTGTTCCAGAATATGACTTCCTGATGCCATCTTATTTTTCCTGGCAAAAGTCTTAGTATTCCACACTAAAACTGGCACACAAATCAGTCACTGTCTCATACTGAGTCTCCACATAACTGCATAATAAATGAAGTTGATCAGAGCCTTCAAGACAATATTTTTCCAGAAATACAGAAAAGATGATAGGAAGGGAAAACATAACACTACCAAAAAAGCAGGGAAGAAATGAACGGAGGAGCAAGGGAAGAATTTCACAGGTATTTTGGGTGGATAGCAACTTCAAGCAATATAGTTTTATAAGTGTTTATTAAAAAAAGAAAAGAAGGAAAAAAGCTTCAGGAAAATAAATACAGTAGGGACTTTGAGTGAGGCAAATCAGAATGCTGCTTGGGGTCTTTGCTTCAAGTCCAAAGGGTCTTTTTTATTTTCTGTATGAAAAGCAAAAAAGAAAGTGAAATAAATAAATAAAGCCTTTCAGTTTCAAGCACACACACGTTCACTCACACATACAATTTCAGAAGGGACTGAACTTCAGTCTACAGTTATTAATCTTGCAGTCTTACTGTGAGTCTGTATAACAGCTGTTTTACTTAGCTCCCCATATATTCGTCTTTCTTACAAAAACAGCTCAAAAGGTCTTCTCATTGCTGAGCATGCCTAAACCAACATATTTTAGGACAAAATCTTCTAAATACGCCAGTTGATATTTTTAATACATTCAATATGTTTTTAGTAGGGAACTTAAAATTTCTCCTTTCAAATAAACATCCACATCTATTTACTATTTCACAAATTCTTAGCTGGAATTTTTATTTAATCAATATGTGTATTACAACAATTACTGAAGACACAATACATATTTCTGGACATGAAGTAGCATAACAGAGTAACAAGTGATGATGAAGGAATGACTTTGTTAGTGTGCAGTCAGAGATTAATAAAGAAATCAAAACTCACCAAAAATAATATTAAAAAAGAACAACTCAGAAAAAAAGATACTTGATAAAAATAAGAATTTCCAGAAATTAAGAAAAATTTTTATGTAAGACAAACATCTACGACATCTTAATTTACATGATTAATGAGAGTGAAAGGTAATGGAATTGCATATACTTAGTATTTAAAACTTAAGTAAGTAAACAAAAGATCCTTCATATATATGTGTGTGAGTATATTTATATATATATATATAACGGAGGCCTGAGACACTCAGTTTCTTAATTCTTCAGAGTACGTTTGTTCTTTTGAAGAATCTCACAAGAGCACAACAGCACAGATCCTAAATGACTAGGGCCAAAAAAAGGAAGAACTGCCAGTACTGAAATCCAAGAGCATCCAGTTGGTAGGTTTTAAGCTATATGGATAAGGAAGAACTTCTAATGAGCTTCAAAAGGCATACTGCAGGCCACTAAAACAAAACATGGATGTAGTCAAAGGGGATTTACTTTATGTACCTAATCAGTAATTTTTAGAGAAAGACAGCTCTTCATGTAAGGGATGCACACTTTTCCATATACAGAAGTTTAATAGCCGTTTTGACAACATACTTTAAAACCATTATCAAAAAATAATAGTATGTTATTACTACATATTGCCTTGTCACAAATATAACTGAGAACCAGATGGACCAACACGTGATAGAATTCTCAACATTTAACCTCTGACCACAGTCAAATTTAGAATCAGCAAATGTCCAAAGCTCCTCTTAGTTCATGAATACGTGACATGCTCCACAAAATAAGCAGAATGTGTTTCCATTCGTACCAGACAGATGTTAGTAACAAGCAATATGCTAGTTATACAGAAGTATCTTTACCCTAAAAATATCCAAATGCACTAATTTAGATTATGTCCTTACACACTAAACAACAGTGAAGAGCAAAACCAACCTGATACTGCCCCATAACAGTCCCAAGCACTGCCTGTAGGGACCTTGCACAAGCCAGTACCATGCTGCTGGGTTCTTCTGTTCCTCTGCCTCCAGCCCTTTGTCTCCTTCTCTCCACTTCAGCCCATGCCAGCATCACCTCCCTGGCTTAAACACTCAAAGGGAAAAAAACCTAGGGTCCCAGCCCCCACCAAATTCGCAAATGTCTCTTTCCCACAAAAGTGATGGAACAGCACAGGACAACCGTGAATTGCAAGGGCAAGCAGGTAGGTCTTCACTCAGTGCACAGCACAGAATTGTGGGCTGAGAAACAAGATCCAACAAAGTGAGGGATAGAAATCCTGTCTGGACAGATTTTTGGCCTCAGTTGGATCAACTCAGCCAGGAAGAAGAAGCAAGTTTTAAAAAAGGAGAAAGAGATGATCACACTCAACCACAGTCCCAAAACTGCCACTCTTCTGTATCACAACACCTGATACTATAATGTTTAAAAAATTTAGTGCCATTGTCTATCACTGCTGGATACATAGAGAACAAAGATTCAATACAATCAGCACAATATAGTTACCCATCAGCTGGGAACCTAATGAGAGACAGATTCTCCCTTTCTTGTGGAATAATGCTCTAGACAACATACAGAAAACAGTGCCAATTATTATGGTAATAGGATGACAGGGAAGTTGAAAGTATTGCATGGCAGCAAAGCAACACTAAAAGAGAAGGTAGCTTTCCCACTCTTCAAAATTCTTCAACAGCAGAGAGCAAGTTTTAGTCAGTTAAAAAAATCTGAAGAACAAGAATTGCCTATGACATACACTCGGTTGAACAAAACTACAAAGGCAAAGGAATTACTTCGGTACTTCTGTCTAAGCTTAAGGACAGAAAAGTGTGGCAGAGGTGGATATAGGCATAGATTGGCACATTGCTCTTGGACAGAATTAAATGTTTTAAGGACCAAGACAGACGTCTCTCAAGTATGCCTTTTTTGCAAGCAGCATGGTTAAAGCAAATGCAAAGAAGCATCATACAGATAACAGAATAATCTGTACTTCTAGGAAGTTTCAACCTTATGCCTCAGTCTATCTGCCTATGGCTAATTATTTTGTCCTTTTAATTAACGCTTGATTGAAATCTTTGTGAGTATTTGCAGTAAGAAGTATATGAAAGCACTTTGGTAAGAATATGTACAAATGTATGAAAAACATTATTAAAACAAAAATAAGTGAAGTTGAGAATTTGCTGTTGGAAGTATTTGACATGTCTGAAAAGTCAGAAACATAATTTCATCTAAAACCACAGATAGTTTCATTACTTCTCATATTCAGGAGAGAACGTTATATTGGAAAAAACTGCATTAAATCTTTACTATTTTTATTTTATTTTACTGATTTTGCAAATCTTTGTTTATTGCTGGAGAGAATACTGAATATCACCCTCCTCAGGACTTGTCTTTGTTACACCTCTGTAGTTTCACTCCAACTGTGCTAGAAATTATTTTCAGCTGGCCCAGAGGCATTGTCGAATGCTCTGCGCTGCCATGGGCAAGACCAATATTTGATAGCTAACTTAGGATTCCTGCTGCCTGAACTGGTAGAGAACAAGCATGTGGTAGAAGTGATGAGCTTGCTCTCCCGAGGGTAGGGTGCCAGCTGCACTATAAAAGAGAGATAGTGTGGAATTAATAGTGGCCTCACAGGCAGACTGTATATTTTCCCTTTCAACAGAAAAATTCATGCCTTAATGGAAGCTAGAATGGAAGAACGAAGACTCAGAATGCAGAAGAGAGGACTATTACCTTGCAAAATGAATTATTTCAGTTTTGTATCCTTCAGTCTCACTATTGTAGGATGCTTTTCGGATGCTTTAAAGGATAGTTTATGCCTAAATAAATACAAAATCTAATTTCAGTGGACTACAGAAATGCTACAGAAAAATAAAGAATAGAAGCAAATTCTGTATGTGGAAACTTTGGATTGATGCGTGCAAGAAGGCAGAAGTGGACTCATAAGAAGCATACATAAGCAAATGCAGCAGAAGCTTTTTTGATGAGTTCATGAGGTTCCCTCATGGATACATAGCTGTAGAAAACAAAATGTAGCTGTGAAAGAAATTGCCTCCAAATATGTGGACAGGTCTGGAAGTACAATGAAGTACCTACAAGGCAAAGTACAATGAACAGGCATGACATAAAACTTGATTATATGAAAAAAAACCCCACACAAACAAAAAAGTTCAGAGCTAAATTTCCTAAGATTTTGGACCTAACAAACAAACCTCAAAGATAACCAATGTAGCATTTATGCTTCATTTGGTTCCACTGACGAATTCCACCCCCTCACAATCTATTGCTGGACTGCTCAGCACATTTAGAAAGCACCCATGAAAAGCTTTGTGAGTAGCTTAAATTTGATGCAAGAGGCCTTGAGAAGAATATAAAACAGGAAGGGATATGAAAATGCAAGCAGACTAAAGCAAACTAAAAGAAGGGATTCACTGACTACAATTTACTTTAAGGAAGGCAAAATGGCAACATTTGGTTGGTTTGAAAACCAACCAAAAAAAGAAAAAAAAAAAGAATAGAAAAAATAAAAGAAGACAACTGCAAGTTAGGACAGAGGCAAGAAGATCCAAACAAGAAATTTAACAGGAGGATCGATGGACAAAAATGGATCCAAACAATACCAAAAATAAAAAAGGTGCTGAACCTGATTCTGGTCAGGATGCATGAAGCATGAGGAAAGTAAGAGTAAAAAATAACCCTGAGTCACCGAATCTGAGTGACAAGAAGGATAATGTTCTTGTCATTTGTGATAGAAAAGAAGTGAATAGAGTTCTGTTTTGGAATGATAAGATAATTAAAAAATATCATGTTAGACAACCAGCCTGAGACACATAACTAGATGGAAGGAGCAATAACATTGGTGGAAAGACAGATTTACAAATCGTCAGTATAGCCATAACAATAAAAGCGGTGCAAGTGACTAACTGACCTGGGAACAGAATAAAATGGAAAAACAGAAGAGTCCAAGGACACACTCTGGGCAAATTCCAGGACAAATTATGAAAGAGAGAAAGCAGATACACTGAAAAAGGTGTTGAAGAAGTAATAGGCAAGAGAAGAGAGAACAGAGAGTTACCTCAAAGTGGCCATGAAGGTATCAAAATACAATGAAATGACACAAAACTACAAACATGACATGTCAGGGGCTAGAACTGAACATGAGTAAAGCTACTGAGACTACTAGCAGGTTTTCCATGACACAGTAAAGTAGTACACACAAATGTAGATGAAGAACCATTAGACAACATCAAAATACACTCCATTGAGCACCAGCAGCTGAACCACAACCAGGAGACCCGTAGTTATAACACTGATGGAGGTGGTTACCTCCTCTAGGCTCATATGCTGCACTGAGCTCCAGTATCAGTAGATGAACTGTAAGAATCAAATATTTCTGCTCCTTGAGGTTTTATTTTGTTTCATAATGAAATTTACATACAGCATAATTCTGCATGCTGCTTTTCAACACAATTATTAACATTAGATTCACTACCATAACCAGAGGACAGTACAGGTAAAACTGCTGGTGATGATTCTTTCGGACATGAATAATGGTCTCCCAAAGCTGTTTTTTTCTCTCAACTGCCTTCGAGACAAAGTGACAGGAAAAGCTGGATTTTTGGTTACCCACAGATTGGAGCTAGGCTCCTCAATGTTTAACACCATCCCAGACCACTTCAGGGAAATTAGTTTTAGTCTTATGAATCAAGTCCTTGCACAGTGATTGATTCATCATATACTAAAATATGGAAATTATCCTGGCAGTTATTACCCTAGACAGCACTTGGTTTTTTAAAGTGCTCAGTACATAAGAATTCACAGTAGATTGTTGAAGTCTGTCACTGGGTTTTATACCTTTCTGTTACTTCTTATGAAGGAACTTCTTATGGATGAACATGACTGACAGTATTAAAAGGTTTAAGATATACCATGCACAGAAAAGGCTGAGCAGTGGACCTCCCCTCAGGTGGGTAAGAATATTTCATTACTAGCAGAGCACCACAAGGCCAAAGGGGACTGCAGGAAGTCCCCTAGTTCACTTGTGCTGTTCCAAAATAGGGTCAGCTGCCTGTGCCAGGGAATCCTTAAAGGCTAACGGTTATGAAGTGCTCACAGTCTCACCAGAGCATCTATTCCAACGTTTTGCTATCATACCACTCCAAAATACTCCTAATGTCTAACCTTAATCCGTTTCACTGTAATTTAAATTCTTGTTTTAGCCCCCTGAAGGTGAACAACATTGCAGCAGCTTTTTAGCACATTTGAAGATTGCTCTTGCCTCTCTCATTCTCCTCTTCTTTAAGCTATCAATTTTTCCAAATTTACTATAACTGCCATTGCTCTTCTACAGGCTCTTTAGTTCATCCCTATCTTTTCTGAAGTGCCCAGTGAACATATTAAACCAGGAGAGTGTTGAAAGAAGTTCTATACATCTTCTATACCATACTTCATTTTCATTATTGAATGTTTGCACTTTTCACAACTGTATCACACCAGTTTCTCATATTTTGTTGGGACCACCTGCAATCCTAAAATGTTTTCCTAAGGAACTGCTATTCGATAATTATTCCCCACTCTTTATTTCTTCAGCAGACTAGTCTTGACTAACGCTAAGCACAGCATTCTCTCCTGTATGCATTCCTGTTTCACTCCTTCACTTGAAGGCTGCAGTGAGGTAGCGTTGACTGGATGCTGCCTTATGTCTGTCTTGTTGCTATCTTCAGTGAAGCCCCTGATCCATATTCTAATCCATAAAAATCCATATTCTATTGGCTCTAACATATGCTTTTTGTTGTATTTAGAGCATGTTGAAAGTATTAAAAATTGGAAACTCTTCTCATCTGAGCCATGTCCGATGCAGACAATTATCTTTCATAGAGATCATTTTTGGTATAAATAACAAATGGGATGTTGGGTAACCCAAGGTCACCATGTTGTGCTGGAAAGAGAAAGACCTGCCAAGCCGCACTATGAACAGAGATCTTTATAACTGCTTTCAATTCTCCTCTGCCTCTACAATATTTTTACTGAACTTCAGACAAACTGTTTCCAGTCTTTCAGTATGAGTAAAGGCAGTCAGTGTCATATAGTTTCATATGCCGTACTATGCATAAACTGTTCAGAAAATGCTTGAGAAGGACTATTTTCAATATTCAAATTACTGTGTGTGTATAGTTGTAACATTCATATCTTCAGGAAGATGTGGCAGGACATGCATTAATACAACTACATGTGATAGTTGCTCTTACATTTTGCTTAGATTTTAATTTTTCCAGTTTTAAAGACCATTATTGAAGTGTATTTATTCTTAGTTATTTTTAATCATAATATTCAATTGAAGTTTAGGTCAAAATAAATAACCTGGCCCAAGGGCCTCATTTGCAGTGAGGTCCTATTTAAGAGTTTGCTGATAAGCTCACGAAAAAATAATTAGAACATTTAAAGTGACAAATTAAAGCCCACACAATTAGCAATAACCCTCACAATTACTTAATACTTTCCAAATGCTTTTGAAAAAGCAATGACAGGATTTTATTCTACAAGATAAAAATGCCAGTCGTGTGGAGAAGTGAAATACATACGTTTACCCTACTAAACAGGGTGCGAAAAAAACAGATGGAATACAAGGATATTAATAAATTAACACTCGGGTGTATTACCAAAGTAAAATATCAACCCTGTCACTTAGTTCTGTCATGGTGATTTGTGAGTCCCAAAGCTATGCTGCCAATGACCAGACAAAACAGATATCAATCTCCATCTTTTAAAGTAGTGTATTATCATTTGAGCCAATTTATATTATAGCATCTGATCAAATAAATATATTTTAAAAACTAGTTTTCGCGTAGAATTTGACAGAGAACACAAATAACTACAAGGGACCCATGTAAAGTCTGGCCTTTGACCCAAAGACAAGCATGTACCAGAATTCTCTGAATTTTTTTCTTCTGTCTTTTACAATATCATTCTTGTTTCTTTGCAGTTCTCAGAATACCACAGAGCATAGGCAGAAAATATTTCAGGAATTGAAGTTGCACACTGCCTGTTCACAAACATGTATACCTGCATTTACATATATAAGACTCCACTGAAAGAACTCAAATTACCAATAAACCTGCAGTTTTTCAGTCAACCCTCGGTTTTCTTTCAATTAAAAATAGTTTCAGAATGGGAAATTAAATTCTCTAAGAGTTAGTGCTACAGTGCTGCTTGGAGGAGAAAAAAAAAAAGCAAACAACAAACTGTTGTACTTGAAATCTGTGAAAATATTTCACATCAACCTCCAGGTCTGGAAATAAGAATAAACTCATTAAATCCAAATAGAGAAACAACTCATTTCAGAAAAAGAGGTATCTGTTCAGCTGGCCAGAGACAGGAAACCTTTTCTTTTTCTCACCAAATAATCAGAACTAATAAATACACTTGAATAAAGTAAGACAAGAAAAATTACAAATTGCAGCAGCAAACCAATTAGCACTTTAGGCAGTATTATTTAGATGGGGGATGTGAAACAAAGTACAAGTTCTATTCCTCTATGGAACCCATACGAAAAAGTCCCTGAAACCTAAGATCTTCCATGTTAAATGTCTGGCATATTTAAAGTGCAAATGCATATAAAGACCACCCCTCCTTAAAAATTTTACAATATAAAATGTAGTGTCCAGTTCCATATGTGGACTACAGGCCTTCTGACATATTTTGGCTCAGCAAGTACTGTAATTTGTATTCAAACACAGAAAATACTAGAGGAAAGTGTGTAAGCAGGGACCTTTCCTAACACAGAGCAGAGCATACTCCTTTCCTCTCCTTTCCTCTTGCATAGCAAAGACGCTCTTTCCATCCTCCCTGCTCCTCTCCCTCCATATCCAACTCCAGACCAGGAAGGAACCATTTCTTCCTCTCTCCATTGGCATTCTCACCTGCTATTGAAACCTGTTCTCTTAAGATCTAGGAAAGGTTTTCTTCCTGTGGGGTAGGAATACTGCACAGGAAAACCACCTTCAAGAAAAAATCTGATGCACAGCTCAAATGGAATTAAAATAGTTAAATGCTTCGACTGTTTTCTCTCTTGTGCCATGGAGTTTTTATGGTGCTTTGCTCCTGCTAATCAGGCTAGGAAGGTTAAACAAGCAGTGCTCACTACCGGCTCCATCAGACTGGTGGACCCAACACTCCAAAGGAGTGAAGTCCAGCCCCGAGGTGCACACAGCTCAGGGCAGACAGCACACCCCTGCTGGCTCACACGCCTGCTGCTGCGGAACAGCAACTTCTGCTGCTTTTTCAAGTGCCTGACTGTTGGTGATACAAAATGTCTCAATCTGTTAGTACGTATCATCAGGAAGTACTGACTGCCTTTTAAATAATTTGCAATTGAAAGTTGCTCATAAAAACCTTTTGCTTACAAACACCATGACTGCTTTCTGTTTTCTTGAAAATATTAGCAATAACAGGTTTAAGGCAAAAGAAAAGCATGCTTTGTTGCTTAGTAACCTCTTTCATGAAGTTTTTTACTCCCTTTCAAAATATTTTAGACTGGTTGACACTTTCCAGAGATTAAATTCTGCATAACAAGTCAACAACAAACACTATATTCCTCTAGAATAAGTTTTCATTATTTTCCACTGGAGAAGCAGCAACAACTGCAGCATCTACCACAGCATCTTTGCAGATTCTGTAGTGTTCTCAACAACTGCAAAAGTTATTGCAGCAGTCACAACCCAGACAGGAAAAACACCCAAAACTAGTTGACAAGTGAACTTCCATGGGCAGACCTTTATCATCTCTGCTTCTTTATTATTTCATGTAATTTTTTTAAATCAGCTAGGATGGATGACACAATCTCAGGGATATAAATATTTTCATATCAAAACCAGTCATCCTTGGATCACCGCTTCTACTAGTGGATTTGAGTCAAATGTCATTTAGCTTGAATGAGAACCTTGTGTCCAAGGACACAGGCACCACTGCCAGAGGGACGCTCGCAGGAGTTCTTTCCAGTGGCAGCTGGAAGTGGAGCCCTGTACTCACATGCCACTGTACACAAACACTGCACCACACCACACCAACAGCTCTGGTAGCTTGGCAGTACTTTAGAAATGTCAGAAACACACCCCATTGTCAGATGACCATATCCTACATATAGTTCAATGTTTAGGGAAAGCTCATAGACTCTGATGCCAGCCTCAGGCAGCTAACTATCTCATCATGGGGTTTTCAGCTGCCCCTTCAGTGCTAGAGTATTGAAAGTTTAACATTTCCAGAAATGTTTCCATTTGGACTGGTTTTTTTTTATTTGAAACTCCAAATTTTCTTTTTGAAATACTTTATTTTCCTATTGGCATTATTTTATTAAAGACAGAGAAAAACCCCAAATGCTCTTGCAGAGAAGTTTCTGTGACATAGAGCTGGTTCTTTGCTCTTGGTGGCTTTTATAAGTTTCTGGAGAAATTCATATTTCTTTTACACCAATATTTAAATTAATTTCCATTGCCCAACTCCTCACAGATCTGAGCAGTGGCTCAGTAAGTCCTGCTCATAGGTGCAGGAATTTCGGACACTGGAGAAAATGGTAGACAGTAACTACACTTTTTCTTTGGCAAACTTCTCTTGTTCAAGTATTATGGCAACACAAAAATTTTATTTAGAAACTTATGTAATCCTAACACTACCACCGTGGCATAATAATCTATTAAAAAACAACCTGCACAGGAGAAAGATGCAAAAAATATTTAAGCTGCAACATATTATATTCTGCAGGACTTAATTTTCCCAGATTCTCATAACATTCCTACATACAGGCTTCATTCTCCACTCACGTTACTGGTAATTCAGACTAAATTAAAAATCTAAAAAAGTTTGTAACACACCTGCAGAAGACCATTATTTACATCAAAAGAAAAGTGTCCTTCTTAAAAATGCATACATTATTAAGTAACTACTAATTAACTACAGAGTAAATGACTTGATAACATATTTACTGACAACTCTGAGGTATGTCTACATTATTCTTTTAGATTATTTTAAGCAAATGCTCGTATTCAGCTATTAAATAATTTTTTTCTCTAATGTACTCAATTAAAAAACATTTCATAAAGACTACAGAGAGATCTGCTGTTTTCTAAATAATGCATTCAAAAAACTTTCAGATACAAAGATGAATTGTAAAGCACAAGGCAGAGCTTGTGGAGATTTCTATGCAAGAAAAGCATCTGTCAGGATGGAAAAAGTAAAAAGCACATCCAGCAGCATAGTACCATGGAATACTGAAAGGGTAATTGCTTTCAGTTTGAAACACAGGATGTGGTATCAGGGAAAAAAGACTCAGGTAAAATGTTTCAATACCCAGTAAAAAGTAAATAGGGTTTTTCTTTTCAGTAAACAGAGAAACGTTTCATCTTTCCCTTGAACATACCTGAATCCTTTCTATGTTTATTTGTTTCTAATTCCACTGGTAACATTTGTATCAATTTTTCCTTTTTTACTATGTGTGGCATCATAAAGAACAACTTTAGAAAAAATTTAAAAGGATAAAAAAACAAAAAAAAAAAATCAATAAAAGAACACAATGTTAAGAAGCAGTAATGTTTAAGAGAGAATCAAAGGAGAGGAGAGGAGAGCAGCTAAAAAGACTGAAGAAAGATAAAGGGCAACGGATTTAAAAATTAAACAGAAGGAAAAAGATTAAAGAAAGAATGGCAAAAGGCAATGCAAAAGGATTTAAGAAGCCAGTATAAAGAAAAGACATTCAGTTATGAGAAAGGAATAGCAACTACTGGAGAAAAAATACTTGAATATAATGATTCAAAAAATGGAACGAAGAAGTTAGAAATTAATTAAAAAAAAAGACACAAAGTTAGAAAACTTTTCTTTCCCTCTATGAATTACAAACATACACAAGAACCACTGAAATTTTAAGTCTCTTTCTATTATATATAATATCATTCAACATTTTTCCTGTTTTAGTCATTTTAACGATATAAAAACAGACAGAAACAATGCAATGCCAATTGTTTCTTCTGCAGCTATTCATGCAACATGTCCAAAGCTGAGAATAAAATGTGTTCCTACTTAAAATATCAAATCCTTTTATTAGTAATTGTACTAAAATTCAAGGAATTTGTCTGTCTACTTTATACAGGGTTTCAACTTCATTATAAAGATCAAAAAGTTTGGTTAACAAAGCTTATAGCTGCTTATTTTGCAGTCAGAAGCAGTGTACAGCAAGCAGTTAAAGAAAACCAACAGACTGACTGAACTTCATAAACAACAATTAATTTACTATTAATGTTATAATCTCATTTAAAACTTAAAAACAAATGTGTTCTTACCATAGCCCTCCCTCAGTAAAGACGGAGAGGATTCAGAAAAGTTGGAAAAAATGTAACTCAGAAGATAGGAAGAAGAAAGACACTTCAAGGGAGTATCCTATTTTGAACATTATATATTATATACTTTTTTTTTTTTTTTTTAATTCTATTACCTAAGCCAGGGGATTTTTTACTTTTAATTTCAATATTTACTCCAGGTAGCCCAATTTTCTCCCTAAACCAGTAACATCTCAAAGCCATTAAAACTTTGGTCACATACACAGCCTCATTTAAAGGTACTGTTTTCATTCCTGTCCTATTTCTTTATTTATTTACTTGTCTGTCCCCTGCTCCATAGTTTCTTTAGAAAAAGTAAACAGATTTTCAAATGCTACCCCCTCTATACTTTGTTTCATGTTATACACCACTTACACGTAACGTCTTTTTTTTCTCTGCTCTCAATACTAATCCTTTTTAATCTCTACTCATATGAAACAATTTCCATGCCTCTAATGATTTTCAGTGGGCTTTTCTGGACCTTTCCTGTTCATGCAATATTTTCTATGAGATGAACCAGACTGCAAAAGCTACTCAAACTGAAGGCATAATATAACTTTATTTAAACACATTCTAATGCCTGTGGGAATATTCGCCAAAACATACACTTTTTTTTTTTTCCTTTTTGGACATTACAATGTATATTGAACAAATATTTTATGTGAACAGAACACAATAACACCTATGTGTCATTACTCGGTAGGAAAAATTTCAATGAGTAGAAGTACCCCAAGCTCCCTCTCAGCATGTGGTGCCATTTTTGCACCACCCACTGTTAATTGCCTACTGTGCTGAAAACCGATCATTAATGCAACGTTTTGTTTATGCATTCCATAGCACTCTGTAAACCAGGCAGGTAACATAACCTCCTCGCCTAATTATAAAATTTCCTTTTCAAATCTGAAGGATGCAAGATCAACCAGTTGTCCTTGTTTTACTGAAATGTCATGTAATCTGAAAGGCTGGAAGAGCACAGGAATCATTTACAGAAAACACACTGGATTTCTTCAGTCATAATTTTTCAAGCTTTTTAATTTTTAGGAATTAGGTCACATTTTTTCAAGCTTTTTAATTTGTAAGAATTAAGCACACTTTCAACAAAATTAATACTAAAATAAGGCTTAAATTTGTTTATTCACTGCAGGAATTTCCATTGTTTTGCTCATTTCTCTATCTCATTACTTATAGATTTATTTTAGGGCCAGTTTGCCTTGGCCAGTTTTTTCCACCGTTACAAAAATGAGGATACAGAAACTATTCCACATTAACAATTGAGAAATAATTTTTGAAAAAAAAAAAAGGCAATAAAAATCCTCAAACTGAAAATCACACCTACTAACATTTCAATTTGCTTGACAACTTGTCCATAAGCAGTAACTTTGAGCTTAAAACTTTAGCCCCAGTAGAAAAAAAATGCTGCAAAGTGTGAAATTTACTCACACAAACCCATCAGAAAACAGAGATGTCACATGCAGTGCAAGTAACAGTCCTGTGCAGAATAGTGCTTGCACACATACGGTAACTGTGTGCTGCAATGTGCTGGGAGATGTTTGGGGTTTTTTTTTAAAAAAAAAAAAGCCTAATGAACAAGTGTTTTTCAGTTCAGGTGACTGGGGAGACTAATTCAAGTATGGCACATGGATGATTTCATCAAATATACAGAAATTAATTCTTCATTCTTCACATACCAAATCTCATGTGTTTCATTATTTGGACCCCAAAATAACATACAGCCCAGGAAGAGATGTGCTTACAGTGAAACAATACATGAAGTGCATTCCTGATGGGATTCTTTCTGAGGTGACTCTAATTTTAAGACCAGTGTAACTTTATATAATATTCCTAGGGTGAATTGCCCTGGATCAGGGAGCCAGCACACGTCAGTGCAATAAACAAGAAGTTTTTTAGAAACTTAACTCAGCAGGTTTTTGTAATGTGGCAAATAAACTAAATAAAGCGTAAATACACACACTAAACCATTTGCTGGAAGACACATACTAGGATTGTGACCTTAAAACTGATACAGGATAGGATAGTCATTTCTCATCTAGGTAGGGCACTGGTATGCGAAGGCTGTATCTTACCAAATATCTTTCCAATTATGGCTATATATCATTCTGGTTTAAAATTTCTGAAGTTTTCTCAATGTACATACTTTCTGCATATATGAATCTAAAATTATCTTTTATTAGTGTGCAATATCACAATATTGCAATATCACAAATACCACCAGAATGTCACTTTCAGAAAGAAAAAGCTCAGAAAGAAGTTTTTTTCTCACATTTTTGCAGTTCTTTTCCTAACAATTTACAACTTCAATAGACAGCATTTACTAAAGGACTTTACAGAAACCCTTAAATGAAAACTTTTTGCATTCGTTACAAGTAATGAAAGATGCATCAAAGAGAAGCTGCATGCAATAAAATGCTGGAAAATGCTCTGAAATAGTGTAAAATTTCACAAAATAAAATAGGACAAAATTTAGAGAGAGTGCCTAAGATGAGTATAGAGTATAGTGGTTTAGAGTCTTATTTTTAAAACACACTAACTGCAGCTGAGAGGAAGGAATGCAGCAAAATATCTGTGATGGCTCTGGAAGAATAAAAGTCAGAGCAGCTGTACCTTCAGAAATTCAAAGAGTTAGAGGGAAAGGGAAGAAATGAGAGAGTAACTGCAGCAGCAGGTACTGAGAGACCAGGACACCTTCTGTGAATACGGGCTGTGCATGCAATGGAATGAGGATGAATGAGATGTTGAGGGAAGATGTGAGAAAGTGGAAATATGAGGATAGAAAGCAAGCAAATATGCATAGTGGGATTCAGCTTCAGGGTTCAGAGGCACCACACAGATCTGTGTCAGTGGCAATGTGACTGTCTTTTACAAGCCCAGACAGATAGCATTACTATTTTTTTCACATTCCATATTTCTAAGGCTTTCTGTACCTAAGGTACTGAAAGCAAAACAAATTTATTTTCTAAATGGAAAGCTTGCACCCTACAGAAGTTATTGCAAATTGCCGGAAGGAGGCTGGAGAAATGAGAAGCCCTAGACCAGGGAAAGAGAGAGCAGAGTAATGCTCATGTTTCCAGTTGGGAGCCAGATAAAAGCATAAGAAGGATGAAAGAGGAGAACACTTACTACAGCATGCTTTTCAGGTATAGTACACGAGAAATGGGGAGAAGAACAAGTGAACAATGAGGAACTGAAGACAACAACACAGAAATGGCTATAAATCAGGGGGAAAAAAAAAGCACAGTTAACAAAATTAATCATCATCAACATCTGTTTGTACCAGGACAAAAGCACAGCGTGAGACAGGCCATTAAAAGGAACAGGTATTTACATAAGAAAAAGCAACTAGTGCTTGCACAAGGGAATCCCTTGCTGTCCTGCTGTCCTACCTTCTTACCCCAAGTTCCAGTAATATTTCCATTACATGACTTCAGTCAGCTATACAAGGTTGCTCATAACATTTGTGCAAGACGCCCTCCTCCAATGCTGGTTTCATGAAACGTCCTACCTGACTGAGCACCTGTGGCAGATACACTTCCTCACTGCAAAACACACTTTGGTACGGACTTCCCACTTGTCTTTTCCCAGAAAGAAACTAACGGGCTTGAGTTCAGAAGATGGAATACTGATCACACACTTTCTTTTAGAAATCATTCTTATTTTATTGGTTTTGATTACTTGATACTGTGATATACTCATATGAGCATACTTTTGAAGAAGAAAACAGCCATACTACAAAGACTAAGGGGCATTTTAGTAATGAAATACACACCATTTTTCTCTTTGGAAATGACTAATTGCTTCACTTTTCTTCTGTAAATACAACAGCTACTATTAACTACATAAAGTACCTCTCACTTAGAAGAACATTATGAAGTCATTCTTTGTCTACTGGTTTCAGCCCACTTCTTGATTTCCCAGAAACCAGTATTTTTGCTTCTGCAGAGCTGAGGACAGACTACTGGGATTTGTGTTGTCATTTTTCTGTGATGACAGTGCCCTACAGTGCTCTTAAGATCTCAGCTGGCTGGAAGAAGGTCTTCTGCATCAGGTAGTTGTTATTCTGGGAGCTGGAGCTTTTACACCCAACCACATTTCACAGAGCAGATGGAGGTTACATCCCCATGGTGTAGCAGTTCGAGCATCTACCTCAAAACTGCAGTGGTCACCTCTGTTTGTGAGTCCAACAATCTATATATCACAGTGATGTTAAGAAGATCAAGTCACTTCTGCCTTTCCATTCTTTCAACTTCATTACAAGATTATTCTTCTTTCTTTAAAGTGAACAAGACCTACACTTGCCATTAAAACAAAACTATTCTTATCCAGAAAATATGTGCAATCTCAACTAATCCAAAAAAAATTGACTGTCATGTTGTAGGAAAGACTCAGAAGGTTTCAGCACATCAATTTTACCCCAATTTGCCTCACTGATTTTCAGTAAGACTTGCGTAAGAAAACATGATATATTTATCATATAAGAAACTAAATCAACAACTGTAACACTTCCATGCAAAGAGAAATATCCTAACAAGTATTTTAATTTTACTTAATGTATAGTTTCTTAAATGACTTATAGAATCAACTGGTTTTATTTCTTAATTCTCTTCTTTCATGTATTTTATTATGACTTCTTAATAACAGACGGCATTAAACCGTTTCAGCAAGAACTGCCTATGATGGATATCATAATGCAATACTCTGCAAGTGAAAGCAGTACATATAAGACATACCTTAATTTCTTTTTTAAGGTTTTTAACTATTAAAAATCTGCCTGAAGTGACACTGATTAAGTGATCTTGAAGAGCTATGCAGATTCAGGTGAGGCACACTGGCAGGAAGGCACCAGATCTGAGGAGGTTCACCCTACCAAATCTCCCATCAGCTCACGGCACAGGTTCAGCTCAAGGAACTGCACTTTGTAGGGAGGGAAGAGAGAGCGACTCCAGCAATACAAACCATGCAGCTAGTAAAAATGATGGGACAAAAACTATCTATGCTTCAGAGCTTCCACCTTGTATCTATACAGGATAGAAAACAGAAGGACTTCGGAGTTTTTGGAGCTGTGCAACAACCCACAGCCAAAACAAATAAACACCTAGCAATAGAAAAAAAAATCTGTCTGAGAAATACTATGGAACACTTCACCAAAAATCCTATTAGGGTACATAGCGTAAAAATATTCACATTGCCTCCTGTTAGATAAGCAGAAGCTTTAGACAGACACACAGTGACAAACAACACATTTCTGGAGAGTGACAGAGCTGCAGTGTGATACAGGAGCTGGCAAGTTTTCTAGGTTTGGCACACCAGATGAGAGGCTTTACCTTTGTGACCAGGGCTCTCCCGCAGTGAAATAACACAGAGTATCTTGTACAATTTGGCTAATGCAATAAGCTGACAAATAACTACAAGATCCAAACATGTAGAAGGGATTTCCCTTTGCTGTTATCTACTTTCACCATTCCCATGTACTTGAACAATGCCATTCCTCATTTTTTGCTATCTTATTTTTCATATTAATCTCTCCACTATTAAGCATGAATAAGAAAGGACCAGAAGCAATGAAATTTGACACAAGACCTTTCAAATGACATTAAGGTGTGCCACACTGGTATACAGCTTATTTCCAAGTAACTTTTCTTACAGGTAAAATTTTAAAAGAGAGAGCTGAGAGTATACAACCAAATGGTCTGGGCATTACTCTGATGCTTTTTTCCCTTGAAAATTCAAATGATCCCTGCAGGCAACTGACAACTGCTAGATCTGTGGAATGTGCTCTTTGAACTGTACAAAAGCCTTCAGCCTTTCGTGCATTGCTGCAAACAAAAACTGCCAAGTGCAATTATTTCTCAAATTTAATGTTATGGAAGTGTTGCACCATTTTTTTCACAGCTTTGAAAACAGCTGTAGAAAAAGAAAATTTACAGGAGTATTTCCCCACGGAAGTTATACATTGCATTTACCACCTTTTGTAAACAACTGACACAAATGTACCAGTCAAATCTCAGAGAGTGCCAGTCTTCCTTTGGTGAAATTACAATTATATTTCTACGGAAAGAATTAAAGGAGTAAGTGGAATGAGTCCTCCCAAGTACGGTTTTTCAACCACGAGCTTTTTTAAAAGGAAAAAAAACCCAGCAAAACAAGTCACAAAACAAACTATAAATCACATCAAAAGCATTAACTGCACTGAATGACAGAACCTTGAAAATTCATATTTCACTTCCCACCTTCTTCTTAAACTCCACTGCTGTATCTAGAGTTCCTACAAACACCCACATACTAAATGTTAACTTGGTAGATACAAGCACAGCAATGTAGATAATCTTGTTGGCATATGTAGTTCTAGTAAGGACTGCCTTGCTTTGGAACACAGATGTATTCGACCTTCTGAACTGAAGGCAGACAAACCTTAGTCACTGAATACAGACATACTAAGTAATAGAACTTTTATTACAGACTTCAGCTATATGTGAGATTTTTAAGCTAAAGATGACATTAAGATGCAACCAACAATGCCCTTAAATAAAAGTTTCTACATCTGAAATAAATGTTACCCAACCATGAACACATTCAAATTCAAAATAGTAGTTTTTGTTTCAATTGCAGTTGGGCCTTGTTTTAGAAAGCAAGCTGTTTAGTTCCAGTGAAAACTTCATTACAATTCAGACATGAGGTGGAGCACTGACTACACACCAATTCCCAAAGCACACCTAAACTTCTAGGTCTTGTCCAAGATCCCTCTTCCACACTTACACATTAAGTTAGCGACAATATCCTGTTTCAAAGCAGAAGGGACCTGCAAACAGCCAGATCTAAGATGTGCAACAGTCCAGATGCATGTACACTCCAAATGTAATTCTTAACTGATCCAAAATGAGGATGAGCCACTGCATGAAAAAAAAAACTAAAATAAAATAAAATAAGAGGTTGACTCTTAGCTTACTCGTGATGTGGACAGAATGGACCAAATGAAGGCATTTAATACACTTATAGTTTCTTCAGATTCAGTGAGGGCCAAGAATTAGGAAAAAACTCTGTATCCATCATCTCCAGCCAGTTACTGCACCTATACAAAATCATGGCCCAGGTCAGTGAGAAGTGGCAGCTGCCTCTCACTGGACTCCTGCGGGTGACAGGGCGGATGCGCTCCCTCTACAGCTGCAAGATAAAGCTCCTCAGCAGTAACATGCAGCAGTGTGAGCTGAACGTGCTGTGCTGTAGCAAACTGATCGATTCACCAAGGAGGTTGGTCGGGTGCACTGTGTCACTGAGTTCTACAAATGCTATAAAGGAGTACTCAAAACTGTGACACCTTTGTTTCATTTCAGAATTAGAACAGAGGCAAAGAGTACTCCTTCAGTGCAGTCAACACCCTGCTGAACACCTTAGAATCAAAGAATATCTCAGGTTGGAACCCTGCCATCACCTGAATGCTATTTGCATGGTTGCATCAAACACAGACATGTCCCATCCTTTAAAAGTAGAATGTTAGGTCTGTTGTTTTTTTTTAAATTGTCTTTATGGCAATGAGTCTTGGTCAAGCTTCAGTGTTAACATGACTTATCCAAACACCAAAGAGCAGATCACGGGACTGACAGGGATGAACGTAATGACATTAAGGAGGATGTGGCCTTCAAGATCATGGTAAATCAAGCCAATGCAAAGAAAACTTGTAATGGAGAAACCGCGATACTTTTGAAATAAAGAGTGCAGTGGCACTGTTTCTTCTTATTAATGTTTCCATCAGCATAGCAAAAAGCACAATAATAAGGATGTTCATGGGTTTTTAAAAGCATTCCATGTAAAAAGCAACAAAACATAAAGTACACTCATAGCAGCCCAAGTGAGAGGACTGTCCTCTGGGAGGCACAGGAGATAGGCAGTTGCTGTTGCAAGATACACAGTTGTTCTTTACAAAAAGTTACAAAATAAGCTGACAAAAAAAAAAGTCTGGCATCAAAGCAGATGCTTACAAACACAACAAAACCAACAAAATGGCATGAAGCTGCATCAGGGGAGGTTTAGGTTGGATATTAGAAAAAGTTTCTTCACACAGAGAGTGGTCGGGCACTGCAACAGGCTCCCCAGGGAAGTGTTCACAGCACCAAGGCTTCCAGCGTTCAAGTGTTTGGACAACACTTCCAGGCACATGGTGTGATTCGTGGGGTAGTCCATTGTAGGGCCAGGAGTTGGACTTCAATGATCCTTGTGGGTCCCTTCCAACCCAGGATTATCCTATAATTCTATGAAAAGCATACTATTTTGATATGAGTTTCTCATACTATTTTGATATGAATGAATCTGTAAAAAAAGTAACAAATAAGAAAAAATAACTAGTTTACCTTTAATATTGTTAAGCTTTTTTTCAGGTAAACAAAGTGGAACATCTCTAAGTCTTACTCTTCTTTTACCAATAAGGTAAGCAAATCAAAGAATATACTGAGTTGGAAGGGGCCCTCAAGGACCATCAAGTCCAACTCTCAGCCCTTGCAATGCCCTATCCCATATCCCAGCCCCTGCGAGCCACCCAGAGTGATCTCGGGGCAGCTGTCAGTTGAAAGCAACCCCAGGAGCACTGCACACACCACAGCCCCTGGAGCCCCTACAATAACCTTAGATTGGCTCACACAGTGGGAGCACCACCTTCACCATGTTCCAGAGCCCCAGAGTGGCCAGTGTGCTGCAAGGGAGGGGTACCCACAGGGGGGCAGAGCAATTAACACCAAAAATACATGATCTCCACATGTTCAAACCCTCCATCTTCTACACTTTTGTAGCTAAACCTATGCTGGACCCGGGGATGGTAGCTATATTTCTCTTTTTCTCTCTTTTTCTTTAATTATTCTTCTCTCTCTTTCTTTACTTCTTCTTCTCCTAATCTCCTTTTTTAAAATTTTGTATAACTTAGGACTGGCTGGGCTGGATTTTGTTAAATTGTATGGGTTAGCATGTGCTAAAGTCAGCCCTTTGTGGAATGCCTTATTTTGGTTGTATGTTACCCCTTAAACTTTCGCCAAGTTTTCTTATTTTCTAAAGTGTATCAGTAAAAGTAGCCCCTGAGAAAATGTGTGCAACTTTTCTCCTTTGCACTCTATCTAAAGGTGTTCAAGGAACCAAGGGCTCTTCCAATAAACCAGAGGGTGGATATTGTTGGAGGCTTGTACATTTTTAAAGTAAAACCCCTTCAGTGAGCTCGTCGCTCAAAACTTGAAGACTTACACCTATTTTTCAAGATGTAACAAGATTGTTTCTAGATTTCTTAAATGTATCTCATTGCTGACACCACTCTAAATACCCAGATGCCACAATGGTTGAAACTGTTTATACTTAAAGGTACTTCCATATATTTTTTTTATGTGGGAAGAATCAGAAAGGTATGTGGGAAGCAAGCATGGGATAATCTGCTCCTCCTGACAGTTTCCCCAAACTTAAACAGAAATTTGACTGATAACAGTCATTCCTCTGTTGATACGAAAATTTCAAACCTGTGGATCTACATGGAAGCATTATTGTAATGCTGCCTACCTTTTGCACTTCTGAAAACATGACTGAAAAGAAATCTGACAAAAAGATTTGCTATTGGATCGAGGACTTTAATGCTCAACTTTAACCTAAGCCCTATTTCAAAGCCAAAATATTAATCCTTGGGTGGGGGTGGGGTGTTTTTGATGGTTTCTCATTTGGAGCATTTGTGATGCAAGTGTCTGTAATCTCCTAACAGGAATATTTTCTCTCCTCAAATTCCAGGAGGAATACTCTGCTGGCGTGTCTGCTCCTGGAACTAAATAAAATTAACCCAATACCTAGCCCATAGCTTTGTTACTGCACCAGGTAAATGATAGTGGCTATAGTTCTGACTGAAGGGAGTTAACATTTTAATACTGCAAAAGACAATAATCAGAAAAAGAGAGCTCCAAAGTTTTACTATGACCAATGATAGAACTCACTAATTATCTCTGCATTCCACATATCAAGTCTTGTATCATATTTCTGAATTTTTCTTAAACAAAAAAGCCAACAAAGCCCACTAGATGCTGGCCAAATGAGCAACATATCCAGAGGGCAGTTAAATGTAAAATCAAAGAACAAATGAACTACCAAGAGTAACTATTTCTGGAAGGGGCCCCTCTACCTAGAATAAGAAAATGGAAACCGGTCACAAATTTAGAAAATGCCTTCTGAAATCAGATCCCCTGATAACGAACCATAGTTATTTCAAAAGGAACTCTCCTCCTCTCCTCTGCTTGGTTTTTTTCTTATCCTACAAGTCCCTCCCAGTCCATTTCTCTTCTGTGGGCTGTTAAGGTTGTCAAGAATAGGGCCATGTGTTTTGCAGAATTGCTGAAGTTGAGAAGATTCATGAATTAAAGAGGGTTTAAGGTCAGAAAAGAACCATTAGATCATCAAGTCTGACTTCCTATAATATCACAGACTATAACATCTCATAGACTTACCTTATTATTGAACCCAAACACTTACAGCTGATTGAAGAAGAAATTCTGTTTTAGCTAAAACAATTGTTTCATATCATACTTTTTTTTTTCCTATACCAAAGAGCTCTCTAGAGCACCAGATATTTTCTCTCTGTGAAGGCACGCTGTAATTAAGTAATTTCTCAAACATTTTTTTGATAAGGTAAACAGACCAATCTTAAATATTTCACAGCAAGGCAATTTTCAAGCTCTTAAATCACTTTCATAATTGTTTCTGGCACCATCTCTAATTTTCAAAAAGGTTTTTTTCTTTTTAGATGTGGTCAGAAGAACCAATGGCTGAAATTCAGTCTGTTTACCAATGCAGTATAAAAAGATAAATTCACATATTTGCTGATATTTGGTTGCTTGTACATCCAGCACAGTCCTTTATCTACTGCATAGCATACTGTGTTTTCTCCTCGCAGAAAAAAAATCATAAAAATTATATGGGGGGTTTGTGACCATATAGTGCAAGCAAGTATCAGCACAGCTTGCCAATAACAGGGAGCCTTAACTATCTGGTCATCTTTTTGGAAAGGAAACAGCAGACCACAGGCTATCCAGAAATGTGTCAGCAACAATTTCTGAGTACAGAAATTGAGGAAGACACTCTAAGCAAAAAAATGGTTTAGATTACACTTCAACCTTCAACCATGGGAAATGTGAAAATTGAGGGCAGCTTGGTTGAAAGAAACCATAACATGAGAGAATTCCCATTTCTAAGGATGGGAAGGAGAAGGGAGACTAGGACAAGAAAGTCAACAGAGATTACAGAAAAGTACTTGCATAAATGAACTGATGGCCAAGATCCTGTGAAATGTAACTCAAAGGGAAGAAGAAAGAGTTCAAGAAAGATCACAGCTCCATAAAAGAGTAACATTTACGGCATAAGAGCAAACTAAGTCAATGTTGAAAAAGGCTACATCCTAAGCTTCTCAAGGACCTGCAACTTAAGGAAAGTACAGATTCATGAAGACAAGTAGGCAAAAGAGAAAAACATGACAGTACAGGGATATTCAGAAGGGCAAAATGAGAAAGTGAAATATAACTTTAAGAAAAAAATAGTAGCAGGCAACCGTTTTTTACACTCTCTAATAGTAATAGGAAAATTCAAGAAAGGGTTGATCAAGCTATTTGCAGAAGAATCAAATTTTGCTTAGTCTTTGATATGAGACATACATAATCTGATGGATAAAACTAATGACAAAAGGAACAAAAATATTAACAGTAGAACAGAGATACCAGATGAAGAGACACTTCAATAAGTTAGCTGCTGTCAGATAAGCTCAGTCTAATGAAGCTCATTAGGTTAGGTAAAAACATGATGTTGGCTTGTGCTGTGAAGCCAGCAAAAGAATGCCAAACTTCAATGCCTCTGATGCCTGATTGCACTGAAAATTTGCTAACTCATCATTTATAGCAACTCAAAGCCAAGTCAGTGAAATTTTAAAAGTTTAAAAATATCTTGATTTTTGAAATTTAATTTTAGCTCAAATCAAACCAGTGACTGAGGTTTCTGCCCCTTATTCCCACAAACAGCTGCATGGCCTCAATACGTAGGGACATTTAACTACAGTGCAAGGGACTCTAAGAGAATTAATTAAAATTCCCTCACAGGCATTAGCAACTTCTCAGAATGTTGGCAAGGAGACACAATTCCAGAAAAATAGAAAGGAAAAAATCAGTCTGTGTCATAAAAAGGTGAAAAAGAAATGAGGTAAGGAATTAGAAATTTTTCAACTGGTTCCAGTTTCTGAAATATTCTTGAGAAAAATTAGACCAATATGAATTTATTTCTTTTTTTACAATAAGAAAATAAATACCTGACAATATGGTTCTGTCATGAGCAAAATATAGCAAGCCGATTAAATTTCTTCTTCAATAGAAAAATAGTTTGTTAGCAGGAAAGAAACAGTGGATAGCACATAAAAGGAAGTGGAGGACATATAAAGAGAAAAGGAAACAATGACTAAATTATTTAACTATTTTATGGATATTACAATATGTGTTCAAAAATTCGATGTAGCAACTTGGAATAAAAGAAGAATACTATTAATGGGACCCAGCATATGTCCATCCTGATCTGGTCCAATGAGTGTTTTCTTTCATAACGTGGATGGTGATGATTTCTATTCATACAGAAACTGCACTTTTAAAATTTTCAGATGAGGCTAAGTTAGAGAAAGACAGAAAAACATTGGTTGTTTCTCCATGGGGTATACTAAAAGTAATAGGAAGTACATTTAAAGATGTACACACATGAAAATACATTTTAATAATTTTGAAGAGTTATTAAGCACCACAAGTCAGTTCTGGAGTAGCTGAACTCACAATCACACCAAACCCAGCTTAAAACACATAATCACTTGATTGGGTGGTATCACACAGCAACAACAGCTCAAGTAGTGCACCGCACTCAGACCTACGTTTTGAACTATATCCTATTCTCTGCCTTTCTCCACCAGATTTTTTTCAATTCTGAATTAAGTAAGACATAGCAGAGAGAAACAGACATAGCCTGAAAGGTGTCAGCTACTCAGTTCTGACCATCCCCACTTTGTACACAGCTGTTGGGGATTCTTGGTCATAACTGCTGGGACAGAGTGAGCCAGCACTACCACCAGCAGTTCAGTACTATTGGCACAGCTGACAGAATATTTTGACTTGCTAGGATATTACCAGTGAACTTTCTCAGGGCAAATGGACAACTCACTGATCCCACCCATGCAGCTGAATGCAGGCTCTGTGAATACATGCCCAGTCATGGTTACCCTCACCTTCTACTCCTGTTGCTGTAGAAGCCATTCTTCTGCCTCAACTGGCAAGCTGACTTTTTGTCTAGACAGCATGATCAGTGAGAAGATGACATCAAGGGCATGTCAGCTCATGCATTTCATGTTGTGCAGACAACATTTTGGCAGGCATATCACCAGCACATCACCAGAAGAGCAGAATTGCTCTGCTGACATTCTCGCTGCCAGAACACAGCATGCATACCATAAGACCACAGAATCACAGTATGGTTGGAAGGGATTTTAAATGCCTCCTCATACCCCCTTCCCTGCCACAGGCAGGGACACCTTCAACTAGATCAATTTGCTCAGAGCTCTGTCCAGCTTGACCTTGAAAACTTCCAGGGATGGGGCATCTACCACCTCTCTGGACAACCTGAGCCAGTGTTTTACCACCATAATTGTAAAAAATTTCTTCCTTGTATCTAAAAATTGACCCTCTTTTAATGGTTTAAAACCATTACCCCTTGTCCTAAGGTCTGAAGAACCTTCATTCTTCAGGCTGAACAATCCCAACTCTCTCAGCTTTTCCTCATAGCAGAGGTGTTCCGTTCCTCTGATTATTTCTTATCTGCCCCTCTTCTGGAGAGGTCCATGTCTTTCGCGTGTTAAGGATCCCAGAGCTGGACACTCTGCTCCAGGTCAGGTCTCACGTATTCCCCATGGGACCATCAGATATGGTCCAGATGGCTGCCACTGAGTGCTGTGCCAGAACAGCCTGCAAGAATGGATACAACTACTGTAATTGTGCTGAACTAACTGAGCAACATTGCTGGGGTATTAGAGGCCTACGATAAAAATATGAGTTTGGACTGATGGACTGATGCCCATTTCTTTGAAGAAGAATAAAATACATTGAATGAACAGTGGCTATTTGCTTTTTATGCAATGAGAAGTGTCTGTGTTTGGTTACTAAAATAAAAAAATAGAAAATATACTTCTCAGGAATGTAGAAGCATAGAAAACTAGAAAAATACGCAAATACACTTCAGTGAAGAATTTAGGCAAGACATCTCAGAAGACAAGAATACATAAATTGATCTTAAAAAAAAAAAATAAGATACTGCGACTTAGACATATAATATTCGTGATTCCTTACCACTGAAGTAAAACATCAGCAAAACTACAAAGTGAACCTGAATGGCTTCCTATTTTCTTGCATATTGAATTAAAGATGCTCTTTACTTTTTAAGATGAAATTGTTTCTTTGTATTTCCATAATCTGATTCCATCCTGATCATCTATTTGATCTTTACCAGATCTTACAAAACCAGCAGAAGGAAAAAAAACATTTCCCAACACATAGGCTTTCAAGGTATTGAAAACTCCTACTCCTGGATTTGATATCCTGTGGTTTCCTAGACACCCTCCATTATTCTGTCCATCTTTGATGCATATATAGTGTGGTCAAGCTAATGCTGCTATTGAAACCTAGAATTTTGCATTTGTCAAATTCAGCCCAAACATTGCATCTATAGGGGGCTTTTGCATTTAATTTCCCAGGTTCCTTTTAGGGAAAAAAAGGAAAAAGTCCTTAAGGCAATATAAGCACTTAATCCAACTCAAATACTAAAGAGGACATAACCTTTTAAATCATCTTAAATATTTACGATGCCATAAGCTCTTAAACTTCCTGGAATACTTAGCCTTCCTTAAAACCTCACAGTACTCAAAAGTCCCTAGAGCAACGTAAGCACCTAAACTGCTTCAAATCCCTTCAAAGGACACAACCTTTAAACCAATGTTCAAGGTCTAATTTTTACAGATATTTTTGTTTCTTCAGGCACAATTCTGCCTGGGTTTGTCCACAAATCATGTAACTATTCAAGTACTATTCACATGCTTCCCTTGACACAATACTTCCATGTGATGGAAGGCATTGCATGGTAGATGTAAAGCACCCTGCCAGCACTGGGAAAGTCAACACAAGCAATGGTAAAGATTCCCCTGGTCCTAAAGCGGGCCAGCATTCAACTTCACTGAAAGAGAATTAACAGAAACACAAGATGGTCACCAAAGCATTCACAGCAGCTTTTCATATCTTTACACAATGTCTGACAATGTATCAAATCAAGTTCATAATATTTCATGATTACTTTATGGTAGCAATCAAGAAATTGCAAAATTGGTATCTGCAACAACAGCAGCAAAGATGATCTTTGGCTGGTAACCCAGCAGTAAGTATTAAGAACAGAGCCAGAACAGAAGCCACATTTAAGAAGCACTCAGCAAACCTGTGCACAACCACACACACCTTCAGGGTTTTAATTCTTCAGGATGATGTCACTTCCTCATTCATTTTCAAATCTAGTTTACCTTTTTAACAACTGTATGTTGAACTTAAGCAACTCTGTTTCCTTCCTCCGTAAGCCTTTTAGATAGGTCTGGAGTGAGGAGAAAAACATTTCAGAGTAAGGCAACCTTACAAAAAAGCTTGAGAGGCAAAGGTCCTTCTCTTTCCAGAATTTCCTGGTTCAGGCTTTCAGTGTTTCCTATAACCTAGGAAGGGAATCATTCATGTTCCACTCTAAAGGATCTCACTTTTGATTGCAGGAGTAAGCGGAGCACTAAGTAAAACATTAGCAAAACAGATGATCTCAAGCAATTGAGAAAAATGACAAAACACTTTAGGTTTTTTAATTTTGAGATTCACACGACAAGTAGTATACTGTAGGTCAGGATCATGTTGCTCATTCATAGTAAGTAAACAAAGACACCCATTTTCACAGCACACTTAAAAACTCACATTTGCCAGACTTCTGCATGATAAGCAAAGTTATTGAATATGTGCATCTGCAATTTTTAAAAAATTATTTTCACATGAATCATAAGCTGTGTCAATAAAAGTGCTGTAGCCATCAATGAGCAAAGTACTTGAAACATACAGCTCAACGTGAACAAATTTACTGCGGATGTTTCAGCATCCTGAAAACCTGTTTGGGAGTGTCCCTACAGCTGTAAGGGAATGGCTTAAGAGTTTTGAAGAGTCTGTGTTTATGCAGAACCTGGTGAACAATTACAACACTCTGCAAAAAAATATAAAGTACACTTTGTCAATTTTTCTATTTTCTTTGTATATTTACCGTCTTACCAATGAAATCAGTTGATGCTCAAATATATTGGCTGGTCTAACATTACTGAGAGTTAATGGGCATTTCATAACTAATGCCCTCCTGTCATTCAAATAGCTTCAAACTGGTTTCCATAAGCAGTTACCAACCCTTCTTTTTCTCCTTTTCCTTGATCTCTTTTACATACATTTATAAACAGCCTATTTTCTTACATCCCATGATATTCACTTTCACCTATAAGCACAAAAAATGTACAAATTTTTCAGCTATTTGAGTCATCATGGCTATTTAAAAAATAATGCTAAAATGAGTGGAATTTGAAATTATTAAGCAGCAAGCTACAGTGGAAACAAATGTTGGCTTTAAAGTAATTCCTAAACATAATATTTGGATTTTTACCTTTAGCACTTCAGAAGCATCATCTTACTATTTCACAGTGTGCTACCAACGTATATACCTACAGAAGGTTTGAAGACCACACGAATAGGTAAGTCAGTGTCTCAGTGGCATACGTAGTGTCATGGGAACAGAATATTGGCTGATGGGCCAAAAGTAAAGACTTTGACAACTACAAGTTCATAAATCCTGTGTCCAATGAAGAACCACAGATACCAGCATATAGCAATCTCATTGACTAGGCTAGAAAAACAACAGAAATGCACACAAGATTAGAAACCTGGGAAAAAGCAGTGACACTATATGCTTCATCTTTCAAGCAATAAGGAGGAGTACTTATTACAGCTGATGCCCTCTCCAATGAATTACTTCATCAATATTGCTGCTATCAGCAATACCCTTCACTGTGTCCTATAGTAAATAGAGCACAACATACCTGCGTGTGTGCATATGTGTGTGTGTGCATATATGTACACACATACACACAGCCACACACATCTTATTGCAATACAGAATATGATAGGAGATTACAATGAAAAGATACTCAACTTTTGGCTTTCAGTATTAGCTTCAATGTTTTCCCTAACTATTGATAAACAAAGTATAACTTCACCAATTTTTTTTTTATCATATAATTATAGAAAAGGGAGTTGAAAACGACAGCCCTCCACTGGTGATCTAGTTGTCCTATTTAAGATATCTCTCCAAAGTTCCCTTAGAAATGTGAACAAAGAAGGTGAGACCAAACATTCAAAACAGTACCCTTTAAATGACTGTTTTAATGGAAACGGACTAGGTAAAAACAACTTATGCTTCAGTACAGTTTTAAACATACAAAATGAAAATAGCCCACTGATCACAGAAGCACATACAATTATGTGAAAATATTTTAATTCCAGAAGAGACCTCTACAATTACAGACTGCAATCGACTATCCAAGCAATAAGTGAAAAAATTACATTACTCACAAAGGATGGGGGTTTTTACAGACTTTTTTATGAGAAAGATGCCTGTGGTCTTATACAACTAAGAAAACATCAAAATAAGGAAATGGTAGAAGCCAACAAGACTAGCCTCGTACAGCAGAAGAGCTGGCTGAGCGCTTTGCACCCATGTGGATGTGCTTCAAGACACTTTATTTTGTACTACTTCACAAGTTTGGTCCATTTTTTAAGTACTTGCCCTTGTTTAGCTTCACCATCAGGAAGGTTCAATGGGAGATCAGTATATCCTAACACTTCTCAAGTGCAGTCCTGATTTGAACTAAACTACTAACAGAGATGCTGCAGAAGCCTATAAATACTACGATGATAACCATTTTCTGTTCTAGGCATAAGAGCACATTATTTTGGTTTTTAAAGATTTCTTTTGCTGTGGAAGATACATATATTTTCTCTCTTTAGACAACCGAGTATTTCCAGCCATATACCGGGACTCAGCTTCATAAGCCAGCTCTAGTACAGGAGCAACCCATTTGCAATGAAGAGCTTTGGAATTTAGCTGTAGGGCTTCAAAATGATTTTCTCCAAAGACACAGGAGGTCTCAACATCAAAATACCCAAAGGCTTCTATTTCACCATGAATTGTAGAGGACTTTACAGTAATGTATGCATGTTAGGGGATTTAGAATGATAAACTTCAACATGCATCCATTAAATTATTGCAAAATCAATTAAAATTTATCTAGAAAAATTTGACCAGAGTCACTGATTTTTGCAGTTGAAAAAACAGAAGTACATCCTTCACTAACATATGGCTGGGGATTGCTCATATGAGTGCGCAGTTTCAGATAGTTCATCTGGAGCCCATGTCCCCCATGTTCAACACTGTCATCAGAAAAAAGAACTGAGAGGTAAAGGCCTCTTGGGGGAAGTTTGATGACCTTGCTTTTGCTCTCAATAACTGTCTCAGAAATCATTTATCTATCTTGCAAAAATACAGGTATGAGATGCACTCTGAGAATCAAAATACCATTTAACTGCTCCACTGAAGATCTCTTTCTCCCTAAAAGACCTGATGACAGACCATTTTTTCCCCTGGGCAAAGATACCAGCTAAAACTGTGATTTTTTTCTCTGTCAGAGTAAAATTAGGGGAAGGAGGTGGAGAGAAAGGGGATCACATTTTGGTTTTATTCCACTGATGCTGCCGCCTGTCACTAAAAGATGAAGGGCTGAAATCCCATCAGTCTGGATTTGCAGATCTGAGGATGAAGAATTAGTATTTTTCTGTTTTTGCAGAAAACTCCTTGATGTATGGCTCCATTATTGAATGTTAACAGCTGCAGTTTAAATTACAAATGAGGTGCTATTAGCATAACCCTTACTTGGTTTCTATTTAAAAATACGATTTTAGCCAAAATTGTGTCAATTGAGAACTTACATGTTTTCATTTGTGGCTACAGATAAAGGAGAGAAGCAATTTTATATTTCACGAATGCAAAATATGAGGTCTAGAATAGCAAAATATTAAAGAATGCTTTTCAGATAACACTGGTATCATCTTCAACAAAAGGGACAAGAGGTGAATGAATGGTCCTTAGGAACAATGGACACAAGGCCACCATAAACACATAGCAGTGCTGATGGGACAAAACCCAAAGTGTCTTTTACAGTTATCTCTTCAAAACAATTTTCTAAATAAGATTATTTAAAAGTCCTAAATTGCATCATGGAGTAACTGTTTAATTAGCTTTGGTTTACACCATGCATGTTTTCATCACAATACACTACGCAACAGATGGTTTCTGCTCTTATACTTTGCAAGTAGAGTGTTTGTGTCTTGCCCTTGAAAAGTTGTTTGTTTAGTGTATCTCCTACTGATGATTTTAACACATAAAAATATTCTGGTTTTCTGACATATTCATGTATCAGCATATCAGAACTCATGAAATTGTTACTCTAAATGGCCAGGTTCCAACTGCACTGTTTGCACAGTGTTATCTTCTGTAATATTACACAGTACTTCAAACTGTACAACAGCAGAGATTCAAAAGCCCAAGCCACCTACTGGTGCAAACAGCCAGACTGTTTCAGATGATTCTGGTACTGGGATGCTTATGCTGGAGTTACTGTTTGCCTGGACCAAGTCAATCTGTTTCTCTATGCCTTATAATCTCCATGTGGAAAATACTCATCAGGATTCATATGACTGAAGGTTCCTGAATTACCCGTGTGCAGCAAGGGTGCGGTAACCAACATACCATAAAAATGACATGGTATTTCTGCATTCAGCCCAACCAAGTCTTAGCAGTGCTCCACAGGGGGTTAAGGTGACATTTCATTTATTGATGCTTTCTATAAAGTTCTTTGAAATCCTCAGATGAAATGCAGTGTATTATTATTATTATTATTATGTGTCATGACTTATGCCCCAAAGCATCTCATCGTGCTTTGTTAACTGGGCACAGTAACTGTATGTTTCATTACCATCCAAATGCTTCTGCCTCTGAAGCACAGCACTGCAGCACTTTACCAACAGACAGTAATCCTATATAAGCATTTTCTGATCTTAAATGAAGATTATTTTGTTCCATTACAAATGTATGTTTCATACCATTTCCAATTCCAGTGCCAGGGAACTGTAACTGCATGCAGGAGGACATCAGACCTTACAAAAACATCGTTTTAGCAAATGGTATGTGCATAGCTGGCATCCTTATTTAGCCTATCACCCCGCTTTCACTCCCTTATCCCACAGGAAAGATCTCTCAAATTGAAGTAATATAACTCTACCTCTCGCAAAATAGAAAATGAAGAAAATTTACAGTCAGAACAGCGTAAGGTCCAATTAATCGATGCTCTCAACCAGTTTAGGAATCTAATCACCCAAAATCCACTAGAGACAAGAGAGCTTACATAGACTGAAGAAATGAAGACATGCTAGCAAAAAGTTTTCCTTCCTCTCTTGCCTGTTTGCGACCTTGAGACAAGATGCATAGCACATAGGTAGTTTTAGAACAACTATCAATACATATTTATACTTTCCAAAAATGGCTGCAACACTCAGAACATCTTTTCCCTTTCCCTATTTGAAACTTCAGGTTGCTTGTAAATTTTGAGTCAGGATAACTGTGATGGGAACTTGATTCACTTTCTACGTGGAATGGGATTGACCCCATGTGAAATTTTCTACTATTAAAAACCCATTGATGATTTAGATGCCTATGCTGTGGACAATATTTGCTCTGTTAATTTTGATGCAGTCAATAATGAGTTTCTTGAACACATAACTCTTCAGGTTTCTATATTCAAATTCACTCACTGGACTCAGATATTCTCAGTCTTTTGGAACTCCTTAGCTTCAACCCTCTTACAGAGTCAGGACAAAATGTCAATCATAAAATTTATAGTTCAATAAAAATATGCACAATTATTCACTGCTCACATATCCTCTGTTTAGTGGCACCTTGGCTGAACTGCCCTTTTCGTTTTCTCAGACCTGCTATCTTTTTGGTGTTTTTCATATAATGCATAAAATTCCATTCAAAACTAAACATTTTTAAGGTAGCAGAAGGATGAGAATAAGACAAATCCAATCCAAATAAAGCCAGACAATCTTATGGCCTTGAAAAAAATCAAGTTTATAAAACTTGTATCAACTACATAAAGAGCCAGCTTGTAAACGTTGGTGAAGTTCTGTGTGTTTACCAGTGAGAATCTTTGCCAGCAAGTACTGATAAAACATGGTTTTTGAAGAAAATATTTTGTTCTTGTTTAGAGCACATGGCTTAGTGATACTGAGATACAAACATCGGTGAAGACTATTTTGTGCAAACATGAAACAGACAGAGGAAGAAAAATACCTTAAAATTATTAACATGAGATTACTTTCCTTCTCTAAGCGCTTTCTCTAGGCCACTTTGCAAACACTCTTCTTAAAAAAACAAATCCCTTCCTCAGCTGAATGTAGATTCCAGAAGTCAGGTATTCACTGCAGTTTACACTATTACACATGCATGCTGCTACTATGCAATACTGAACTAAATGTACCACCTTTTAAATAACAAAAAGAAAATGGAAACAAAATGAAAGATACATCCCAGATACAAAAAATAATATTCAAAACAAAATTACAACTGAAAGAAAAAATTCATACCTGCCAATAAGGGTTAATCAGTAAACCATGAATGGAAGTACAGAAAACAGTGCTTACCATGAGCAGTCCTGTGTGTTTCTCTACAACAGGACAATAATACTGAGACCATCTTTGAAGCACGTTCAACTGTTGTCCACAGTGTCATCACAGTGATGTTAAAAACACGTAAGAATTAAGTCTAGGTAAGTCTTGCCATCCAAGATAATTATAAAAATATGGCAATTAGACACAAAAAGACATCTAAAAATGTTACACTACATTTTTGTCATATGCCTACGTTTTAGGTAAAAAGCAAATAGAAACAGTGTACGTTCTTTCTAATGTCTTTCAGACTCCTTCCATGGCAAGAAAGTGTTCTCCCCACATACAGCCCTTACCCATGAAAAGTGGAACTGAAGGTGTCATGTCATCATCCTGTGCTAGCCAATGTAGTTGCCATTTCTCAAATATAGACAACAGATTAAACTACTAAAGAAATCTAAAATAGATCAATACAAATGAAAAATAGCATTTCATCACAAACACATTTAACAGAACACATTATCAATATTATTTGATAGAAGAGCAATCTTTTTCAAATCAGAAACCCACCTAATTGCTTACTCTCAGAAATTAGATTTATATTTCATTTTAAAATTAGCTAAAGGCACATTTTTGTCTGTTAAATTAGCAGCAGATTTTTTCATTCTTCTATTGCAAGATAAAAAGCACCAATGCAAGAATCTCATGATACATCTCTTATTATCTTACTAGAAACTAATGACATAGAGTTAAAACATTTGCATTTCTTACTCTAGAAACCAAATATAAGAAAACACCCAATATCTATTGATACTTCATAGTTATTAAGCGCAGTATTTAATGGTTACATACAATATCTAAGTCATATGGACAATGTGCTTTTAATAAAGTTATTATGTATCACCATAACTATAAAGAAATAGGTTTTAAAATAATTGTGTTTACTCATGTGAAAGCAGGACATTTTTGTCAATGTCCATGGTAACATTACTGCCTCTTGAGCGTCGTATTATGTCACAGGAGATGGAATTTATCTGCCTTTATGTTTAATAGAAAAGTTAAAAGTCTAAATTTGTGCCAGCCACCTTAGGTTGCTTTTATTGTCAGTGACAAGAAACAGGCATCTCCAAAGGATGAATCATCTCATCTAAAGACAGAAATAAAAGGAGTCTATGGGAATCCTACCCTGGAAGTCTCCATCTCTCTTCACTGACTAAAGAAGACTATAGTGACCAGCTCAAAATTACAACACCTATGTTTTCAGATGTATAACAGCAAGTGAAATTAATCCCATCCCGACATCCTTCTCAAACAGTATATGGGAAAAATAAGTGTAAAATGCGGAAACTTGGAATTATCAACAGGCATAAAAATAAAAATACAGCGTCCCAGAAAAATTTTTTAAAAAAGACCCTTTTGTGAAAATAGCGGGGGATCTGTAAATTTGAAATGCCATGCAGTGTTTGATCTCCAAGCCAAGACAGACTCAGTCATTTCTAGAAGATTAAGAATATACAGAGAATATTTTCAGAATATGCTGACAAAGTAATATGCCTCTTCTGATTATGAGTAAGCAGCAATTTTCAAAAGCTTATAATTCAGTGCAATAAGGACAGACATTCAGAAGCATGGCAAAAGGCACATCCTATAACCCACAAAAGCTTCCCTTTCAAATTTCAAGTCCTTGCTCAAAAGCAAAGTAGAGGTCATAGACCCTCTTTTAGACCATTTTTTTCCATTTTCAGAAATGATACACCTATCTCACAGAAACTTTTGCCTATAGCAAAACTGTGGACAGAAAATCTCTGCCAAACTAATCAAAGTTAAAATTCAAGAAAGATGACATTTGAAGAGAGAGTTCCTTTCTTCTAAGTATTTCAAAACACAAGGAAGCCCCTCAATCACGCATTCATACAAGATAGAAGACTATGTTATGAAGTCCCACTGTACATTTGCCCAGTTTTTACATTCATCCTCTTGAATTATGGACTGTCTCAGAATGCCCATTTGCAAGTAACTGAAAACAATTTACAATCAATTTGTTAGGTCACTTTATAGGTCTCATTGACCTCTGAAAAGACTCCAGGAAGACAGCTATTTCTATTGTAGATTAATGGAGCTCTCCTGGAAGGCTTTGTTCCTAGTTATGTCTTTTCTTTTTCAAACACAAAATGATACTAAAAATGTATCTTCCTTGCTATGGATCAAGTGAAAAAGAAACTATTTTTAAACATCTAAAATCCCCATCATGTGACTGTCCGCATCATGTGAATCATCGTGCTAATTCATAGCTAAAAGATATTTTCACAGACTTCAATGTGATTTTTCATAGTTATAATCACAAGTCTTTAAATATAAATTAGCACATTTTAGAAAGCTCACAAATTCTGACATGCCTCATTTTTAGCCAAAACTTCAGTAAAAGACTAAACTGAACATCTAAATACATCAAAATATATATTTTTTAAAAATATTAAATTTTAAATGTCATAAAATAGCAAAACATTTTCTGATTTTGCTTGCCTATAATTATCCCCAGAATCACAGAATACCTGAGGTTGGAAGAGACCTCAGGAGCTCATCTCATCTAAACCCCTGATCAAGCAGGGTCAGGTGCAGCAGGCTGCTTGTCCCACTGGGTTTGGAGTAACTCCATAGATGGACACTCTACAGCCTCTTCAGGCAATCTGCTCTAGTGTTTGACCATCCTCACAGTAAAGAAGTCTTTTACATTATGTTTCATTGAAAACATAATTTGACTTTCTGTATTCAGTTTGTACCCAATGACTCCCATCCTGTCACCAGGTGGCAATGAGAAAAGTCTAGTTCTGCCTTCTTTACACCCTCCCATCAGGTATTTACTGTGAGAATGAAATGTTATTCAGTATTTTACTGTTCAGGAGAGGCAAGGATTTTGAGCCTAAATTAGTCCAGCCATTAATCATACGGTATCACCCAACCCACATATCAAGCTTGGTGCTACACAAAATCAGGCTAGCATCTTTAAGATTCAGAGATTATGTATCTATATATGAATTATACAGCATCATGCCTACTACACTATAAATCGTTGTAAGACACCTGCTTACTTGCTTGCCACTGGTGACCATTTTCTGGTTTTGGAGACCTGAATTTTAATTTACAAAGGACATAAAAGACTCTGCACTACCACAGTGTGAAATGCACAAGAAAACAGTAGTTCCCCATTAGACAATAAGTAAGAGTGCCTCACTCACTCTTATAAATGGAAGGGCACTAAAAATATCTACAAGGTCTGAGACTATAGTTCACCAAGCAATTTAAACTGCAGAAACTAGCACAGCTGCCAAAAGAAGTTATCGTGTGCTCCCCCATGCTTTTGGCTGCTAATACCCACCCCCATCACCCTTTGTACCAGTGACAGCCCTTGGACAGCCATATGGGAGAAGGCTGGGATAAACCCTGCTGAAAAGAAAACCGTACAAATAATTGGCTATTTTCAGATCCATTCTCCAAATTTATGAACAGCCACACGTGCTGAGTGAGGGAGAACAACAATATGGGGAGGAGAAAAGAAGCTGGCACTGCATCTTACGCAGACGTGCCAGGTTAAAGTGTTCATTGAACACTTAGGCTAAAGCTAAGCAGTCAACACAAGCTACACAGTGAGTAATACTGCACTCCCTAGGCATTACTTTCTGAATGAGCTGGATTGGCCTCTGGAGATGCCTGCTTCTCTCTTGAGGGTAAGCAGAATCTAGGATGTCTGAGATTCAGCAGCTTAGTTTCTACATATCTAAATTAACCCTGATGTAGATGAGTAGAAAACGGTAGAAAAACAAGTTTGTGACTCCTACAGCACTTCATTCCCATTAACAATTGTCATTTGGAAAAAAATAATTGTAACATAGCTTAACGTCCCAGAAACATGGAAGAGGCATGGATTTTCTATACGCTCCACAAATTTTTTCCTAAACCATATTTTACATCTATAGGCAATACTTTTCAGCGATGTGGTACTGCATTCCTCCCACGGAGCATATAAATCCACAGTAAGAAACAGTCATAGCCACAGTTCAGTTATAAATCACTTACTTTTCTTCAGAGTCACTTTGTCATTTTGCTGTGCTGTGGGAAAGGATGGTCTTTTCCTTTTTGCCCAAACTGGTGCTCCTTCCAAAAGTGTCTGTCACCTCTATGCCAGGTAAGGACAAAAGGTCCTTAACTTTCACTTGAAGTTATCTAAGAATAAAAAGGGAAGGGAACACAGTAAGTGCAAGCATCCATATTGTGTCTCATAGCAAGGTATTACAACTATCTCTTTAAAATACACTTCAGGGTCACTCTTACACAGGTGGACTGCACACCTAGGAAGAAATCACATACATTTCACATCTTTCTATATATGAAACATGTGAAGCAGCCACTTACTTCACTTCTGAGATTCATAAGATTATATTCCTTCAAAAAAGTAAGTGTAAAATTAAAATATAATTTCACATTATTGATTATTTATTTTGTACCACAAAGACACTGTGAATACTTTTGTCTGGGTTCAACTTGCTGAGCACAGGTTCACTGGAAACCATCTTGGCTACCCATTATTCATAAATACAATCTGAAACTTCTGTTACACAAAACAGCTCTCTGTTGCACTATGTCTTACTGCTCAAAAGTGAGACCTGGGGTTTATGATGGATAGCTCCATGAAAACTTAAAATTCACCACTCCGTCCAAGTCAAATCTATAAATTCCATGTTAAAAATCACTGAGAAAGCAATACAGAACAAAGCATAAGATGTCACTTGCCACTGTATTAATCCCTATGTTGAAAAGTGTTTGTTTGAAAGGTTTCTTGTCCAGCACAGAACACAATGCAACAGAACTAATTAGCAAAGGTTCCAAGAAGATAATATATATGATCAAAGGCTTAGAAAGGTTTCCATACACGAGGAAGAATTCAGGATGCTACTATTATCCAGGCTGGAAAAGAGACGACTTAAGGAAGGGCATAATAGAAAATGACAAAAGTCTGAAGATAGAAAGGTTGCACAGACACCATCTGTTCCCTATCTCTTGAACTCAAGAACTGCCTAGTAAAAGCCAAGTCCAAAAGAGTTTCTTCTTCACAAATTGGGTAACAGAACCGTGGACTTCTTCCCAAAAATGCTGATGATGCAAGAATGTTTCATGAGTCTTGGAAGAGTGTCATCACTGGAGACAGAGGATGGTTTAAGTGAACCATTAGTCTGAATCAGGATGACTTGTACTATCTTCTTGTACATTCATTTATGTAGGTGCTAATTCAACAAATTTTGTATCTATTTTACACTGATCTATTTACCACTCAAGAACCAGAATTACTGCATTAGGGACACAGTCAGTCTAGTCTTAGTTGTATTTGAAGTACAGGCTATATCCTTTTGAACAGCAAAGTGAAATCCCATGGTTCTCTGTACTTTACTATACACTTAATAAATTTGATTGATTTTTCCAAAACACCATCAGCATTGAAAAAAAACAACTAAAATCCAATGAGGTAGCAAAGTCTTACTGTAAAGCAGCAGTAGCCTTCCTTTCCCTGGTCCGCAGTCCCAAAGCAGCCAGGGTGGAGGGCTACAAAGCAAGGTTCTGCTTCTCAAGTTGTTCACTGGTCTCATGGGTCTGAGTCTGTAACTTCACCCATGTGTTCCCACACAGCTGAACACTTATATAAATGCAGGTCAGCATCTCCATGTCCCAAGTTTCATCTCAAAACAAACCTTAAAAATCATATACTCTGTATTCCAATATCTTCTCTTTTGCTTTAATCTCTAGGATACAGCAGTGTCTCTGATTTATTTTGGGTAAGTGCAGATCAATTAAAATTCCTTCAGGGAAGCCTTCTGAACCAGCAGAAAGTGAATGACTGTCATCAGGAACAAATACTTTTTGCTGTCATGGACTGGTATGTCACTTCGAGCAAAAACTATGTTAATTAATTCTATCCATAACCACCAGGTGTACCAAAGGAATATAACCAGTCCTTTCTGCTGTCTTGGTAGATACAGATCTTTGCGTCTGTGAACCGAGTACCCCTATATGGAGACTTGTGCATTGGCACATTATATGAAGAAGCAGCCTGTACTAGCACAAAAAAAACATAACAGGACAGAAATAACTTTGTTCAGACATCAGTATGCAACCGAAGTCCCTTTTGCAAGATGCATGAATGAAAACACTAACGTTTCACCCAAAATTCAGAAATTTTCCACTACATCTACACACACACCTATTTATTAACCTTCTTTTTAGACCCCACAGTGAGGAATTTGAATAACTGACACTTTTTTTGGTCAGCTTGATATATTGGATCAAAGTATGTTTACTGTTCGATCTATTCCCCCCTCTGAAAAAGAAGAGGCTGCTACAATATTTTCTGTTCTGTTTGCTTCTGCAGCTCAAATGGCTGCACTGAGGATGAAAGAAAATTCACTGTACAGCATGCTAATGATCAAAGACCCATGTACCACTGGCCTATAGCAACATTTTAGGCTATCTCTCCCTTCTACAATTTGTCCAACTTTTCGGTTTAGAATGTTAAGGGTAGGAATATAACCCAGACAGCTCAAAAAGAATTCAAGGTCTGTTTGATATCCTTCATGTCACTGTGATTCTAACTATAAATAAGAACAAGCTGTAACAAACAAGAACCAAATGTCTTAAAACTGATATATGAGCAAAGATAAGTTTCTTTCAAAATGGCAAAATCTAATGAAGTGGACTTCAGGTATACTAGACCAAGTAAAATACTACTGCAGGATAAACCGACTGAAAACAATCTGACAGTAGCAATTACAATACAGTATTATCATCACCACTACTTAAACAGTCAGAAAGAAGACCATGAAAATAGGTATTACAAGGTGGCTGCTTACTGGTTGTCAAATAAAAGCCAGGATTTTTCCCATATATGGCTTCCAGTTACTCTTAAAAAAAGTTTACAAAATCTTCCAATGAATAGCATCCTGACTGTCTCACACAAGTGCACATAAAGGGGGAAAAGTTGATAGACAATTACCTCAGTTGCAAGCACTAGGAATCAAGATTTACCCCCAAAAATTGTATAAACTAAGAATATGTTGTTTTCAATCAGGTGTTATATAACTCCATCTGAAGATTAAATGAGCATTCATGCCTGCTTTAAAAATGTATTCCATATATTCCTTAATTCAATTATACCCCAGTGGAAATCCACTTATATCAATGATACATGGAGAAATTTTTACACTAGGAATTTCTTAGCTTACATTTTTTTTATTTCCAAGACAGTGATACAAGTAACCTGTAAGTTTAAAGACACAAATATATTCCACAGTACACATATATTAATATGGGCTATTAAAGCTACGCTCATGTGCGTGCTCACAACGTTTCCACAACTTACCTAAGACACAAAGTAAAAGCTACATATTGTAATGTGATCTTATTAGCCTTACAGATATAGGACTTTTTTGGCAATTCATAAATACATAGTTGCCTTATAAAGCCATCCCAAATAAGCACTGATAAAATACTTTATCTCATGACTGTCACAAATTTTTAGAGTATGCTACAGAAAAATGCATTAGAGAAAAAGTATTTGAGGACTATACAAGCAAGTTTCTTAATTCTTTTAGGATTAATATGATATAAAATGCCGGTTTTGTTCATAAGCATCCTAATAATTTTACTTTCCATATCTATAGCTTATTGGGTGTAACTAAGTAAAAGACAAGAGAAGGATTTGGCCTGAAATCATAGCATATAAACAATCAAGGACTGGATTGGCATTTTGAGTTAGGTTTTAGATTGAATAACATTTACTCTCACATGTAATTGTATAGTCAGACTAATGTAGTATTACAATCATGTGTCTTTAGAATTGTGTTTATCTAAAAGCCTTTACTGAGAAATCTTATCTCACAAAAACATAAACTCACAAAAACAACTACTGATTTGCTAGTAAATGCTGAAAACATTGTTAAGGAAATGTATTAAAATACAGCAACAAAGGACACAAACATGCCTGTGCTGAAGTCCCTTCCAGCTGATCCGTGGCATCACTGTCCTAATCTGGAAACAAGACAATGAGTACGCAAGAGATCAATAATAATGTAAATAATTAAAGCAATAAAGCTGTTATACTGCAAACTTCCCTAAATGTTATGCTGTTAAACTAAATTAAGCAATTTGGTTTGTCTGCAATTTAAGAAACCTTATTATGCTATGATCAAAAAAACAATACTTCAAAAAAAAATCAGAGTTGGCACTACTTCCTTTCTCTTACATAATAAGAGGAGAAAGGCAGGACAAATTTTCTAGCTACAGGTAAAATGGTTCTTCTACTAGAGCACATGTATCGGTGCTGTTAAGATAAGCAATAATTTTCCCTATGCTTTCATATGGATCTGCTGCAGGACCTGAAAACACACTCTAAAATTTGTAGTATTTTAAAATCTATTCCTCTCATCAGTTGTATATTAATTCTTCAAATCTTCTGGATTTGGATCAACATTAAGAGTTAGAGAAATACTCTTTTTTGCTTGCAGATTTATTCAACACTTATTTAAAATATATTAAACAGAAATACAAGCTTAAACTGAAAGGTAAGAGGATGGACTGTCATGGAAACAAAGGTAAGACCTGTGTCTAAATAATTCCTTGCATGGCTACCTGTTTACCATTCCAAAGTAAATGCTATATATTAGATGGATGAGAGAAGACACAGGCAAACTAACTCTACCAGGTAATCCACCAACAAAGATATAATGCTGGATTTGGGACAAACAGATACAATAGTTGGTAAACTGTTAAACTAACATCCATGCTTGGAAAGGTTAAAGAGATAGTGGTAAATTTGTATAGAACCTCTTGTGGCAAATATGTCTGGGAATATTTTTCTCCAGCAATCCCCAGCGGGAAGAGTGCCACCTCCTTTCCCCCATATTCCTTCCAGCTCTATCTGCCCTTCTCTTTCCAGGCTGTCATTCAGTACAGGAACACACAGCAGGAGCTGAAGAAATGAATTCTGAGCAGTTCGGTGTGATTCCAGACATGCAATATCACACACAACTCAGTTCATCAGGGTTATGTAATCAACACTGACACCAACTTGATGATAGCAGGAATTCATGTTTTGCTTTTTTGTCCACCTGATTGCTAACTGGTGTGGAACCCTATCACCTGAGAGGTCACTCATTAATGTTACAGTGCTGCAGCACTCCTGTAAAACTAGCATGGATGTAAAAGGTTTCTGAAGAGAGAGAGAGGTGAGAAATTCCATAAAACTTCATTTGGCTTTTTTTTCCCTCCAGTTCTCTTTTTTCCCTTATTTTCAATCCCACTCCTCCTTTTGCTGAAAATGTTGTCCCCTTCCACAGCTCTGTGAGGAACACAAAACATGCACGGAGCCAGCAGGGACAGGAAGACAAGTGTTGTGCACTCAGTGACAGCCAGGATCCCTCCTTGTCACCTTAGGCAATGCCAGAACACGGGATGGGCTTAGACTGGATGGAGCAAGGATCAGCAATGCTGAAGCCAAAGGTACAAGGGCATGAAGTTTGAAAAACAGACTAGGATTAATAAAACTCTAGAGAATGTTGTAGGCCAGACAGTAAGAGTATATCTTTATTTGATGAGATAATTCACATTGTTATACAAAAGAAGGTAGAGCTAAACTAAAAATGTGAACATTGAAGGCTTGAAGGGCCTTCCTCTTGTGGACCTGTTTGCTCCTGGATGCTGTAAGCAGGATGACATCCTAGGAATACCTTTAAATTCAAAATTTCCCTTCTGAACTTTGCCAGATTAGGCTGTAATTAAATGTTCATATACACTGTACAGTTTTCTAGCAGGGTTTGATTTACCTTATTGTCATCATTATATTGATTAGTATATATTTATTTCACAAAGTAGTGCAAGACAGCAAGTCAGCTTTTTTAATAACTATTTGTATTGTCTACTTCATTTCATACATACAGAGCATAGAGTGGTCTGGAGGGTAAAGGTAGAATTTCCAGAGAGAATGCAGCAGCACAACGACTTGGACCACTGTAATCTGGGGCTGAAGCAGCCCTAACTTCTCTCACCTTCTTCTTCAGCTCTACCTGCCAACTCTCACTCCTTCCTTTTTCTGACTTTTTTATAAAACAGTCCTGCAAAACAAGTCATCCACTTTTGACCAAAACATGGTCAACCCTACTAGAGCAAGTGGGGAGTGAGGCGACATAACCTGGATAAAGTGGAACCACACAGTCATAATGTGGCATGGCTTGCTCTGCTGTGGATGCTCACGCTGGGCATCTTGAGGTGTAGACTGATGAAGACTTCTTTCAGTGACAGAAGTAGCACCAGTACCACCTCACTTGTCCCAGCACTGACCACTGAGCTGTGCCAAGGCAATCATGCATGGAGCTACATGGTCAGCCGTACGGGGGAACTAAACTAGATTAAAAGTAACTCACAAAATTGAAGCTGCTTTCAGGTTTCTGGAGTCCACTTTGCAGACATGCAAAGCGCTGTATGAGCATCTTCAGAGGTATAGCAATGAAGTGAACGAACCAAAAGATGTCTAAGCCAATACTACTATTAAAGAAGTATTTACCAACCTATAATCTGATTAGCCTATGGACTCCAGCAGTCATAAGCTATCAGATATCACTGCAGCCTACCAAGCACCATCATCCCCAGCTGCCTCTCCCCTTCCGCTCCTCTCCAGCCTTCAAAGGCACACTACAAAGGAGTGCAAAGACCCACACTGCAAATGAGATGGACGTGCAGTCCTCAGGGCACAGGTGTAGGCTCTGTGACAAGGACAGGCTGCAGAAGGGCAGCAAGGACTATAGCATTAACATGCAGCAGCTGCTGGGTTTGATTTACATGTCTTAGAGAACTGGGCCCCATTATTACAGTGGATGCACACTGGCCTGGCATGCTTTGGTTTATTATTGTTACATCTGTACATAAGTGTGGACATGCTTCGATATGTGTTTGATATTCTAAACAGACCATTGTTAGTATTTATATTATAAAATGAAAAGTAAATCAAAGTAAAATTCTAGGGTTTGGCCTTAAGATTAAATAACTTTTTCAAAATTCCAAAAGGAAACCACAGATTCTACTTTATATCCCTCTTCATTTTAATGATATTAAATATACTACAATGTATTTATCACATTTTTTTTCAAATGACATGGCTGTACTGTAGCTAACACAAAGTACCTAGCTTATACATACACTGCATACATCATTTAGAGCACACATAAAACAATTGTGGTCCATCACTATTAAGCTACCGTCCACTTTTTAATAGTTTCATTTAATAGATACAGGATGTCAATCATTAAATGAAACTTTAATATGAGCTATCAGTTTGTAAACTGAACAGCAAAGTTTGACATGATGGAACTAACAGTTCAAGAAATTCTGGGTGTTTTATATTTAATCATTTTACATTTGCTCACGTATTCACTTTCTACACAATTAATAAAATAATAATAAAAAAAAAACCTAGAGAAAATGGGAGGAAATATCTTATCTGCATTTCTCTTCCAATTCCATTTGGACAGCAGCATTTCCTAAACGTAGCCTATTCACTGCTGGATATGTAATTACCTTCAGTTCATAGTCTAGACATTAATGCTTTCGTAGTATTTAAGACTCCTTGTAACATGCTTGCTGCTTTAAGTAAGCAAGGCTAAATCTTGACCAGATAAATTAGCAAAGAATGCAATAAAAGCTGCAATAAAAGAACTTTATCCTCCAAACCTTCAAGTTGCTGCTAAATGAGATTTCTTTGAAATGCAGATCAGTTGAACTAGATTAGTGAATTTTAGCTCCTGTCAACATCATAACAAAATACAAATACAATTGTTCACTGGCCTTATCTCCATGCTTCCATCTGCTGCCTTGTTATTTACTTTCCTTGCTTTACTATGCAGATCTAAATAAGACACATCAAGGAGGGCTTACAACACAATGGCTTCTTAAGCTTTACATCAAGGTATTTGAAACTGAAGCCCTGAAAGGGCTGCCATCAAAGACATATCTCTAATGAACTTCCATATCAGAGAGGTTTGGTATTTAATACTGCTGTGAAAAGAAAAAGCTACAAATCAGAATGGTCTATGAAGGAAAATGTCTGCAAATCTTGATGAGATTAGCACCTACCAGAATTAATATCCCAATAAAAATGATCTCTGGTTCACTGAAGAGTTAAAATTCCAACCTTTGCAAAAATAATGCCTAGTGTCAAAATGGGAAAACTCAGCTGACAAGGTTGAAAGGTCGGGGGGGTGTATTCTTTTTTCTCCACAAAATGTTCAAAAAGCATTTTTGCTGGTGGCTTGATTAATATACTGTTGACAAACAGCCACGGAATGAAATAATTAACAGACGACAGTGCTACTGCGGTACTTTCCACAACAGCGGAATTTTACAGTATCTTTAAAAAAATTAGCAGCAACTTCATGGCAAAACAACATAATCTAAAATGACAGCATGCAACATTTCTTCATCAATTTTACTATTTCCCTTTCTCCCCCACAGCAATCTATGGCAGCGCAGGATAAAATCTTCTGTCAGTTTGCTTAAAGAAAAATCCTTAAGTGCCATTTCTGTTACATGCCACAGTCCTGCATGCAAACTGCAATAAACAAAGAAGTTTCCTCCTCATGATTTAAACTCTCCCTATATACCTGACAAATTAAACAAATATAAACATCTTGAAAGTTTCCAATGCCTAGGCATAACCTTATGCACTAAACTCTCAGCTCTCGCAGTGTGCTGCAATTTGACAAGGATTTTTTTTTTTTTGTTGGACACTGAAGTACGTAAACAAATGACACTTTTCTTTCTTAAGAAAGCATTTCAATCATTTATGTTCTTCTATAGAAAGGAAAGATCCCACAAGCATGTTCTGTACTGTGGATCAATCAGCTCCAAACTGAAGCAGACATGTTGTATGCTCCAGTGCCCGGAAATCATGCTGCAGGCTCACCAGATGATGAAAACAGAGGTATGCAGTGTAGGGGAGCCCCACATGGTACCCGCTGGCTTCTGGGCATGTCAAACTTCACAACTACCCTACAGTCAATGACAGCAAACACCTTCCCTTTTCTTCTCGCCTCCAAACATATACTTGTCTTTCTATCCTCCTCCCAAATTACAGGCAGTCTTCCAGAAACAAAGCCCCCAAACAGAAGCAGCATCCCATGGCTACACTGCAGAAACCACAGTTGTCTTCTTGCTACATTTCATTTCGTACGGGCTATGTTCCAGACTTACTTACGGCCAAGAGAGACCACTACTTTTCCTTGTTTAATGAAATGACAAAACAACAGATTTGCATATGTAGAAGCAGGTGCTGTAACAGGTTTGATGACTCTTGACCTAAAGCATGTAAAATGATTTATCAGCAACAGCTGTCCCTAAGGTATTGGGGCTCTGATGGACAGTCAAAACTTCACCATCTGCACTGCCGTGTGTTAAAAATGACAATCTGAATTAAAAGCTGGTCAACAAACCTCATATAACTAATGCCTTCCATATTCCCATCCATATGTTAAATTCCCAAGACACACAACACTATTATAAATACCAGTCTTTAAATTAAAATAAAATAAGACTATCTAGGAAGATGTGAAAAGTAAGTTTGTGGGAGTTCTTACTTATTCACGTAACAAACATTTAAATAACACTTTGAATGTACGTACCTTTGAAATGCTTCTACAATTTCACATCATGCTATAAACATATGTTCTTTCAAAACAGCATTATATCTCTTTTCAGAATTAAAAAATAGCTACAAATATCTACACAGGCTAATTTATTTGTAGTACTGCTGCATTTTTTAGCTTGTGAATTATTAACCAATACCATTTTTGTCTAGCTTTATTTCTCTGAAGCCTTTCTTGAATGCCCTGACAAAAAAAAAAAACCTGATTGATAGTAAAACATCTCATGGCATCTCTGTGTTCTCTGCACAATGAAGGTATCCCAGAGAAGTGAAGTTTGCAGTTTATGTTCTAATTTTTCCATGTGAAAAGGAAATGTGTTTTTTTTCTCCATACCAGAGGAAGGAACCTGAGAGTCTGAATATGACCCCTTGGTGAACACAGCGACTTGTTCTGGAGCTATGCTAGCAGAAGGTAGCACCATATGCCCCAAGCCCCAACTTGGATGCTCTTTCTACAGTCTAATGTGCTTGTCAAAAGATGTTAAAATCACAGATTTACTTTCTCTGGATATATTTTATTATTGTACAAAGAAAAAGAAGAGCAAATACAATGTATTGCGACTTATACAGACTATCATCCAAAGTGCACTTCCACCAGTTTAAACTGCAAGACCTTTCTTTTATTGGTGAACAGTTTAACAGGTGAACAGGTGTTTAACATTACAGCAATCTTGTGTCCGATATCAATCACAGTTATTGTAACTCTTATTGATTACAAACTGACTACATGCTAAACTTCAGTATTAATAATTTTCCTTCTCGTACAAGTGTGGGAAAATACAGATCGTTACCTGGAAAGGAATGAAAATTACTCATCTTTGCTCCACTGAATTTCACTGAACTTTTAATTATTTCTTTTCAAAGATTCAGAACACCACAGATCTTACCAATGTAATACAGGCAGGAAAATTACTAAAACAAGAAAAAAACTAATCCACAGAGCACATACTGGAAGCAAATCTAAATGAAAAATGTGCTTCACAACATTTCTAATGACAACTTTAAATGTGGTGGCACACATAAATTCATTTAGCTCATATTCTGATCTGTAGTTTTTAGATGAAATAGAAGCATTTTTTTAAATATATATATGCACATACATATATTTGCAGGCACTGCTTAAAGACAGGAGGTACTTTTTTCTCAAGTAAACAATAAAATTATCTTGCAGAATTTTGTGAGATTCAAGTATCTTTCAAACAATTAAAATTTCTTGCAAAAATAATGCACTTGGAAAAAAGATATATTTATTTACTCGCTAGGTTGTAACTGTCTGTTGAGAGATACAGTGATCCCCTCAAATGCACAAATATTTAAGCAAATTTTAAAATGTGTATTATATACTTGACAGAACATATTTACATGACAGCTCAGAGCTTAAGCAATCTGATAAGAAATATTTCCCCTATAAAACAAAGTCAAGTTAGGAAAAAAGTGCAGCTCAGCCATGCAAAGAGGTTTGAGATTAAAAACAAAACCATTTAGAAACAGATTAGACACTTAAGTGTTTGCATCAAAATTGTGATAACGTTCATCCTACTTCCCAATTCAGTGGATCCTGTGTATGAGTTTACAAAAAGAGAAGATGAGCAGCACACTGCATTTACTCTACGTCTGCTTTTACTAAGCCGTTTAACCACATGCTCGTTATCTGCTGCCCTCTTCTCCCACTGGTGCCACATCCTGAGCAGGCAGAAAGGTTCCAGCATGGCATGGATGCCCATCTCACCCAGCTGCCATGGGGAAGGTCATGACTGCAGTAGTTAACCTTCCTTCTCCTGCCTGGCAGAGAGCTGAAAGCTCAGCTCTCTGCACTACACTCCTAAGGTGATGTCCAAGAAAGACAGAGTTGGTAAAAGGTAGAAATAAGCCTTACAGGCCTTGTTGGCGAGCACGGACTCCGGCCATCTCCCTGAAGCACAGGACAGCTCTCCCCAACACTTACTGTGGAAGCTGAGGGCTCATTTATGGCTCCATGACCTACTGTTCTTATCTTGGCAGTACTTAAAAAAATTACATATTTTGGGACCAGATATTGTGTCTCAAGGTTTGGCTTACAAAGCAGTAACATGCACATTCACGAAGAACAATTCTAAAATATCACTGTGATTCAGGGGAATCCTCCCTCCTTCCACAAAGACCATAAAGAGCAAGGCTTGAAACCTCAACATGGGCAAAACAAACTGCCAAGGTGCGAGAAACACACATACAGAAAAATCTGGTAAATAAATTTATCGGCATAATCTCCCATTGTATTCTGTGCTTTTCAAAAGGCAGATGAGCTTTGGAAGGAACACTGAGCTGGCTCAATGCAGCCATCGGGCACTTGATAATAAATTGCTGCCACCAAGCAGCAACTTAGCGGAAAAAAGGTGGGAAAGGTTTGTAAGAATACAACTGCCAAAAAACTATCATGTCAACAACTTGGAGGACCTTTTATACTCTTCTCAGGGAAAACAGGTAGCTCAGGAGAACTATACGGATTAAAAGAAGACACAAAAGCAAAAACCAAAGGATTAACAAGATGCAAAGTCAGAGACAAACAGTAAATTGGAAATGCCTGGTCAAAGAATTCAGGTTTGGCCCATTGTTACTCACTTTTATGCAGTACTAAAATCAGATTTATCCTACCTAACTTTAAAAAACTACATAGGATGTAATCTCTACCTAAAGCAGAGTTCTTAGCAGAGCCTGTGGCTCTCCACTGTACGGGAAGCCAGAGAGAGGGCATCCCCCGGCTCAGGAGCATTAGTGAAGCACCTGATGTTTGAATGGATGAATCCGGCCACTGTTCAGATGAATCACAAGATAGAACAGACTGTAAGAAAAATTTTATTTGGAAGAGAGGAGGAATTGCTAGATACTTTTCTAAACATAATGCAATCTGACTTTGAAAAAAAATCAACTTTAATTAGTAGAACAGAAATCTTTAAGTCTGGATTATACTTCAAGTTTTACAATGGATATGTCCGCAGAGGAACACAGACTTTTTTCCCTTGTACTTCAGACTGCTTAAATTCAGCGTTTATTAATGAATTCTGTGAACTTAAGGGTGTTTACTAAGTTAGTTAGTTCAGATACAGAACCAAACATTCTTTTTTATATTTAGCTACAACTTTCAACACTTAAACAAATTAAAAGCTAGGAAATGGAGGTGAAAAAAATGCTGAGGGTATCTGTTTTTAAAGTCCAAAAATAAAACCCAATATCCCAGCACTTATGGACATCATGTATTTGTGAACTATCACAAACATAATACTTTTCAAAGAAATTATTTCTTATTCTACTCTTCTTTCAAATTATAAATCAATCATTTCAACAAAATATTGAAAACTGTTGCCTTTTGTAAAAATGTGTCTCATCATTTACACAGCATGGTTTGTTCCCACAGAATTTATTTAATATACGAAGTAGCACACAGAGGTAATCTTTATGTTTCAGCATATAAAATATTGATTTTTAATATTTAATAATAAAGTAATTTGAAAACTAGTAATTTTTTTACATAAGCTTCCTACTAAATTCTATTTCCTTTTTGTTTACATACAACAATTCCCTTTTAAAATTTAAAAATGGGAATCTTAAAAAGTGGAAAAATACAATTATAAAATGTTCTTTATTTGCAATTAGATTTCAAGGTTGCAGAATACTGTCTGTCCCAATTTTACAAAACTGCTTAAGGCATCTGCCAACCAAGTTTCAAGAGGATTAGCTGTAATGAAAATGCAACATATGTAAATACAGCCACGTATTTAAATGTCAAATATTTCAAACACAATGGAAAAATTACAAATTCAAAGTTATCTTTCCAAACATAATTCTACCAACTCCTTTCAGGAAAAATAAAAACTTGGAAACAGCTTTTTTATACTGTACAAAACACACAGTGTGGTGACACATTAACTTGGCCTTCTTAGTGTATCTCATTCTTGAACTGAATGGGTTTTTTTTATGAACGCACAACATACTCCACCTTAAACACTGATTTTACATGCTTAAGACTCACCTTACAGATTCAGAAGAATCTGGTTCCCTGTGCTAAAGCCAGCAAAAATAAGGTGTATTATGAACTTTTAAAAGCACCTTTTTCTTTGTGCTCTTTGGATATCTTGTTTACTTGACATGATGTACAATATTAGCACAGGAGAAAGAATACAATTACACAAGAAAACATAACCATGCAGCTAACACTACTCTGACTTCAGACACATTTTTGTCATCTCTGGATGTGGTACAACCTTGCTGTGAACTATCAGCTCTCCAGTACTTAGAGACAGACAGTTTCATACTGCTCAACAGAGATTACTGCTGTCTATCTAAATAGGGCTTACAGTGGCATCAGCATATTTTATTAACTCAGAACCACAAATCCTATTCTTATACACTTTAAAAGACCAATACTCCTAGGGTCAGTTAAATTTACAAGAGAGTGGCACCTACCAGGAAGCAGCTTCAATGTAAGTAAGTATATGCTGCTTTCCCCGTGAACATTCTGGTATCTATTGAAAGTTTAATAAACAGTACCTCATCATTGAAACTAAACAACAGATTTCCAAGCATATTTTTAACTCACCACAACATTACACAGTACTTCTATATACTTTATAATGCCTCACAACACAGGTTTTCTTTGTGTTTCAAGAATTCTCCCTTCTTTGTGTGATAAGCATGGTATTTGCAGGTGAGCAGATCTTAACATCCGCTCTTCTGTGAAGCTTTATTTAAAAACATAAGCTGTTATCAAGGTTCTAAAATTTGGGGATTTGATTTTAAAGTAATAAACCAATTTTAAGCAAGGTCTTCTCCAATTGCAGACTGTTTACTATTTTATCTCTTATTGTAACACAACACTATTCACTGGAACTACAGTCTCAAATAACAATATAACAATTCAATGCTATCACTGCAATGAAAAGAAAAACGGCAAGCTTTGAAGCCATTTGATCTTCTCCTATCAAAATTGCAGTCTTTTACTGATTTCAGAATCTACTTAATTTGCTATTTTGTAACAAAAAAGTAAAGAGACTACAAAAAGTAAAAAGTCAGAAGTAAACATTTTGATCAAGCTAATTCATTTTTAAAAACAAACTCATGCTGTTTCTTTTTAGAAAAATACCTTGACATTTAAAGAGAAAATAAGAGCATGTGTGTGACTTGTTTACACCATGCAGAAATAAATCCTTCCTAAATGTAGAGAGCACAAGGTTTTCTTTTGATAGTTTATGAATAATGTTTAAGGAAATGCTTAAAACACTTAGCAAATCTTTTGACAATTTAGCAACCTACCAATATAGCTGCTCAGACACCATGGTGATGTGCATCATATATAGACTTCTGGAAAAGCATCATCAACTCCACACAAGCATGCAATTTTAGCATATAGAGAGGGACAGGGTGCAATTATACTGCGTGTAATGAAGTAAGTGTTGCAGTATCGTATGGTGTATCACCAGGAAATAGGAGGAACACTGAGTCGGAAACACTGATGACTTGCTGTCATGTGCATGCCAGCAAATATATGGTTTGGAAGGAACTAATAAAATGGTTGGCTCTCAGGAAAAAAAATATGCACGCTAAATACTGTAAGTATGAAGACTTCTAATAAATACAAAATTCAGCTACCCAAGTAAAATTACACAGAAGCTCCTTTCTTCAGATGCACTCCAGCCTGCATCTGCATGAGCACCATGCAGGTTTTGAGCAAGAAGCCACAGCCTCTGGTTGCTTATGTCTCAAACTCGGTTATTAGTAGGTTTTTCAACTCAGATATTTCCCAGGTGAGCAAACCCCACTCTGACCACTGTTTTAAAAGAACATCATGCTCAGAGACACTGCTCACAGTGATGCAGGTGATTCTTTAAGGCAAATCAGTGCTCACAGAATTGTTTCTCAAGATGGAGCGAGCAGGTTTAACAGCTTACTACTACCACAAAGGCAACGCTCCACACCTCTTCTCTCTCTGCCTTTCCACGTCAGCTGCTGGCTCCCACAGTTTACCTTATGCAGTCTGCAGCAATCTCAGGTCCCTCTGTGAGACAACATAACTCACAGAAAAGGAAGAAAGCCTACACAGGTTTCTCCTGTTTGTTTTCCACTGTATTGCTGTGTTAAGTTGACCAGCAGAAGGGTCTGCTGAGCTCCAGATCAAGCCCAAGAGAGGTTGCAAGCCTACATATGTGAGTATACATATATGAGTAGAAGGAAGAAGATGGCAGGTGACGAGGTGAAAACTCCTCTCTTAAAAATTAGCAACAGCATATTGTAAGAAGAGATCAACTGTCTGCAAAACTGCAACCCCATTCCAAAACTGTCTCCAGCTCACTTCTTATAATGAACCTATTTCTGGTTTGTTCATATGTTATCTCTTTATTTTCTGAAGCACAGGAGCTTTTTTATTCCCAAGACCAACTTGCTTCTCAGCAAGTGCTGGGTCTACTGTCCTGTGTTTGTCCAGAGAAGAGCAATGAGTCTGGTGAAGGGACTGGAACACAAGTCCTATGAGGAGCAGCTGAGGGAGCTGGGGTTGTTTAGCCTGGAGAGAAGGAGGCTCAGGGATGACCTTATCACTCTCTACAACTACCTTAAATGAGGTCATAGCCGGGTGAGGGTTGGTCTCTTCTCCCAGGCAACCAACAACAGGACAAAAGGACACAGTCTTAAGCTGTGCCAAGAGAGGTTTAGGATACACATTAGGAAGAAGTTTTTCACAGAAAGAGTGATTGAGCATTGGAATGGGCTGCCCAGGGAGGGGGTGGAGTCACCATCCCTGGAGGTGTTTAAGAAAAGACTGGATGTGGCACTTGGTGCCATGGCCTAGTTGACAAGATGGTGTTGGGTCAGCGGTTGGACACAATGATCTCAGAGGCCTTTTCCAACCTAGCTGATTCTGTGATTTTGTAATTCTGTATATATCATCAGACCATTGGCTATCCAGTAGCTCCAACACCTACTGAAATTATGGTCAAACAAGCCCAGATTCACACTTCTTCCCACCCTCACAATAGTCCCTAGATAAGACAATCTGAGGGTCACAGTCAAAGTGCTACTCAATCTGTCTTACAGTAAACAGTGTCTAAATTTGTGTACCACTTCCTTCCAGTTTACACAATGGAAATGAGACCAGGGTTTGTAAGTTATTTGTTTGTTTATGTACTTAGAAAAGGTGGGGAGGAAACAGAGAACAATAAAAGGAAGAAAGGAACATTTTACTGGGCCATCATGTGTCCCATAGAATGACTGTTCCTGGATTTACCAAACAGATTTACATACAGTTACATGTACTCTGCTCTTATACTCTCTTTCAGCCTGTGTTAGACATAAAAGGGAGACATAAGACTACTTTGTCACTAGTGTGAGCAAAGGCTCCTGCAAACCAAAACACTCAACACCAAAAACTCTTAAATCATTTTAATGAGTTTTTGGAAGAAAGGTCTTGCACTTCCCGAAAGTAAAAGAGCAGGAGCTTAAGCAAAGAGAAAGCATTTTGGCACATACTTGGAGAACTAAGCACCACTTTGTCCTGCGAATGAACTGCAAGAGAGACTCACAGGTAGACATTACCTAAAGGTTATCCTCTAAGTCAGCATGGCCAAAGATAACAGGGGATAACAGAGGGCAAAACAAAATTAAGAAAGTAGTAGAGCCATGTTTCACTGGTGACATTCAGAGGTCAGAATTAATGACGACTAAACATTTTGTCATTAACAACTTAAAAAGAAGTTGTTCAAGCTTTCAAAGCTTTAGATGATGTTCAGAACACAATACTTTTTACACAGACTTTCCAACTCCATTCTTGAATAATCCTTGATTTATTATTCAGCTAAAAGCCTATGCTGCCAAGTGCAACACAAGATCCTCCAATGGACACTACCTACTCTATTGCCAAAGAATCTGCAGGTCCAGACCCAGACACACATCCATCTGCTGGTGCATGTTTCCTGTTTGCAAACCCGATTGTTTACTCAGCCCATTTTGATTCTCCCTACTCAAAGCAAAGCACAGGCCAATTTTTTTTACCCACAGCAAATATCCACAGTTCTTCCAGAGAAGCATCTATATTCTCCCCTTGGCAGCTGAGTTAGTTCACTATTAAAGGCACTATCTGTGGTACTGGGAAGATGTGGATTCACTACAACATACAACATCAAGAAAAGTGTATGATACTGTTCTGAGCATAAGTATGTTTCATGAAAATGTAGGCATTATGGAAATTAAAACTTCAATATGGTAACATCGGTCATTCATATGGTAACATTAGTGATCCACATGAACTCCAATGCCTTCTACGATAATTTGAGAGAAATTTTGTCCAGAAGGATGAACCTAAGTTTCTGTTTTCATTTTACCAAAATCCTGAACGATCTCTCCTATCACACAACAGCCTTACTTGTCTACCCTCTGAAATCCTGGAACCGCAAGAACTACGTGGAAGATGGCTCTGTAGCAGATCTCAGTGCAACAGTTCTGTGGGTGACTCCAGGTGCAATCCTACTGCAGAAGTTTATCTCCTTGTTGAGCCCAGTCCTTCATGATGTTCTTCCTTCCCAGCCTTCCATGTTAACTGAGTTGATTTGTTTCAGAACAGCATGAGTCAGCAGAGAACTAACATCACAAATACAACTACAAAAATTAAACATATTTATCAACTTAGCATGCTGAAATGATTTAGAGAAATCTAAGAAATACTGGAGTTGATGCACTAAAATTAGACTACTCTGAAGTGAGAGAGTATCAAGACTTTACTGAAAATTAATGTCAGTCTCTACTTTCTCTTATGTAATTTTTCATTTCATTATTTTAAATTTACAGAAGTATCTCAGAGATACTTCCTCTGATCATTCTTCCTATTTCTTTCCTGGTTCCAGTCCTCCAAATGTTGCCCTGCCTTTTTCATCTCCTTCAGAAAGAAGGGCAGCTTTCACATGGTAGAAGTCACAGCTCTCCTGCTTTCATTCCTTATGTTCATATTCTCTATTATTATGTTTAACAGAATGAAGGAACACTACAGGTTCCCACTGAACAAAGAGATTTACAACAAAAATAGAAAACTGAGATGGCTTTAAGGCACTGGAGTTTATAGGTAGCTGCAGGGAGCACGAGCACAAGAACACCTGGGAAAAAGTAAGGTATGATATTTAATGCCAAGGGAGTACTTTCTCAAAAATCTTAAAATTTCTCCTTTTTGCTGTTCACAGTATCCAGCAGTCAAACTTTCTGATGTACGATATTTCACAGGTGTGTCAAGAAGTTCTACATGAATACAGAAGATTTTATTATAAGCCAATAAGATCTAAAAATATGCCATTTCTCTTGTAAGAATGATCTTTTACTAGCTTATAACTTTTCAGTTCAGACCAGCAATATTTGTGCAACTGAGAATCACTTTGGTGTTGTCAGTTCTCAAAATGTTGTTACAAGTGTTTTTACACCAGTTTTCATACATTCCATGTAACTTCAAAAGAACTTCATGCCCAAAAAAAAGAATTATCTGTATTTCATGTGCAGGATGGAATAAAGTTCAAAAATATGTATCGGAAGTCCTCAACCTACAGAAAAGGTTTTTAAAAATATCAAAAATAATGAACACTTTGTACATTCTGATGCCTCTGAATTTTACATGAGTCCCTAAAAGTGTGTGATAATACCATTTGAATTAATTTTACTGTCCTGTTCTGGTTCTGAAAGGTGACACTTGTTACATTCTTTAAATAACTGAGACTGAAATAGAGATGACAGTGGTGATTTTTCATACAAAAGAGAACCTAACTTTGTTACAAGGCATAAAGAGCAATGCAGAAAGCCAAGCAAGAACTAGAAATAAGGCAAAGGTTGTGCATATCCACATCAAGCTGTAAGGGCCGTCCTCAGTGCTTAACTAATGCATCTGATACCTGAGTTTACAGTGTAGGATGTCTACAGAGCTGGCATCAAACCAAACACCATGCCTGCACAGTTGAGAATTTTAACAGGGTTTGACTTGTATCCTATACTAAGTGTTAGGAATGTTACATAACTTTATCAGTCTCGAGAGCATTGTAACAACTAGAAATTCCTTATGAAGGAATGTTAAAGACCTTGGAACAGAAGAAGCAGCTAACACAAAAACACAAGAGAAGTGCAAAGGATAAGCATGTCTTGTCAGAGAAGGAATCCTGTCTCACCCATCTCACATCCTCCCTCCTCCATATGTGTCCATTTCATCACCAGAAGCAAGGGTAAAAGAAAGGAGATAAAAGGATAAAAGAAAGTGAGAACTATGATGGCACTTCCAGAGTTGCTCATATTCATGAAGCCCCAGTTTCCTGGATTGGAATGCAACACTTGCAAAACAATCTGCTATGAACATGGAATCCCCACCTAAAGCATGACTTCAGAAATTTAAGCATGAGGGATGAAAACATGGAGAAGCACTCAGCTGCTAAGTTTAAACTAGAATCCTGTTTTCTTTTTTTTTCCACAACATCATGTTTCTACCTAAAGCATTATAAGTCCCTCTGAAAAAATATGATTATATATTAAGCATATTCAAGGTTAAGGGCAGGCTAAGTGACAGTGGAATGGGCACACTTACCATGACTACTCAAAGAAAGCAGTGTATTGAGGCAATAGCAGCCAAGCCTGGGGACAACGGGAGAGAAACAGTCTCCTAAAGGGAACAAATGACTAAGACAGAGATAGCTACACCTCAAAATACCATACACAGGAACCAAAAGAGGGGTTAATAGATTGGAAGACAGACAATTGATGACCATTCCTTGCCTTTGTAATGCGGGTTTTATATTACCTAGAAATAATTCTTGGAGTGACCAATGATTTTACAGTATCCATCAAGTTACACGTAGGTTACTGTGATTTGTTAACTATTTTTGCTTAAGATAATTTAATAGACATTTTAAAATTCTAGGTTTATATCTTCTCCACTGGATAGAAAAACATAGAAAATGTTTAATGAAACAGAATAACTATATACTCCATTAAGCATATATTTTAACTATATGCTCTGTGATCAGGCTACCAAGTGGAACCATCATGTCTATTTAAAGTTCCCATATTTCGTGTTTAACAATAACATTACATCTATTTATTTATTTTATGTCAGTCTCTCATTGAAACTGCATATAGTTTAAAACTGAGCAAACAGGATATGTAACATAAAAATAAAAATCAGCATTACATTTCAAACAAAAGATGAATGGCAGATGACCAATTTGCGATTATAACATCAGCACCAAGATTATACCTAACCTTAAGGACCAAGTCCTCAAGAAGAATAAACTATGTCTAAAAGCACACATGTTTTTTTTCCTTAAGGACATTCAGAGCAAAACTGGCAATGGTCCTATGCTGACATCAGAAATATATAAGCTAAAAACACTAGAAATTAAAAAAAAAACCCAAACAAAAAAACCAACAACACGAGCCAGCAAATACCATCTCAATAGCAGATCAAACTCAGTAGCTGAATAGAAGGTAACAAAGGACAAATTGAGAATAAGAAGTCATGAGGTCCACAGATAGCTGTTATCAGTTGTATCTCTTAAGAGATTAAATATTTATTTCCTGTTGGAGGATTCCAGAACTGCGCTTTCTTCACCCATGTTAGATATTGGAATTCTGTTAACTGGCTGACATAGGCCAATGTTGCAATTTTCAGAGAGAAAAAAATAAAAAGAATACTAGCCACTCTTTCTGTGGGCTCAATGCAAATGCAGAGTCCTACACAGAAAGGGGAGAGGGATGGGAAAGGGAGGACTGAGATTCTGCCACACACTCCCTTTACTGCTGCCATCCTGTTTTCACAGCGGAGAGCAGTATTCATCAGGGCCTATGTACATTTTCTTTCTTCTCTCTTCTCTTTAGTGCTGATGCTGACACACAGAGAGATTCCACAAGAAGTGACAGCATCCTGTTGATTATCAAAGGACGCCCTGGGCTGAAATTGTGCTGGTACATACTGCACCCTGCACCTTCCTGAGCTGCAGTGCTATGCTCTACAACTAAAGCTTATGTTGCTTCTAGCCTTTAGAGATTTCAAAATAATTTTGATGCTAAAGGTTACTTATTAGCCAGTGGTATTTTTCATGGTGTGTTATCCACAGGTATTTTCACACCCTGGGAAATATTTTATTACTAGAGAGTAGAGAATTTTTCTCCTTTGCAGAGACAGTAGAATCTTCTTCCATGGAGTGATTGAGAATACCAAGAAGGACTTTACAAGTGGCAATTTAGTTCCCTCTCAATCACACAGAAATACAGAACTTCAAAAAACTCAGAGATGAGATAAAACAGATGCAGATGAGGATAACTATTATATTAAAAATAAAGTATGTAAACTATACATTTTTCAGTTGAATGACAGTCGACATATACACTCACACTGAATGTCTCCAAGCCATTAAGTCTCTGTCATAAATTACCTAGCAGATGACCTCAGAGGTCTCCAGGCAAACACCAATGCCATCAGCCATTAGTGTCTCAGACACCACAAAATGCCTGATGAAGCTGTGGATACAGAATCACAGAATATTCTGAGTTGGATGGGACACGCTAGCATCATCAAAGTCCAATTCCTGGCCCTGCACACGACAGCCCCAAAAATCACGCCATGTGCCCAGTAGTATCGCCCAAACCCTGCCAGGCCTGGTGCTGTGACCACTTCCTTGGGGAGCCTGTCCCAGTGCCCAAACACCCTCTGGGTGAAGAACCTTCTTCTAATATCCAACCTACACCTCTCCTGACACACATTCAAGTCATTCCCTTGGGTCCTGTCACCAGGGAGACCAGTGCCTGGCCCTCCTCTTCTCCTCACAAGTCACAGATTGCAATGAGGACTCCCCTTGGTCTCCTCCAGGCTGAACAGACCAAGTGACCTTAACTGCTCCTTGTCTGGCTTCCCTTCTAGGCCCTTCACCATCTTCGTTGCCCTCCTGTGGATGCTCTCTAATATATTTATAACTTTCTTACATTGTGGTGCCCAAAACTGCACACAGCACTTGAGGTGAGGCTGCATGAGAGTGGAGCAGAGCAGGACAATCGCCTCTCTTGACCTACCATCAGGTACATTTCCTTGGCACTGCTTTCCAGCATCTCCTTCCCCAGTCTACAAACATGCAGAGCTGCCCCAGCCCAGGTGCAGAATCTGGAAGTTGTCTTTGTTAAACTTCATAACAGTTGGTGACTGTGCAGTCCCCTAATTTGTCAAGGACTCTCTGCAGGGCCTCCCTGCCTTTGAAGAAGTCGACAGCTCCTCTGAATTTTGTATCATTTGCAGACTTACTTAGCATTCTTTCAAGTCCTGCATTCAAGTCATTTATGAAGATGTTGAAGAGCACAGGGCCTGAGACAGACCTGTGAAATCCCGCTAGTGACTGGACACTAACCTTATGCAACCCTATTCCCCATCACCCTCTGTGCTTGGCCTGTGATTTCCATGGGATCACTCAACGATTATTTGGACTTCAGTAGAAAAGTCCCAGCCAAGGTAAAAGATCCTGGTTTGGTAATTCATTGCAGAAATTGACACCAATCTCTATTCAACCTTCAATCCTTCCAGCAGTACTGTGGAGGCTCTGCCCATGCTAATAAACCAAAAGGCCCAAGTGCTAAATCTGTGATTACAAAAACATGGTACTCGCTTGTGCTGCCCTGAGATCAAGTGTCTGAACAAGGAAGCTTTCAGGTCTGAGGTTCAGAAGGAGAAACAGAGATTAAAATAAAATGTGGCCACAACTGTAGAAGTTTTTGTCTACACGCACAGAGACTTAAAAAATGTGTATGGAAAACAAAGACCTGCACATATCCCACTCTTCTTGAACCTCCACAGAAAGGTGAAGCCATGAGTGGGCAGTTAAAAGGTTACAAGGCGGTCCAGCATGCCTGTGCATGGGGAGGTTTAAATCAAACCAGACACTAGACAAATATCTTAACAAGCCTAATAAAGCTTTTAATGAACCTGGAAAAGAACGGAACAGAAAATGGAAGCTTATTCTTTCAGTGAGCATGAGCAGACACACATGACAGATGGGCTTTTACAGAGCTAAGGGAGAGGACACTGGAACTGGTAACAGACAAACACACTAGATACCAAAAATCTCTCTCTAGAACTTATAGGGACTGGTCTAACTGAAGAGTAATGCCCTCACTTGTACTCCCAAAACACTCACACATCTCTCAGAAGTCTTCAGCATCCACACAGTGACAGTGAAGTATTTAGGGAACGGGGAAAGTCAGAAAAACTGATCTGTCAGGTGTCACTGTCTGACTGGGAAAGGAACTGGAGGAGGGTTGTCCTGTGGCCTGATACTGCCACCATAGCGAAAGTTTCCTGTAGTTTGAGAAACAATAGCCAGGCTGCTGAAAGGACACAAAGTGGGAGAGCTCACAGAAGAGAGACATACTTAGTATTAGGTGATGTGTGGCAGAAGGCATCACAGAGGTTAGCTGGGAAGTGTATTATCAGAAAAGGAAAGCACAGAGTAGTGTCTGTTCACAGACAAAAGAGCTCTCACAAATTGAGAGTTAATAGTTTCTCCAGTTAGCCCAACAATTTGCAGTAATGTAACTTTTGTTTCAAGTGCTCACCTTGGGACCCAGATGCTTGGAAAGAGGCTGAGACATTTGGAGAGATTCAGTATTTGCACTTTTGTGGCACCCTTCATCAAGGACACAATTGTAAAAGTAAATGAAAAAAGGCACACAGAGACATGAGTTAACAGCAATGACTGCCACCACCATGATGAGAACTTCAAGGGTTACAGACAGGACACATGGAAGGACCCTGAAATGAACACAGTTATCATCTGAGAAGAAAATAAGTTATTGACAAGGGGTCAATACTGACAATATGCACCTACAATACTAAAAACTACTGAACATCTACACAAAAGCTACCTAAATCCGTACCAAATTTCAGACAGTAATAGAGTGCCAAAACACCTTTATCTTGCTAAGAAAGAGCATCTGTATACTCCACTATACTGGGGTGTCCTGCAACTGGCTGTAAGGCACTCATGATGTAAAGCAAAATCCATTCACACGTAAGGTAAGCTTTCATGGAAAGGGTCCCTGAACAAAGACACAGAAGTGCAGCTATGCAGTGAGCTGCAATGCACGCTCATTGATCACTAAGCCTGATACCCAAACAGCTGATGTTCTGCTATACCAAGATGTCTATCAGGAGGGGAAAAAAAAAAAAAAAAAGAAAGGGGAAAAAAAACCCAGTAGAAATACACATTAAGGCAGCAAACAGCAAGCAAAAGAGTAAGGTGCTGGGACACCATTAGTCCTGCTGCCCACGCCTGTTAGTATCTACAGTTGTCTACAATCTCAACCACAGTTTAGGCTGTTAAAATTGCCATCTGGAACAAACAGCCTGAAGAGGGCATGGGGATCATTTGAAGCCTTGTCCTGACAAAACACAGACTTCTTCCTTAGGCTACATGACATAGAAATTGGGTGCTCCCCACACTTTTGCAGAAGTATGGAATTTCACTTGTCCAAGAACTGAAGAAAAATGAAAAATCCGTTAGGAAGTCCCTGGTAGATGTCTGGAGCCAAGATGAATTTATCATCATAGGAATGGACAACACAGATTGACCAGATGATTCCATGCCATTTACAGAGATTATTAAGAATATTCTGTCAATCGTTTGTGCATCAGATCACATTAGAGTACAATCTTCCAACACGTAAAGGGAGGAAATCGAAAACAGGTGACATCAACAGTCTCATTTACAAGATGAAACTACAATGATGCAATTGAACAGACTTGCACCCACCCTCCTGAATACAGCAACTGCTTCCAGGGATTAGGAGTTAAGAGGGAAACAGAGAAAATCCACTCTCCCTGGAGCCTGCTGTTTCTTGCCAAGTCCTCCTGGCGGCAGAAGAAGAGTAGGCTGGAGCATCAGGCTCTATCATGCTTCTACTTCTTTATTAAGGGGAGCCCTAAAATAGTTTGTGACCACCCTAATAGGTTTTTGAAGCCACCATCTGGTGCAGAAGACAATTGAACTAGATATGATCAACCATCGGACAACACTGTCAAGATGTGATTATCATACACATACTCATGGATTAAAAAAAATTTGATACTGGGAAGGCAATTAGGAAGACCTTTTCTTACCATCAGGCCAGAAGGCTGACGAACCACTGTTGCATCACTAGCAGGCTTTCTGCCAAAATAATGCAAACAGTTTCTGCAATTTCTATATCGACCAGATCAATACAAACTGAAACAGTGATAACTGAAGCAAAAGCCTTTATAAGGGAGATATATACATAAATTTGAAACAGATTTCTCAAATAATGAGATAATGTATAAATACGCTTACCACATAGATCCAGGAAAAAGACATTGTAAAATGTCCTTTTGCCAACCTAAATGATTCTGCAATTCTGTGAAATGCCACAAAAGGAAATATATCTAATTGCTTCACAGTAGCAAGGTATTTTATTCAAAATTTTCATTTCTGATATTAACTGAACATCAACTCATACAAGCACATGACTTTAACTTCACAGTTTATTATATTACATCACTTTATTTGTCCTCACATTTCCTTTTTTCACATAAGGATTTCTCTCACATTGCTTTGCTTTTTAAAATTCAGCTACTTAACTGGTGTTTGATGATGAGGCCAAAGAGGAAACTCTCACATGAAATCATAGAATCTTTCATGTTCAAAATTAAAACAGTAGAAACCTTTGAAGTAAATTACTGAATTAAAAGCCAGAGAGTAAAAAAAAATCCAAAATTTCCTCGCAGAAAAACAAAACCACCAAAGTTTTAGGACACTATCAAAATTGAAACCTTTAGAGCAGCATACTCTTAACAATGTCAATATGCATTCAGTCCAAAAAAGATTAATGCTGCCTGACTACTGTTGATGTTGCCATGTTAGGAAACAGTGCTAGTTAAAGGTAAGTCTCTCAAGTTAACCACGGTAATAAAGAAATAGCTAAGTGAGAAACATAAATAATTCATTACAAGGGGCCTGGTTTTGCATTATTTCTGTATTACTTTTAAATTGCAGGTTACTCTCATGGATAGCATATTTGAAGATTCTTATGACTTTTGGAACTTTTTTGAGCCATATATGTGATTACTGGTATTAAGAATTAAGGAATCTGAAAGTTCAGTCTTTCCATCTCCATGCCCGCACTCAAAACACATGTTACAATAAGAGGAAAACACACCTCCTACATTTTTAATCTGCAACACTGTTGCTCGTTTTGTACAACCTTCTCCTAAATATAAACATGGGGGTTTTTATATTATTAAACTTAGAAAAAATAAGATTCCTCCAAGTGAAAATATGTGGAATTACATACAGTACTGGTTTTTTTTTTGGTTAATAAGTCAATATATGATTTGTCAGCATATCAGTTCCATGCTTGTTAGTAAGATTTTTGAGACTATGAACTTTTGTTGCATTTAATAATCAAAATGTATATGCAGCATATTGAAATTCAAAATATTTTAAATGCTTTAAAATACTTAACTTCATCAGCATATAACTTCATAATTTTGGTAGAGACACTTAAAGTTTTATTCAAACCGCATAGTAACAAAATATAATTTTATTTCACACACAGGTACCTAAAAGAGGTTTACTGGAGGATCAAAATCATTATTATAAATGGTATTCCTATAGCTCCTAAATACAGTACTTTCTTTCCCCCAAATAATAAGCCTAACCTTTAAAGCATTGTTTAAAATTGCAGCCTGTACAAATAATGGTTCTGCATTCAGCCTAGAGCTCTTCTGTCTTTGTTTCAGTTCTCCTTCAGGCCAAAGAGGTATAGAAGTCACTGAGGAACAGCTGCATCTCGTTTTACCCAGAAATGTACAACTGCTCTTCCCTGGCTTCTCTCTCGATGCTTGGAGCTCTGACTGTGCAAGCAGAGAGGACAGAGATGGAGGAAGGAAGCAGTGGCCCCTTTTAGTAGAGGCGACCACAATCAGTCCCACACAGTCCATGCTGCTGACTCTTCCTGAAGACGTGGACCACGCCAACTCTCAAGTGCCTTTTCCCACTATATTGCCTGTGGCTGTCAGCTGGACAGAACAGGTCACCCTGCCTGCAGGTTGTTTCCCAGAGCTGTCCTCAGCCCAGGGATGTGCTTCCCAGCACACAGATACACCTGCTGGGGTGGCTGCTACCAGCGTGAAGATATGAACCAGCTTTTCCACAATATGAAGTCTAGTAATACACAAAGACAGATGACATTTGTGGATACCAGAGATAAAGAGCTTACGCTGAAAGTCATTAAACACTTTGGAAGCAAGCAGTCTGTTTTTGTAGGATTGTTATGTATCAGAAACCAGTATCTACCAAATCAGATCGTTAAGGAAGTTTGCTTTATGCACTTTTTGAACTACGGATGAAAAAACTTAGCATCATCTTAAAATTCAGTCCCATAGATATTCAGAAACAGAAGCATAAAATAACCAGATTGTGTCTCAAACTTTAAAATTTTAAAAAAAAAATAAAATCAATAGAATGCACCATATGTAGTATTGAGTCATCTCTAAGTAATGTTGGTCAAGTTCAATTAAGTAGAACGCATAATTTCACTGAGCTGCAATCATCATTGTTTCAAATTAGCATAAGTACAATATTAATTAAGCATTCCAAGAAAGCAAGATGAATTAAGTGCGAAGGAGGATATGAAATGCCCACGATTAAAAAACTCCCTACAAATCTTCTACAATACTGTTGTTATAGGCTAATTTTTTTTCTTAATTTGACATGTTAAGGGTTACTTCCTACCATATATGTAAAACTGAAGAATTTTTAGACAGATATATCATGGTATGACAACAGCATCACGTTAGGCAACTAAGCATGTCTCTTTTGCCACCCGCCACTTCTGTCAGCTATCCTGAGCAGTTCAGTAAATCTTCCAGTAGAAAACGATACCATGCCATCATTTATGCTCAAATGATATGCTCTTTAACCAGGAACTGGTAAACAAGCTCTGAAGCACTCCATTAAAGCTGTCGAGAAGTTCTGTAACCACTTCACTTGAATTAGACACAGCGTACGAGACACTCATTAATCGAAAAGAAGCAATACCATGAATTCTTAGATCTATATTTAGCATTCATGTCATTCTCTGTATCGCTGTACCATACAATTTTTAACAGACCAAAAGTTTTGTAATGGGAACACTGGATAGTTTTGTCAAATGGGCACTTGCAATCTGTGACCTGTAAGTGGGATGACAGTTTGGAAATCCTATTTTAGCAACCAGCAGAGAAAATATGGGATGGGCATTTCTGCTGAAAGAATCCAGCACTTTAAGAAGTAAAAAGAGGTGCAGACTGCCCACCAGAAAGGAGCTTCACTGGACTCTGCTGATGAAAAAAATGGAGTAAACATCAGCACTAATATGGGTCTCAGTTCTCTAAAGTGTATATTTCTAAATCCAGTAATGACATGTCCATTTAACACATTTCCTTCCAGAGCTTCTTATAGAGCTCTTGAAGAGAGAAGGGAAAACAAACAAAAGAAGAGACTTTAAATTCTCCACTTGTTCCACAGGTTTCCAGCTTTCAAAATGAATTAAGAGTAACTACCGGAAAATAAAGAAGAATTACTGCTGCAAAACACTTTACTGATTCTTCTTTTGCCAAATACATGATTTTTTTTTTTTTTTTTTTAATAAAATAAAGAATTGGTTTTACTTAAGTTTGTCAAATGTGGGTAGGGACTGAGATGCAGCGAAAATATCATAGAAAGGTAGAAAGGTCTTTGTTACATTCTTTTATTGATCCAATTAACTATGGAAAGAAAACCCACAGTGTTAAACAAGGAAGCTTCTCTTTGAACTTGTTCCATTGGAGAGAACACCACCTCCCTTTTTCTATTTTCTCCTCTTTTGGGTTGTCTGTGATTTTAAATGCACCACATTATGTGTCTGACACATACCACCACAGCACCATAATCCTCAGGAGATCCTTCCCATGAGAACCACAGCTAGAGGTCAGTGATCTTGGGACTGCCCAACAGTTTGGGACCTTCTCTCCTTTCACTGCACAGGGCTTTCTACTTCTCTGGAGGCTGAGCTCAGCCAAGACTAGTTTCAGAAACACTCTTTTCCCTTCTCTAGGAGAAAATAAGACTCCATATATCACTTATCCTGCTTTCTCTCAGTCCCATCTCTTGTAGCAGACACCCCATCTCAGATTTCTTGTACCAGCCCACAGTTCTGTTTCTCACCGGCTGCTCAGGGAATGCACCAGAATCCTTTTTTTCTAGGTCATGAGAGTGAACTTAAGTAGAGGATGGGATTTAAGTTAGAGATTTCTACCTGGAAAAGATGACAGGAAGACAAGACAGTGACAGCATGATACTGAGGCTCCTGAAGTCCATATCAACATCTGAGTTATGATGGGCATAACAAGGCAAATGGATGGAAACTAGTAAAAACAGGAAAACATTACAGAATATTCTGAATTGGAAGGGATCCACAAGATTATGAAGGCCAACCCTTGACTGAATGGCCCATAGAGGGATTGAATACACAAATTTGGCATTATTAGCACCATGCTCTAACCAACTGAGCTAATCTGAAGTCTATCATCAGTGACCTTACACCTCCAGGACCATTAATTTATTTGAGAAGGAAGATTCGAGGAAGAGAGAACCTTCCCAATTTCAAGCATAAGAGTATCAGCAGTGCTGGGAAATCATGCAACTAGCCCAAAATCCCAGCTCACAATAAAGCCTTTGGGAAAGTTTCAGATAATATCGTATTTCTTGGCATGGAGAGAAGACTAAAATAATTGCCAGATTTAAATACAGACAAATTGTGGCAACTTGTAGCACTGCTTTGAATGTAAAAGTCCTTTTCTCCCATTGGCCTAAAATCATCAGAGGCCTCATAGCAAAAATATTTTTTTTTTCACCAGCTTTTCTGACAGACAGTAAGACAAGCAGCTCTTGAGGCATAAGTGACAAAGTTTATTTCCCAAACCAGAGCCATGGTTTTATAAAACTCTACAATTACTACACTCGGCTCTGCATGTGCACTCAGACGTCTTCAAAATTAGAGAGATTACAAGAAATTATATCTAGGGAATGGATGCTTCCTTTTCACCTTTTCTCCCCTTTGGGATAATATATACTGGTAAAACATGAAAAATCATATGAACATGGAAGACAAGTTTGTCATGAAACTGAGAACAGAGGATGGAGCAAAGTAAGAAAAAACAAATGGCAGAAAACGAGCAGCAGAGTTGACAGCAGATTGTATGTACACTACCTTTATCAAATTATCTGGAAAAAACAACATCAATTACAACAAGGAGAACAAGTCTGTGTATATATGCTACTTGTAGCAACACACAGTTTCACAGGATAGGGAACACCTTCCTGGGAAACAGTAACTGTGAAAGAATTACAGTGGTTAATCAGCACGAATATGAACTTGCACTGACAAGGGACTAATGTAATCTCTGTAGAATCAAGGATATCTAACTAAGAAGCAATGCTACCTGAGCATTTGACACTGGGGACACTCCGAACAAAACAGGGTCACTAGTGTGACAGCCACAATACAAACTCTCAAATGGGGAGGATGCACAGAATGCACTTTAACTACTCTTAAATGACTGAAAAACAGGACTGGCAGTGAAAAACTGAATCTGTTTACAAAATAGAAGACTACAGCAGAGTTAATCACAGACCATAAGTACCCAAACTCAGGGCAGAACCTCAGCAATGCTTTTTTTATTCCTCCCTCTACTTCTCTACAGAAAGTGTAACAACATCCTGGAAAGCTGAAGCAAGATAAATTCAGAAGATAATTTAAGGACGAGCAAACATTGCATTGCTAACCACTACAGCAGGCTTCTGAGAGCTACAAAAGCTTTTCCATCACTGGAAGTTTTCCTTCCCTTTACTCCCGCCTCCATTGCGATCAGCTGTTTTTCTAAGAGGTATGATTTACTCCAGTCTTTATTGACCTTAAAGCAGACACGGAGGAAGTCCTCACCACAAAGGAAGCCATACCCAAAGATTACAGTAGTTCTTTACAGGCTTAAAAGCTGTTAAAGTAGGACAACAATAGCTCAAACCTCTATTAATCCTTTATGCCCTCATGACACCCTCATCAGCAAGGAGCACCTGCCAGGGACTAAGACCCTGCTCTACTCCATGCCACATAAACACAACACGTAGGCAATCCCTGCATGTGAAAGCTGAAAATCCAAACACATGACACAGGACAAAACAGGTGGATTCAGTGGGAGAGCAGGAGGAAACAAGGAAACAATATGGGTCAGCATGAAAGGCAGGAGCCCTCCTATCCACAACCCATCCATTGTCACGTTTTCTGCAGGCAACACAGCAAGGGAGAGTTTTAATGAGGGATTTGAAGTCAGACAAGTTTAGACCAAAAATAATTTCTAGTAGTGAGGATAATTACCAAGTGGAGGAAGTTACCAAGGACTGTCATGGGCTCTCCATCACTGGGAGTATTTTTAAAAAATGTTGATTTATCTTCCACAAAAAAATATGCTGTGCTTCAAATAAAAATTAATTCAAGAAGATCTATAGATACTGTTATGCTGAAGATCACAATGGTCCCCTCTGGCTTTAAAAACGTCATTTTCCAAGTGACTTCTGCCCCTTTAAAAGATGCATCATAATCTCATGTTAAACAAAATTATTAAGATCAGCTTATGTAGTCCCACAAACCCAATAAAATTATTTATAAGACACATCAGCTACAAGACCGACCCAGAACACTTTCACACCAATACATTTTTTTTTTCCCTGCCATGAAATAATGAAACCTTCTTTAAGCCCACATGCCTCCCATACAATTAGGCCATTTACACTCTTGACTGAATTGTCAAGTTCCTCAATGAGGATCATTAAAAATATTACAAGAAAAAATGACAGTATCTCATTCATGCCAAACAACTTTCCTTAGAGAAATAAAACGAAACACAGAGAAAGATAACCACAGTCTAGAATGTTAAAGAAAGAAGAAATCTGAAACCCACTTAGAAAAGATAGGGATCATTTGTTAGCAAGTTATAAGAATGTATCTATCTAACAGGAAGGAGCATAAAGAAAATACTTATATTGCCCACCTTAACAAAATTGCTCAAGTTCTCAAGTGCAAGTTAAGCAGGTTCAGAAAGTACTCAATCAGTCACAGAATCACAGAACAGCTGAGGCTGGCTGGGACCTCAGAAGTTCTCTAGTCCTGCTCACAGCAGGCTCAACTGTGAGATCAAACCAGGTTACCCAGTACTGTCAAGGGGTCAAGAATTTAACACTCAATTTAGGGAACAAGGACTTAATATGCCTAATAGAACGACCACGGTAATGACATTAAGCATACAAGCAAATAGGCTTATAACCTAAATAAATTTGTATTTATCATCTACTCATTGATACATTTTAAAAAATTGAGTAAGCCTTCTAAAACTATAAGGTTTCAATCAGTCAAATACAAATGTGTACAACTGCAAATACAAATACAATGTGTACAAATATGTACAACTGCACACAGGTTCCTTTTAAGAACAAGCTCACACTGCTGGATAAATTCCAAAGTTACTTAGTGTGACTCTAAGCATTACAGTGCCTATCTTTCCAACAGAAAATTTTTTAACTAATCAGCCATGTGTTGGCATCTATGAAATACCTGGAATAATAAAACTACTGTTCAGTAAAAATGTCTGTGAAATAATGTTTTGTATGACAGATGTTCTCCAAAGCAGTTTAACTAACTCTAAAAGCATTAATTCTGATAATACATTATGGAATGAATAAGGAGCAAGACAAAAATGTAAGAGGAAAGTGAAGTCTTGGACAAAGAGCTAAAAAGGCACTGAAAAGTGCCCCATTACTGTATTTGCATAAAAACCCATAAAATTCCCATGGAGTGGAAATATAAAACTCCTAACAAGGTATCATCACACAAAGATAACAGATCAGCATCCGGAAGCGTTCTCTATAGGTCAAAACAGATATTGTCTTGGACTACTTTTTACAAGCTTGGTGTTTTCACTGACACAGATCTAAAATATAGAAACACAATGACAGTTGCTAAAGTTGGCCAACTTTTGTAACGCTCTTCCAGCAAAATTTCTGAAGACATTCAGACAACATATTATTTGCCTTGTGAGTAGACATACACTCCAGTAAGAGCTTTAACCTTCATAACTTTTGTAGAGAGAATGTGCAGATCACTCCTCTCACTTGGAACAAGTTCACACAGCCAGGTATGTTTAGTTCATTCCAGTTTTTAAAACTCTTAAGATGGGTACTTTGACGGCCTGAGGAAAACAGAGGAACACACTAAAATAACATACACATGGACTATGTATATGGAAGATCTGTAAAAGTCAGTTTTTCTTCATTGAAGTAATAAACCACAAGTAATAAGCATCTCCTTGGGTAATAAATCACAGCCACACTATCTGTGCCATCAGTGATGTCCAGCACTAATGCAGAACCAATTATTTTGAGGTAGGTGTGATGAATCCTTCACATAAGCAAGGTTCCAACATTGTTTCATGAAGACTGTGGATGTCTTTCCAATGAAGTTTAGTGAAGTTTGGACAGGATTCCAAGTAATCCCTGATTAAATGGCATTAATACAGATAGTTGACAGTGAGACACTGATGTACCTTGTACTCAAATGAGAATTCACTTTGTGACTACCACATGGTGCTGGCTCAATCTGCAGTTTTAAGACTCTGCATGGAGGTAGCTTTATATCTGACAGCTACTGGGAAAAAAGTCTTGGGAACCATCTAAAGAGTGTGATTGCATCCATACAAAAGCAAAACCCCTTTTGATGTTGAGGCAATAAAGGAACCTCTATTCGAGATGTATTATACTCTGGAGGAGGGAAAGGAAAGACTTAAAATTATTTCCAGATTAAGGAAAATATTAGAAACTAAATTTTTAAAATCCTGGGAAAAAATGTTATATTGATGATATACATGTATCTGCCAATCTCTTAGAAATGCATTATTGGGACAAAGAGTAGTAACTTCTGAATATAACTATCTGAACATAAGGAAAAACATCTTTACTCTTAGATGTCTGAACAATGGAATAGGTTGCCTATGTTGTAGACTCTCCATCAAAATTGTAGACCCTCTGTTCCTGAATAAATTCAAAATGCAACTGCAGAAGATCCAGGACAATCTGCTCTAATTTCCTTGGAAAAGGTGGTTGGAATAAGCAATCTTCAGAGTTCTCTTCCCCTTCATATGGATGTCCAGTTTGTTTTGGTGGCAGTCAGTATGATGCATTATGCTGCTGCTATATATTCCCAAAACAGCCTATCGGGACTTTGCAAATATAGTCCAGCAATTGAGTACTGGAAGTGCAACCTTAGCAATTGTCAGATTATAAGAAAATTCAGTATACCATATGCAAATTCAGTTTCTGGAGCGGATTCAGGAATATTTTGAAGTCTATTTAATCAGGGTTTCACAAGCAGGAAACTGGAGGAAACTTCCTTTTAAAATTTGCAAAGCCCTAGGCAAAAAATAATCTCTGAAAAACTTTTGACCATGAGATTTTAGAGCCTCTGAAGCCACTAGAAGGTCAGGAGAGAAGATCTGCAAACGTGATCTGTCACTTTTTACTGAGGACTCAGTGAAGGAATACAAACAAATATGTTTTAAAGAAGTACAACTGCTGTCTGGGTATCTGTCACAGAAGGTGGCTTATCAGCACGGGGTGATAGACTGAGAGGCTTTGCAATTAGATATTTCAGAAACACAGAGGACAAGAAAGTGAAAGATTGAGGGCATGTCTGGATATCCTCCACTCAAGACTCCTGGATCTCCTCACATCAAGAAAAGACATCTAAGCATGAGACCACAGTGGCAGAGTGGCCTCAGAGGAGGAGCTTAAATCATTTTGTCAACAAGACTTCTTTGGCTACTAAGAGTAAGAAGATTGATTCAAGTATTTCTATCCCTGATGTGGTGCTCCCACAGCAATTACTTCGAATAACTTCTGTTGTGTTACGTTTTGAGTATGACAAACTTAAAAAAAGTACTGACAAACTTATAAAAGTAGGGACTGGAAAAGAAGGCTTGAATGAAATAAATAAATGTACAGACTGGTTACAGACTAAACTATGAGGAGTATGGTAATAATAACCTTATCTTTCCAGCTGAATTGAAAATACCAAAGGGGAAAAAGCAGGATACTTAGGTTGGTTAAAGCTTGTAACTAACTACAGCAGGATGAATCAAAAATTTAAAAGCAGTACTCCTATATATATAAAACAACTAAGAAGAAGTTTTAAAAGTCCCAGGATATTACTGTCAATAACACAAAAGTACTTTTATCTGAAGACAAACTGAGGAATCTATGCAAAAATTAAACAGATACTGGAACTGAAACAAGAAAAATAATTTTAAAAGGCTTCTCTTAGATTCCATCTACAAGTTTTCACAGTACTGTGCAACAAGCAAGCATGAGGGTTTATAGATCTAGTTAGGCAAGAAGACGGGCATAGGATTAGAAAGAACAATCTGAGTGACCTTGTGCAATCTTTTGCTAAGGCAACTGTATCATGCCAATTTTGCTGATAAGACTCCCTCTTTGAAATCCCCAGTCCCATGCACACTATTTAAGTGCTCTCTCTTCCAGCTCAGATTTATCCAAGGCTATTTTACACTCATTTGTACTTGTTCTAACAATGTCCCTTAGCTTAAATAGTTCTTCTTCCTATATGATGCCTTTTCTGCCTTTCTGTACACACTTAAAAATATGAAAGAGATATACTCTCAGTCTTTGTTTCATTAAGCCAAACATGTCAAACTTTTTTAGTCTCATCTTGCAAAATAAGCTTTCCATTTCTTGATCATCCCTCACAACTCACCTCTGTTGCTGTTGCTGTTCTAACATGAATTCATTTTTCCTGAGAAACAAAAAACCTGTTAGGGCTAATAGGCTGTTTCTCCATCCCAGTTCATGCCTATCCAGAGTACTCCTTTGTGTCATGCCACCAGAGACACTGTTCAGATTTAGGCAGTGTCTGCTTTACAATACAGTTACAAAAACCCCCCAACAATTACAGAATACAGTGTGTTATTTCAAACATGATAATAAAATACTGTTTATAAACACTAACTTGGGGAAACAAGCACACACTCCTTATTTCTATCATATGCCTAAATTCTGCACAATCTTTCACAAACAAGTGACCACCAAAAAAATAAAGACTGCTTCTTAATACTATAATAAAATATATTCCTTCTGGTAATGTACACAATTTTACCTTCAAGGATATTATAAACTGGATTTTTGAATTCTGCATATGCTTATGCACTCAGGTAAACTGATTTAGCACAGGTTGTTTAGCTCAGATATGTAATGCAGATCTGTAGTACGAAGCCAATCTGAAGAGAAACTCCTATTAACTTAATTTGTGTCTTACTACTTTCAAAGTGAGCAAAGAAAAAGTTTGAAATCTGTTAGTGGACACTGCTCACTGCACATACCTCACTATGGACCAAGCCCAACAGCTAAAACAGCTCAGAGACTGCAAAGAGTACACATGGGGTAGTTCTGTTCACCCACTACTTCTCAGGAAAGGTTCCCCTTAATATTCCAGCTTTCCTACATAAAGGAAAGCACAAACAACCCCAAAAGATGAGGGGAAAGTACTGTGGTAAAGGCAGCATCTTAGACTGATAGTGTAGAGAAGTTGTCTGTCTAGAGTTGAATGTTTGGGGAATTTAGGCATCTAACTTCAACACTTGCCCTTCCTAGTGTCACCATCTGTCAACAACCATATAAGCAACTTCTGACTCAACAGACACATACACTGTGCAAAAGCAACGGTATCCACACACAAACCCCCCCCAAAATCTTAACTTAGACAACTGTAATTCCCCTTGGTTTGAACAGATCACTGAAAAGTGAATCAATTGCTTAAAAACTGATGGTATGATTATTGGAAATATTAAACGTTCTGCAAGCAATTACTAAAATGAATTCCACATTCAAAACACTGGAGTCCTGAATACATATGGTGTCTTTACACACAAGACATGCAACAAGTACCCCATCTCATACTTAAATATACATTATTATTATTAAATATTGTGCTCCCCAAAACCAAGCTCTTTATTATGACAAAATATTTAGTCTTTGTTTTGAAACCAACTTTTAAGAGACATTGCAATACCTTCCAAATACTCACATTTCTCAACTAATAAAAACCAAATGATCCTGTTCTACACACACACTCTGGATTCAAGAAGACACTCATCCATCAGCCTGACAATGAACAGACACAGAACAAAAGGTACAGCTAATGTCTTGAAACCTACGGCTGGTAGTGAATGCACTAACTGTACTAGCAGTTATTAACTGATTGTCAGATCAGATAATAACTCATCCATTCATTTCCAGATGCTCTACCTAGACTGTGCTCCATGAAGAGAAATAGCTAACAAAAAACAAAAACAAACAAAAAACCGCACAATTTCCTTCTGAAAGCTTTCTAACTATCTGACAGACACATACGCCATACAACAGTCTACCTATACTTAGTATCACGTTGGACTCAAAGAGGTTAGTTATTTCAGTCACATCTTAGGTCCACCTGCTGTTTTATAAAACTTGGGAAAGAAAACACCTGTATTCAAATGATATTTTTCTTAACAGAATACATAACTAGCATATTTCAGCTCCACCATAACAACCTTCATCAGCTACATACCAAAACAGGGCCCAGAAATCCTAATTCACAGTGCCAATAATTACAGCACTTACAATTCCCCCTGTACCATGGAATGTGATTTTTATCACTGTAAATAGAATTGTTTAAATTTAAAACAACAAAACAACTTGTAGATTATTGTTTTCCAAAAAATGTAAAGGAAAAAAATTAACTCACCATTAATGCTCTGGAACTTTTAAGTCTAATTTTTTAAGAGTAGTGAAGCAAATGGATACTTTTGTACTGATGTGAGTAATTAAAGTACAAGAGCTTCACAGACTCAGAGATGTAATGCAGCCCTTTTATCAAAAGCAGTCACTCTATCTCGGCCTGACAGTTAACAGCATATGATCTAGTAAACAAATACTTTCACACAGTACAAAAGTGCCATTAAAGGCCAGAACTGTCAACACAAATTCCATTCTTACAAGAGAAAAAAAGTATATAAACTGTTGATCACCTCTGGTTGCCTTAACTAGCATGGAGGTTGTCATGGAAACATTTCTGCGAAGTTCACAGTGATGAAACACAAACACTTCCAGTTTAATTGCTATTAGGTTTAGCATACCAGAGTTTATTTATACTCAAAGAGCATTATGATAAAATGCCATAGAAAGCAAAGCTAGTAATGATCTGGCACAATAAAGCCAACGGATTTTGGGGGGGAGGGAGGGGAAGAAAAAAAAAAAAGAGAAAGGAAAATAAAGCCAAATAAGATGACTTTTTTATTAGGCTGAAACATGACAAAAGCAAACTACTTCTTTTCCAAAAATATTAATCAAACTTTCAGCTAGAACATGATTTGTCCGTGGCAGTTTTAATGTAATGATATTAACATATTGACATGTGAAGATACTAAAGAAAAAAAAATCTTCAAACAAAGCAGTTTATATTTGAACTACAACATATTTAAGTATTTATTATACAGATTTGAAACATATTCTTAAAAAAAATTGTTGCATCATGTGAACTTCTGCAGCATACATCATGTGAATCCCGTGTATAGGCAACTCCCTTCTTCCAGATAAAATAGACCTAGTCCTGGTATATTCTTACTAACAGAGCTTCCTCACCACAAATGACAGTTCTGTTGTCCTTGCAGACATATTGAGCCCACTGAGATTTCCAATAATAGTGCTGACTGACTACATAAATGTGAGTCAAGGAGAGCTTAATTTTATTTCATTACAGTTAATGGGGATTCACTTTTATTTTATTAAACAAAATTTATAGGGATTCATGAAAGTTTCTAACTAAAATCTGCAGGTTCCTTTCATTATAATCCAATTTTTTTTTTTTTTAGTACTACGTTCATTCTTAGGGCATGATTTCAGTTAATGCTAAAGCTTTAATAAATTCCCGCGACTTTTTATCTGTTTTCATTAGCACAAGTTTACTCAACTCAGCTGACAGCCTGTAACACTGAGAAGCTGAACAGAGGTCAGGGCTTTGGAAGACTGACTGGAACCAGTCAGTGCACTGAAGTGCGTAAGGCACAAGTACAGAATGAGGATTCAGACATGGTGCTGTGAGCGTAGGATAAACATGGATGGGGAGCAGAAAGAAAGGAATCAAGTAGGATGCATCACACTTACTTTACAGACAGGGTCAACTTCCTGGCCACTAATCCTGGCATACAAGTATAGGAACGTAATCAATTGCCCATAACCTGCCATCAGTTTTTAATGTTCACAAAAGTGGTATATTTTGAATGAAAGTGTGGAAGGGAAAATGATCTATAACAAAATAACTGTATTTTGATTAATTTTCCACTATGCGTTTATTAGGTCTAATACCAAAGTAAAAATATATTCATCTTTATATTTACCATATTTATGCCTCTGAACTCTGTTTTTTCCTTGTCCTGTTTGCCCATCTTGCATTTATTCAATCTCCACTTTTATTCTTGCTGACATTCCTGAAAATCATCACTCTCCCCAGTCAGAGAAGTTATCACTAATGAAATTGTTAACACTGAACTTTAAAGACTATTATCAGGTTTAGAATGAGTATCTAAAAGAGAATTAATAAAGAAAATGGAAAAAGGCTAGAACTAGTGTTCCGGATTTCTAGCAGAATCAGGAAAATATCACAGTAGCAAGTTTGCATTCTCAACATTACAATTATTACCCCAATATGAATACACGGATTTGAAATGAAAGTTTAGATCTGGAGCAATCTGAAAAATATCACAAATATTTTTGCCAAGTAGGCTCCTATCCACCATGTAGAGAATAATTTCTTTCATACTACTTTTATTAGCTACCTATACTTCAGCTCCTACTACATAATTTAGTTTCTAAGATGCTACTTCCTGCTAATTATGTTCCTGATGTATACAAACATTATTTCTGTGATAATTACTGGAAGACAGCAGTTTCTTTAACCCAAAACCACTATTCTGAAGTATTACCATGGTCACTACTGCAGAATTCGAATGCACCCAGTTCTGTCACCATAACATATTTGTCTTCTGGTCTTCTTCCCGCAAGGGAGAAATATGCAGATGAGTGTCCTGTTTTGCTGAAGCCCTTTTTTTTTTCTACTTCCATGGGTTATTTTGTCCTAGGGGCAACTGGAAAGTTGGTTTGTTCTGAGAATATACATACAAATAAACTCCTCCGTACTCAAAGAAAAAAAAAAAAGAACTAATTTAAAACTACTTTGTATTAGAAGTGAAATATGATGAAAATCGTGGTGGTCTTAATTTCATTCTTTGTCAAGACATAGATAGCCCCTTGAACAACATCTCTACCCTGCACAGAGGATCTTTAGCATTTCCATTACAGGAAGTTCCCTTTTTCTGCAGAAGCCCAGTGATCCAACAGAGGCTCTACTCCTGAGCTCATGGAGAACTAGGACAAGAACTCTGAAAATAAATAACAAAACACCAAACGTCTTCCAGAGTCATGTGAGATGACAGAGATAAAGATAGCATGTTCTGCCCACTTCAATATTTTCAGCTGCTACGTCCTCCCATACAGTTGTGCCACACGGTGCTACTGAAGGTATAGCTTGCAAAAGGTATGGATACTGAAAACTACAGCTGACAAGATGGTGTAGTGTCCTAGCCTACAGAAAATCTACATAAGTCCCCATAAAAGGACACATTTGAGAGTTTTTATGCATCTGTTGAACAGGTGTGTCACAATTGTTTACAATACTTCACAATGAGATTTATGACAATTTATCATTGTTCCAAGCAATACTTCAGTGAACTCTAGAGTTATCTAGGGAGTGCTTGACAGAAGGTTATAAAATCCAGAATTGTTTCAAACCCAGCTTCAGCAGTGAGATACCAGAAATACCTTCTCATGAAGTTATCTTGGCAGAAGCCCACTGAGAAAACATTAAACAAATGCCATACATTTTTAGCTCCATCCGGACCTAGGAAGGATGTCCCACCAGGAACACGGTGGGAACGTGGTGGGAAATCACAGTGTCACAAAGCTTGGAGGACGTGAGCCTTTAATATCAGCCAGTTTTATTGGGCCCCTCTTCCTTCCAGGACTTTATCCCATGGTACTCTACCAAGCAGATCTCTGAAGAGGCCTAAGTCTGCTCTCCTTAGGTCCAGGGCAGTAAGCTTGCTGTGTGTTCTCCTCATAGCCTTAAGGATCATGAACTCTATCATTTCATAGTCACTGCAGCCAAAGCTGCCTTTGAGCTTCACACTCCCTGCCAGCCTCCACTTGTTGGTGAGAACAAGGTCCAGCACAGAACCTCTTGTCATCAGCGCCATTATCACTTGGAAAGGAAGTTATCAGCAATGCACTCCAGGAACCTCCTGGATTGCTTATGCCCTGCTGCGTTGTATCTGTATTTAACAGGTATCAGGAGGCTGAGGTCCCCCAAGAGGACCAGGATGTTCCTATATATCTATGGGGGGCCTCATCCAGTTGGTCTTCCTGGTTGGATGGCCGGTAGCAGACCACCTCTATAATGTCACCTGTCCCTGCCCTCACTGTAATCCTCACCCATAAACTCTCTGTCAGCTCCTCCTCTATCCCCAGGCAGAGCTCCAGGCACTCCAGTTGGTCACTGACATGGAGGTCAAAGCCCCCTCCTTGTCTCCTCTGCCTGTCTTTTCATTCCAACACTACAGCCATAGGAGCTATCCCAGACCTTCACACGACACCAGTAAGATCATGCCTTACCCTTTCTTCCCAATTCAAAATAAGAGAAGTAGTGGAACAGAAGCCTGGGAAGAGCTGCACGGGAAATGTCTCATAGCCTTAGCCAACGTGAGAGGAAAGCCAGGACAGCTGAGGTGCCATAACCATCTTTGATTGCTGCAGTGAGGAAAGCTGAACCAGCAGAATGAGAGCACAATGTTTCAATGCTGACATAAACTAACAAACAAACACCAAAAAAGGAAGACAGGAGAAAAGATGACCCATTGCAGGCTCTGGTAACCCGTCAACTTGAAACAAGCTGTTCAAGAGGCCACATTCCCCTAGCTGTCATTCCCTGTTTCATCTGGACAGAGCAAGGAGAAAGGGAGGCCAACATGACTGAACACTAAGCAGGGGAGCTAAACCTGCAGCCTAACTTTGTGATAAAGAGGCCATGCAAGGCGGGAAGAGAAGACCTGGGAGTCTGGGACTCTGTGAGAGAACAGTTACTCGACAGCTTTATTCTTGATTGCTGCTGTGTGAAAGCTAGGGGGGAACACCTACCCTCCTTTCAGTAATTGATTGACTTTTTCATATCAGTTTCATCAGTTTCCCTTTCCTCAACAACAAAATATGACCCTAGGCACACCCAAAGTACACCATTTCTAGACAAAAATGGTCACTTAAGAGTCAATCCTAGTGCTCTGTATCCTCTTGGCAATGAAGAGGAATGGGACCAGAAGAAGAGAGAACAAATCCAGTAATGGATATGAAGATCCCTGGTTATTTCTTTGCTTGATAAAAAAAGAAAAAAAAGAAAATTAGATATACTTAAGATGGAAGAGGAACATCAGACACGCTCCAGTATGCTAAGTTTTAAACATACTTCGGTATAAATGAGAAAGAAAAAAATCAAACTGTACTAACAGGCTGTAGAGCCTCCATATCATTGCCCTCAAGGGATCAAAATCCCTTTAATTTTAGGCATTTGTTTCCTAAAAGATTAAATATTTAAGGCACAAAAGCTGTTAGGATTATGACTGTTTACTTCATTGGTGGCAGCACTTTCACAGGTGAGCAACAACAAGCTCATTCTCACTTTCCCTCAAATTCATTTCTCTCAGTGGAATGACATTGCAAAGAGAAAGGATGGCATCTTCATTTTTAAAATTTTACTCATCATATTAATTAAAAGCTGAATAGTCAATTACTTTCAGATTTCTCTGTAGCACAATGGGAGTCTGTTAGAGGCAGCTCCAGAAACAAAACCAGAAATGAAAGGAAATATACCTCCAAGAATTTATAAACTTAAAAAAATAATTGCAATGCTGTTAATATTGCCGCTGGCAAACTTACACTAGCAAGTTTACAGTTGATGTGTTCCAGGCTACACCAAAATTATGTATGTGTAAAACATTCATAATAGAGAATAAAAAGTCTAAAATTTATTAAGGTTTTCTTGCTGATCCTCCGGTCTGGAAAATGTTTGTAAAAAGAAAAAAAAAAAAAGACAGTGTTAAGTAAACATTTCAGACCTGAACCTTCTTTATATGCCTTTGAACCTTTCCTTTCATGTGCAATACCTGACAGCCCACTGAGAATAAATGCTGAAAGCCCCAAAGATGGGTAAAACAGAATTTCTGACTCAGGAAATAAAGATCAGCTGAATATGATTCCCATATGGCAAACCAGATCAATGGAAAGCAAGACCAAAATTTACAATATCTATACTGTGCAGTACAACATGGAGGTTGTCTTTTATTGCTGGTAGCAAAACTCCCAGTGGCCAAGAATAAAAGCAGGCACAAAGATTATACATCCACTAATGGTGAACTCTAAAAATACACATTGATAGATTTCAGATTGGAAAAGGAGAAAATTTTGAGCTTTTATTTAGTGTTACTGAATACCAATCAGCAACTAGAGCAATCAACTTTCAGCACAAATTCCAGGATTATTAATATAAAGGTATGTTTTCAAAGCCAAGGGGGAAAAAAACCCAGCAGATCGGATTACCTGATATGAAAAGAAACACTCTTTGCTGTAAAACTAAAACAGCTTCAAGGCTACTTTTGTGATAGCATGTGTGGCTGAATGTGAGAGAATGTATAACAATATTATTACTTTTATTTCAAGATTTCCCGTAAAACCTCAGGTCATGCTCATGAAGACTTTCTTAAAAAGTAGTGATAAATCTGACGAACAATTTTCAGAACTTCAAAAAAGGACAATGGGCAGGGGGGAGGTAATCAAGCAGTCCTCAGTGGCTGAACTGGCACAGTTAACACTCTCACTGGGGTGAACAGGAATCCTCTGTCAGGAATCCCAAATCACTGTACCTAGCGATCTCTGGTGGGGTCTCAGAGGGCATATGTAGTCAGAAGTCTACAAGTAAAGAGAAAAAATTCCGACTTTTCAGACTCCTCTAATACAGTTCAGATGGAAACACACCAAAGGGAAACTCTTAAAAAGAAAACAAAAATGACAAAATTTAGGTATACAACAGACCTGACCAAAGTAAAAAGATACAAAATCAGTTTCAAACTTCAGTACAATATTTACTCTATTGTAGCATAAAGTCTCAACAAAAACAAAAAAAACAAACAAAAAAAAAAAATAAAAAAAAGAAACCTCACAGTATCTAACACCTACCTCACATTACACTACTCCACCATTTTGCACTTGAAATGAAAGATAGCCACAGCAACATGAGAGACCCAGACACCAGAACTGGCCCAGACCTAGCTTTTTCAGGATGTCCAAAGAGAGAAGAAGGAGGAGGTAAAAAATAGGAACTCCTCTGTCCCTCTATAAACAAGCAAATGAAATAATTTGACATTATGTACGGAGAGATATGATTTGCCAAAGAATTTTCAAAACATTTTTCCCAGTAGGTAGAAATATATCCTATACATGCAAAATAAGTGTCCATGGTAGAAATTCTACGGGCATTCAACCAGAATAATTCAGCATGTTACTATGTGTATTAAAACATACAAACAAATGCTATGTGTATTAATACAGTTCCATGGTACTTCATCAATGATGGTGTGATACACTTTCAGCAGAACCTCAGGCAGCAAAAGCTGACACTAATGAGCAACACAAAAAGAGCAAAGAACAGTAATATTTGAAGAACTTTATGAAAGACCCTCTTCTACATGAGAACTGGTAAAGCAAGACCTCAGAAAGATACTGGACCCCACCAACTTGCCACTGACCAGGTGCAGGTTGTTCTCCCCTTGTCACTAACAGCACACCACTGCTGTGAGGTGGACCACAATTTTGTACAGTTAGAAGATAGTGTATACTCTCCTTTAATAAGCATTCCTCTTGCCTCCTTCCTTGGGCAATTATTACCATCCATTTAGGCCAAAAACTGGGATATCACCTCACTCTCTGGACACAAGCATCTAGGTCCCAGAGATTCAGACATTTCCAAAAGATTTACATGCAAATATTGTAGCATCTTTACAAATACTACCTTTAAATTACACCTCTCAAACTGTACAGCTATTATTATACTCCCATCGCTCTTATTTCAGATCTTGTTCCTATCTTTTGTTCTAATCTTGACAAATGTAATCTCATTCCACTGACATAAATCCAGTATCCCATTATATATTAATCACTTATCTTCTATGTCAAAGCCTACCTATCATCTCTCATTCCGTATCTAGAGGAAAACTTCCTTCTCCTTTACATCCAGGCTGCCAGCTTCCATCATCTATGTGTTATTTTTTCAATTAAGTGTCTTCAGGCTTTTTAATCAGGCTGACACCTCACATAGCTGTGAATGTCCACAAGACTAACTGATTAACCTCTTTCAACCTGCTTTGGCAGAAGACCTATGGAAGATTTTAAAACTGATTATTTGCCGATATGTTATGATAACTCCTTGGTTTTTCACCTTCCCTTGCCTGTTTCTAGCTGTTGTTTCTACCCACATATGTAAATTGTCTTAGTTCTTTTTTGGGATTCACAGTGATTCTGTGTTTGTGCAGCACCCAGTGGTGGCCTTCCAGTTCATATCCAAGTCTCTAAAACACTGTCAAAGGGCAGGCATGGAGTTAATGAATACTGATATACCAATAAGCACACTAAGCCCTCTCCTGCTTCTTTCAAAAGAAAAAGTACTGCTCAAAACAGCATTGATATTCCTGGTTGAAGGTACTACTGCTATAATTCCCTCAACAAATTTAAGTGTGTGTTAGAAAAGTCATTAAATCACAATCTGAAGTTTCACAGTGACATCTACTTTCAAGTCCTTAATAATGTCCCCTTGCAAAAAACTTCTCTCAGTGTTAAAAACAACTCTTGTCCCAGCGGGCTTTGTTATGCCCTCATAAGGTGGATCGACAATCCTCTGTTGTCAAGTTTCTCCTCTCCATATAGTCTCTTTTCCACAGAGCTTTTCACGAATGCATCAAAAAATTACATAAAGACGGAATTTAGGCAGAAACACTTAGCTCTGTTATTCCTTTTTAAGTTATATGTCTCTACACATCCAAGGGTATACATTTCAAATTTAAATATAAAATGTCCATATTCACTTGATTAGCCAACATAAACACACACCTTTTTCAGAGGCAAACCTTTCCACTTGATGCAGATCCTGCTACTGAAAGCAAAATCAGCAACAACATCTCTTGATGTATGCCCTTGTATTTCCTTGTACTTAAAGACTTTTTTTGTAAGGGCTTATATACTATTCCAATTGCTCAGTATCATTTCCTGTCTTCTTAATCATGTATTTGTTTTATCAGTTGGCATATTTCCTCTCCACTTTGCAAAATTTTTGATCAGCTTCATATTTACTTTCACAGAACTAGCAAGTTACAAATATTTGTGACACCTCCAACTCATAAAAAAACCTTCAAAAACATCAGACTGTGCTCCTCACCTCTTATTATTCTGTCTTACTTCCCCATAATTTTTTTAAAAATTCCTAAAATCAAAGTGGTTGGAAGAAATGAAGCAGTACCATCCAATATAAATAAGAGCCAAAGCAAGGAAACTTATCATGTAACACACAATTGTGAGAAAGACTCTCAACTCTCATTTATGAATCAGATCTTCAAAGATTTTCAGTATCTAAAAATACAGCCCATCCTTCCCTCACATTTTTATCTCTGTGGCATAAAAATAAAAAGAATATAAATAAACAAAAAAGCAAGTAAGAGACACCCTTCCAAACTGTAAACTGGCTTTATTTCCCATCCCTCTTGCTCTTTTACAAGCTGACTTGTGTTCCTACCAAACCAACTTCCCCCACAGCATGCCAGATCAATGCAGTCCTAACCTCTTCTCTGATGAGACCCAGCTGTGGAGGATGGAAATCTTGCACACTGCAGAACATATGGGGTACCGAGTTTTAATAGCCTGATCCTGTAACGCTGGGTTCGGGAAGTTTTTACACATCCTATTAATTATAATAATATCAGTGAAGCTTACCCAGCAAACAAGCCAAAGCAGCTGAGCTCTGCAAGAAGTTTTTCAAAGGTATAATGGAGTTAACCAAAGGGCATTAGTAAGTACTGAAGAAAAAGCGGGGGGGAGATAATAAAAACAGGCAATCAGCTACAAAACATGAGATGAGACTTGAAGGCTACCATTTCCGCTTTCAAGCATAAGATTGATTTTCTACTGCATCCCTAAGCAAATTACTTAAATCTTTGGCCTTACAGAAATCAGGTTCCACTTTAACTTTTTCCTGATACATCTGACATTTCAGCTGACATGAGGCACTTTTCATTGTACAAGGATTTTGGTAAAAATGGGATGGTTTCTTGTACTACCACTGTATTTTATGCAGTTCCTTTGCTTTGCAGTATACCTCTAGTTAGTCAGAATTTTTAGGACCCTTCTTCTTTGACGAAATACTCCTTTTCTAGAACCATCTCCTCCACTGTTAGGATCCACTTTAAGTAAACACAAGAGGAAAGAAAACTTGAAAATGTACAACCAAGAAAAAGAAAACAGAAAAATTTCCCAACTTCACTCCTCGGCATAAGCAGTGTTCTTGAAAATTTCCAAAAGCGAAGATTAGAAACGATTATGGCAAAGGACGGTTTCCTTCACCTACATTCTAGCTTCCAGAAGTATCTCACAGTCCAATTACAGGGGCACACTTGCCTAGCGCCTCAGCCCTGACAAGCCACTGCCAACCGTACAGGGTGTCACACGCCGTGCCACATCTCTCGTCCAAAGCCCTGTCCTGGCTGTCCAGGAGGGATATAGCTACAGCTATAATGCTCTGATTTTTTCAAGACTTATAGACTTCTTACAGCTGAACACGAAATGAGCTAAAGTACTTCAGGGAGCTAGAAGCAAGTTAAGCTGTCTGCACAGATATAACCTTTGTGTTTTCTGACAGTTCTGTAGCAAAGAAAATGCATCATAATCCCAGAAGTTCAAAAACCATAACTAGTCTCCTTAAAAAACGGAGAAGTTCCCCTCTCTTCTTCATCCTTTCATTATCAGCAGAATTATATTTCTTTCTTCCTCTTTTTTTTTTTCCTTTTAATTTGAACATATTTTCCATCTGTCCTAAGATTTCAGAACTCTTCTGTCTGCCCATTATGTATGCAAGTATGAGAAAATTAGTACACTGCCAGTGCTGGGGGGAGATTATGTGTCACCCATTACAAAGTGACAACACAGCTTTTTTGTCAACCACGCACTTATGTATGAGACAGCAGAGAAATGCAGTGTACCACGACTTCATGCTTCTACCTCCTAAGAGTAGCACATAGTCAGGCCCTTCCAAAGATGGACTATCACAGCTTCTTCCTTTGCATCACCAGCCATAACTGAGTTCCACCCCATAGGTGAAAATGATAGGCTCCTACTTGGGCCAAGTTAACCAGGTCAGTTACCAGTGAGACCAATCCTTTGTAGTGTGAGTCATACTGTATCAATGTGACTTACCCAAGCACTCACTGTGGTCTGTGTTTTCTGAAAGGCAGTGCAGCAAAGTACACGGGCCACAGGTCTCTGACTACATATCTGAATTTTATTTCACATTTTGCATGAAGTGACTTTAGTGTCAACCTTCACCCATCCATTTTACAGAGTTAACACAGTTATCCTTTAAAGAAAGACTACTGAGTCTTAGTGAACAGTAATTACCAGAGAAAGAATACACATTTAAAAAATTTTCAATGTAAGAGATAGGTCTATTATTCTTGCCTTGTTTCTATTAAATCTGCCTTAAATAGAGATACTTGAATGAAAGCAGAATGATCTTTTTTTCTTTCTAAATAAAAAAAAAATTATAATATAAAAACAAGAGCTTCCACAATAGGCTCTACAGCAGGTACAGAAATTATGTTTCATGAAATAAATTTGCAGTGCTAAGCATGTTTCAGTTTGGAGTCTTTTGTTATTGTTTTCAATCTTATTTATTTGTTTATTTAAATCCTTAAGTTATTAGTGGTCAAATTTAACATCCCATACAAACATACAACCATCAACAGAAGATTAAACTAAAAAAAAAATTACAATAGTCTGTGTGAGATTATACTGAACTGCAAACAGAAGTGGCAAAAGCAATTAATCAACCTTAAATGAGCAAAAGCTCTAGATCAACAATAGCGCTTAAAACAAATTAAAACTTTGCAGACAGTCACAGAAAAGGCATTTTTTATTTCAAGTATAATGAATTTTAAGAGACTTCAAAATGTTAAAATTGCAACCCAAAGACAGAAAAAAACAGAGTTTATTCAGCTACTGACTATATATATTCCTGTTCCTAGATTTTTCTTTTTTAACTTCTTTCCACCAAGAACAAAAATGCAGACCTACATTGGAGTCTACAGCTACAGAAGAAGGAATGCCTTCAATGTTATACTGCAATAATCAAACTGGTCAAGTCACAAGCACAACATATACCACACTGACTTGTAAAACAGCTAATGGTTGTGGTCTATTTTGGGGAGTTCACCTTTATGTAGTTTGCTAGAAATTTACTGCAACTACTTCAGATCTGCCAAATCAAATCAAGAAGCACAATTTTCATTTATGCAAAACAAGTTTTACAGGAAAAAACACGGTAGAGGTAGAAGCAGTTTGTTTTTTCCAAGTCAACACAATAATTTTTTTTCATTCAGGTTCTTTTTGTTTGTTTGTTTTTGGGTTTTTTTTTAACTGGGGATCCATGGCACTTTCACCTTGAAATGACCTCAGGCTGCACCAGGGGAGGTTCAGGTCAAACATCAGGAAAAATTTTTTTCACAGAAAGGGCTGTTAAACATTGGAACAAACTTCTCAGAAAGGTGCTGGAGTCGCCATCCCTGGACGCGTTCAAGAAACAACTGGACATGGCACTTAGTGCTATGATCTAGCCAGCAAAGTGGTGATCGGTCAAGGACTGGACTCTACACTTGGAAGTCTTTCCCAACTGAATGACTACGATTTTAAGTTCCTTTTAGAGCTCTAGGGGTTACACTACAGTTATACCTTGATACAGTATCAAGCAAGTAACAGAAAAGTGTGTCAGATGAGAAATACCTCGCAAAAAGAAACAACCCACCAAGACAAAACACTGACATTTCTAAAGAATGTATTTTCCCATACAACTCTATTCTTAAGAGCTCAGGTTAAAAGTGTAGAGTGAACGCTTACCTCATGCAGTTAAACCACCTCTTGTGTGAAAGGCTAATATCAGAGGTATCTAATTTCTCTGTGGAATAATTTCTGCACACACTTAAATAATTCACAAGGAAAATGCACTGTCTACTGAAAAAATAATAACATTTGTTTAGATCAACCAAAAAGAGCAACTGCAACACCAGCCAAAAAAATGGCCTTAGCTAATTTTTCTCATTTCAACAGTTATCTCTTCCACTGGGTTGTTAGCTTCTTAATTTTACTTCTGTGTGTCAGGGCTACGACAAACTGCCACAGAATCCAGGCAGTTAGTGAGAAACACAGTAATCTCTGAACATGATCAGCAATGTAAAAACCTGTTTCTGTTCTCCTTTTTCCATTCGATATTAACTTATATTAAAGAAACTCTTCTAGTCCTCATCCAAGGCTCTCCCCTAGGAGAACCAACCCAACTTAGCTCTCACAGTTACTGTGCCTGGAGTAGGGCTAATTTCTCAGTCTACAAAGCCTTTCAGCAACTGGAGGGGAAGCAGGAGATGTATTAAATTAGAAGACCAGAGTTTACAGTCATTGAGCTTCAGAAAGCAATTTACTGGCACTCTCTATTTAATTATATCAACACCTCATAACCATTAATGAATTTATCTTTACTGCACTGAGATTAAGCAACTCTATCACAAAGTTCCACAAGAAGTCTACATCTGAGCCAAGAATTATACTTATAAATTTTAGGAAGTCACTTTGCCTACATCATCATCATTCTTCACAATGTTAAGAGCAGTTAAATTCAACCCCATGAGCCATGACTGCTGCCCCCTTCCCCACCTACTTAAGATAAAAATTAATGCATGTTTCTCTTCTGGCCATTCTTGCCCACTACATGCCTATGGATGTGTTCACCCCTGACAGCAGTTTAATGAAGATATGAGAACCAAGTATTTTTCAGCTATAGGCTTGACATGCAAAACCTGCTCCTGCTCTCCAACCCACAATGCCCCCTAGAGGCAAAAGGGGAGGGAAATGAAAAAGGGGGGGGGGGGGGGTAATAAATAAATATACATATGTATATTTATATGTTTAAATATATATACACCAAAGAGCGAGAAAAGAGCTTTCTACACCAACAGAAGGAAAAAGAAAATACAAAACCAAACAAAAGCTTTCCACACTTATGACACTCCTCTTTCTGGTTTTTTTTGTTTCTTTCATGACGCTTTTTGTTGTATGAAATTACAGTTGCCTTCACCACTGTTTAGAGTGGTATCAGGAAGGGTACAGGGATGCTACTGAAATCCTTTCCAAATATATACCAAATTCTATATATATAGTTAGGCATCTGATTAAGAAAACAAAATATAAGGAATACTTAATTTTAACTTACAAATCTAAGCAAACCTGCATTTCTATAAGTAGACAAACTAATAACCCTAGAGAAAAAGTGTCATTGAGGAAAATATATCTTTAAATCTATTATAGGGTAGTGATCCCTGAAGACATCCAACAGACATGGCCCATGCCTGTTTATCAGAAGTTAAACAAGAAAGTAAGAACTTCTGGAAGGCTTTCAGTTTTGTGCCTAAAATCTTGAGTCTAGTTTGTTTTCCTTAAAATCTAAAGAAAAAAAAGAATTGTGATTTATCTATTATATCCAATACATTTTTTGTACTTTTGTATGCATTGAAGTTCAAAACGTTTCTGAAGACAGTGATTTGCACTAGGTTAATAATTACCTATAAGAAAGATACTGGAGAACAATATAGATTTTTCTCAATATACTGTACCATCTTCCACTAGCAGGCACAAAACAGACTGAGAACAAATTACATTCAGATGCTACTGATGTTCAGGATTTTAATATTGCTCTTCTTACTACAACTATATAAAACTCTCTGCATAAAGGTTACCTCTAACACATCTTCCAACTCTTAAACACATTAGAAAACACCCTTATTACATTGTACATTTAACCACAACACAAGAAAAGGTTAGCTCCCAATAATAACCTTATAAAGAAGGTACAGTATCAGTTAAATGGATTTTAAGTAAGGGTCCAAGATCATATTAGGCAGCAATTATAAGCTACAAATTGTATTTCATATCTTCAGCAAGAGGTAGCACAAGTCTTGCTGAGTCAAATCTCTGCTATAAAACCTCTTTCCGTGCTTTAAATGCTGCAAGCAGCTGAGCCCTCAGGGGTTAAAGTTAATGCTAAAGGTAAAGACTTAGAGAGTTGACCAGATATTTCATGGCCATAGATCTAAGGGTGTCAGTCACAGGTAAATATACCATGCTGTGCTTGCCAGTGAAGGCCATAAGTAATAGATTAAAGTCATCAGCTGTTGCAGAGCCCACCAGAGGTGCAGCAGGGAGAAACACTGGTTTCACTGTGCCTACAGCGATCTGCACAGTAGAAGTGACACTGTACAATGACTCAATATTGCCAAGTGCCACAGGAAAGTAAACACATTAAAACTGTTTCCTCCAAACACCTCCGAACAAAGAGGCCCCCGAAGTGTCAAGAGAAAAAAGAGTCCATCCCAATTATTAGGCCTCAAAGAAGGACCAATCTCTTACCACAGCCCCCTAGCCTAGCAGAGCAGCCATCCTTGCAGCCTGACCCAAAGCACATCACCTACACCCACCACCAGCCTTTGCTCTCCGCAGCCAGGCTGCCAGCACTTACCTTGCCACCGTGGTCCCTCCGGCCCACAGCGAGGAAGGGGGACCCCTGGAACATCCCTCCTGGAGGAGGTCTCCAAGAGGAGCAGTTCACTCCCTCCCAAGCACACAGTGTGAGACTTGGGTCTGTGTCTTGTTTTGTTACCACTGCATTCCAGACTGTGTCAGTTTGGATTGCAACATAAATATTGTGCAACTCCAGACTCTTTAGTTCCAATTATGGTAATATTGCAGGTGACAGTGAGAAAAATATTTTTAATAGTATCTGGTCAAGTTATGTTCCGATTCATCTGTGTCTTAGATGAAGAGAAATTCAGCTAAAGGAAATTCTGTTGATAAGTGAATTTGGAGCAAAACTGTATGCCTAAGACTGACTTGAAAAAAATAAAAAGGTGTCTTCCCTGTTCTGATAGCAATTTAGTGTTAGCAACAAAGACCCATATGTCAGTCATTGGGTATAGAAGAGTGTTTATAAAATTATATTTAAATCATACATAAGTATAATTAGAGGTTTGGATATTATTGATTCACAAAATGTGCAGGCATCTAGGTATAATAAGGCTAACAATTTCAGTTTAAAATTTAATTCTAGTTACTGATGACAGACACTGAAATTCAGGTTAAAAATAGCACTTTAGTTAAGTCCAGGACAGTAGCTTCCATTTTTGCACATAATTAAATAATGCAAATGTATTCTTCTACTGAGTCACACAAAGATTTAAAATATGAGTGCTCAGCCTGCAACTCAGTAGGACCAGCCAAGTACATGGTTTTCTCCATCCACCACCTTTGTCAGGCTTCACAGTTACTCTCCTCTTGTGTGACAATCAAATAATAAGGGGGAGGAAGAATCTCAAGAAGTGAGAGCAAGGTCCAACCTATAGCCATACTCTCTCTAGACGAATACATAAAGAATTATTGGTGTTCACATACTGTCTATAAATTGAGCCCAAAGCTCCTGGGAAATGCCAGATTTGCTAAATATGCATATTAACACTAGTTGTGTGGTACACAACACCCTACAGCCACAGCTCATGGTATGTCATGCCTGGCTGAGTAGGCTGGACACCATTGATTTAAAGCAAGTATTTGTGTTCATCTCCTTAGGAATGTCTTATTCGTATGTCTTTGGATCCTCCCAAATTATGTACCTGACTGCTGTACTTTTAAGATCTGTTTAATGAATAAATGAAAGTGAACTCTTCAAAATACGGAAATGTTACGAAAAAGTCACTTTGAATATGGATTTTTCATCTTGTTTCAGAGCCTATAAAACAGTTGGTATAAGAACCTGTATTGAAAGAAAAACTGCCTTTTTTCTTTTCTTTTTAAGCTTTGGCTTAAATATGCACAAGCAGTTCATCAACAGTCTCAGTCTAGGTGGCTTTGAAGAACAGCTAAATAGCTGGTAACTCCTCGGCCTCAGAAACTTGTTTTGCATAGGCATATATAAATACATCCCAAAGCATAAACCAACCTTGGTGCCTAAGCCAGAAAACGGGGGTCTTCCAATCAGCTTCAGAAAACTTGAGATTAGGGCTGAAGGTCTTGGATTTTTCAACATAAGTATGTGGCCATTGTCTCAAATATGTTCTCTCCTGAAGCCCCAGACAGGTCAAGGCACAAGCAGGACCCCTGAGTGCCACAGGAGCTGAGAAGCTCAATCTGAGCAGAGTCCTGACAGGTGGCAAGATGTCACCAGCAGAGAGAGTCACTCCATCACTCACCACTCCAGACCCCACTGTCAGTCCAGGCACTCCCAAACCCCATGACTACCTCAGGGGACAACCTGAAGCTGGAGCACAGCAAGACAGCAGTGCTGCAAGCCATGCTCAATCTGAAAACAAAGGCAAACCTGGTCTGGAAACACCCTTCCCTCATTTTTTGAAAGAAGACTTTGGAAGGCCAGGTTTTCCAATCACAGCTCTTTAAACACCTTTTTTATATCGTAAAACACTTAGCCAACGACTGACTGCACTCTTCTTAAAGAGTGTTTTCTGTCCCATAAGCTAAGATACAGTAAACCCCTGCAGATAACATTCATTTTCCTTCTGAAGGCCCCGGTCTCCTTCCCAGAAAGCAAGACAGAGAAAGGAGTCCTGCGATGTTGTGCAGACACATGTACAGCCACAGGCACAAACCCACACCATTTCCAAAGCTGCACAGCTTCACTGAAGAAACACTGGATTGATCATCAGCTTCCTCACCTAGCATTGTCCTGCACCTATACATAAATATTTTGGCAGTTTTTCTGCCTTCTCTGTGATTTGAAAGTATGATCTGGCTCCCAGATACAAAACCAAAGAAAAAAAAAACCACAAAAAACCCTCAACCAACATTTCTGAAAGGTTTCCGTATTGCAATTCACAAAATTTCTGGTTACTTAGGTGTACTTCATACCGTTTCCTGCTCAATAATAAAGAGAGGCCCAAGTACAGACCCAGAACATCCCATGCTAAACACACCTTTAACTCTTTTACAAGATGTCAGTCACTTAAAATAGAATTAAACACAAGATACATTAAAGTTTCTGTCACAATAGACTTAATTCTTTTTCTTAAGCAAAAGAATGTGCAAGGAGTTATTGACACCATGTAAAACTTCTTCTATATATTCAATATAGTTATCTGTTGAATCACTGACCACATGTATTCTTCAATGTACAGTCGACAGTTATTGTGTACTGAGAACAATTTACAGGCATCACCACAACATTAAAAGTAATTTAAATGCATTCAAGACTGGTAACAAATGGGTCTGAATAAATTTCTGCACAAAGGCACAGTGATTTTAAGCAAAGTTCCATCCTAATATTTTTACAGTTTTAGCACCCATATGTTCCACTAATTGACTTTCAATGAAGAATGATTTTTGCCACATTATCAAGGAGTCCTGAGTACCCTTTCTCTTATATATTAAAGATGTTTTTCTACAAAGATGGAAACGTTGACACAATTGAAAAGCACAACAGTTCAGCAGATACGTGTATCCCTGCAGTTTGTGCACACCTGACTGCATTAGGTTTTCGTGTTTTCATTTTTAGGTCATGAGAATACTGTAAGTACTGTAATGAAACCACAATCTTGTCTGTGTTCTCTCACAGAGAAGTGCCTTGAATCATAAATATTTCAATTATGGTGTTTTAGACTCTACAAGATACTAGCCCGTTTTCTAGATATTTCTGTTCCTCTATATCTTCAAAAGACCTCTGTCCCTCCTCTGTAACACAAAGAAAATGATACTTTTTTTCAGTAAATAAAAATCAATTTTCAATGCAACAACTAACAAATAAGTTTCCAAAGGCACACACTGGAATTAACAAGATCTAATATTTCAAAAATAGCAGCCTCAACTGGGGCCAGCGTAACCTGGTGTAACTCCTGTGCCTGCCAGAGAGCTATGTCTGACCACCTGCGTAACATCAATATGCAAAAAGTTCATTATTTCTTCCCACAGAAGAAGAGAAGGTGAAAAAATGTACTTTCTATATTGGGCACCAGATGAAAATGACATTGCTCTTTCTTCTGAGAACCTGAGCCTCTATTTTCTGAGTGTCTGCCCACCTCATGGCAATGCTGCCTGTGCCTTTGCTGGCTCCTGGCCAGCCACATGTTTTCTCTGGCCTTTTTCCACAGCACTCCCCAACTCTCCATTGTTTGTGTGTTGTCCCTCTCCTTTGCAAAGCCCTTCGTGGCTTCCCACTGCTAACCCTTAAAATTTCCTCTGCATTATTTGTACATTGTAAAACTTGACAGTTTCTGATCTAATTTCCAAGCAGTTAAATGTCAACTACAGGTTTTATTACAGAGGTATTACCCACCACTTGTTTTACTAGGTGGGTTACAATTCCAGGAAAACAATATGCCTCCTCAACATCAATAGAAAGACTTACAAAGGGAAAAATCAACAATGTAATTGTGAGTAATTTTTTTACAAGACTTAGCACCGACAGCATGGCAAAGTTTAAACGGTGTTTAGAGATTTCACCTCGTTTAAATTTTCTTCACCATTCCTGAGCAAGTTCAAAATCAACATCTGATAAATACTTAACAAAGTATTATGCTTGACATAGCTTGACAACTCTGAGCTTGTTTCTCTAAACACAAGGTCCTTAATTTTTCAGACTGAATTATCCGATTTGGTCCTGTTGGGCAAGAAATGCAATATGCCAGAATTGCACAGCTATTCTCCTTCCTTCTCTGAAAGGACAGATCCCAAAAATCAAGGTGGCAAAACACATCAAGATCAAGATATGTTTTAACATATAGATATATCAAAAATGTAATTAGTCAAATTATGTCAAATACATAATTTCAAATTACATAAAATACATTATTATTTTTAAAATATTTATCATATTGGTTTAGGTGGAAATACAGAAGCTAAATAATGGAATAAATCAGCATTTGAATGTACTCGGGAGAAAAACTGATCAAAGTTGCAAAATACACATGATAGTGAGAAAGAAAAAATAAATTATTTTACTAGGATCATCAACTAAACTTAAGTCTTAAAAGATACAGGATTTTAATTTTTTTTTGTAACAATATAGCAATGTAAATACTTATTCAATGAAAAAACGTGCTTAGAAAATCCCAAAAACTTTCTAGTTATACATAGTGATGTATCCCCTAGCCTCAAAACACCACTCTTCAAATGAATTTCTAGTTTTGGACCCAACAGCAAAGAGTATCTCCCACCAGGACAAGATTCGCACAGGCCGCAGGAATCTCAGTCATCCTCACAACATCCTGGAGGCAAACTAGCCGAAACAAGACTGAGATCAGCAACTTATAGAAATACTTAACATGATGCAATTTGCAGCTGTGGTCTGATGCACCACAGAGGTCCAAAGGACCAGCTCACTGAGCAATAATGGTCTTGCAGCGTTTGTCCTTGTGGACCCTGCAACCATTGGAAATTTCTCGAAATAGAGACAGCCCACCACCTGCTTTCAGTACCTGATGCCTATAGGAAGGAGGGAGAAGACTGAAAAGCTCCTTGGTAAACCAGCAAGCTCTACAGGTAAGACAAAGCCAGCCTGTGAACCTCAAAGAGGGCTGAGGTATGATGGAGACCTGTAGTCATTCTGACCCCAGAGTGGCCATCATGTAGCAGCAGGGGGTGGAGGGGAGGGAGGGCAGAAAATCTCCCTTCTGCACGTTGAATGAAGGTGCTGCCTGTCCCTTAAACCTGTATGCATGTTGTTCTCCAGCCTGAGTAGTTAGAAAGCCACCTGTGTTACCTACAGTAAAGCCCTCTGCCACACAGCAGAAGAGACACCCACACTCAGGGCATGCAGAGGGTACAGTCCACCGTATCCAAGGCAATTGGCTCTGCCCTCAGCAGCCAGCATAATGCATACAGTCAAATAAGAAACAAACTGCAGCAAAACCCTTTCCAGCTACACATATGTGATTACTATTTGCAGGGAAAAGGAATAACTAACGAACCAGACAAAAAGTTAGACCTACAATGTTCTTATTCCCTCTCCTCAACAATTTCTACAATTTATTAAAAAGACTTAAGATACTTAATATCATAAGACAATGAAGTTAATGTTTTAATTTTATTTTTCTTAGAATAGGAACAGAAATCCTGACATTAAACACAATTCCATTCAGTCCTCAGAGTTCAAATGTTACTTTCTAACACCATCCCAAACTAACACTTTTGATGAACCAATAAACATCATAGCAACTGTTCATTAAAGAGATTGTTTTCAGCTACTTCAGTGATGACAGCATAGGCGAGCTATTGCTGGAACTCTCAAATCCAGCTTTCTGACATAAAGCATGGTCTTGCCCTTAAAATGCAAACCTATCAGAAATGGGGATTAAAAAAAAAGGCAGAAAAGCTGAAACAGATGCAAATCTTGGAACAAATTATAGATGTCTCTTAATGTTTTCAGTAAACATTTTGAAAGATTTTTAAAAGTAGTAAGTTTGCTTAAAATACTGAAAGCTTTACAAAAGAGAAAAAAAAGATGATTAGTGTTAAATAATACGTGTCGGACTGCTCCTTGTTTTTATGCCAATGCAGAAATTTTAAAATTTAAGTTTAAAGCTACCCTTGCTAAATTATTAAAATAAGCATGCTCATTCTGTAAAGGAACAAATGTGGAAGAAACCTTCAAACAACTAACAATGAACTACACAATTGCAATTTTAAGATTAACTTTAAGAGATTAGTTTATTACAGCTAAGCTTTTCTGTAATTTCATCTTCTTTATTTCACTTTTCTGGTGCCACTATTTAACACATACCATCTAGAAAGATTGCAAGCCAAAACAGGGCAGGGAACAGGAATCTAAATGACAAATATTTCTTCTAACAAGGTTTAGTTGAGCAGCATGCTATAGTGGCAGTAAAAAAAAAAAATAGTTTGCATTACCTCTAGATCTACTATCTGTCCCAAAATTTAAAAACAGTAATCAGCTCCAGTGTACAGAAAATATTATTTTGTAACAAAGTTGATAGCATTTCTCAGTTTGATTGTGATTTGCAATTTTCTCCAGTCAAAATCATTCCATGGGTACTTCTCAGTGACCTATGTCCTAAATCATTTTCAATTCCTACGAGCAAGTGACCTCTTCACGATCTGACTCACAAAGAAAAAACATGATGACTCCCATGAACCATTCATTTTCAACCACCATCAGAATTTAATTTCTCCAAAATAAACCTGGTAAAAATAGAAATGGAACAAAAGAGTACTGAATGTTCAAGAAATATTAATTAATCACTCTATCAGAAAGATAGATAAATACCAGCCCTCACGTTTGCAATGATGAAAAACAAAGAGGTTAAGTGACATTTTCAATGACACATAGCAAAATGCTGCCACAACATGGATCACATCTCAGAAGTTTTCTATTGTTTTCAGCCCACTAGCCTTGAATAACTCCTGTGCATGCAATGCTGAATCAGGTATATTCCTCAGAATACAAAAAGCTTATTCTAGCTCACGTAAATCAGTCAAAAAAAAAAAAAAATCTCATACTACAGTAGTTTTTTTTAAATACATTCAACTCCAACAAGAACTTTTCCAAAACTATAATGGAGTCTGACAGGAATGTTTCTAAGCAAATACACCTTTAATCTTAAAATGCTGGTTCCAACATATTCCATTACAGAAAGCATTTAAAAAATGTATAAGCAACAGATGATTACTGAAAAAAAAAAAAAGGCACCAACAGTCACTTCAAAAATCTATGAAGCTATTCACCTGACCACTGTACAAACCCTAGAGCAGCTTTAAAACAGTACCATGTATTCGCTGATTAAAATGTCCTGAACTCGATATACTTCTTCTACTATTCCTCACGTTAAAAAAAAATCGCTAATTTGGTTGTTCCCTATCGACATTCTTAAGTCATTTTACACAAACCTTCACTAAACAGAAACCTATAGAACATGTAGGCTTTTTCCTCTCTCAAATATTATAAACACTGCAATGTAGCAAAGATCTTGTGACACAATATAAGACTCACTGAGGTTAAACTAAAAACAAAGAAATACACAAATATTTATACAATTGATTCTGCTTAAGCTTCCTGGTAAGGTTACTGTTAAACCGTCAAGCCCACACCAAGGCCTCACATGAAGCAGTGTATTTCAGGTGTTACATATTAACAAAATAAATTAGGATGTCTAATTACATGACTTTTGTATGTTACTAATCAATTGGCATAAAGGTTACTACACGTATTTTGGAAATGCTATATTTGAAACACTCCTTCCTTTCCCTACACCGTTCAGTAATCTTCTATTGTAAATAATTAAATGAATTATTTAAGTTTACAAAAATGCTACAGAACACTACCGCTTTGTAAGAACTACATTAACACAGCAAATTACTACAAAACAGGGGTCTTTTAAGTGTCTACATTTACATGAACAAATTATTACTGTGAGGAAAAACCTTCAACTAAAAAAAAAATACTGATTTGAACATATAAAACTATATCTCAGTTAAAAGGGTTTAGTGTAGCATTAGAGAAACCAATTTAACAATTAATCATATTTTCTTTAGAGTAATATTACTAGTAGTAATGTTCTTCCTTCATGGTTCTAAATTACCTGGCACACGGAACAAAAAATTTAAACTTGTCAAAATCTCTTAAAACTTTGTTTCTGACTTCTTTCCCATCTCCCCTGAAATTACCATGAGGATATAGACACCACGAGCTACTTCCAAGTCCCACATTTGCAACAAAATTTCCAAGGGCCTCATCCAAGACCCGGGAGTCAATGGAGCGATTCCTACCGATGTCACTGGAAAGATTCCCATTCACTGGAATGAGTTTGGGTAGGGGCTTTAATACACAGAAAAGACCAGGGAAAATCCTCTTTGGAAGGAGAACTTCTGTGTTTCTCTCGGTAAGGAAGTGCATACACAAACAAGACTTCTTAAGAGTAGAAGCAGTTTCCAGGTAGAGGGTACTGGCTGTTCTTTCATCTGCAGCTCTGCACTCTTTACTAATAGGGGACAATAACATAAATTTAGGGTGGTTACTTTTGAGATTATTTTTCCCTGGAAAATATACCAGCAGCCTGCTTTTCTCTGGACTACCCTTGCAAATCTTAAGTGAATGTTTTCCTGCCTGCCCATAGCCCAGGTTTTTCGCTTCTCCAGGAGCTCCATCCCGGGACCTTACCAGCGGCCGCCAGTGTTCTCGGCCGGGGGCTCCGCTGGGACAGGGGCCCGCTGCCTGCCGAACCGCGGCAAAGAGCAAGACCCGCTCACGGGCTGCCTCTACCTTGGCCGTGCAGGCTTCGACGGGCGGCACACGGCTTCCCGGCAGGTTAGGGGAGGCCAAGAGCGCTGCCGCCTGCGCCCCCGCGCCCGGCGCAGCACAACGCGGAGCGGAGGCGCCGGCGCTCGCCCTCCCTTCCATGGCTGCCCTGGCACTCCCGATGGCACGGCAGAGCCATTCCCGCTCCACGGCCGGGGCCGCCGCCGCTCTCCTCTCATCACAATCAATCACACTTCCCAAACTTTCCAACTCCCGCAGCCCTTTTCAATTTCAAGAGGCAATTTTAAGGGAAGGCCCCTACGTACCAGGCACGGAGGCCACCTCCGGAACCCCGCAGCTCCAACATCATTATTTATTAACTCTTGGGTTTAGGCGTTTTTTGACTTGGGCAGAGGGACGAGACTGTTCCCTGCGCAGCCCAAACAGAGCCGAGGGGCATCGCGACCCCACAGGCACCTCGGCGCCCCTGCGCTTCCCCTCCCACGCCAGCGGGGGCGCCCCGGGCCGCACGGACCGGGGCGCCCCGAGGGGGCGGCGGCAGCGGCCCCTCCGCGCGGGCAGGCGGGCGGAGAGGCGGGGGCTGGGGTGCGCCTCTCCCTCCGGCGGGCAGGCAGCACACAAAGGAGAAACGTGACACGTTTCTTCACCCGGGCTGTCTGCTGGGGAGGTCTCGGGGAAAAACAAAAAAAAAAAAAAAAAAAAGAAAAAGAAAAA
>JAWWEW010000041.1:25505580-25556224 GCA_035583185.1 Anabacerthia variegaticeps
CGCGCACCCGCCCGCGGCGGCGGGGCCGGGGCCGGGGCGGCGGGGCCGTGCGGGGCGCGGCGGGCCGGCGGGCCGCCACTGGGGCGCGCCCGGGTTCGCGAGGTGAAAGTTCAGCGCCGGGGCAGAGGCTCGCGGGGCCGCGGCGCTGCCGATGGGTGGCCGTAAAATATATTTATTTGCTACTCGCGGCTCTTTTGTCTCTTTGCCCCCGGCCCCCCGTCCCCGGCCCGTCGCTGCCCGCTGCCGCCCAGGGCTGCGGCCGCAACGGTTGCGGGCCCCCCCGGCGCGCAGCCCGCGGAGCCGCCGCGGTGCGGGGCACGGTCCCCGGGGCAGCCGCCCCTCGCGGCCCCGCGCCCCGCGGGACAGCGCGGCGGGAGGGCAGCCGCGACCGCCCCGCGCCCCGCCGGCCCGCAAACGAAATCGGGCTGCGCGGGCTCCGGCCGCCGACGGGCACCGCGGGCAGGGGCGCGGGGCAACGCGGGGGCGCAGGCGGCGCGGCCCGGAGGCCGCCACCCCCCTCCCCGCGGGCGGGAGGGCGGCCCGGGGGGACTCGGCTCCCCCTCCGGAGCCGTCCGCGGCGGCGGCCAAATGCGGGTGCCGGCGGAAGGTGCCGAGCCGCGCAGTTCTTGGGGGGCAGCCCGCGGCACCGAACCGGCGGGGCGGCCCGGCCGGCCGCGGGCACCGCCAACTTCGTTGGGCGCCGGGCCGCGGCATCCCCCGCCGGCGGGACGGCAGCGGCGGAGCACGGCGACCCGCGGTCCGCTCCGGCCGGCCCTGCCCTGCCCTGCCTTGCTCTGCCCCGCCGCCGTCGGGCCCGGCGCCCTCCGCTCCCGCGAGTGTCCGCAGCGCTGCCAGCCCCGTCCCCCTTGTCTGGGCTGCGCTTTGTTCCGCGGAGCTGAACCCCCCGCCCGGTTCAGCGGCCCCGCAGGCAGCCCCTCTGCTGGGTACAACGCGCAGGTAACAACACGGCCCTTGGCTTCTATTACTCGGCGCTGCTCGGGTCTGCGCGGTTCGGCGGTCCCACACAGAATTCAAGCTAAACAAACACATACTTTCCCCACTTTTTTTTTCTTTTTCTTTTTTTTTTTTTTTTACAACGACGATTACGGTATAAAATATAACTTGACTTTCTAATGAAAAAGGCTGGTGCGTTTTATTTGTTCCTGTTTACGGTTCGAGATTTCATCTGCACAGTTGTATTTCTCGCTTGAAATAAACCGCTTTGAAACTATCTTCCTTTAATTAATTTAATGTATTTTCGCTGTGCAGCTGGCAGTGTTAGGTGTCTATGAGATTGCCATTTTTCATTAGGATTGTTTAGAAAGCGAACAACAACATAAACAGACTCCTCTTCGAAAGAGGTTCGTTCCCTTTCTTCCTCGAGTACCGCTCCGAGACACTTGGGAAAGAGCAGAAAATGCTGGTTTTAACCGAAGTCAAACCGAGAAGAATCTGTATTACAACATCAAAGAAAAGGAGACGTTACAAAATCGGTGGAGTTACACCACCATCTGTCGTTAAGCTTCGGGACTACAAAAGTTCAGACATACAATAAATCTTAATGAGAGCTGGCAACTTTATTTTTTCTCTTTCGCCTCGAACTCCTGCCGCCTTGACAGAGTGGGTTTCCCGGCGTGATTGGAGACTCCCGAGTGACGGGGAGTAGTTTGCCGATGCCCTTCACAGACGTGTCTCTCCACTGCCGCTTGTCTCACTGTGCCCTGCAAGGCCAAAGGGTTTCTTCTGGCACCTTATGGCCCCAAGCAGTTGCTCATCAAAACACATAGGCACCCACATTTCACACTACTTCTTGGCCTCGGGAGATTGCATTCATAAAAGGAAAGACTAAATTTAAAGAAAATAACTGATATTTATAATAGTAAAACAACAGAACAAAGCCACACAAAAAAAAAAAAAAAACCACCACAAACAAACAAAAATCCCAAAACAAAGAGGGAAAAAAAAACCCAACTAGATCTCTCATATTGCAGCTGTAGGAGTAATTTTAGTCCATTTTGTATATCTTCTGTGATGAGGCATTCTGAAAAGGAATATGTAGAAAACATACCTTGGAATAGTGTCTGTGAAGAAGCTGTGGTGTTCTAATGCAACCTCTGGTTACTCTTAAAACTTTGAGAACTAAACAAATCCTTAGCAGAAGAATAAAGTGATTTTATATCCCCCAGGGTAAACACAGTATCTTCTATGTCCTTGTAAGAGTTCCTCATCAGACTTGAGCTCTTTCTAAATTCTTCAGTTAAAGGGCTTGCAAATGCCCGTTTGCTATAGTTACTGAAGAAACAAGAAGGAAGGAATGTTTTCTTTGGGATTTTCTGAATGTTGGTGTTCCCTGTGTTTCAGAGGCCAATTGCTACTCATGCAAGCAGGGATCCTCATAGAACTCTACCACTAAAAGCGTCAAGTTTATCATTATTTTATCACAGTTCCTTTTTTAAGACAGGTGTGGTTTAGCGAGTATTGATCCAAATGTGTTGCTGGACGGAATGCTTATCATTATAAGCCAACTTTCAGGTTGTTTCACTGTAGAAATTCACGAAACTTTGACTGTGTTCAGCTTGGCAGTTTGGAAGTGCTCAGTCCTTACACTGTAATTAGCACTAGGCTCTCCCAGTACTGTTTGAGGGGAAGAGGGTTGTTAAACACACTCATATAAATCCTGTTTCCCAATCCGATTCCCAGTCTCAGAGAAACTCCATTTCCTTTATGCTACCAGTAGCTGTTGACACTCAGAAGGGAATTTTCACTTTTAGTTTGTGGACATGTCAAAAGAGAGCAACTCATTTCCTCTGAAACTCACTTTTCAGGCTATCTCATAAAATGCAGAATTATGCTACAGGCAATATACACTTTCAGTATTCCTTTGTCTACCATGTTCTTTTCGTGTTACTCAAAACCAAAAAATTACATTTTCTACCTTCTCCGTAGTCAACTAAGTTCTCATAATCAACCAAGCTCTTTGAATCAACATTGAAAGCTAAGGTTTGTGAATTGGTGAAACAGGTGTTTAACATTAATCAGACTGAAATAAATTTTGTGATACTTTCAGCTTTGAGAAATAACTGGGCCATTACAACCAAACACTGATTGGTAAAAATCTTGTGTCCAAAAATTTGCTGATGATTTAACAGTTTGCAATGCCTACAGCTTTATATATCTTTAGTATAGTATCATTTTATTTTTAGTTATTCAATAAACATTATAGCAGTAACCAAATTTAAAAAAAAAAAATCAAATAATAGAGACTTGCTGGGGAAAGGCAAAACAAAACATGGCTCTCAAAGTTGTCTTGCTTGAGTTGGAACAAATGCTGCCCGGAACAGCACTGACCAAAACAAAGGGATTACACTGTGTCAGCCTCATTTCTTTGATGCTGGGAAATAAACTAAACAAAACAAAACAAAAAAGTGGTGCAAATCTTCAAACTCTATTTCTGTATTACAAAACCATGTCAGAATTTTTGAGATTATATTTGACATATATATAAAGACGACCTATACATCTTTCCGGATTCTTTTGCTGTTTTGTGGTCAGGTTTGGATAAATAGGCCATGCTTACTTTTCAGGTCCTGGTCCCCCAGCCACTAGCTGTATATATGAAAGTCTTATTTAGCCAAAGGTGAGGAAAGTTTTAAGATTGCTAAACCTTTTGGTGAGTTTCCAAAGTACAACCCAGGGAGCAGTATCACAAACATATATAAACAAGTAGCTGTGAGTCTCATGAACAGCTCATACTTCTGAAAAGTTTGGCATCTGACCTGTAAGGTGGTACTAAAATTTAGGCATGAAAATCTAAGATTGTAGTCTTTCAAAACCTTGTTTAGCTTCCAGGGAGTTAATGCTGATAAGGTGCCAATAAAATTGCTTATGCTCCTTAGGTACCAGTTCTGAAAATAATAACTGTTACATTCAGGCTGAAGAGCTTGGTGAGTTTCCTCAACATAACCAGTCTCCTAAAACTAGGCATCTTCTGTGCAGCTGAACATTAAAGTGCAATTTGGTCAAATGCCCAGTCACTCCTTAGAGCAACCACTAACCCAGTGCTCCCATTGCCTAGGTAAGCATTCCACCTGCTGGGCTGCACACCCGTGCTTCTCCTGCTGCTCTGGCTGGTCTCCAACTCCTGTTCCTCGGAGGGGCACTACAGCCCTATTCCAGGCCAACCAAGACCAAGTGCTCAGGTCACAGTCCCAGAAGGTGACTGGTGGCCTAGGCCCAAGGAGGGTCTAGAAGCCAATTAGAATCGCATCATAATTTAGTTTTTGTATACCTATATATAAAGACATTGCAGCAACTTACCTTTGCTGTCATGTTTCAAACCATCAGTGAGAACACCTGCAGCTTTTATGAAACCGACCATTGAAACACAGAGCATTTTTAGGGCTCTAAATGGCAAAAGAGCGGGGCATGGCAACTCGGAGAAGGGCAGCAGTAAAGGCAATGTTGTCTCTTCAGCCTTTTCTGCAATTGCTTTGAGCAACTCAGAGGAGTGACTACTATGAATTTCACTCCAAATTTCCATGCTTCCTCAGCCTGACACAAAGGTGGCCCAGATGCCCATCTCAAAGTTATGGACTATATGGGATTGCCAGGTAAGTAAAAAAGCAAGCTCAGCAGTGAAAATGTAGTCCCGAATATAAAACAATGAGTTTTCACAAGTACCATCCCGGTCTGAAGTCCAACTTTTCCTTTTCTATGTTGTGCTCATTTATTTGAATCTTTTCCCTTCATGATTTCCACAGCGTAAAACTTAAGACATAGAGAATCACAGAAATTTTTCATTAAGACTGACAGAAATCTTCCTGACAGGCAAATTTTTCTATTTTATTTGTTCTGTTTCTTCTACTCCACTCTTCCAGCTATAGTACTTTCTCACCTCTCAGAAGAAGGTTGTGTAGAACTGCCTCTGCCGCAAGCTGTGCTCTGGTGAGAAGCTTGAACTGCTGGAGCCTCACTCAGAGCAAACAAGGTGTGTGAGTTGCTAGTGGAGTAAAGAAGTAGAGGAGTAGTAAATGAGTGGGCTTCCTGTGGTAAAGCAGCACAAGGTCTATGATAAACTTGTGCCATTAAATCTTCACAGGGCACACATGAGTGGCCCATGGGTTATGGTTTGCTCTGCCAGAGCAGAAGTTCATCTGCCAGAACCTGAATTCTGTGGAAGAAACAGACAGGGTTCTACTTCACAGAAGAAAATAGAAACAATTCTGTTCTCTTTCACCCTAGATGTAGTTTTCAGCACTGATGTTAAACTATGACTTTGCAATACAAAAAAAGAGCATACATTTATTTTCTAGCTTGTTCTTTTTAAGGCAAAAATACTTACATTTAGGGCAATATATGTAGTAATGAAACAACAGTTACAGCTGTGTCCAGACAATGCTTTTCTTTGGTACGACAGACACACGGACCACATTAAAGATGCAAAATTCCTTTCAGTTTCATGACATTTACACATCTGCAGCAACATTCTGGGAATTCTGGAAATTTTGCCAATATTTAGGATTATGGGACAAAGCTGCCTTTTTAGAAACCATTTCTATGTCATACACACAAATTAGCACGTATTAAGTAGTCATCTTTCCAACCACAAGCACTTGTGTAGAATTCATGGGTTTGGAAATAAATTGAAAGCAGACTGTGGATGTTAACAATATGGTTAGATACAGGAGTTTTATGCTAGTCGAACACTAAATAAACAAGCCCCTTTTTTAGGTTTATTTAAGAAGACTTCAGGACATGACCTTTTGTGTTTTTAAGGCAATAGAGGTACTCCCTTGTAGATATGAATCACAGAGTTCTGTGATTCCGGAGGAGCAAAGTAACTTTGTTTTCCAAATTTGCATAAAACTATATTCAAATAAATGACAAAATAGTACTTGTTTCCTCAGCATTTCACTTTTCACTTTGCTTCAACAGAAAAACCCATTTTTTATTGCTACAGCTACATATGCAATACAGCTAGGAGGAGAATCAGAAAAATTTGGGATGAGGCACCATCTACACAAGTGGATATCATAGCGCTGCACTTTAAGTTGTCAGTTATTTTACTCATTGTGTAAGAATTAAAAATATAAGCAATTCATAAACCCAGTACTTTTTAGGACAAATTATTTTCAAGGAGAAGGATTACTAGAAGTTTAACAATTTTATACCAATTCATTTTAAAAAAAATAATTAAAATACATTATTTTTATTTGCACAGTCTAATTTTTTGGTGGCAGACATATTTTCTTTTCATGATAGCAAACTGCAATTGCATCCAGTTTTAGTAATTCATCATTCCTGATTGCAGTTAAAGGATGGAACTGTGCTAGCTCCTGTGGTCCATATTTCCAAGGACAAGGCTCCAGGTGAAGCTTAATCTAGTATTTGGAAAGTGTGTTGAGACAGATGCTTGAACCGTATGCACCTTTCCACCTTAATCCAACCATCCAGTAATTTGTGTGCCTTTGCTGGAATGCCTTGTCCCAAGAACTTGGCAGCAAGCATTGTAGCCATAGGAGAGAGGTCAACATTTTCTCATCAAATGAATGATTCTTCCATCCATGAGTGTCCTTTATGTGTCAGACTTTCAGAAGTCACACTTTAGGAAAGAAGTCAGCACCTTTTAAAGAAACCAGATTATCAAAAGGTACAGCTGAATGTTGAAAATTTGGTCTTGAAACATACTTAAATAGATGTTGACTTTTAAAAATCTCTTCCAGCTACACACAAAATTCTGGCATTCTTCTTTATTGAAAGTCTGTTGCTGCAGCACCATGCTGCACTACCCAGATGAACAGAAAACCTTTATTTTGGACCTACTCTAAATCTATGTGGAAGACGGGAAAAGCAGTAAGTGCCCATTTGAAGAATTACCTGTACAGCAGATATGTCTGCATGCTTCTTACAGTAATTTATTGAATTTAATATAACAGGTGAACTGGTGCTACTTGCTGTAATAAAGGTTTAAGAGGGATTATTCTAGGAGATAACTGCTAGTTTATTCATGGATTTTAATGGTGGCTGGTCTGGGCCTAATACAAGTATTACATGAAAGCTTACCCAATGCAAGCATTACTAAAAATCTACAGAAAGATTGCTGGTTTCACTGCAACTATGACAAGCTAACTACAAAGCATATGGAGACAAAAAAAAATTAAATAAAAAAGTCCTCAATAAATAGTTACAATAAGTCTGTAAGGTACTTCTTGCATCCTTTATACTGATATGAAATTCAATTCATGTCATAGTAGCCTGTGCATAACAGACTACTTAAAATGTGTAACTGTAGTCTAGAAATTGGAAAATAGTTTGGCATTTCAAAAAATAGAAAGGTGGGGTTTTTTCTTCAAAATTAGGCATTGACTTATTTTTGGGCAGGCATATTTGAAAGGACTTTAAATACTGTGGAGAAACTTTAAAATAGTAGTTAGCCATCAAAACAACCCTGAACAGTTTCTTCACTGTCCTTAACAAATAACTTGCTCAACCCACACTGATACCAGTGGATAAGTAAGCAACTATCCTATGATATTTCAGTATTGAATTAACCCTCATACCAGAACAGATACACTCATTTTGAATAAAATTCAGGTACTGATAGTAAAATAAAAGACCAAATTCAGTACTGTACATCAATGTCAGGGGCCTGAATGCTAAAACAAGTGAAATTGATACTGCTCATTTACATAATGAGCTTGTCTTTATTGTCCCAAAATCTGATGGGAATGTATAATTATGATTGGATTACTAAAATGAATGTTTTAAACTCCTTAGAAAAATGTGGAGCAGGTAAGGAGAAGTAAGAATATAATTAAACAACAGAATTTTAGGCACTTCCTTAGCAACTTATTTTATGAATTACATGATGTCTTTAGGTTTCTTAAGTTGTTAGATGAGACAGGAGATTCATGTTGATCCTTTGAATCCCCACAGTGTCTTTCAACTGAGTATAGGGAATGAGACAAACTAGCCATCAAAACTGAAGACTTATTTTGGCTAATATGTGCTAAAACCACCCACTGAGTAGAAGAGTGGCATCATCATTGTCAAGTTGTGACAAACTGCAAACACTGATATATGCATGTCCTAATGGAGGAACAGGGATTGCCCACTGCAGAATATCAAATTATACTGTTTGGCAGTACCTGTCTGTAGCAATGGAGGGAGGAAGATTGCCTTAAAACTAGGAAGATCGACAGAGGTTAATAACATTCAACACTGCCATTTCTAAAAAAAAAAAAAAAAAAAAAATAAAATTTAATGGGAGGGTTGCTCTTGCCAGCAATAGTTTCCTAACTTAGAGAGTTGCATCCATTATAAGACAGAATTAAGGGACAGTGTCATATATTGAAAATGTGATCACAAAATTAAAAATTACAAAGATAAAGCAAAATTATTTGATCGTAAAATGATGAATAAACAGTTTCAATTTTCAAGCAACAAAAGAGGACGATAAGCAGCAGTTACAACAGCTGGAGAATTTAAAATAAATAGACATAGATAATTGATATTCAAGAGTCTTAAAAGCGTGGGATGAGGTTTTGCTTTAGCATTAATATAGATTTCCAATAAATCTGGGAAAACAAATGAAGTTCCAAAAGAATGGAAGAATGCAAAAGCTCTAACTGTATTTCTAAATGGTAAACAAGACAGCATGGACAGACTTGTCAGATTGATACCAGTCTCAAACAATGAATGAAATACAGGCTAAAGTGATACACGGGGAAAAAGAATGCAAAATGTGCAGAGGATATTTGTTGGGAGGGGCTGAGGGTGAGACAAAAAGCCTGTGTTAGAAAAAACCCATCACTTTTAAAAACCCACAGGGACCAGGACAGATAATCAACTGAACAAAATCCTCAGTGCAAGGCTGTGATCAGAAGAAATGTGTGTCTGCCACTGTAGAGAGATGGTTAAAACCTGGAAAAGGCTCATGGAAGAGGATCAAGAATTCAAACAAATTTGAAAAACGTGTCACAATATCTGCAAGATGTTTTGATAATAGTGGGGTCTTCACTGTAGCAGACAATGTGTAAGAGATTTCAAAGGATGGCATCTGCAGTGAGGCAAATCCAGACTAGAGCACAGAGGGACATTTTTAACAGTAAGATCATTCTGGGCAGTGAGACTATTCTCAAATTATTTCTTACAGGGATTCCCCATCATAATCAATTTTTAAAGCAAGTGTGGAAATTTTCCTAGGAATATACTATTGTAAAATAAAAAATTCAGAAAAATTGCATAGCCTAAGTGGGGTAGGTGTTAAGGCTCCATGATAAAAAAAACCAACCAGTTTTGACTTTCTAGTTTACGAGCAGTGTTGAGTTAGAAATGTCATCACCAGATACTTAACGCCCCATGAGGATAAACAGGACCATGCCTACTCTTCCTTACAGCTACTCTTTCAGGAAATTTAAAAATTCAGGAACAATGCTGTATTGTATGTGGGAAGATGTATTCATAAACAGAAAAGGAATATTTTTAAAATAAGTGTGTTACCATTATGAATATTGAAGATTTCTATGTCAATGACAGTTAACACTTGCAAGTTGAGGATTCTGTTGTACCATGCAGTGTAAAAAGTCTATTTCAATTAGTTTACCATGGATCTTGCAGCACAATTTGAAGACAACAGTAATTTGTAGCCAGGGAACAGACTTAGCCATAGCTGTTGAAGGTATGCATCCTATTACTTGGACACACTCTTTCACTAATTCATGTGGCATGCACCACTTTACTACAGCATGGAAAAATTTAGGGTTCAAAGCTTAGCTGGATTCTGTCATGTAATTATTCTTGATCTTTTATTAATGTGCTGAAGCAAATAGGAAAACACAAGCATAAAAGTACTGACAGTACATTTGCAAGTATTTAGTGGTTTGTTTTGTTAAACAATAGTCTAAGATGTAAAATTTACAGGGTTTGATAGTCCACAAAATATCTGTGTAGCAGTAGTACTGTTGCTTTTGTACTTGACTTCTCTGTAGCACTGCAGATGAAAGGAAAATTTTGCAATGAAACAAAGAATCTAGCCCCTCTAGTTTAACAAAAGGTTGTTCCTCACAAATTAAGATTACAGGTATTAAAGAAATTTACAATTATTTCCTTCTTCCACCCTCCCCCCATTCTCTTATCAGTTGAGAGTGAAAACTTGCATGCTGGGTGCAAAATACTTAATCTGAATAGACTGAGTAATCTCTGTGTTCGTAGTTTTCTTAATTCCTTTTCGCTGTCTTGTCCAAGGAAGACTTTGCAAGGCATAGCTGCATGGGCTATGATGTAATGAGACCTTGTTAGCTAAGCAAGACCAGACCTCAAGCTTAAGCAAAATAAATTCGAATAGAGTCTCTGCCCCTTGACCCTACTATTTTGCAGTCTTTGAACAGTAAAGAAACTTGGAATCTGGTCATAGATGCCAGTGTAAAAATTCCCCTGGCTGAAGGAACTGTCAAATGGTGTAAAACCAGAGGAGCTGGTTCCCACTGCTTTCTCTCTTGTCCAAAAAAAAAAGCATGTTAAGCACAAGAAAGGTTGGGAAATTCAGAGGGAAAATGAACTGTATCTCTATTGTGATGATTTCTGGTCAGAATATGGTCCTTTAGGGACCAAAGTCAGCATCATGAATTACAGTCATATAGAGTTAACAAACTTACTTTATATTGCAACTTCAGCTGAGGAGCAAAGCAAGACAGGACAGAAAAGACTGAGAAAGAAGAAACTGCAGCTAGTTCTGAAAAACCCTTCAGCATTTCCTCTGAGCACATTTTTGAAAAGGAACAAATAGGCACCTCTGTGAAGCTTTTTGCAAAATCTGCATTGTTTGTCAAAAAAGCCCCTCTACAATAAAAAAAAATAAATTACATGTACAAAATATGAACACCTGCAATATACACACATATATATGCATATATACACAATAATACATATATAATAAATAAATCTGAAAAACATTGAAGAAAATAAGGATTTTGAAATGGAAAGAAGCCCATATCATGTATGTAGTATTACTAGTAAGAAGTACAATTAAATTACCCTCTTCTGCCCACTGAAGGTTTCTTCCACTTCTTGTTATTTAACGCTTTCTTTGAGACAATTTGGAGGGATGGCAAATCAGTGAAATCCTGACATTTGCTACAGTCTGCTTACTTTAAAGATAGGACTGGGTATTCCTACTCAGTATACCTGTAAAATCTGTAATTTTGTTCAGGACTTGCTCAAATATCATCTTTGACTAAATACTTTTCTTTCAACCAAATCTTACAGCTTACAATGTTTTTTAACAGAACTGTAAATTTTACAGTTACTTTTCAATTAAAACTCATATTATGAATTTCTTTGGCTGAGAAGTGAGAAAAGATGTTCTAACCAATAATTGGGATTCAGGAGGACTAGTGTTTACTAGTTATGTAACCTACTTTGCAGAAAAGAATATATTTTGAGGAGACTTAATTAGAATTTTTAGAATTGCGAAGCAAATTTAAAGCTATTTTACACAGTCTTTGTATATGCTCCCATAATACATATATTAATACGATAACAGCAACAGGCTAATATAGAACAAAGAAAAGACAATTCATTTTTGCACAAGTTCTTGAATTGGGTGTTCAATACCAAAAGATGGTATTGAGTATACCTTTACATTGAAAGGTCCCTCTTATCAATGAAAATATCCAAATTTATAACTGGTGAAAAGAAGGTGATCACCTTCTTTACTCATGTCCATAGGATTCAGAAATGCATCTTACCAAGTTGTGCCTGAGACTTACATCATTCTCATGGGAAGATGTTTTGAAAGAATCTTCTTCCATCAGCTCAAAACTAAGGCACAAGAGCTGGGCTGTCAAGGCCTACATTTAAAAACAGAACAGTGACTAGAGGAATGGTCATTACCAACACCAGGTAATCAAATCACTCACAAACAGTACAGAGGTTACTATGGCGAATATTTTTAACATAACTAAAAAATCTAAGAACTAGCATTTCAGCCTGTGATTAAGGGAGTGAATCCTTAGTTTTGAGAAGCAATGCTTCTCAAAAAGAGTTGGGGATCAGAGTTCATAGTCATCTGGGTATAATTTCCAAATGTGACACAATGCACAAAATGTCTAATATGAGCTTAATAAATAGGCATCAGAGGAATAATGAATGAAGATAGGTGTCAAGAGTTATTATGCTACTGTTGTATTTAGCACTGATGAAATCATTACTGTAATATTTTGTCCAGTTCTGGGGTCCATGGTTCAGGAATATTGTTGAAGAAGTTCAGAGAGGAGTCACAGGCATGACTTGGGGACTGTTAATCATGCTGCAGGGTAAAAGATTCAAAGAGCTCAATCTGCTTAGTTTATCAGTTGAGAATACTAAAGATTGATTTGGACCTAACCTCTAAGCTGTTACCATGGGGAATTATACAGGTTTGATTATGTACTCTTAAGTCTATCAAATACATGAAATTAGCAACAATATAAGGAGGTAAAATAAAAGTAGTAAAATCTGGAAAAATTCATGCTAGAAATAGAGATGAATATTTTTGCCAGCTGGAGTGAGCGACTTCCTAAGGTCTGTGGCAGATACCTTCTCAATGGCAATCTTTAGATGTTTTTCTAAAAGACACTTTGTAGCTCAGACAGGAATTAATGTAGACAGCCCAAACAGCTTGCTCTATACAGTAATACTTCTGGTTTTATCATCTGCAAAACTTTGAGAAGCCCAGGCTGAAACACTGAGCTTTGGCACTTTGCAGCCATCAGAACAGAGGCCTCCAAATGTGTCTGTACAAAAGCTGTGAGTCTAAGGAATTAAGAGAGTCCTTACTGATAGCATATTATTTTCAGAACAAGGCTTTTACGAGATATTACTCTATTAAAAAAAAAAAAAAGGCCCAAACAAAACAAAAGAAAACAAACAAAAAACCTCAAATGTAAAAGACCCAACAACAAAGAGAAACTCCAGAGAAACTATAGGTATGGTGGCACTAGAAGTTGTTTTACAAACTTTAGACCAGTTTGTTAAGTGTATACTAGTGTATAAAGTACTGATAACTCTATAAGTAAAACCTGGTACTTTCATATTAATTGCCAGCAAAAAACCCTCATAGATAATAATGAGTTGTGTCACTCAGAAATCTTGTGAAATTAGTAACTATTATTATTTGTTTTATACTGGTGACAAATTGAGAGACAGAGAGTGCCCAAGACTGAAGAGGAATTCTGGGACTTGTCTGGAAAAGAAACAGAAGCATTTTGAGACCTGTTCCTGGGCTTTACCAATTTTTTTTTTTTTTTTTTCCTTTACCAGACAAGCTGTAAAGATCCTGGCAGGTGACATTCCTGTTCTTGTGTCAGTATTGATCCAGCGCTGTGTCCAGTGCCAGAAGACACTCTGATGCTGAAAGTGTCATTTCTTTCCAATGACACATAGAAGGTGAAGTCCTGAGTATTTACCCTGTAGTTTATCCTCACTCCACTCATATAAGGAAGAGGCGATATTGATTTTGGTGTCTTGTCAAAGTTCCAACTTGGGGAATCAGTCTGTTCTTACCTAAATTCCTTGAATTTCTATATTGATGATACTTTTCATACACCTTCCTGCAGAAAAGAATACCTGTACTATTACAACAGAAAAGTTTGTAGTATTAAATGAACTAAACTGTGGAGCAATATAATATACTTTCCACTAAACACCATTTTTGTAAAGGACCCTGCTGGAAGTCAATTAATGGTGCATCTCTGATTTTAAAGGGGTACAAATTAAAGCAATTTTTAAAATGATATTTTAACACAAGACTGTTCTGTGCCCCAAATCTATTTTTATGCCTGTTTTTAGAAAATTTAGGAATTGTCTTCATCATACCAAATGTCCATTCCTATAGGTATATTATGGGTAGAAGATGAATTCAAGGATAAATAATGAAAATTACACGCATTAAGCAACCATCAACTTACTGCACTTAGAGCAACAAAAAAATGGACTTTTAACAAGAAAAATCCCCAAGTCCCATCTGTTACTAGCATTGAACAAAATCAACATAAAATGAACCAACATTATTTTGGCCTTTGATCTCTTGGATGCTTTATGACAGAGGTCATAAATCACATAATTATTATCTGATATCAAGACAGCTTGAAGTAACCTCTTACATTCCTAAGGCAGTGAGAGCCTTCATCACAAGTCAAAATCTGCTTGTGTGGAATAAATAACCTTACTGAGGGAAACAAATCCCTTTTGTCTCAGTTTAATCTGGACTTCTGAAAAGTTTTTAGTGGTTCAGAGGTGGAAAACGTCATACTGAAATTCATCAGATCACAGACATTTCCCATTTGTTTCTGGAAGCTGTGATTATGATTTGTAAATCACTTCATCACTTGAGTTCTGGCTACTTTTAATTATAGACTTCTTCCTTCCTTTTGCACCTCTTCATCAGTGGAGGTCAGATCAAGATGGCTCTGCGTTTTGGCTGCTTAGATCCAGGAAAATTTGGAAGGCCTTTAATACTGACATTTCATTTCTGCCATTGATATGAAACAGCCTACATTTGATGAGCTTCAGAAAACACAGAAGAGAAAAGCACACACTTGGATTTTCTTTTCTCCAATAGGCAGTATTGAATAAGACTAGGCTTTGTTTTTTTACCTCCTTGAATAGAAAATTTCCTGGAATACCAGTGCTTCCTTTTTTTTTAATACATTTTAAAAGGTTTACTGTAAATTGCCTAGCAGGAATGATGGGCACATCATGATTAAAACACCTTATTTTTATGTATACAGCAGACAATCATTTGCAGCAAGTGCAATACATATATATTGTGAAAAACAGGCACACAATAGAAGTTCTTTCACAAAAGAAATGTACTTTTCCAAAAGAGTGATGTACCTGAAATACTGTGTAACAAAAATATAGCAGCTAGACTAAGAACATCAGAACCAGGTCACATAGAACCATGACCAATAATTCAGCATTTCGAGTACAAGAACAAGAAAAGAAGACAATACATAAGCTTCATAATGAAAAACATAACAGAATAAACAGAGAAGATTCTTTTTCTGGCAACACTTGGAGCTGAAAGGCAGCTCAAAGGGAGATGGGCCGGGCTTTGTGCACATCCTTGCAGGATTAGGTAGCACATAGAATGGTCTGTGTTTGAAAAACAGGCATATATGACTACTGCACAGGCAGATGGCAGGTCCTGTTTTCAGGCAGGCCTTGCACTAGTTTTCCCACCACTGAAATTAAAAGTTAACAATAAAAACAAATTTAAGAATCAGGAGTTTCTTCTAGTAGCATGCCACTTTCACTTAATGTTAGATTTAACCACTGTTACTATCAAATGCGTCCAAACTGCTTCTTTGCTCCACTTCACTTTTTGTTCTACTTGTCACTATGCCTTAATAGTAGCACTGTTATTTCTGTGCTTTCTAAATTTTGGGCTTATAATAATAAAGATGACTGTTAAAATTTCTGAGAACTTAGCCATAATTTTATGCACAGATATTGTATTAGCTACTCCCATGATGAACACAATCAAGCTGTCCTGTAAGCTGTGCAGAGTGAGCTCCCACATGGACCAGAGCCTTGAGCTAATACAGCAGCACAGGTGCACCTGAAGCTGAGGTGCTGTGCAGTCAGGACCACAATGAAACAACCATTCTCTTTTCTGCAAATACTGCATTTGTCATTGCCTTAGCATTTGCAAGAGATTCTTAAGATCTGAGGAAGGCTCCTATTTCCCTTTTGTTCTGCATGCATGCACAAAAGATAGGGACAGACCCATTCAGTTCACAAAACTCCAGGCTACGAGGAATTGACTGGGAATTATGCATCTGATAACTTGTCTAGTGCACAGGCAATAAAGACCTGCACCGTTCACCATTTTGATAACTGCGACAGCAAAAAGTTAGGACATTTTCTGTGATATTGAAAGCTTAGTTCCACTGATTTAGACAGGTAGTTCTGACACTGGGATCATCGTCACTGCTTCATGACTCAGTTGTTCCTTCCTCATAACAAGGAAAGGGAAAGTCAATGTACAGTATGGCATAGGATCAGTTCTCAACCTCATGCAGAGCTATGACATTATGAAGGAAATGACATATTTGGATATATATATTTTATTATGTAATGAAATTATATAAAAACAAGCTATGCAAATTATGGTATATTATAAAGTTTGTTATAACGAGAAGGAATGGAAAAAAAGACAAAATTTCTGAAAAATTGTACCAGCACTATTACCTAGACAAGACACCAAAGTCCACATTTGACATATCACAACAAATTAGGATGAAAGCCCCTGAAAAAAATCTGCTGCAAAACACAGGAAAATATTATTTAGGAGTAGAGTCATGGGAGAATGCAGCAACAGCAGTTCTGTCATATGTATTAAATATTCTCATCAGGCTAACATTTGCCTGCAACTTCTTCTTGAGTTCCCACAAATCTGCAGAAGTGTGTTTGAAAGTTCTTTATTCTGCAATGCAAGCTATGACAGAAAAAAAAATAAGAAAAAGAAATGTGTACGCAGTCTGTATTTGAGTCTGTGTGATGGTAGATCTCAATGTGGAGTGTGATGCAGAAGAAACACTCAGCTTCATGCCATGCCAGGTTTATGTATTCTTTAAATTGGGGTTGACCTGAACATCAAGTTAAAATAACTTATCTTTTATGTAAGTTGCATTTGGTCTAGCTACGAGTAAAAATAAGACTAAGGGCAGCATTGCCTTCTTAACAAAAAACTTTGGACTCATATATATCTATCTCCTCAATAAACATTTATTTTTAAGCTAAGCTGCAAATATTCAAGAATTTCAGATGACCTCAGACTCCTCTAAAGAAGATAAACCCCAGGGTAGACAGTGTTTCATGAATAGAATAAGTGATCACCTGAAAGCCCAATGTAAAGTCCATAGAAATCAAAAGAAATCTATTGACCTCAGGGAATTTTACATCATGCTCTGGAAGAACTCAGGGAAATAACTCTTCCTGCATATCACTTCATTCATCTGCTCAGGAACTACAACAAACCTACACATTCTGTGACAAGTGAGTCTGTCAAGTGACTCCCACAGCCTTTTTCCCTTTCATCCGGTAAACTCCTTCATTAGTGATAAGCCTCTGTGCCCTGGCATCCATGTACCAGCTGAGGGGAGGAACCTGTTTGTAAACCAGATGCTTTGACATAGCTGGAACTTGGAAGGGAGGCAGCAGCACTTGGCAAACAAACTTGTAATAGGTGCACTTTGCTTGAAATGTTTATAATTTGTTCTTGAAAAATATGCTGAGAAGATGGGCACTAGACATACTCTCAACTTTGAAGTTCAAGTTTGAAGGTGGGGAGCGTGAATACCTCCCAAGGAACATTTGGAAAAAACAACCTGGTGCTCTATAAAGTAAAGAATGTGCTTGAAGAAGTGGAGTAGGAAATGTTACTAAGTCCCATTGTCATGCCATCTGCAGAGAAATTATCAAGGTCCAGAGAAAGGCAGCTTTGTTTATGTAGCAATAGTTAATAGGAAGTCTTCCTAATTTGCTGGTAGATCTTTATTAGGAAGCACACAAGTATACTGAACATCCCTTCGAAACCATGCTGGTACTTTCAATTTAGCAATATACTCAAAGATGAGGCAAATATGTAAGTACAAAGGGAGTCTCATTCGCCGCCTTATGCTTTCTTAAAATTAGACATATAAAGAAGGAATTACTTTGTTCAGCTGAGATTTATGTGTTGACCCACAAAATTCTACTTCCAAGCAAAGATCCTCCCATGGAAAGACCTTGGAGATCCTTCTGGAAAGAGCCTGATCCAGGAGAAAAAAACCCTCAAATGCTCAAAATGTGAAGACTAACCTGAAGGTTTTTTCCCTTTGACAGTCTCGTTGTTCTGAGGACAGAGGAGAACTGCAGGCGTGGAGGGTAACCTGAACAATTTTCTGAAATCAGATGCAGGAAACTTATTGACATTTATATTCTGGCTAAAGAAAAAGTGGGAAAGGCATGGCACTTTTTTGTTTACAATCAAAGAAATTCAACTCAATTAAGATCTCAAGCTTGCAGGGATGCTGCTACGTGAAGGGGAGCTGAGGGAAGTTCAAACCCCTCAGGAATATTCTGTCCATTTCACCTCCTGTCAACTCTATTTCTTTTCCCTCCGTACCTCCCTTTCCTGCTTTGCGATCTTCTCATCCAAGAAGACCTTTCCTTCCTGTAAGTCTGTAACAATAAGTGTGAAGCAGTAAGGACAGAGAGACATGGAGCTTGTGTAGCAAGTGGCTATCCAGACAGCAGACAGTTCCTCAGCAAGGAAGGTGGTTGGTTGTGCAGAGGGAAGGAAGATCTGTCTTTGGGGATGCTGTGAAGCTCTGGAGGCAGGTAGAAGGCAGGGATCTGGCATAGGCAAGGTGAGTTGACTAAGGCTGCCTTGGTGGTCAGAGCAATAAAGGAGTCCAGAGGGCTGTTGGAATATAAGTGGCAGGATCTGGGGTAGAGCAAAGTTGGAAGGCTGGACTGAGGAATGTTTACTGGACCTTGAAATGAAGTTTCAGTGAGGAGAAATAGACTCTTATACTCCAGGAAGAGTCAGTGTGGCTGAAGACTGGGGACCTAAAATCCCACAGAAAAGGTAAAGTGATTTGGGAACCACTGCCTTGGAGTCTAAATCAAAAGATAGGTAAGATGGAAAGAACAAGGAAAGAATACCTAGGGATTAGCGGTTGCATAAAAAGCAAAATAATAATATTAAATTTTTTCTGTGTTAAATTAAGCATGTAATAGTTTCATTGATACCTAGTGGGAATACACGAGTAAAGAGAAATACAAGATACAAAGCCAAAATAGGAAATGGTACATAAAACTGGGAATAATGGATACAGAATAGGAAGGCCTGAAGAAAACAGTGGAAAGAGAAAAGAGAAGCATAATTTTTAAAAGAAGAAACCTGATTTTTAGAAGAAGTGATTTAGATGCAGAAAAAAGGTATTTTGTTGATTATTTTCTGTTGATGGTTTAAATTTATGAAAACATATTTAATACTGATAATGCTTTCGAAGGTTCAACTTAGAATATATTGAAGAAAGTATATTCAGCTTCCTTGGATTAGTAGGCAGCAAGATTTGCATTTAAAATAAGAGTCCAGATCGTGCACCCTCTCAGACAGGGTTAAACTAGACCAGAAAAAATGGCAGGGTCAGGGCCAAGGCAGCTGCCTGCATGCCTGTTATGTCTGTCATTGTTTGTTTTGTCTTTCCAGACTTGTAAGCTCTTCAGGCCTGGAGCACTCCCCATGGGGCCTGGCCAACCTCCACTGCTTTCGGTGGGCACCGAGAAAGGCTTTGTTTGTCCAGTGTTTGGCTCGGAGGAGTCAGGGTCTGACCAAGACTTGTAAGTTATAGATGTAATAGCAGCAAAATATCATATATGGTCACTGAGATATAGCTGTGCTTGAATGTTTTTTTTCTGATATTGTGACTCTGTGCAACCATGAAGTTGCATCCATGTAGAGTAAGACAGAGTTTTGGGGTCTTTGATACCATTATGATTGGTGAATATAATGTAAAGAACCCAGGACAGATGAAAAGGCAGTTTTGAAGCTGTCCTTAAAAGCACATGTGCTCATTTTCACCTAGTTGTGGTGACAGGATGTCTGCTGGCACTATCATCATAGAGCAGCACTCAGAGGATGAGGGGGTCTGGTTACTCTTTTGGTGTACGCAGGTGACTCGCTGTCCTGTTTCTATGTGCCAAGAATAGCAAGTATTACAAGGGCAGAGAAGACATAATTTTAGAGAAACCCTGGCAACACCCACACCTGCACCCTGGCGCTGGTGAACTCTCCATTCACACCTGGCGAAAGGGGCAGTGAACGCGACTCGTCCACGACATCCTTTAGACGGCTCCTCCCTTCCCTCAAAGACCTACTGGCTCCTGCCTGACGGGCCATCGCTGAGTCTGCCCGTCCCGCGGTCCGGCCCCGGGAGCTCCCGCGCGGAACGGGGATGCGCGGGGATGCGCGGGAGTGGGGATGCGGGGGACCGGGGATGCGCAGGGATGCGCGGGAGCGGGGATGCGGGGGACCGGGGATGCGCGGGTATGCGCGGAGCGGGGATGCGGGGGAGCGGGGCTGCGCGGGGATGCGCGGAGCGGGGACCGGGAAGCACGGCGCTCTGGTGCCCCCGCGTGGCTGACGGCGGAGCCGGGGCGAGGGTGGTTCATGACTCCGCGCCGCACTAACGCAGCGCGGTGGGGGTTTGCGAGAGGCACGGGGAAAGATTGTAGGATTCGACAGGACTTAACTGGATTTTTTTTTTTTATGTTAATTGTTTTTGTTGTTTTGGTAGAATAACAGAAGTTTTTTTTTTGTAGAATAACAGAAGTTTCAGGAGCTGCGCTCGCCAGGGCCAGCGCGGGAGGTGCGCGGGGCGGCGGTGGCGGGACGGCCGCTGTGCCGCGGCCGGGGCAGCAGCGCAGGGCATCCACCCCGTGCAGGTGATCCACTGACGGCAGGCGCGCTGGCGGGTGGAGGAAGTTCGGGGCAGCCTGTGGTGCGTGGAGTGCAACAGGCCTAACTTGTCTTCTTTGCCTGCTTTTCTTTTTACAAAGTCCATATTCTTGGGTTTTGTTTTTGTTTTGGGTTTGTTTTGTGGTTGTTTTTGTTTTGGTTTTTGGTTTTTGTTTTTTTTTGGTTTTTTTCCAAACGCTGTATTCTCAGGGCATATTTTTTAGAGTGATTTGGTGCAAGTTTTTTTTTTTTTATTTTTTCTGGCATGGTGCCAGAGCTGAGGAATTGCTTCCAGCATGCTACAAATGCAGAGAATCCTGAGTAAATATCACAGTAAATTTTTACTTCTGGAATTGGAAGTGTCTTGAGGTGAATAAGATCATGCCACCCTATGAGTCTGGAAGCCCTGGGCATAATTCAGGGTGTTAAAGGTGTTAGAATTTGAATTGTTTCTCTCTACTCTGTTTATTGTAGTAAATAATGTCTGAATTAAGTCTGTAAGAGAAACTAGGAGTAGTTATAATGCTTGTAGGAGAAGGGTAAACCCTCATTTTATTATGTATCTGCACAAAGAGTAGGAAAATGTTTTCATAGTGCAGCCACTTACTATTTGGCCCAGCTGTTCCCCTTCCCTCACTGCACTTACCATCTGAGGAACAGTATCAACCCCTTCTTTGCATTTCGGGCATGCAGATAATCCTGTGGACAGCTGGTTAAAGGACTATGAGGCCCTAAATAGTCTTCATTACAAACTCTATTTTCGGACCTTTAGAGTTGAAACTTAAAAGTCTGGGTTCCTACAGCTAAAAGTACATTTCAAGTGTTACTTGCTGTGTGAGAATATTTATAATGTTACGTGTAACTCATGGTTGCCTTTTTTTTTTTTTAATTGTCTTTCTTTTGAGCTGTACTTTGTGACTATGCTCTAAATTTAAGAAAGCACACTGTAATGCTAAATCCAACAGTACAAAGTACTGCTTGTGCATTGGACAACAATCTCAGGCACATTCTTGGTGATTCTTGGTGTGTCCTGCACAGGGACAGGAGTTGGACTCCATGATCCTGATGAGTCCCTTCCAACTCAGCATATTCCATGATTCTATGAAAGTAAAACCTGTGAGTTCAAGAGTGAATTTTGTTTGTGTCTAGGAAATTCTGATCACATTGAAGGCAATGGCAGAAGTTCTAGTGTTTTTGAGAGTGCAAGAATTTCCTGCTATTCTTTGTTTACATAAAACTGCTTGAAGAGAATGACAAACATTGTAGAGTTTCAGAGCTATTCCTAGAAATAAATTGACAAGAAATCCACAGGTATTTTATGTGCCCCGGTGTATTATTTCAACTTATGAATCAGCTTTGGGACTGCAGAAAAAGGTTCTATATTCCTGATCCTAAGGTTAAAGTTAATGTATAGTAGTATAAAGGGTATATACTATCTCAATCCATATATACATCTAGTTTATGAACAAAACCACTTGTTCATAGCAATGGAAAAATGCATAAGAAGTTTCACATGGAAAAAAATTCAAATATTGTAAGTCAAGAAAGAAACACACCAATACCATGTATTGCCTCCAAGTAGGAGATGGGGACCTGTAATATTCCAGAATTTAGTGATGACCCATGTTTCATACCTGAATATCTGCACACTACTTAGAGATGGCATTAGCTGAGTCACTTACTACTTTCAGTTATAGCTCACTCACAGAGAAGGTATATTAGAGAAATCAATAGAGAAATCAATACATTTTACCCAAGTTATCAGATGTGCTCCAGGTGCTTAAGTTGCTAAATAGCATTTGATTCAAATAAAATGTATCTCACATCCTTTCTATTAAACTGAGAGTTGGCATATATTTCCCTTCCCTCCCTCTCCATTCCCAGTTGAGAAGCATTTGCACTCTGGCACCAACTTATGTGGAATTTCAATGTGTTTTTGAAATAAAATTGATTAGCATTTTTCTCCTGAAAAACTGTCTTAGCATCATCCCACAATTACGGGAAATTAGATTATATAAAAAATATTTTTTAGTATATTTCTCAAATAAAGTAATAATGCAGCATAATGAAGGTTGTGCAAGAGATGTCTAGGAGTACTTGGAAAAAAGAAACGGTCAGTGCAGTGGAAAAATGAGGGAACAAAGACTGGATTCCACAGTAAACTGTTTCCATTGGATTTCATCTCTAGATATTACATTGATATTTTATGTGCATACCAATTATGTTCTGTGGGAACACTATGGGGTGAACTAACAGTGCATTGCACATGGATTTTGGCATGAAAATGACAAAAATGGGAGTTAAGTATATAGAAAATTTATCCCTAAATTAGTACGTACTTAACTTATTGACAAAGAAGAACATCAGGAAAGAATTTTAGGAAGATGCATAGATTTTGGTAAAAGTGTTGGTAATGGTCTTATTCTTCAATTCTCTCACAATGGCATTAGCCTTTAATGTAAGACTGATAAGCACTTTTTTGGCAAGCTAGTTCTTATGGTAGATATATGAAAAAAAGCCAAATCCAGGGACTGCATGGTTTCATGGTGATAATGGGATACAGTGCCTCTCACACGTAGGTTAGAATCACACCCTGGTACCCTGTCAGTGAGCTTCCAGGGAAAAGGGAATTTTAGTTATTTCTAAAGCTTGATGAGCATGTCACCAAAGAAACCCACCACTACAATTTGCAGTCAAAATAACCCTCACTGACTGTCTCAGTTTGAGACATTTTCAAGTGATGCAGACCTAAACAGAGTCCTCCCTCAGATTCAATACCCCTGGTTTCTCCAATACAGATAGAAAGACCAAATACACCTGTAAGTGAAAAAAATAACTCTTTACCAGGAAGAGGAGGTTCTAATACTGCAGGTGTAGCTCACCCATGCAGTATGCATTGTATCTGTTTAAACAACCTTGCATCCATGCAGTATAACAAAGTTCCTCAGGGTTTGGTATTCGAACTGGCACTGTTTAACATTTTTGTTGGTGACATGGGATCAAGTGCACCCTCATCAAGTTTATGGATGACACCAAGCTCTGTGGTGCAGTTGACACAGCGTAGGGAAGCGATGCCATCCAGAGGGACCTTGGCAGGCTTGAGAGGGCATCCCATGTGAACCTCATGAAGTTCAACAAAGCCAAGTGCAAGTCTGTGCACCTGAGTCGGGGCAGTTTCAAGCATAAATACAGACTGGGTAGAAAATGGATTGAGAGCAGCCCTAAGGAGAAGCACTTGGAGGAACTGGTTGACAAGAAGTTTGACATGACTCAGCAATGTGCACTTGAAGCCCAGAAAACCAAATGTGTCCTAGACTCCATCAAAAGAGGCATGGCCATCAGGTTGAGAGAGGGTATTCTTCTCTATTCTGCTCTACTAAGACCCCACATGAAGTACTGCGTCCAGCTCTGGGATCCCCAACACAAGAAGGATGTGAACCTGTAGGAGTAAGTCTAGAGGAGGGCCATGAAGATGATCAGAAGGCTGGAGCAGTTCACCTCTCCTATGAAGACAGGTTGAGAGAGTTGGACTTGTACAGCTTGGAGAAAAGAAGGCTTTGGGAAGGTTTTCTAGCAACATTTCAGGACTTAAAAGGGGCCTGCAAGAGCTGGAGATGGACTATTTGCAAAGCATATAGTAATAGGACAAGGGGTAATGGCTTTAAACTGAAAGAAGTTAGGTTTAGATTAGATATTAGGAAGAAATTGTTTACTGTGAGGGTGGTGAGGCACTGGAACTGGTTGCCCAGAAAAGCTGATTCCCCATCCCTGGAAGTGTTCAAAATGTGTTGGATGGGGTTTTGAGCAAGCTGGTCCAGTGGAAGGTGTCCCTGCCCTTGAGGGGGATATTGGAACTAAATGATCTTCGAGGTTCCTTCAAACCCAAATAATTCTATGACTCTATAAATACTCTCAGAATAATCTGTTAGTTAGACCATTGTTGACACAGACAGCCAGCATCACCCAGTATCGTTTTTCAGACACAATCAATGTACATAAGGATTGCATCTTCTGTCTCAGTCTCTTGTGTCAGTCTTGTGTCACTTGTCTCCATGAAGAAGACTAATATAAAGCACAACTTTGGACAGCAGAGTGCTATTGATTCACCCGGACCCAACCAGGACCTCAGAAATATTGACCTAGCACACTCCCTTCAGACCCATTGCCAACCAACCTTATGCCTCTGAAAATATCTCATTTTGAGCTGAGTATCACTGCTGAGAGGACTGAAGAGCATGATTGCACATGCTTTAATTAAAGGTCACAGGTCTGACAGGCTGTGACGTTATCTAATATATAGCTTTTCCTTTAGAGCTGCAGATCACCATTTTGTGAGGCTGTACTTTTTCTGAGTTCTGAGCTCTGTCCCCAGTTCACTGACTCACACTGTTGATGTGACAGACCCAAAGTAGTGATGAAACTGTGAGAATGCAATAGCTCATCTCCTGCTTTTGCCAGGTCACTGCGACTCTTGTCTTTTCACATTTCCTCCTGACTGAACAAGGTTTTTGATAGGCAGCTGGAGTCTCTGATAAGCCAGAGTGAGCAAGCTCTCTAATTCAGGAATGGACAGACTTTCTGCCAGAGCCTATCCCTCTTCACCGAATTTTCTGTCTTCTCCCCACTGAATGAGTGTCCCCATCACTACCACAGTCTCATTGTGGTGGCTCCATCTGCATAAAACCTTGCTTGTCAGACGTCCTGTTCTTCGTTCCCTCAATTCCCCTTACACACATGTGATAACTGAAAAATATTAAAAAAGAGCAAACAGTACAAGCTCGTTTTTTTGCCTTCCAAATCCAAGTTCTAAGTGGAGATAAATTCTCAAAGACAACAATTCAAAGGACACAGAAGAAAGAGGGAGGGGAAGGGCTCTTATTCTTCCCAAGGCCTCTTCCTGGAAAGGGAAATGCCAGGGAAAGGGTGCACTGCAACCAGAACTGGAGTCCATCTGTGGCACAGAAAATGCCAGAAAGATGGTAAGGCAAATAATGACACAAAATACAGAGAACTTTAGTGCAGACCATGCATCCACATGCTGCTGTTGTCCTTTCCAGCTCTTCATTTCAGCATCCCTGGAAAGTCACATCCACCTTGACACTCCCTGGCTCCCATTCTACAAATTTGGGAGCATTTCTTTTGTTATCAGCCTTCAGTGCAAATGCTGTTCTTACTTCTTTTTCCCTTATGACACGTATCCTTTTGACTCCTCCAATCAATCAGTGTCATTCGGTACTATTTTAAGTTTCTGACTTGAAATATGAAATACCACCAAGAGGCTGGGATAATAAACAATTGTGAGATGATCTGCACTGAACCAGGACTAACACGTTTTGAATCCTTCGTTTATTCAAAAATACAGTGTTGGCACTTTTAGGAGCATGGAGATGGTTTATTTCAAGTGTCAAATAATATATTTGCCAAAAAGCCAGGTATATTAAATGTGCTAGATACCTCTGTCACTTAGTTAAGAAAATACACAATTCGATGTAGCAGGTACAGAAAGCCCTTAATTTAGTCTGTCTTCTCTTGTAAATTGTGGAATATAAAAATTCAGAGATATATATATGAAATTAGTGTATTCACTCACATAGTGAGAGGGCCAGCCTTTGTGTCGATATTGGCTTATACCCGGAAATCCTGGGCACAATTTTGCAACAGGTGTACATGTGTACCTTGCCTGGAAGAGTCAATGGCTAATGTGGACGAGCCTTAAATATTTTGTTAAAATACTGTAGAGAAGTCTGCCATCCTGCAGACAAAAGGGTAATTTTGGTTTTCAGAGTAGACACTTTAATAGTTTTCAGGAAAAAGAAATTTCTTTTTTTAAAAAGTTCTGTTTTCCTGTAGAATTAAAATTTTGTTTCTTCTTTCAGTATTTGTCTCAGGTAGAGTACTATTTAAATCACAGAATAAATTCTCAGCAGCATCCACTAGCCATGTTAGTCCATATTTCTTCTTTAGTCCTACAGGTAAGAGCTTTCTATTGAAGTACAGTTAGAAAAATTAGCCATTCCAGTTGCTTTTCATGTGCATACATCAAGCTGTCACTCTAGGAAACAATTCATTGACATGTTGGATCCTGGAAACTTGTCTTTGCTTTTGTTTGCTAGTAGAATACTTCGTTAATTCCAAAGGTTTAGCAAGCACCTTTTTTTTTTTTTTTTCCCTGTCAGAGTTTAATGAATCTGTTCTCATTCTATATGAATAGATGTCTTCTGGTCACTGAGACACAGGACATTGCTTTCACATTCATACATTTTCCCCATGCTAATTATTTGAACTGTTTGATACCCCAAATGTACAAACAGTCATTAGCCTCTGTGAAGTTTGTCAGACTGCACACTGGCATGATTTTTTAAAAGCATTTGGGCATGGTCTGAATGTGTAAAAAAATGTATTCACTTGTTGGGCCTGTTCTGTACTGCATTTCACAGTCATTTTCACTGGCACAAAAGTCAGAGCTGACTTCTGTGAGTAAAGGATCAGGCTATTAAGGAAAAATTTGTATTTGACAAATGGAATACCAGTTTGTATTTTCAGAGTTATCATGACCAAGGTGGGTTTTGTGTTGTTGTTCCTGGTTTGTTTTCTTTTCTTTTTCTATTGCTTAGATTCTTTCCTTAGCAAGATACGGTGCTACCAGCCCTCTCAAACATTCACAAGTCAGATTCCTAGAAGACCAGAAGATTGTCTTGAATACTGTGCATTTTTACTATAGTCTGAAACAAAGACGAAAGACAATTGGAGAAAGGAAAAGAGTGAGAGTCTGTCTTTGTGGCTATATTTATGAAAACCGTTTGAGAGGCAGAGGATCTCTTTTTTGGCCCCTGACCTACCATGTCTTTTGAGTGAATAGTGAAGCACGTGCTGCAGCAGGGACTGCATTTCTTTGCAGGAAGCTGCCCTTTGTGACTGGCCTGTAGGAACATACAGCATCTAGTTTAGCTCTTACTGTGTGTTGCAAAGCTTTGCAATGCAGAGGGGAACAACTTCAGCAGGAAGATCATCCTGTTGAGTGGTGCATCTTCCCCTAAACTGAGGTTTGAATCTTCTGAAGATACTAGGAATGCAGATAAGTGCCTTCAAATTTGTAGGAAACGATTTTGATTTTTAATTTAAATAAATACATTAAAAAAAAAAAAGCACTATTTTTTTCTGCTTACCTCAAGGTACAAGGGGTTTACCAAAATCTTTATGTCTTTGTGCTTGTGATGCACAGTAGTCATCAAGCTGGCTACTGAATTAATTTCTTATAAGATCATTTAACTTCAAAACCTCATATTATACAGGTCACATGTTCTGGTGATATTCAGAAGGGAATTGTCACTTTTAGACAACTAATATCAGTCATTCTTCTATCTATATTTGGTTTGCAGGCTCAGGAAAGTGTGATGGCAGTTATTAACTGCTCTCAAGAAATCCACTTGCAAGATGGATTTATTTCTTGATTAATGATGGAGATTATTCAAGTATTAATTCCAGTTTTTTATATCACAAACTTGATATCATCCTTGTTCTCTCCACCCTTAAAATTACTATGATTACTCTAATTGTTAGAAAGCTATTATTTGATTCAGATTTGCAAAGTAATTATCAGCTAGTAGCACATCTGCCATTTCTTACTAAATTTTGGTATGTATTGTTGTATCTCAATTAACAAAAGATCTACTAACTGAAGCATTGCTGTATGAATTCTAGTAAGGCTTTCAAGCATGACATAAATTTTGTCCTGATTGATTCTGACTCTTACTGTGTGCTGTTTAATTTATTGCTTTGCATTTCAGAATTGTCTGTGAACTCGGTGCTTGATGTTTTATACAACGATTTCTTCATCTGCAGCAGTCAGATGTACATCTAGAGGTTTTAACTGATGGAGTATCCTTTATGACATTATTTTTACTTCTGCTTTGTGAGTTGTATTCTCATTACCTTTTTTCTTTGATTCTGTCACAGGCTACTGGAATTAAACAGAATTACAGGTTTTAATCTCATCTTTGAGTTAGTACTGCTAACATAATGAGATAATGATCTGTACATTTCTAGCTTTTCTGTCATGAATAGGAGGAAGAGTAAAGACAGCCAACATACCAGCTATTAATACTGGAGCATCATTGATGTGCTTTTTACACTAGCTATACTTCTTATATAAAGTTGTTCGACCTGTTACAAAGTTATAAAACATTTAAGGATGAGATTTTGAGCATTTATAAATATGCACAGGTGCTTGTGTGCCCACTCAAACACATAAACACACACACACACACACACACATATACTTCAAATGTTTGCAAACATTTCTGTATTAGATAAACAATCTCAACAGCCTACTACTGAGCTGTTTGAAATATGTCTTCTATTGAAAATATGCTATTAGTTCAGTTCAGGTGCAGCATTGCTTCCTTAACACTGTAAACTCTTCTGGGTTACCAAGTTCAGTTTACATACATTTTCTGTAAAAATACTCTCATGATGTTTTTTAGATGCTATTATCAGACAAATTCTGTTTCAAAGAATCTTCAGGCTTTTCTCAAACTTCTCCAGTCTCCAGATTTAGAACAATCTCTAATTCCAATGGTTTTCCTTTACAACATTTTCTTATTTCAGTGATTTTCCTTGATGGTTTTACACATAAGGATAGTAATGAAAATAGTGCTACAAAGTTCAAAATTAGAAAGGAAATTAATATAATTTCTTGAATCTCCATTTGGGTTGGGAAGAGTGGAATATATGCTGTTTCAATTTCATTTAATGGCTGCCTTAAATGACTATTTAGATATTTTTATTGTCCTTAGTATTTGCATATATTACTGTCATATGAAGAACCCCAGCATGCTGTCTGTATATCAGAATTATTAAATAAATTTCATAAGCCTTGAACAGACTGAATTGTGATCCATAGCTTCAGAATTTTTATGGAAGTGAAACAAAGAAGGATAATATTTTTCTTTTACAAAGGAGCTGTATATCCTAGGCTATAGAAACACTGATTTTTGAATTGTTATCTAGACTTCTTTTTTTTTATTTGCTGACTTTTGAAATAGTAAAGTATTCTAATTATATATTTTTTTATTTTTACATGCTTATTTTTAAAATGGAATTTCATGTTCTGCTATTAATAATTCTGGTCTGAGTGTATTTGGCTAAGTCTAATCTATTTACAGTACAGAAATTCATACATATCTGTGTCTTGGCTTAACCCCAGCCAGCAACCAAGCCCCACACAGCCACTCACTCACTCCCCCATCAGTGGGGTTAGGGAGAGAATCAGAAGGGTAAAGCTAGAAAACTTGTGAGTTGAGATAAAGGCAATTTAAAAGGGATAGCAAAAGCCATACACATAAGCAAAGCAAAACAAGGAATTAATTCACAGTTTCCCATGGGCAGACAGGTGTTCAGCTGTCTACATGAGAGCAGGGCCCCATCACATGTAAGGGTTACTGGGGAAGACAAATGCCATCACTCCAAACATCTCCCCTTTCTTCTTCCACTTTATATATTGAGCATGATATCATATGCTATGGAATATCCTTTTGGTTAGTTGGGGTCACCTGTCATGGCCATATCTCCTCCCTGTTTCCCATACACCCCTTGTCTCCTTACCAGCGTGGCAGTACTAAAAGCAGAACAGGTGTTGGTTCTGTGTAAGCCCTGCTCAGCAGTAAAAAAAAAAAATCTCTATATTATCAACCCTGTGTACAGCACAAATCCAAAACACAGCCCAATACCAGCCACTGAGAAGAAAATTAATTCTATCCCAGCCAAAACCAGCACAACACTAGAAGATTGGAGTATTTGAATTGTTTTGTACAGAATGTGCTTTCCCTTTTAGACTTTCTGTGGAATTGGCTTCTACAACAGCAAACTGCTTGAATTACATGTTAAATCTGTTTATTTAGGGTGAAATTTCTATTTCTCATGTACAAAATTCTGTTATGTCACTAGAGTAGCTATTTGGAAGCAGAACTATGCTCTTCTGGGCATGGAGAGTGAGGCAGCTTTTGTTACAAGTTAGGTGGGCCTATATTCCCCCTCTAGTTGCAAAATTAACTATATACAGACTGATACATAGGGGTTTCTTTTTCTATTATTATTTATTCTGGTTTTTTTCTGTCATATCTTTAGTAAAACTTTCTCTTACACCCATTTGGGTATCATGGAAACATGAAAACACTTTTCCAGTGAGCAGATTGATGTCTTTCTTCTTACTAAAGAGAGTGTGGAAGAAGCTGCTCTGTTGCAGCTTGCTGCTTAAAAAGGCAAATCTCTCAAGCTCCAAAACAAAACCAATACTTTGTAACATAAGCCTATTCTTATGCTGGTTTTTTCACTTAAGTCCAAATTTATTTGATTATTTTTGCTGGTGCTGAGGTTTCCACCATTATTTTTCTACTCCTTCCCTTGAAGACATGCAGCCATTTAAACATCCAGCCATCCTGGCACTTTGTCTTGTTTCTACCTGATCAGATGTTCATTTTCAGCTCTAGACCTTAGACACACTAATACTTCACAAGTGTAAGGTAAAACCACACATTGTCTTCAAAGGCCCCAAGTAGGTAAGGTCTATATGCTGAAATCACATGACTAAAATGAATGTTAAAATAGTTAAGTAAAAATTATAAGTATTGAAATCTCCAAAGGGATTTTGAATAGCTGACAACTCTATCTGGAGGCAAGAACTTTCCAGGAACAAGTGCTTTAACTGAGACTTTTCTTGCTGAGCTTTGAGGTTGAGTCAAGGTTACTGTAGGTTGTGCTAAGAAATCTGTCAGACTCACAGGAAAATTACTGCAACAGGGTCTTATGATCTCAGGAGAGTCTGACCTCCAACTTTTTTTCAACCACATCATCTATGCCAACATGTCATGGAGGCCAGGTGGTACATGGCAACTACGGTGGCTTTCAGCCATTTCAGGTAGCTCTTCCTAGGCACTCTTCACCTGCTGAGCCGCACCTTGTCAGGAGTCTGTATTGGCAAAAAGGTTCAGAACTTCATTTATGGTACAAAAATTGTGTAGTGTGATCAATGTTCACAGTATCCATTTGGCATGACACTACCCCTTATTAACACAGAGAGAACTAAATTTGTGATTATCACTATTTGGTGTATAATATAGATTAGGAATGTTACAATTTTTTCATAGTTTCAACATATACTGATCAAATCATACCACCCGTGGAAGATCGTAGTTAAAAATTACACGTCAAAGAAATTCAAAGATTTGAATACAGGAGGGCACATTTAAATCATTCAGCCATATCTGTGTCCTCTGTTGATTCTGTATGGTTTCTGTGGGATTGGGGCATTTTCAAAATCTCCTTTCTCCTTTCCAATTACACCAACTCTCCAAGAAGCTTTGAGTGTTTTCTTTTTTCTTTTTTTTCCCTCATGGTGTCACTACAGCCCAAACCTGACAAATCCTCCTGCATCCATATACACAAGCCTCAGCACACTGGATGAAGTATTCGTGTTCTGCTGCCTCCAAAGGTTGTCTTCCATGGCTCGGAACTCAGAGAGTACAAGAAACAGATGACTGTTGGGTGAGCAAAAGTCAGTGTGCATAGGTTTCAGTGGCTGTAGGGGCCTGGAAGCTTCTTTTTCTACAAAGCTTTGTGCCTCTGGAGAGTGGTTATTTGCAATATGAAAGGGGACAAGTCTCAGAGTCAGGAGTTTGCTGGGCAGCAAATGTATCAGAAATTAAACTGCATACTCACTTTCTGTGCTTAACAGACAGATAAATGTTCTTAAGCTTTTGGAATAAATATTTGAATAATCTGGTGAAATTCAACTTCAAAGGCAGTGTTATTGTCTGGCTTATAATTATTACCTGTATAATGTTGTGAATAAAAAGTTCTCATGTTCAGGCCTAGTTCTCTTACTGCTCATCATTAAGATACAGTTTATTGAAAATGTTAGCAAATGTATGGTCCAAAATTTTATTTAGTGCAGAAAGAAAAGAAGACCAATTGGCAGGTTTTATTTGTGAGAGCATACGTGACCTCCATTCCAGCTATTTATGTCATACACTGGCATTGCATCTGTGGGCTCCCAAAGTAGATCTGCTGTAAAAAGATGACCTCTGCCTTATTTATGGACATAATAGAGGACAATAGTCAACATGCTGAAATTCTGAATTCCTGACATTTTTATCAACTCCAGTAATACACTTCAGCTGGAAAATGCTGATGTTGTCAACAGGCAGTTTTTAGATATTGTGTTCTTGCTGGAGTTTCTGTAATTTGACATCCATAACTGTTGGTTTTATTTCTAAGGGAGTCTCTTACACTGTAAGTACTACCTCAGACAATCCTATACAAGCATGTAATTAATCCATTCAATTTTCAACAACATTTCTGTCTTCTCATTAAGTGGTAATTTCCTATATCAGAAATCTAAGGTCTTTTCTAATTGGATGATTATATTTCAAGATCAGAAATATACTTATTTTTATATGCTAAGTAGATTTAGGGTTTTGGAATTCAGGAAAAATACACAACTTGATATGTTTCTTACTGCCTTTAAATTTTTACTTGAAGTTTTTTGCAAGTTAGTGCTTTGACCTTTTCATCACAAAATTACATGCTAACCCTACCCCTTCAGCTGAAAAGAAACCCAAAAGAACCCCATTATTAAGATTCCAATGTCAAGTTTTCAGAGACTAGGGTGAAAAATTGGCATCTTGCCTAAATAGTGTATTCATAACTTTGCCTTTACCTCAGCTGAAGGCATTAAAATATTGCCTTTAATTGTATGAAAAATCTGGTGTTGTCTTGCCATATTTAATATCCAAGGTAGATTCTGGATCTAGTTTTGTAGATTAATTAGAATAATGTAATGAGAAAATTCTGGGCATTCTTTCCTTAAAACTCCTTTGGGGATTATAGAAAGAGATACTGTTGTCTATTTTATGGCAGTTGCAGCTTGTCTTGAAGAGACGGATTCACTCTTTCATCTGCTGTAGAATTTCTGGACAAGTTACCAAAATCAAACTTATCACAAGTGGTCAGTTGTTTTCTTTCTGCCTGGGGTCTTGGAAATATTCTAAATACTCAAAACTGAAAGCCAGGGGAATGGGAGCTGGGCTGCTGGGCTTTGAACACAAAAAATGCTACACAGTGATTTCACAAACATAATGTCCAAAGTGAACATGTACATTTGACCTCAAACTTTTAGACCTGTGTTTCAAGATGTTCCTCATCTCTCAGGTTAATTTGAAATTAAATTATATTACGATTTTGAAGGATAATAATAAAATAGTGATTGGGTAACTTTGTCTTCAGAGCAGTGTTTGAACTATGCACAGTAACAAAGTGACAGACACCCACTGAATGGTGAGGACAAAATAAATAGTTGCTTACTACATGGAAAGGATCCTCCTCCACTGCAGCATGCAAATATACTGTACAAAGAAACAAAAAGTTAAAACACATCGCAAAAAACCCCAAACATAAAAATGCATACTGACAGCTACATAATCAGAGTGGAAATACCTAAGATGGGAGTTCTCAGGCTATGGTATGTGTATCACCAATGGTATGAAAACTATTTCGAAGTGGTCTTCAAATAAAATGTGAGCATCTGAACGGAAGAATGTCTCCTCCTTCATACGAGTTCCTATTATTGCATTCCCACAGGAAACTGGGGTGAAGATCTGGAAGCATGTATATAGTTTGGTACATGTCACATTTCCACCATTGTCACTAACCTGTAAAATACAATTCTTTTTCCAAAGCAAACTAAAATGGTTGCTTCAAGCTTAAGGGATGACCTGTTGAGTGGTAGGTCACATTAACTCAAGCAAAGTGTCAGGCTACACTTACTCCCCTCCTCCAACTCTTAATTAGCCGGGAAGATGCAGTCAAATGACATTGTGTCATTCTAGGAGTATCCTCAGGTGCACTTCATAAGCTTTTGCCAAGTAAGTTAATGGAGCCAGTGAGAACACACAGGAGTAACTTGCTCTCTGTGTAATTTTAAAGTAATCTGCTGACAGCTAAAGAACTGTGAATGTTAAGTTCTATTCCAGACATTCCAGTACACAAACTATAGCAGGCAGGGACTTTTGCCACCTGCCACTAATCAAACCTACCCTGACTTTTCTTATCCCTAGCTTTCATTCTCATTTGGTTATAATTGCCTGGCATTCACAATTTGTATTCCTTGAACTCCTCATAGCTCTTTGATCAACACACCTGAGCATCTTGTCCCAGCCCCAGTTACGTCTGTTGTTTCCTTGTTGTAAGCTGGTCTGCCCATCTGGCCAGCCCCCACACTCCACCTTCCTCACCTTTGTCCAGGTCTCAAGTTTTGCCCATATGCAAGGCCATTTCGTGACCAAGGCACAGCAGTGTCTTAATCTATATTTTCAGTGAGCAAGTATTTCAGAGGAAGTATTTCTGAAATTTTATAATTTAGCATAGCTGGGTTTTTCCACCATAATGCTTGCTACACTTCCCCAGTTAAAAGTTTGTGCTACGATGAGATTGCTGGATAGATACATACATTTTAAAAGTATATTTAATTGAGCACTTTATATCATCATATGCTCTGTAGTTATGTGAACAACCATGTACGTAAGTACGACTATGTAAACCAAAATTGTATGTATAAGATCAAGCAATTTGCATAGGTGACATTATCTGAAAAATGGGAATTTCTTAAATTGATTTTACCTAACTAATGGGTAAATTCACAATTAGTCATACTGTCATTAGCTAACCACATAAGTAGGTTAATTAATATGTGACCATGCATTTAATAACCCGATCTGAACTTAAAAATACATTATAGATAATACTGCAATCCTATTTCACTTGGAATATTTATTAATTTGAACAATTATTCAAACAAGTATCCAACTTAACTGCTAAAGATATATAAATGTACAAAGATTTTTTTGATCAATACAATGTGTCAGAATTAATAGTCCCAAATGAGACATAACCAGTGTAAAATATTTAATTAGGAAGAATAATTCAATATTTTTCAGTATGGGAGATGGCAAGTAGCATTTCAAAAACATTCTCAACTGACAAAGGAAAAATGTATTAATGCTTCCTACTCAATATAATATAAAAGTAAATATAATAATAAAGTAAGTATATGTGTACCCATTTGAATGCATAGTCATAGACATATTTATTTGTATAAATTTGAATCCAATTGAGAAATAGTATACAGTAACATGATTAATACAGGACAATTTAAAATAACTTTCATTGGGCAGTCAGTGCTAATGGATTTATTTTTATACTGAGGTAATCTATGCATGGCTGTTGACTAGCAGAATTATTAAAAGCACTATTCATTATTATGGTTTCAAGGCTAATACACTTAAGTGGTAATCATGGATAAACACTGGCTTATATGAGTAAGCAAGCTCTTCTGCTGCCTTTAAACATATACAAAAGTTCAAAACTGTGCAATATATATTAATGCGTTGTATCTTGACAGAGTCCCAAGCTGCCTGCGAAGTCACTGCACTTCAAATACTTTCTGGTACTTACAGATGTGTCTGAATGCTTCACTTTGCTGCTCATTTTCAGAAGACAATAGAAGTGAATTAGGGTAACCCTGCTGAATATTTAAGAAAATATTCTGCTGCATAACTGAAGTGGCAGGAGATCCATAAAACCAGTGTCCAGTAATGCTATGTGGTTTATCACTCTGTAGTTGAGGTAAAAACTTCCCCGTGGTTAAATCACTGCTCACATTCCATTTTTGGTATTCATGCACAAATGGCAATCTGTAAGCATACAACATTTTCCACAGTGGATCCAGAAAATAAGGTGTGTGGTAAAGCCAATTTGGTACTGGGCAGGAGGGATATTGTCCCCATGGCATGAAATAATTCACAGCAAGGCAGTGCTCTAGCTCCTTTTGATGCCCTCGCCTTCGTGACCTTCGATGTTGCCTGAAGTCCCCATGAACAAAGTCATTTAAATTTGATGGGTGAATACTCCAGTAGTTTCCTTTGCCGTCCTCACATCTTCCCACCTTGATGAAACAATCATTTAGTGAAAGGTTGTGCCTTATACTGTTCCTCCAGCCTCGACCTTTGTTCCTGTAGAAGGGAAAGTTGTCTTCAATATATTTGTAGATAGCAGCTAAATTCAGTTTATTTGTAGGGGAAGAAAGAATTGCCTTTGCAATCAAGGCTATGTAAGATAGAGGTGGTTTTTCCAGAAATCTTCCTTCATCCACAGTCACTGGAGGACCCTTTTTAGCAAGTACATGAGAGCTGAGAATTCGGGGTGCAATCCTGTGAACCAGTTTTCCTTCTTCTTTTTCTCCTACTGTACAGATGTCTAGGCTTCCTTCACTGTTTTTGGAAAAGTCTTCACTCATTATAGCAGCATGAAACCTAGCATTTATTTTAGGTGTTCTGATATTTTACTGCAAGCAACCAGTTGAATAATTGGTCCACTGAATATAATCAGCAGGACAAATTAAAGTTGGACTTTAAATGTGCTGTTCTCATGTATCAAGATTCCTATTTTATACTCTTATGTCAACATCCTTAACAATGAAAACTGAACAGCCTATGTTTACAAAAGTCAAGGTGCAAGTGGTAGCTGAATGAGAAAAAATGCAAAATAATTATACTAAGTACGAAGATAAACAGACCATGACGTTAGCCTCTCACTTTGTTATAATCTGAGAAAACACCCTTCAGTGTTCCCCATTGAAACATAATGATTAATGAGAAATTGATGGCAGCTAGACAGAGTTGTGAAAGGATTAGACCCTCCAGTGATATGCAGAACAAACTGAAACCAACATGTTGGTTCCTGTGTTCTACACTTAATCAAACATGTTGTATCCAGTACAATAAACATTTGTTTTACGTGCTAATAGAAAGTACAGTGTGCAAGTGTTTTATAGCTACCTATTCTTGGTGACATTGAATTAAAACAAAAAACCAAAACCAAAACCAAACCAAACCAAAAAAAAAAAAAAAACGAAACACCAAACCAATCCCAAAAAACTCAAACACAAATTGCTCCCCTTTGTTTCACATTAACTCTCTGATCCCAATTGTGCAACTAGCTTTCATGCTGAGTATGCATGTGACCAATCCTACTGACCTAAGAAACCACTTGAGGGAGCAAGTACCACTCAGAGACAGAGAGTGCTGTGCTCTGGCACCCTCAAAGCACAAACTGTTGCTTGAACTTTAACATGGCCTTCAGCCTCCTGAGGTCTCACACTGTTAAGGAAAAGACAGTTATCTCGCCTTGGAAAAGGTTGCCCAGAGAAGCTGTGGGTGTTCCATCGCCATAGGTAATCAAGGCCAGGTTAGATTCGGCTTGGAGCAACCTGGTCTGGTGGAAGGTGTCCCTGCCCATGAGAGAGGGGTTAGAACAAGATGATCTTTCAGATCCCTTCCAACCCAAATCTTTCTATGATTCTATGATCTCAAGAGATTAGTCTAGGAAAGTAATTAAATAGGTTGAAATGTATTCTAAAGCAAATCAAAATGACACGGTAGAAGCTTTGAAAAGAGTAAGTATTGTCTTCCTTTGGGTCACTTTTGATGGTCAAAGTATGTATTCACAAATGAGATCTGTGTTTTGAGGCATCAACAATGTCATCAAAGATTTAATTTGATGAAGCTGAAGTTGATGCTGTTGTTCAGGCACTTAGGGGCTTTGAAAATATCCCCTCAGATGCCCATTCAAAGTGAGAGAGAGAGAGAGACTAGGGTATCCATTAAAATGATTCCATTCCTCCTGAGCTTGACATTCACATCCTGATGGATCATCTTGATTGGGTACTTGTAAGCCTTGTCTCAGGTTTCCAAATCTGCCAACCTATGTTTCAGTTGGTAGCCACAATATTTTTAGATCAGAAAACAAGATTCATAATGCAAAACTGTAGTTTCCACGGGTTATCTAGCATTTCTGTGCCAGGGCAGGATTGCCACCTGCTTTCATGCAAGATTTAATAGACCAATTTTATAGTAATCATTGTGAATGGGATGTACCTGGTATTTTAACAGCCTTGGATGTTCAAAAATCCTAGTGATGACATGATGAGCTATTTAACTGTTTTTCCTAGGTCTTGAGACTCAGCAATCACCTCTTATGAAGACATTCATTTGACCTGCTCTATCCCTACCAGAAATTCCCTGCCTGAAACATCCCAAAGTTGCCATCATCTTTCTGTTACTCGTAGTTTTTCATAACCTTCTAATGACAAATTTACCCATTTTGTTCTCAACCTCTCTTATTTGCAGCTGAACAGTTGCCAAGTTGTAGCAGAAATTATTGAGATTAGCTCTGAAATGTGTGATCTTGAACTCTAGACTATTTATTACAATCATCCCATTTCTGTTGCTGCAACTGTAAGCAGGTCATGCCTAAAGGGGTTCCTACAATAATAACATCAAAAGTATGATTTCAATTCATAATACTGGATTCGCTGTAGATTATTAGGTTATTTCTACTGAGATTTGTGTTTTTTTGGAACACTGCAGTTGTGGAGTGGAGAACAAATACTGCTCACTGTGACAAGGACTTTGTGTACTTTTCCTTGTATCTCCAACAAAGAAACACAGAATCAACCACCTGCTGCTATATTAGTAGTGACTTTGTAAATTGAGAGGATTTTAAAGGACAAGGCACAGAACTTATACTTTGAGTGCCTACAAATATCCAAATTAAATTAAGGAAAAAATATTATTAAAGTTTTCAATTTTAAGGACAGCTTTTCAGAAACTGAGGAAACTGAGTTTATTAAACGGTTCTGAAGAATTCAGAAATTTAAATGTAAATAGCCAAAAGTCAAAAGCATGAAACTTGAACTCAAATTCTAAGCAAGAAAAATTGTGTTGAAAAAGGCTCCATACCTGAACAGATGAACAGTTCTTTCAAAAAGTAAAAGAATATTCTACAGGGAATGATAGATAAAAAGATGAGCAAAAAAAGCTGCATTTTGAAGAACTGAAAGCCCTGATTGCCAAGATTTTTTTTTTTATTTTTTTTTTCAGATATGCCTTCAAGGAAAATATTAATCCCATACTTCTGGGCCTCTTGCTTGTTCCTCCTTTCTCCATGTTATTTCAGGGGTTAACTTTTATTTTCCTCTGAGTCTTATCATTAAAGGTGAAAATCTCTCTTTCTCAAATCAAGGTTCCTTCTATAAAAGTCAAACAAATTCCCTGTTTTATCTTTATTCTTTGTGAGAACCCTCTTGTCTGAAGTGACTGCTAAGCTTTTGCATTAGAGGGAGAACATCTTTCATTAGCTCAATGTCTAGTTTTATCTAAAAAGCAGAATGGAAGGTAGAGAAAATATACTGTCTTCTCTTACTATGCAGACTTTTTTCAATCTAGGGAAGCAGATTCCTTTTCAAATATCCACACACACCCTAATAAAGCAGCATTTTTGTTGTTTCATTCTCTACAGAGCTGCTAAAACCTTAGAAATCTGAGATTTCTTACAAAGCACCATAGCAAAGAAGAGACTAGCTTTATCATCCAGACTAGTTAAATAGTTTATCCTGCAGATTTGTCAATAAGTGAAATATTATTGAAAATATGAATGAGGATACCAAAGTATTTGGAAATTCTATTCCAGTAATGTAATCTTTTCTGAATTTTCACTGTGCAGGGATTATTTTTACCTCTGTTTCTCTTTGGACCTCTGTCATCAATTTAGGTTAAACAGAGTTTTGTCAGTGACTTAGCTGTGATTGTTTGGATCCAGGCTATGCCCTTACAGTAATTCTAATGTTTCTTTTTCTGTACATGTATTTACAAAGCCTGCCATTTTTCTGCTTGGCACTGTGAAATCAACCACAAGTTTTAAATAGTGATCCAGTTTCTACTTTGGGTTACAGAGTAGATCACTTACAGTCATAGGACAAAGTTTTGTTAAAAAGTCTGACAGTGCATACAACCTGTAACTAAGAGCAGAAAACCATCAAGGGCAGCTTTTGTCCTCACTCAGCCTTTATTAATGATATTTAACTACAATATTATAGAATCTAGAAAGAAAATATTGTTCAAATGAAACTATGTTTTCTTCCTTAGGTCTACATACTTTAAGAATGAACTACTGTTTAAAAATACCTCTTGCAATATGCCATCAATGTTTTTTTTCTAAAGTATGTAACTTTTAAAATATTTCTTCTACCTCTAGTTCAGCAGTTTTGGCCATTCAACAGTCAGCTAGAATAGTGGTCTCTGCAAGGAGAAAATCTATTTCTTTAATAGCAATACAACAAGTAATATACTATCATTTGAAGAAGTGCAGTTTTCTAGGGCACAGAGGAATACACTGTTAGGAAGTAAAGTGGAACCAGATTTTATACTAACCATCTTTAATCCATTCTTAAGACATAACTGTTTTTCAGTTGACAAAGAAAGGTATAGTCTCTTTCCTTCCAGTTAAGGCAAAGAAAGATCAACTCATCAGTTCTAATAATAGATATGAAAAAAACCATAGGCAGGGGCAAGTATTTGTCAATTGAAAGTCTATTTGATTGTAGTTTTTGTTGCTCTGCTGTGTATTTAATTAACATGTTTAATTCTGTGAGGTTTTTCACTGTAATGTTTACTGTGCTAGTCAATAAAGCAGCTACCCCATATAGAGGTGTCTTATTTTCTACACTTTCTTACTCAATTCTACCTATTGTGTCTGCTGTTACTTAAACATTTGTCTTGATTCAACTCTTTATTTTGATGTGTTCAAAACCAGTAAGGAATGGGACTTTAAAAAAAAAGTCATTAAAGAAGTCCCATTAAAATGTTCTAAAATTACGTGCTGCTGTTACACTTTGAAAGGAAATAGTTACTCTGCTGTCTGGTTTAGGTATTTTAGGGGACCAGTTTGCAAGATGCAGAGAACAAATGATATTATTTTTCATTATCATATTTTCACAGTGTTAATTCAATCCTTACACGTGTAACTGGTGTAACTGTGCTCGAATTGGTCTAACTTTATATACAAGTCTGATAAAGTATGTGTACTGTTAGGAAAAGTTTAACTCAGTGCAAACTGTCCAAACTAGACCTAAATCATGTGGAGAACAGACATAAACCTTTACCCTTCTGCACTGAAGAAGGTGAATCTTGGGGACAGGAAACTGTTTTCAACAAGAGCGTAGTTTTCCTCTGTTCTCAGCTATGCTTGTTGGTCTCCATCCTTACAACCACTGGTATTTCTTTCTTGTACAAAGGCAGAATCTTTTGCCTCTTTCATAATGTTTACTTCTTATACAACATTTTTCTGTTTCCTATTTTAACTGCCCTTAGTAAGTACACACTCGTTCTCTAACTAGATAATGGCATGAGACTGAAGCCTTTGTTGTTCACTGGTAGCACTTAGACTAAGCTAACAAATAACCCTCTACTTCACATCTATCTTGCTTCTTTACACCCAGGGAAGAAGTAGAAGATTTGAACTCAATGAATGGCGACACAGTTACAGATGCACAGAATAACATGAGTTAATTAATGTCACTGACAATATTTGATTTAAACAAAAAATGTCTTTGAATATGTCTTTGTTTTCAGAACATCCTACAGTGTATATCCTTCTTTCCCATGGCATGACAGCATACAGTGATTTATTTGGTAGCTTGGCAAGAATGTCTAACCTAATACCTACTGAAGCCAATGGAAATGTTCACCTTAACTGAACTAGTGTCATAATGGGCCAAGACAAATCTCTGTTTGATGTGAACAAGCATTAAGAAAAGAAAAATTACAACAAAAATAATCAACAGATCAAACCCCTCTTTAACTAGACTTTAACCTATTTTCATGCAGTTTAGTGGCAATACTAGTTTCCACGGGTTTTCTTGATTTAGTTTTCTCCTTCCATTTTCAACTAGAAATGAATCTGTTCTCAAAGCTTGCCTTGGTCTGAGATGTGCCCAAGTGCAGCTGAACAGCAGCCCTCCTCTTGCCTGCACCTCTTACCTCTGTATCCCACAACAATCCACTGGGGAAATTAGCTTCCCATTCACATTTGTCTGTTCAGCTTTTTGTAAGAAATATACAGAATGAAAAAGGGGAAACAGCTTTTCACAGAAACAGGTGTAACCACTAAATTAACAGTATCATGTTTGCATAATTACTGCAGTAATATTTTCTTAGATTATGTTGACAGAAGAAATTGAGTTGCCATTAGAGCAAGAAGCCTCATTTTCCAAGCTGTACCTAATTCACACAGTACAAAGTCAAAATGTACATGCAGCAAATCAGTTCTCAGCTCTGTCAGAGCCACAAGTGGAAGCAGGCAGAATGGTGCTTCTGGAGTCCCACTGAGAAAAACTTTGGACTCTTATGTGGAGTAAGTTCTGAAGAACTCACTCCTTTCTTAGACACTCAGGAATACACGACTGGGAAGCACTACCACCTGTCTTTAAGTAAGAAGTCTTGAATGCTTTTACAGTTGGCCCTTTTTGACAAATACAGCTTTGTACAGCATGCGCTCAAAATAAATAATGTCCCTGGAGCGTACAGGTTATGTAGTTTGCTGTAGAAAGATACTTTTGTAAATCTTTCTTGATATGCCATTGTCTCAAAGTATTATGTATTAGGGAATTAGGAATGTTTTTACAATAGCAGGTGGGATGGCTATTGCAGAGTTAAGATAGAGAAGCATGGTAAGATCTGGAGATGATCTCATGGTGTGGGAGGATGCCTGATTGAAAAGACAATTCATGGTAAGATGTGGTTTACCTTATAATCTGGTAATAGACATACCCAGTCAGTGCTGAAGTTCCTATAAGTGAAACTATAGCAAGAGGGGAAAGGATTCAAAGTGTCCTGAACGAAGAATTAGGTTTCTAACATGCTCTGAGATCTGTGGTCATGCCACTAATGCTGTCAGTCTCTGTCATGGCTGATTTCAAGATAGCCTTGCTTTATTTCTTAGCTCGTACTGTTCAATTAGATTATAGCGTAGGGTTACCCGTTGAGACAAATGGATGGAAAGGAAGAGAGGTGAAATAGTATGATAGAAAAGGGTGACATTTTGAGTTCAAGATCTTTGTTCTTTAAAGATGGAATCTTTCCATGCATGGAATGCCATAAAAGTAAAAATGAAATGCTAACTGACTGATTTAGAAGCCACTGTTTCATTTCATATCATGTGAAGATGTCCTGCACAAAGGTTGAACACCCTTTAAGAAGTGCAATATGTTTCTTTCTCCTGTTTATAGCTGTGTGGTACAGATTTGTGTTTCAGAGTTGGCTGGATAAGTTATTTCCTTCAGTTGCTTTTCTCTCTGTTTGGCTGGATGATGCTGAATGCAGGCTAGCATTAGATTATTTCATCGTCCAATTAGTGTTGAATTCAGACATATTTACAATGGTGCATTACAAGTTCATCTCCAGTGTACTCACCTCAATGTTTTATAGTATTTCTGGTTGATTTCAGTTGTGATGGCCAACCCTAAGCTAGAAAAAGCTGTCCTAGTATCTGGCCCACTGAGTCAGCATGGTATAATGCCAAGGCAGAATGTGACATTGCATTTTTATATCTGAAAACACTGTAAAAATGGACTTGAAAATATATAAAGGAAAATTTTACAATATAGAAACTATTTATCCTATGAAGTGTACATCCTGATCAGAGACAAATAGCTCCTCATTCATGCAATGTAATGAATTTGTTGTGCAACATAAACTGATCATCTAAAAATAGCTCTATTTGTGCAATTTAACAGTGCAAAGAAGTCAGTTTTTAAATACTGCTCTTCTTCTTAGCACATAGAGCCATATAAAATTAGGAAATACAATATTTGAAATGTGTTATTGAAATTATAACACCTAATACTGTCAGATGGAGAGAGGCCAACATAGCTCACACACCATAGCATCTATTAATAGGCCTGACTCCCTTTTGCAATGTCAGCTGTAATATTAATCCTTGTTTTAATCATAGTGTCTCAAATATCAGCTGCTACTAGTTGTACAGCTCTCTTTCAGTTTATATCAGAGAGCCCAATGGAGTCTTTTGAAGGACCCAGCCAGGTTAACAGGGCTAAATTATTACAAGTCCCCACTGTAAATGATTTTGCTTCAGAGGACGAAGATGTTAAAACCAACCTTGAACTTCGTTTCTCTCCACGTCCCCGAAGGCGGAATTCTGCATCTTCAGAGGAAGAAGAGCCAGATACTCCCACCAACATATCAAGAAAAGTTTCATTTGCTGATGCATTTGGGTTTGATCTTGTGTCTGTTAAAGAGTTTGATACCTGCGAATTTCCAAATACACGACAAGAAAATGACATAGAAGATGAAGTTTTCCCTCGGGATGAGTACTATTTCTCTCAGCTGTTTACATTACCTCCTTCTCAAGAAGAACTTCTGCAAAAAGTGCGAGAGCAAAAAGTAATGTTGGAATCAATCCTGTTTCTGCCTGGGATTACCTGTATGAATGGCATTATACGAGTCCTCAATATATCCTTTGAAAAACAGGTGTATGTTCGAATGACACTGAATAACTGGCTCAGTTATTATGATATCCTTGCAGAGTTTATGCCTAATTCTTGTGGTAGTGAAACCGATCAGTTCTGCTTTAAGATTTCTTTGGTGCCTCCTTACCAGAAAGATGGAGTTAAGGTAGAGTTCTGTATACGCTACGAGACATCAGTTGGTACCTTCTGGGCAAACAACGATGACAAAAATTACACATTGATTTGTCACAAGAAAGAGGCCGTGCCCAAGGTGGATAATAAAGCCCAGAAAGATGTTACAGATAGGCATCTTAAAGGCTGCTTAAAGACGACACAAAACAGGTGAGGTTACACCTTAATTTTTGGTAATTTCTAATATAGCTGGATAATTCTGACTTTCTGTGGGTGCTTGTTGAACCCAAGACTGCCCATGCTGTTTTCTTCTGTCTGGTTTTTTAATGTGTGTGTTTGCTTCATTGGTTGGTTGGTTTTTTTAATGAAAAATTAGACCAAGACTTATTGTCAGTAAAGCTCTTGTATCTATCAGCCATTGTTTTTCTGCAGACAAATTAGTTGGGAACATAGATTTAATAAGTGCCATGCTTGCCATTAATTTGAAAAGTAGTGTGAGGATCTATGCATTCTGGGCTACGTACTGATTTTGATCTCTGTTGGACATAAACTGAGCTGGCATCAGTGACAGCTTTACTCCGGACTGAGGTAGCTGTACAGTTAAAACACTTTTTTTTTAACTTTTGTAAGTTAAAAAAAAAAAAAGTAAAGCAAAACATGACTTATTTTATGGTCCATTCTCTACATGCAATTATGAAATCAGAAATGGCACTGGTGGTTCAGGAAGTGGATAACTCAGAGAAGAATACTATTGCAATTGCAATAGATAGTACGAACTTTTCTGCAAGTATTTGGGCTGTTCTACAAGGCTTATAATTCATTTTCCCTGCCACTGGTTGATGCTTCCATTTCTCAAATGGTAAAATAAATAAAGATTTATAAGGCAGAATTGCAATATATTAAAGAAAAAATGTATAGCATTTATCTTGTATATGCTGTTCTAATTAAATATAGACAATCAATATATTAATTGTAAAGTGGCTGTGGTTAACATACAATTTAATTGCACATAGAGAGACAATTAGGAATAGTAACTTTTAGCTTCCTACCATTTTTAACTACCTTCTTTCTGTAAGCAAGGCAATATTAAATGCAAAAATCTAGCTCTCTATTTCTTTGCTCCTCAAATTTGCTATAAATCGGTTGGAGTTATGCAGAACCAAATCTGTATTTTACCTGTAGCGTGCTTTTGCAATACTTAGATCCCAAAACTGAATTCATGTTGGGTTTTTAGTTCCTACACTCTTTCTAAATAAGGCAGTGCTGTATGGTTTCCCTGATGCTCTTCCACTCTACTGAATTAGTGGGGAAGGGGAAACAGAACTGCAGCAGTGGTGTTCACCTAAGTAGGAGGGAGACAGCCAGGACTTGCCCCGTGCAGAACCTCCCTTCCCAAACCCCAGATTTGCTGTGCTGGGAGCTTCTGCCAGCTCTAATCTCACATGAGCCCTGTGAGGAGAGGTGCATATGCAATATGGCTTAGAGTCTGCATCAATGTCACAGTGTAAGAGCAGCTCCAGGGCAAGCCCAAGATCTGATAAAAACCAGTGCACCAAGCTATGCTGATAACTGTCCCTTGGGCCATCTCTGGAGCCATCATGATGATGCTTCCATGGGGCAACATCTCAGTATGTCAAAGCAGAGGGAATGATGTTACATGCCATGCTCAATTCCTGACATGTGTCTGCTTTTATACATAATTTCTGGCCTTTAAGAAGTGCCACATGACCCATTCTGGGTAAAGAAGGTAGCCTGAGATACCCTTCATAAGGACTGTGATATCAAATACCATAGTTGTATGCAGGCAGTATGACTCCAGCCTGAGTTCACGTGGAGCAGGTGATGGACATGGAGAGCTGAGTCTTGATTTAGTGAGTCCTGGGCTTCCAGATGCTTTCAGGAATAATCTGAAAATTTAGATACTCTTGGGCATCTCAGGTCAAATGGCTCCAAAGTATTTATTCTGTAAAGTTGTGTATATATACGTGTATGTGCATATTTGTCCACACAGACACATATACACATGTATGTGTAAAATATGTTAACCAAAGTGGTCAGATTCTTGTCTACATTAGGATCTGCTACACACTTCTGTCAAACAAGCCTGCACTTTCAAGACCCTCTTTAGTCACAGAAGGATATACAGAGACCTACCATTAAATGCAAAAATGATCTGAAAGTATCTTTGGAATATGGTTTCAGTGGTCACCAAGGCTTCTGAAAGTTTTGGCAGATTGCAATCCAGGACCAATTTTATGCTACAGGGACTTCACTGACTTCACAGGAGTTACAGCTTTCACCACTGTAAATGAGGTCAGCACTGATGCCTTTTGTTTCAAAAGAACTAAGATGCCAACTTCCATTGCTCACTTGTTCTTCAAAGTGTCTTTGTACGTGTTGCCCCTTTGAGTGAGGAGGAACACCCTGCAGACATCTGCAAAAGTACCTCATTATTCCCCTTCAGACCCTCATTATAACTCCTTTGCTTTGATGCCTAGAAAGAAGTGCTAGAAAAACAAATCCCCAAAACTGGCAAAGTGAGGCTGCTGTTGTGCTATAACTCCTACATAACACGTTGCTGCCCATTTGCCAGCTCTCCCACCAGCCCGTCTTTTTCTCTCCTCTTGCTTTTTATTCAGATGATAAACTCTGCAGCATTTATATATGCTGTGCTGAATGGTTATAGAATATTTAGCAAAGTGAGGGGTCCTCACCCATAATTAGCTTGTCTTTGGGGTTGCAGTAATGTGAATAGATATACACAGAAGTAAAAACAATTTTATCTATGATTCACAAAATAAGGAGGCAGGTATGGAATATTGTTATCCATGCCCATGAGCTAGACATCTTAAATTAAAGATTTCTTTATAGCGATCTGGATAGAAGGATAATTTAACAGGACACTAATTTAGGCCTCTGCTTCAAATATAGAAACCTGTAATAACATTTTTTTTTTTTATTTCTTTAACTCTTGACTCTGAGATATTTATACTTTCTCTTAAAATGTGCAATTTACCTCTTCAGTTAAAAAATAGGACATTAAAGAATCATGTTTTTTAAGCAGACAGTCTGATCCACTTTAGGGCATAGTTGTGTGGCTCATTAAATGTCACTAATGAGGATTAGTTTTGTTAGTTAAGTGAAAGGAATAATATGCACTTTCAGAGGAAGTTACTGAAGAAACACAGCGTAGCTATATCATGTTCCCATTAAAAACATGATCCAGGACAGATCTGAGTGAATGAGGGCAATGGAGTGGCTTCTGATGCAATTAGTAAAAAATAAAATAAAAATGGACCTAACCCTCAAAAGCTGCACCTGAAAAAATTATGGTGAAAAGCTATACTGCATCAAATAATTAATGCTGAAAACTGTCTATATTTGGGTATTCATAACTACATGACTTAAAAGCCTACCTATTAATTCCATGTTTCATTTGCTTTTGCTTCCATGTCTAGGTATGTACAAATAGCCTTCCCTTAAAATTTCATTAAGTATTTGTTTCTAGCTGTATTTTTTCAAGCTAAAAGTATTTCCTCAGAAACTTTAACAATTTTTGTAGTTTTCAAAAGTCTTAAAAATATATAGGAACAAAATATAGTTTGGAAAAATAGTGTTTAAGTTAATTAATTTATGTTATAGCCCATCTGAAAGTATTTGCTTAACTTATATACAGTCATAAATACACTTTTGGGGAAAAACTGACTCCTAAAATTTTAAGACTGTCACCATAAATGAAAAAGTTTCTGCCAATAAACAGGCCTGATTTCTATCATATATTTATATGCATATATATATATATTTAAAAAATAGAAAATGTAAATTAATTATATCAGCTCCACTCTTTCTTCTTTTTGTTTCATTCTCATGAATCTGGGACATGGATAATGATTCTGAACGTAACTCTTTCCTGATCCTTGGGTTTGAACCACATATAATTTTTTGTGGACACCAGGCTCCTGCATTGATCTGATAAAACAAGAACTGATTGTGTGTTGCATGAGGCAAAATCCTGCACATCATGCTGCAGAGTGCAGTGAAAAAGTCATGCAAACTACCTCCCCTGTCACTGATGAAGCTGTGTCCCATTTCTGTGCTTGGTCCTGGTTTGCCATCTCTCAAGAACAAGAGCAACAGCCCAAGGGAAAGGGCTGATAATGATGAGAATTGTTTTACAAAAAGGTGTAATGGATATGAGGAGTTCTGTCCTCTAACAAAGAAGGGTAAGGCTAGTATTTTTGTCATAACTGTTAGAGTTATCCCCCTCTGAGCCCAGAAATGTATCACTCTGAACTGATCCACAAGTGCATCAGTGTGATCCAGCTAATGTTGGTCCTATGCTTTTATTTTTAATTGCCAGACCATATCTTTCTTGAATAGCGGTGCATCAATTCACTTACCTCCATGATGCCACTTTAAAACACAACACAGAATAGGGCAAAGGCTCTTACAAGACCTGCTCTATGTACAGATCAGAAAGAAGAAATTAAATCCCCCCTGTGTTTCTGGGCCACCAATGCCAGCTTTGAAAGCATAACCACTGAATGGTCATAAGGCAATTGCCAGTGACAAAATTTCTTCTGTGCATGAATATATTCCTAGCTTCAGGGGCTGTCTCATCCCCTTTATGGTGGGAGGCAAAGGAAGTAAGTTCCTGAAGCCCCAGCCTGTCAGGACTGCACTGTGCTGTCTTCCCCACACAGATAGCAGACCTGTGCCTAGGTTGCCCTGGGAAATCCAGTTTTGCATCAACTCCTCTTGGCCTTTCCCACAAACTCATGATGTGATTAAAAAAATCAAAGACTTCTGAGGAAGATGTTTGGAAATAGCTTCTCATGCATTTTGCTATAAGAAACAACTGTATTATTCCCAGTTGGCCCATTTAAAACGTGGCATTTAAATTATGTTCCCTTTTAATCCTTGTTCTTTTGATTGTTGTTCACCATAATCAGAAAAGTGAAGGAAGAGTAGAAAAGGTGTTAAAACACAAATCTCCTTTGTATACCTCTATTTAATTTCAAGGTTGTTTCAGGCATTTGGAATCATGAGTTGCACCTTGATCAGCATACAGATATGGGATTCAGCTAAAGTTTATCGCTATTATTAGGAAGTGACTGCAGTCACTGTTTTTACCAGGAGAGCAGCTGCTAGAGAAGCTATCCATTCACAGGGAGCCAGCTAAAACCGGCACTCCTCTCTCTATGTTCCATCTAACTCAGTATTTCCAGCCTTTCTCTTGCCTACTGGTCATTGCCAGTCTATCTGTTGTAGAAGTAGGCAGGACTGGCACCAAAATAAGACTTCTCTAGGTACTTGAAGACGATGATTATCAGGGACACAGGGTAATTATTTAAGGTGCTCTAAAACATATTATTCAGACAAGTGGGGTAAAAGCAAGGTATAGAACTGAGGCTGAGTATTAGGAATGCTTCTTAATAGCAACTCTAGAGTTATCTTTTAAGGAAATTGCTGAAGCCTTACTCTCCAAAGTAATTTAAAATAAGCTAATATAAACCACTTGAAAAATATTCTATAGGGAACAATCCTACTTAGCCAGAAACTATGCTTTATGTTGTTTGGTTATTTTTTTTTTCTTTTTTCTTCCC
>JAWWEW010000041.1:25556324-25680587 GCA_035583185.1 Anabacerthia variegaticeps
CTCCCCCCCCCCCCCCCCCCCCTGTCTGTTTAATCATAATATTTCAAAATCCGGGTATACTTACTGTTTGAAATATGAAACTTATTAAAGATCCTAAAGATAGATATCTAAGTTAATGTCTTAAGGCTTTGAATGCTGTCACAAAAGTGTTAAAGAAACAGGTGGAAGATATGGATGAGAATGGCATGCACTGATAAATAGACATATGCTTCCCATAATTGTGGTCTCCTATTTGGAGAATACCTGAAGACTGAAAACCTCTCGCATTGTTACTTTTGGTGATTGTGAACTATGCTACCCATGTGCCATCTATTTATTGTACTAGAAATATTAAAAGAAGCTTTTAAAATTTTGGGAAACAACAGAAGAAAATGGCATGTTGATGTACTGGCAATCTTCACATAGTATTTACTTTGAAACTTGATAGTATCAGTGGTTTCTCCTTGCCTTCCATGATCTACCTTAGAAATCATTCTCAACAGTGCTACAGAACAGAAATTTGTGCTTTGATATGGGGGAAATATTGGTAGTTATAAAGCTTTTTGAGTTGTTTGTATAAAACCATATAAAAGCAGTGCTTTGTAATCCAAGCATCATTTCTCAACCATATGATAAGTATATGCCTTGCTTGGCTTTATGATTGTAATATTTTTTTTCAGTTGCTACAATATCCCCAGCTTATTTAAATATGCCAGTACTTTAACACCATTACAACCTACTCTTAAAACTTTCTAGTTCAGCAACTGGCTTGATCCTACAATAGGCACAATAAATAATTTAATGGACATTAGGAGTCTCACTAAATTTGTAGAATTCTGCATGTATAAAACTATCCTTGAATGTTAATATTTACAGGACCAGAGCTTATTTCTACACTCTTTCAGATCACTGGTCAAGGACCTTTGACCAAATAGAAATATATTGCTAAATTAACTCCTGTGTAGGAAGGTATCTGTTTTGCAAACTGAACCAGGCTATCAGTGCCCATTTTGGTACTTTTTCCTGTCCACCATTCAGATATTTCAGTTCATAAATGTTCAGTTGGAAAAAAATTGTTCTATTGCATTCACCTTGACCTGGCCAAATGTTAGTCCTAGAAAGATGTTTAAAGTTAGTGCAACATTAACTGAGAGCACTGGAGTCATATTTAATCATTGCATTCACTACCAGTGTCATTTGAGCTGTTTATGCTCATTATGAATTTAAACCATGATCCAGTCCCAAGACTGCCGCTCTGAAATTGAAGCAATTGATCCAGCTACCGTGTAAGTCCAGAGAACCAATTGCCCATCATATTTTTAAGATAAAATGTGTATTATCTTCACAGCTACAAAAAATAGAAAAAATGGTCCAAACAAATATTTTGCAAGTTAAAAGCAGTCCCTGCCGTAGGGCAAAGGAAGAGCTAAGACCTTTCAAACAGCATGGGAGCATGTTAGAAGTAGCTATTTGATCCCTAGACCTCCAGTGACACGCACAAAAAATACTAGTTGATATGCCAAAGGATAATAGGGCCTGGTTTTCTGAGTGTTTCTCTACTCTCCTCCTGATTCATGGAACCAGCTGATACTCTAGCACTAAACTTGAAGATTTATTACTGCTGGTTACTAATTGCAGTCCTAACAGGCACTGAGCTACACAATTGTTGTGAGCTAGGTAAAGCTGACAGGTTTTTCTTTCCTTACACTTAGGTGCACCAAGTGGATTTGCATTTACATTTTGGTTTGATGCATAGTTGTTGTCCCTGTAATGTTTATGTTATGTTTGTAAGCTGAAGATGTTTCAAGCCTAAATTGCTTGATGTTGGGGTAGAGCTGTCAATGTCCGCTGCTACCCTAGTAAATCTGAACCAGTGTCTGCAAGGTTATAGTCCATGTCTTCTTGATAGAAATATTGAGACCTGTCACACAGCTGCCTTCTTGCTGAGTGGTAGTAAGCATGTGAAAAACAAAAAAGGTTATAAAAGTCTCTCGTGATGGTAACACCTGGAAGTTTCAACTAATTGAGATACTGAATTTACAGTTGCTTTCCAAGATTGAGAACATAGTTGCCCTTTCTCAAGAACAACTCTTTAGGGCTTTTTTTTTCTTTCTTTTTTTTTTTTTTTTTTTCCAAGTCACCCCTTCTGTTCTCCTCCCCAGGGGTAGTATCTGTGTCTTAGTCTCACCTGACTGCCATCTGTCTGTCTACAGTCTCTCTAAGGTATTTGTCACCTTCCTGCATACGTGCCTCAGCATACTGCAGTCAGCCTCTAGGAAATATACTGTCTTCTGACATCCCGGGAGAAGACTGCTCCCTCTCTATTCTTCCCCTGTGAGATCCAAAAAAGACCGGGAGCCACATAGGTTAAGATCTTTTTCCTCTCAGATCTATCCAAAACAGACACAACTTGAGAATTTCTCTCCTTTTAAAGCAGTATAAGAAAGAAGCAAGAGAAGAAGAGAAGGACACTACCCCCATTTTTCTAAAAAATCATTTTGATATTTGATCATGCCTCTTCCAGACAAAATAGCAACCTAAGAAGCATATCCTCTGACCTTAGGCCAATCCTAGTCCTCAGAAAACTTGACTCCTGACTCACCTTTTCCTCTTTTTCAATAGCTTGGCCCTGCAGATAGGAATTCCAGTACTAAGGTACTAATTGACAGTGGAGCTGTCAATAGACTTGCTAGCCCTTTCCAGGAGAATCTTTTTAAAAGAGGTTCTCTGTTTCTGAACTACTTAGCCCATTCTGTCAAAGGGCTTTTCCAATTTTCTGGCCAATCCACATAACAAACAGCTGTGTAGCAAGACTTCTGCTGCATGGATATGACAATAAGGTACAGCAATCATGACAGAGCTATAAAAGAATCTGAAAAAAGTGGCAGTGTTCCTGTTTGTGATTACTATAGCTTAATTTGAAGTATAATTGACTTATTGTGCAATGATTTTTTCTGTAGTCTTCACACCTACAGTTATGAGATTTGGGGATAGCCAGTGCTATATTAAAGGTTTGGGCATGGCACCAAATTGATGTTGGGCTCCTGGTTCAGACTGCATGGCACTAAAATCTTCTAATGGACAGATATAAATCTGTATTTAAAAAAAAAAAATAAAAGTTGTATGAATGTTTTGCCATTAAAACTCAAGGTCTTTTTTAATGAGTTAGAAAATAAAGACTAATTTCTTGGGACTTTGTTTGCTTTGAGGCTATGATTATTCTCATCCCAAGTCAAGCCAATGCATTTCTTCTGTGCCACCTATGTCCCTGCTTCAATCATAAACTAAGACTGAAAAATGAAAATATTAGTAATTGGAAAATATAATCCCCTGGATAGCACCAATCCAATAATCTTAATAAAAATAGGTTTATTACAAACATTGTCTGAATCCTACTGGGAATTATCTTTTCAGAAAAAACACTCAAATTCCCTCACATCTGCTCCCTTGATCAATTGTCCCCCCTCGATACTATTAATGATCATACTGTATACTGCTTATTCTGGGCATCTTTTGCCACTTCACTTTCTGAAATTCTTTTCTAATTTCTTCTTATGCAGAAGCTACTGACAGTCCTTTATCATCCTTTTGAAGCCCCACCTTTTATCTTCGTCTGGTGTCACACCCTTTTTTTAGGTGAGATGACCAAATCTAAGGGGTATTTCCTCAATGTGGAGAAATACCACAAGTTAATATTGTTTTCGTCAAATTTCAGATATTTAAATACAGCTTCTTGGTGGCTTGTGGCTCTGTTTTCATGCAAAGTGCTTGTGACATTTGCTTGACTGGTTCTCTTGATAATGCAGTATTCTATTCTCAGTCTAGGTTCAAAATGGCAACTGCAGTGCAAACCTCCACTCCCATCCCAGCCAGCAAATGTCCTCACCTACTGCTCTAATAATGAGTGGGTCATGCCATCTTCTGCCTCTGTCCTCTGTTTCCTGACTATCAGCAAGGGAGCTAATTAGTGTCAGGCCTGTTTGTTTGGTGACACCTATTTACTAAGAACTAGATTGAGCCTTCTCTAACACTGCTGGTAGTTGAAGGTCATACAAAAAAAAAAAAAAATCAATCTTGCCTAGATTTATAATAAGGGCTGTGATTTTATGTACAGCTTTATTCTAATAGGATCAGTTGTAATGGCATAATATTTTAAAATATTATTCAGTAATTTCTACTTTATGTTCACTATTCATTTATTTTTGCTTAGCTATTTATGTTCAGCTATTCATTTACGGATATCGATTTTCTCTGCAGTTTTCTCTGCTGAATCTTTATCTGTGTGGTTTCAATAAGTTTTAATCTAGCAATTTAATTTAAATTATTGTTTTCTGTATTGTTTACCTTAAATTATTTTTCTCTTGTTCTTCTATTTTCTGAATGCCTCCTGAAAAAAATTAAATGTATATACAGAAGTCCATGATATTACCACACATGACATGTAATAGTAGTGTTATGGTTCAGGCATGTATAACATGACATCTCCACAAGAAGGGATCATTTGAAGCCAAAATACTTTTATGTAGGAATTGGCCATATTTTCAGGTAAAGCCCACTGACAAGTAGAAATTCTCAGGAGTGTGCATTAGGAGCCCAGAACTGAGGAATGATACTGGCTGAGTTTCGGTTGTCCTCTCTTTTGTTGTTAGCATGGACAGCAATGCTCCACACCACGCTCACACTGCTCTGTGCAGGATCGGTCTCTGTAATTAGTGCAGCTGTTGATTCCTGCTGTACCTAAGTAAGGTCTAGTTCCCAGGACTCTCCCTCGAGTTTTGATAGGAGGCAAATATTTCAGCCTGAGGACACAGCCACTGCCCAGGCCCACAGCCCAGCCACCTCCCAGGCTCTGCTCACCAACACCACCCTGAACTTTAGTGTGGCACCGTCAACTTCCAACACAGCTCTGACACCCTACCCAGCAATAAGATCAGCTTCTCTTAGCAGTACGTAAAAGCCTGAAAATGACAAAGAGCATTTTCCTGGAAGGTGTTGCAGCTGCATGCTTAGTTTCCTTGCAACTTGCTTTCAGAGGCACTTTACAGCCTCTCCTCGCCTGCTCTGACTAATGGGTTCTGTAGTTCAAAGCTCTCACATGCTACCAACACGGACTGCCCTTTGCTGGTTGCCACCTTTGCTCTGCTGCTCAATTTGTCCTCTGATCCAAACCCTGGGCAGACCCTTCCCAGTTCTGATTTTATGTGCCCAGCACCTCTGCCTTCTTGACCAGCCATAATTCTGTGTCCAGTTGTTTAGTGCTCTCCCTAGGGTCTAATATTTGAATTTTATTTCATTGTCTTTTATCCCTATGTCTTGTCTTAAAAAAACAGAAGATCGTTTAATTTTCTCGTGCAGGAATGTCAATTTTCTTGTATTTTCTCTCTATATGCCATAGTCTATTGCAACGCATCCTCTAAGGTGCATATCTTTTTTTGTGCACCCTAGTCTTCATATGCTCCAAATCGGGTTTGAATACTGAAGTTCTTTAGCAACCATAAAAAACCCTTTTCTGAATTTAGATGATTCCTAAGAAAAAAAATGTACTCTTTTAATTTCTAGCAAATTCTCATCAATATCTTTATATACAAATGTCATAAAGATAAGCTATTCTTATCTAATTGTTTCTAGGAGTTTAAGATTGTCTCAGCAGGAGTTGCTGAGGGATGAAACTTCTAATGATGATTTAAAGCAGTGAAGTGTGTAGGCTGAAACTGAAATAATTACTGCTGTAACCCTCTAAGCACTCCAAGTTCCTCAAGAGAAAATACTTTGTTCAGAATAGACCCTGAACAACAAAATGCTAAAAAAGTAATAATAGTAAAAAAAAACCCAAACCCTTGGAGCAGGATGATAATTTAGAACTAGAATCAGTATAATGTGGGGATGTTCTCAACAACTGCTCACAAATGCATCAGACATCACAATTAAAAATGAATAATAATTATGGCCCCATTCTAAAGTATGGAATATTCTATTCCATTCCATTCAATAAGTCATGAACACTTTAAAACCATCAGTATAATCCACAAACCTATATTTACAACATTAAACTGGATGTTCTGCCTTTTCAGTGACTGTCATCCCATCTCTATTATTTTCACCTCAGACTCTAATTGTTTCTTTTATAGGAGCTAACCTACCCGTGTCCTTGGCAGTACAGTTTATGGCTCATGCATTTACAGTAATTGTTTGGGCAATTTGCCACACAGTATAACAGTCTTCACATCACAATCAGTTTTTATAATAAACAGCATTAGTTGTGAAAAATACAAGTGATGCATGATTCTTATGGTAGATAAAGGGCACTGAAGATGCCCTTTAGAAAAAGAAAGGAAAACGCTCAAGCCTTGAACTACTTGAGAAAAATATTGATGTCACAATAGAGCTAATTAATTTGATGGTACAAACAAGAGGGGGAAAGGGCCTTGCATTCATTAGTGTCAATTTCAAATGAGAGCATACTGTTCATAAAAATAATATTCTGCCTTCATTTAGACAAAATGTGCAGGTAAACAAATCAGAAATAAGCACCAGCACCAGCAATAACAGTGATTTTGCTCCTTAGCTTTATCAAGGATCTTTCTCTTCTATAGCCACAGGGAACTCAAAGCCTGGGCAGATACAACATTCAGGTAGAACTCCAGATGAAGTCAGATCCTACTGTCCACCAGCTTGGTTGGCTCCAGTGTGGCCAGCACTGCCAGGCACTCCTGGGCACTGGAGCCTCTGCGCATGATCTGGTCTGCTCCTGGGAAGATGAGCATGTGCTTAATGTCTTCTCTCTGCAACACATGAGTGGTGGCTCACTGCATGTATCGCTGCTGTGGAGAGTTTGCGGCCTCTCTGTTTTCAAGTGTCCCGAAAAAAGAGGTCAAGCATTTCTCAGCGAGGAGGCTGTTGAACACACATCCAGCAGGCAGTGACCTGTGCCAGAAATTCTCCAGAGGAGAAGTAATATATATGCCCTCTTATGCCACTGCATAGGCAGGTGATCCTCAGCCTCCTTGTCATCTCCACGCGACCTTATGAATCCTGGTTGGTGCTGAGGCACAGCGAGACAAGGCCCCAGAATGCACAAAGGTGGCTTCAAACCAAGGCTGCACTTCCCCATGTTCTTGATACTAAAAACTGCAAGTAATTGTGGAGTGACTGTATTAGAAGACTATAACTTCAACTTCTGATGACACAGACGTCAATTTAAACCATTAGGAGACTTGCCTCTATAGTGAGTTTTGGACTGAGCCTTATAGAGGCAAGGAATGAGTTTATCTTTACTCATTAAATACTAACCTTATATATTTAGTGAGTGAAATAGAATAAAATTAACCATGGAGACAACATCACAAGAAAAGTCAGTCTGTATTTTGAAGATCCACATCAGGATTCTCTGTGGCTTCAAAGTTTCTGAAGTTGTCATACAAAAGACAGAGAGGTTGGATTTGGATCCAGATCCTGAAGTGTGGTGGGATGTGTCTTCTGTAGTTGTCTCACTCATCGTGTTAATGAGACCAGAATCAAGCTTATTCTTATAATTTATTCTTTTTTTAATAGTACCATTTTCTTTCCCCTGCTGGCTTTTTCATCTCCCCATATTTTGGTAATATTTTCTCCCCTGTCAAACTGGTATTTTAAGACCAGTATAAATAGAGCAATATTTTAGATGTAGGTTTTCAGTAAGCCAACTGTTATGGGGGTTATGTTAGTGCAAACAAATATGTATTTTTACTCCACTGGGCCTTACAAACATTTTAATAGAATTTTAATTCTCTGTTTTGAACTTTACACATACAAAGTCTTTCCTAATACTTTCCAAAATTCCTTTTTCTTTTTAAATTCAATTTTGTTGCATGTTTGTGGGTTTTGAATGACAACACACACAATACTACTGAATTACATGTGGAAACCCCTTTCTTTAGTTTCTCACCCAGCTCTTCCAAACACTTTACTCTTTCTGCTTTCAACGTGTATGTAAATATTTTAAAATAATTTTTGTTGTTGCTTGTTTAAATGCAGCTATTTCCTTCTCTACTTCTTTCTCACCTGACATCTGCTGTTAATCACACAAAAATAACCACAATAAACTGTGTGCCCTTCCCTCCCCATGTTTTTAGTCTCTCACCCAACATGGTTCTCTGCAGGATGCCTATTTGGCTCCAGTGACATCTCAGACCTGAGTACTTAACTGCGCTATTTTACTTTTTGCTCTTCTGCTTTGCAGTAAAACATTCCTCACACATGCTTCTTTTCAAGGATCTCTCATGTTTTCTACGTCCCGGTGGCATCATTCTTCATCAGGGCTGGCTATTTTTTGGCACTAGATCCAGAAGCACTAGTGACTGCTGAATGAAGTTACTCTTAAGCTTAGAAATTAAAATATAACTACTATTTTGTTAGCAGCTTCAATCTTGCCTGCTCCTTTCATGAGGACATTTTAGCTTCACCTCAGCTTCAACACCTTCAGGGTAGAATTTTGATTTTCTTGATTTTGAAACTACAGTAAAAATCAGAAGCATGAAAGTTTGTGCAAGACCCTAAGACTACCTGGATTTTTAAATAAAATTTTGTTGAAAACTTTTTTCCCTTTTACATGTTTTCAACTAAATATTTGAGAAATACATTCTTTGAATACTTTAACGCCCTCCTATGTCTCTGAATTTCAGACTAAATAATATATTCCCACATTTTCTTTTAAATGTGAGATACTATAAAATTGATCAGTTTGCATTAATTTCAAGAGTTTTACAGGCACATTTTCATCTTTCCATACTCTGTAATCCAACAATTTCTGCCTTTTTTTGGATTCATTAAAATAAATATTTCATGATTTAAATAGTAAGATCTAGCATAAGTGGATGTAACACAGAACAAAATGAACAGTGCTATGAACTGTACAAATATACAGATGCAATTTTAGCCAAATATTGGTGTGTGAATTAAAATCATGACAAGCTATGATAACCCCACCCCACCCATTATGAAAAAGTTAGTATCTCCTGGCTACAGTCCCAAACCTATTTCAGACTAGACCAAAGCACCTGCTATTCCACAGTGAAATGTGCAGTCCTGAAAGTGTAACTCTCAGGGCATTTTAGCTGCACAGGAACATTTGAAACAGGGCTGGACTTAGACTATGCGATCATGAAGTCTTAAGCCTTGGGAAATGTGTTGTGTAATCCAGTTCACAAAAATAATATCCATGTTTCCATACCAAGACCTTCTCAATTTCTTGTCTGGTACTTGCTCTGAAAAAATACAGGCTATACTTTTCTGTGTGCAGATCTTGTTTTAAGTTTCCATAAAAACTGTTTTTGTGAGCTCTGCATATTATTGCATTAACAGTCTTCCTGCTTAATCTTTTTCGCCTTTTGAGTATTAACCCCCTTGCTATATCAATAATGGGCATTTATTTCTCCTCTCAGACTTTACTTTTTATTCTGAAAATAGAAATACTCAGTTTGTCTCCTTGGTTATAGATTTTTCATTTTGCAAGTTGTCTTTTAGTCCTCTTCTGCACCTGTTCCAGTTTGAATGAATCTTTCTTGAACATTGTAGACAAGTGTTCCAGAGGGTTACTTTTTGGCACCTGGTGCCACAACATGAACATTTCTTGAAAATCTTTCATTACTGGGGAAATCTTTTCTGATACATTACTGCAGAACTTGGTTTGCCTTGATATCACAGTGTCCTGCTCATCTTGCACCAGTGGCTTGGAAATGTTTTCTGACAGAAAAAAAAAACCACCTCAGCTTTTTCTTTTTTCATCTGTTTCTTCCAATTTCTGAGGCCTAGTTTTGTGGCAGAAACTCCTTCTAGTCCCTAAATGTATAACCTGGCACTTTATAATTTTGAATTTCATCCCTTATCTATTATCCTGATCCTCCAGGCCACCCATTTCTTTCAATCCTCTTCTGTGTTGGTCATGTCTCCCAACTTCCTAACTGCCACGGATTTAATTTAACTTTGACTTCTTGTGCTTTGGTCTGTAATAACATGACTGAGTAAGTCTGATTACACGACTGGTCCTCTCCAATTCCTCAGTGTCACCTGCTAGTTCCACACAGCCCAGCTTGTGGGACCCTGCTTGGCACTGAGCCTCTCTCCCACCGCCCAGCTCTTACACTCGTATCCCGCTTCTCCCGTTTAATTAATAAATTTCCCATGTGGCTGCACAACAAATGCTTTAATGAAGTCCAGATAACTGACTTTTAGACAAGGGAAATGTAGTAATCTTATCAAAGACAGATATTATCAGGTGAGTCTGGCATTTTTATGCCATTTTCCATTTATCTGTATATCTCCTCTCATTTAAGCTTTGTTCTAAATCTCTTGTGAAAACTTTTTGAGGACACCTGGGCCTGTAGTTGCCTTGACACTATTCCTCTTCTTTTTCCTAAATATAGCTGCTACTTTTTTCTACTCTTCTGATGCTGTTACAGTAGTATCAGGACCAATTTGATAGATTTGAATAGCAAAGGTTTTAAAACAGTGTGTTTTCCTCTGTTGGGTCTCTCAGATTTGGGTTGGAGATTATCTGCTTCTCTTAATTGGAGGATATTTAAACAAGTTCTGCTCCCAGACCAGATGAAATAATATAATTTTCTAAATCTCTGTTCATATCAGATATGCCCTGTAAGATCTCAGTTCCTATAAGATTCTGCCCGACTACTAGCACTGGGGTAGAAAATTTTAGGGAAATTCTTTTGATTGCGGCGTTATACACAGATTATAAGAAATCTTGATCAAACCTGACTTCCAAAAAAAATCCTTATTTAACTTAAAAAGGCTAATTCAAAAGACTTGACATGTCTTAGTTTATCTCAACCTTCATGAAGACAAAGAAATATTGTTTATTGCCTATTTTATTTTTCTCATCACTTATACATTGTCTATCTACTCTTCACATCTTTAGGTTCCAAGTTTAAAGTTTCTTTTCTGGGTTGCCAATTCCATGTACTTTTGGACTTCTGAACTCCTTCCTATAATGTCCATCAAATTTTCAGTCCTCTCAGTCTTAAAAACTAGCCCCTGAATTTCATATTTGTTCTTTATAAATGCAAAAAACCCCCTGGGTTTATTCCTAATTTATTTTTATAGTTCAGTCCAAGTGAATGATAATTCCATCAAGAATGTGTATAAATTGTTTAATTTTTTTTAGCTGGTAGAAATTCTTAAGTTTCTGGTGTACTTTATGAAGATGTGCCCCATTCAGGTGAATGAGAAAAAGCAGCAGAGTTTCTGTAGGTTTGCAGGTACTTATGCTGGAGGAGAGCTGCATCGGCTGACATCATGGATTTTTTTCTAGCATGCGTTGTTGTCAGAATGCCTGGATCACTTAAAAAAAAATGTAAACACTTTTAAACAGAACACAAATTTTTTGTCTCTCACAATGTAAGCAAATTTAGACCACCCATCACAAGAAAGTGTGATAATTAATTTCTAAAAAAAAAACCTTAATCATTATTCTAATTTAAAATCTGCTCATGGAATTTTGATAGTGTTCTAGGAGAATATTTCAAAGAATTATGGAGAAAAACTTACTAAAAAGACAAACACCTTCTAATTGTCCCTGTTTGATGAACAGACTAATTTTTATTATTGGTTTCTGGGTAGTATTTCAGTCCTTAGGGTATACATATATGTTTGAGGTTGTTCTGTACTTGTAGGCACCCATAGTCTCAGCATCTTCATATGACTTCTTAAACTGAAGAACTGATTTAAATTACTCTTGTTTTATTCTCCTTGTGATTCTCAAACACTGCAATATCAATAACCTCAATTTAGACTAATTTTAGATTTTCCACTAAAACAATTATTTGAGGACAGATACTCCCGATATAGAAGTAAAATAAAGAAAATAGCTGCTACACTGACATTCCCTGAACTCAGGTATTTGCATGCCAGGTATGCACAAATAATGGGCTACAAACCAGAAATCTTTATAAAATGAAGTGCAACAGGTAAAAATTATGCTGCAAGCCCTACAGTGTGGGTGCCAGCTGTGAGGCTGTATTATCATTACTGTTTTATTGCCTGTCTCACAGTTGTGAAAAGAAACTTGTGGATCAGGGCTCTAGGTGCTACTAGAAAAACAGTTAAGGAAAAATTCAACTCTAATCACAGCGAAACTAAAACTGGGGTGCTCAGGTCACACCTACATCAAGTGCTACAGCCTCACACACTAAAACTCCATGGCTACATTCCAGTACAAGTTTATACGTACAAGGTGAGATTCATGCAGCTTTCAGTAACAGCCAAAGCTGTAGGTTCCCTCTAAAATCAGTCTCTCCAAAGGCAGAGAAGCTCCTTTGAAGGATGTCACTCCATCTTCCTCATGACGCCAATGTTATAGGGAATGAATTCCCCTTTGGAAGTGTTAATATCTCACCATTGATGATAGGGATGATATACAAGACTGCCTGAACACAGATGCATGGAAGAATAAGGCTAGATAAGGTAATTCCATCCTGGCACACACCTGTAATTACCCTGCTTGAAGTATCTTTATACCTGTTCATTTAAAGGTTTGGAGAATAGGTACTCATCCTTAGCACCCTTTTTCAAAGATTATGTCTATATTTTTACACTGAAAAATTCATTAATTAAAACCAAAAGTATTCACTGGACAGGAAACACAGGAAACGGGGCAGAATCCAGTTTCTCGTTTCTCCAAGGAAGGAAAAATGAGGATCCTGCTTGTATGTCCAACTTCATGAGTAGCAGGCAAATTTACCTTCCAGTTTCTACCAAAATGTTCTGTATCCTTGTAATTTGGGTATTATTTGGATGTATATGCAGCATTTTTATCTCATGAGAGGGTGATAGAAGTGCAAGTGCCACTTCATGTGGGATGTGAAGTCTAGCTGCTATTAAACTATTATGCTAGATACAGACCGACATCTTCCCTTCTTCTGGGAATGTTTCTTGAATGAAAGAACTCCATTCTTTAAAGAAGCACACGAGAGTCCCTTCTAGCAGCAAATTATGCCATCCCTTCTTCCCAAGATTTCCCATCCATATGCCTGAATGCTGCTGGTAGCCAGCTACATTGAAAGAATTCATCTACATTCAGCAGAATTCCCATGTGTTTTACATGTCTTGGCTCCTAATCTGGGCCTTTTGCAGACGCCCTACTATCACCTAAATGTTTTTATGCATCTGTCTTATAGTTCAGCCCTGATCTACAGAGTGTCTAGGTTTATGGAAGCAGGTGGGTGAAGAAGATGCAAAAAGACAGAAGAAAACTGGGAACTAGATGTAAGACTAAGACAAGCATTTGAACAAGAAAAAGCCCCCAACAAACAAAAAAGCAAACAAACAAACACACAAACAAACAGCTCTTCTCAAAACCCTAAGTATAAATAATAAGCGCTAATGCTTTACATTAAACCCCTTATAGATCTACCGAAAATAAGGACCTGGTTCTGCCACCCCTTTCAGGATGAAATGTAGATTATAGCTGGCAGGGGAAAGTACATGTTGGTGTGAGCAGGAGACTGAGAAACACGTGGAGGGTATACATGTACCAGAATTCAACAGTGACATGACATTCATACAGATTGCAAGAATATTCAGCATTATTGCAATTAATGGTGTAGAGGAACCATGGAGAGAACATTAAATCTTGTGCTTCAAGGACAGCTTCTAACAAAAAATGGCCCAGAGGAAATTTAATAGGGCAGTGTAAATTACTCCAAGTATTTTCCTACAACTTTACATCTTCCCCTGAAGTATCTGATGGTGGCCAATGTCAGAGATCAGATGCTAGACTGGCAGGAGCTTCTGTCTGCTTTTGTCTGGCAATCCCTATAACGACTGGATTTTTAAAAACTGGTGACAGTCAAAGTCTAGGTTCTTTTAACAGAGTATAAATTTAGCATCCTCCTTCTGAATTAAGCATTTAGGTGGCAGAGTTAATGTTATATCAATTCAAATGAAAGACACTAGGAGAAAATAGAAGGGGAAAAGATTAATATTTGAAAATTAGAAAGTAATTTTCAGTAAAAGAGGTGGACGGCTGCTTGAAAATTGCATAAATTAAGACCTACAGAAAAAAAAAAATCACTCCTCACAGAGAAGTCATTAGGAGTGATATAATAATTTACATTTTACATAAGTGACATTCTTTTAACATTTTTTTTTTTCCACTAAAGGTTAGATCCCTATAAGCACACAATTCAAAATGCTATCACTTTGCAGTGATATTGATGAGGACTGCAAGCACTCAACATCTCTCTGTAGGTGTTTTTCGTGTTAGACCTGGCCTTTGTTTTCACAACCAGGAAAACAACAGAAAGAATTGCACCAGCTGCAGGGAAGCAGAATGTGTTCCTTCCAGCCAGGCATAGCTTAGAAACAGGATTGTTACTGTACACATGCAGGGAGAATCTTTGGATTTATTTCAGGTAACAAAGATGTCTTTTTCCAGCCATCTATGTATACATACAAATATTTGAAAAACACAAGCAAGAGAGAGCCCTGGCCTCCTGAACACATATATCCTTCCAGACCCTTGCCTGACCCCAAAATTGCACTCTCCTGCCACTGACCCATCTAATCACCTTTGTGCTGATTTCCCAGAAAAGGCCTGGGAAACCCATCAGCTTTGCAATGTAATCTGAAGGTCAACACATTCTCATTTTCTTGGCCAATTCTTTCTTAACACCAGGACTTAATATCAGGTCACTCAAAAAAAACCCAAAAACAAGGCTACATTTTATGTAGCTGTTATTTTCAGAATTTCAAATAGCATTCAAACTTTGTGTAATTAACTAGCTGTCTTTATATTTGAGTCTAAGAGAAATTGCAACAATAATTTTTGCAGAATAACACAAGAAGTTTCTTTTTGTTTAGCAGAAAAGAAGAAATATTGGCAACGTCTGATGATGGCACATGGAATAACTCAAAGACTTCAGGTACAACACCCGGTTTAATTAGTTCTTCCTTACTGCACATGTTAATTAAAAATAGTGTAACAACCAACCTCATGGAAATTATTCAACTATGTTTTTAACTCTTCAGACACAAATGTCCCAGAGATTGTTTATTCACAAGCAGAAGACAAAGACACCAAACGAGCTAATGAAAATATAAAAGAGAAAAATGCAGAATACAACCAGGGTGATCACAAAGATGATGAAAAAGAATTAGAGTTGCCGGTAAGTGTTATACAATTATATCTACAGTATTAAATGATTTGAATCCATTTACGCTTCAAAGCTGGTGAAATGCCCCCTTTTAACAGAGCTGACTGATGTACTAAATTACAAATGTAAAGCCTTGGTCTGTACTTACACTGAATCTCTAACTGATTCAACAATAGAAGGTGCTTTGATTTCAGTATAGTGCATCAACTTTTTTCTGGTCTTAAATTAATGACTTCTCCCTTTTACTTCTTTACCAGAGGCTGTAAATGACAGTTTGAAGGAATTAGAAGAGTAATATTTAAAAAAATCTCCCCTCCTAGTCTCTAGGATGGGAATATTCTTAAACACATACTTTATATTTGGTAATTTTTTAATATTTATACTACTGCTTGCTATTGAGGTTTTTTTCAAAGGATAATTATATAGCATACTATATCAGCAAAACTGTATATATATTTTTATATTAGCAGATTTTTATATACCAGTGTTTGACATTAAATTTTTTACAATGAATTTCACACTCAGTGAACATTTGAATCTTTGTGCATGCCTCTGTGTGTGTGGTTTGCCTTGCATTTTTCAGTATGAAAGAAAAAATGGCAATAAATGAGACACATACAGCAATCTATTATTCTCAGTGTCTGTTCTCAGCTCATATCATTTGGGTGCATAGATTCATAATCATAGATTATAATAGCTATCACCTGTGAAAATATGAATGCTGAATCAGACAGGAATGGAAGATGAGAAGCACTCTTTTTTTTTTTTTTCTTATGGATATAGAGAAAATTTTTTATTGTCTTTTACTTTAAAAAAAATTGAAAATTTTTGCCTATTGTGGGACCTTTCACCGCCTGAAAATCAATGCCTTTTTTTTTATGGTGAAACATAAAAAGGAGGACCTCTAAAATCCCTTGTTGTTCTCAGTCCACCCTTTTACAAAAAACAGGATCAAATATAACCATTTGTTTATCAATTGCCAGACTTGTCCGTACAATAAATGAAGGGGGAGCTATAATTTAGATGTTAATTTCCACTATGCACTCTTTAATGAATTAAACAATGAAGGCTTATAATAGATGGAAATGCAACCAAATCTTTGAAACACACAGGCATTGGCTCATAAGACAGCTGTGCAGTTGACAAGTAACATGAGCCTTATGTGAGAAGAAGGGGAAATCGTAAGATTTGCATATAATTATTGAGATCATGCAAATGTCAGTTATGAGGAGGGGAAAAAAACACAGGCATCTCACTGTTAAATCCTGACAGTTGGCATCACCGAAGAACTCAAATACACTTGAGCACTGGTTGGCAGAGGGTCATTAAAACAGAATTTGCAGAGACATTAGCTCCCTCACTTTTCTTTGAGTGACGTTTTACTATTAATAGTTTGCAGAGGCTTTGCAGAAAACATATTAATAAGAGAAACTGTAATGGGGGTATCTACAGCAAGTGCAGATGCATAAAGGGGTGCCCAAGAAGCTAGCCTCTAATTGATCAGCTAGTGTTATCAGTGTGGCTGTGCTAAAGTGAGAAGAGAGTGCAATGACAAGCTAGCATAGCTGAATAATACAATATGATATTTGAGAGCTAGGAGGGAGAGTGATTAGTTTCTGGCCTTTTACTTTGCTAATCTCATTTCCAACTCGTGTCTTACCAGATTGTCTAAAAACAGTGTGTTTTGAAGCCTGTAAAATGGTCCCTGAGAGAAATGAAGCACAGATAATCCTTACAGCATTTGTCAGTGTGAAATGTGTCTTTGTTTTACTGGACAATACTGTACATTACTGGGCTTTGATGTACTGTATCAATGCCCTCATTTAAGCACCAATCCTACCCCCTCACCCCACAGCTTCCTCTCTCCAAACCTAGAATCAAATGTATAGGGAATGAATTAGTCTGCCTTTAAGGGAATATTCTCTTCAGATTTAATTTGTATAAAATGCACTAGCAGCTTACTGAACTCATGAATAAAGAGAGAGAGTTCTGAATGCTATTTTATTTCCTGCTCCTTTCAGCACCACCATAAAGCTCATTACCTATGTTAAAAAATACATACAATATAAATTTTGCAAATGGTTTGGAACATAGAAGCTTTGTTACTGAAAACAAAACTTTTCATAATGAAATCCTGCCTCCTTCGTTTGGCATATTTTTGCAAAGCACTTTTTGATCATTCTTTTCTATTCTATTGTTTCAGTTAAATCAGCACTTCACAGGAGCTAGAGGTACTTCTTCCAGAGATGAAAGGAATTTATACACAACAGAACCAGTTAATTTTCCAAGGGAAACTGAAAGATTGGTGAAAAAGCTAACCTGTATAGAAAGAAGCAGTGACTTGCACCCTGTGCCTATCAGTTCCTCATCTGAAAACACTTCACAAGCAATAGGAGGAGAATTAAAAGATAAATTTAAATATTCCGTAAGAGATTGTAATAGTCAGCTACCAGGGGAGGAAGTCACTGCTGGCTCAGTAGATGGTGGTGAGCACTCTTTGGAACATACTGGTACCAGTGAAAGCCTTTTATGGGGAAAAAATTTTCCCGTGACAAAGCAGAATGAGGCTATTGGTATTATGGCTACTGTCTCAAGCCGACAAGGAGAGAGCAACAGAGATATTTCAAAAGGTGAAACAGATAGTGCCTCGGGAAGTAAGATGATGGAGAGGTTATTCATCAGTGAGGATGCTGCTGCTGTCTCAAAAGGGGCTTGTGAAATGAGACCAGAAACCATTTCTCCACAGCATGATGAATCCATGCAATTAAACGCATGCATAGCAAGGACACTGGATGGCAATGCTAATCCAGCTCCAGAGCACCAGGCACCACAAACGTCTCACCAAACTCTGGATTCCTTGTTGTCAGATGCTGACAAAAATGAAGGAAAAATCCAGATGATTGAAAGCAAAGTTCAGGCACATTTAAGAGGAGATTTATATGCTGGCACTTTTGCACATGCTGATGTCTCAATAGATTCCACACAAAGACAATATACGCAAAAAAAAGGAGTTGGTGAAATGTCAGGAAAGAACTCTAACACTGATGCAGCGAAGGAGAAGAAAGTCATCGAAGTAGCAGACTTGGCACTAATCGGTGAGGAGGAAACTTCCAAGCCTTTCAAGTCACACAGGAAACACAACACCAAAGCCCTGAACACAACAGCTCTGCCAGCTGAGAACAACAAGCAGGCACCCAGGGCCACGTGGGGAGATGAAAGGCAAGCTCAGGACACTCAGGAACACAGAGGATTCATGAGGTTAAAAGACAGAGAGAAGCCAGAAAACGCAAATAAACAGAGACTGATCGGAAAGGAAAGTGAAGCAAACTCTGCGGAGCAGAGATGGCAAGAAATGGGGAGCGAGGTTCGGTGGGGACAGAGGGGGAGCACAGAACCTCAGAGCATGACTTCCACAGAGAAGTTTGTCTGCCAGGAGGCAGAGAGTTGTGGAAAGTCTTCTGTCTCCAAGCAGGTTATTACAGAAGAAGCAGAGGCAGGTACAGCTTATATAATTAAAACAACATCAGAAAGTGCTCCAGAAAAAATGTCTGCCAGTGAAAAAGCAGTAATTGCTAAGCTACCTCAAGAGACTGCACTAAGTGACAGGCCCACAGAGGAAAAGGAAACAGCGTTTGATACACATGAAGGGAGAAATGATGGTTCACATTATGCTCTTTGTCAACTCAACACAGTGGGTGTATTATATGACACTGAATTTGAAAAGGAATCAGTTTTAGGTATTTATAATGCATGCGTACGTGAAACACTGCAAGGAGAAACGAAGTCTGTATGCAATAGCAGGGAAAAATGTGCCACAGCACAACCAGACACAGACAATATTCTACCTGCAGGAGAAGTAATAAAGGCTTCTGCAACAGGAAAGAAAGAAGACTTCCATCAGGGATTATATTCAGAAGTATCTAAAAGTCCCCTGAACACCCAGAAACATCTATACGGTGAGGAAGCAGAAATGCTCTATAGGGAAGAAAGCCACACTGGTACACTTTCCTGTTTCTATGCTAAAGCTGAAACTGAAATGCCACCTCCTGGTACAAATACTGTCCCTAGTCACCGTTTTAAAAGCTCTTCAGTAGCCTATTCTGAAGGGTCCACTGCAGCAGGAGGCATGGAGCACCTGTATAGACATCATGAATTCAAAGTCTTTGACAAGGTTTCTGCTGAGTCAGGGTACAATGTAAATCTACCAAAAGAAATTGCATATATTAATAAAGACTTCTCTCCAGAAGCTGAAAAAGAGGAAGTACCTTCCAATTCAGACACAGCAATTTCTAGAGAAGGAAGAGGAAGAAATATAGGTCAGTGTTTCCATCAAGCAGAGCTCCAACAAGAGAAGTCATGGAGGCCAGAAGTTTTAATTAATAAGTCTACCAAAGAAGGTGGAGGAAGAGACTCTCAATCTGACCATTTAATAACTGAGGGGGAAATGCTAAACTGTCTAGATGACTCACAAAAAGAATGTCAGCGCATTTCTGATTCTGCAGATATTTCTAACCAGAAGAGTGAAGCACTTAAGTTACCTAGTGAGTCTCCAGGTTTAAAACATACTGCTTTCAAAATACTCTGTTTCTTCTTCTTTCTTCTATTTTCTGCAACACTCTACCACTATGATTTGATGGTCTGTCTTGCACTCTACCTGTTGTCCTTTTATTGGCTATACCACCAAGGAGGAAGAAACAAGGAATCTATCAAAAAGGAATAACATTAACTGTTAACTGTGCTCAGGATCCACGGTCAATAATCTCCAATTCCACCGAAGCATTTTCACTGTTAAGGAGTTTATTCATTGTTAGAACTGAAGCAAGATTTCCAGAGAAGCATCTTTTTTTAAAAGATCACATATGAAGTTGAGCCTTCAAATAAGTAATTAAACTCTACAGGACCATTATGTTTGGATCATTAAATACCTATATGAGTATGAGTTCTGATGCACGTCAAGTTAAAATGAAGTACAGCTGTTGCTTCTTAGCAGGATATGAAGAAGCAATACTTCATAGCTCTGTAGTACTTAAACCCACCATTTACTTGCTTTAATTTCTTTTACAGTGAAGCTTCATATTTTTCTGGGATTTTTTTTTTTTTTTTAATCCAAGATTCTGTGTAGTACATAACAACACAAGGAACAATAGAAAACTTAAGTCAGTATTTTGGTACTGACATTGCAGTTGATAATTTATTAGTGTGATTAGCCAATGCTCTGAGCAATGCATCTGTTGATAAGTTAATATATTTTTCCAAATTTGTATTTCATAATTGTGGTACAGTGGTACCCCTATTTGAAAAATGTAAGGCTTTGACTTAGTAACATCATGTAATTTCTAGGATGTAACTCTGTAGGAGAATAGATGCTCTGTTTCCACACTGTAAAGATTGAAGGCCACAGACACAGGTCTCTTACTATTCACTCACGTGCATGCAATTATTTTGTTTTTGTAAAGGAGGACTGCGTATCATGACTGAGAATTTCACCGAACTGTCATTTCAGGCAAAGCCTTTGAATGAATCTTTTTCGTCAGTGTTGCTTGAGCGTATCTGCAAAGCATTAAATAAATTTCACAAAGGAATGCTATGACTGTGTGGAGCATGTCTGAATTAGGTTTACTGTTTCTTTTCCTGTGGCTTGCTACGTAGTGCTAATCAAACACCAAGAGAAAACACAGGGCACAGTCCTGGTGTTCAGTGAGGCTGCTTTGTGTGATTTTGGTGAGGCAGGAAAGGCTAGTATCTGCCTCAAGGAGGAGCCCAAATGATCCTCTGCAACAGGAGTCCTGTGGGGCAGGCATGCTAGTCACTTTGCTGCTCCAACATTGTGAGTGTCCCACATAGGTTCATGGCTGACGTTTGTCCAGAAGAAAAAGGAAGGATGAGTTATGATGTTCTTCAGCTGTTTCGCAGAGGATGGTCGCAAATGCTCTCAGAGGTGGTATGTCAAAAGAAGCACAGATGTTTCATAATGTTACTGGAGCCTTAGAATTTAAGAAGGAAAAAGAATTGGTTTTAAGCTCTGTTTGTTTCACTTTCCTTACTGTTGCTGTGAAACACCACAATTGTGAAAGTCTTGATTGCAAAATTATTTGGGTGTTAACCTAGCTCTGAAATAAGTATTTTAAACTTCGTTTAAAACTTACTCACATTTCAGGATGCTGGGATGCTCTGCTACAGGAGGCACCTTAGCATTCGTTTTCTACAGGGGGGTAAAACTTTGAAATGTTGTGGAGCAGTGCGTTCAGTGGGGTGAGCAGCTGTGTGCATGATCTATTGCTGATGTGCATGATGGTGGCTGGATACCTTGTCAGCTTTTGACAGCAACCCATGAATGTGTTCTAGCGACGGACTAGAGAGGCTACGGAGAGACACTGAAGGGTGTGTCCAGATGTTCAAAGGTATATACAAGCAAAAATATTCTTTGAGATAAGGAAATTAATTCAATAGGCATTAGGAGCTGGATCCAATAAAAAGCTTAGGCTTAGACTTAAAGCAGGATTGAAGTTAAATCAGTGTAAGTCCAAAATAATGACCATAGACCCTTCTTTACCTGGAGACAACAAATGCTGAAAGAACCTAGCCTTTTCATGATTTTTATAGCCACTTCTCCAAAATGCACGGCATTTCCCTGCTTTTGGTAGTCACTGTCTGCAGTGGGAGAGGTCCTTGGTCTAAATCATTAAGAATTTCAACCTCCGTGGGATTGAGACATCAAGTATTGCTTTGCTTCCCAGTACAGTGAAAACTTTCAAGTAGCATCTAATATGTTCTAGCAGGACCAAGGTCCTCAGTTAGGGGGATAAAAAAGTGAAGAAAGCACCCTGCATCTGTGTGATGCACCCTACTGAAATGTCACCATGTAGTCCAGTACCAGACTCCTCAGGCAAGAGAGCTCAAGGACATAGGACTTATTTTAGTCTGATAGTTAAAACCACCATGGCAGAAATTAGAATCTTTAGATTCAGTTGCCAGTTAAAAGCCTTCTTTCTACAAGCTAATTTGCGGCATAATTCTTTAAAGCAAAATTCATAAAATTCAGAGCAAGGACCAAAGCCCAGGTAAAAGCTCTACACACGAAACTCATGTTCGAATATCTTCAGCTTTACCAAACCTGGACCTTCCATCCAGCAGGATGTGCCTTAACCATTGGACTACCATTATAGTGAGGAGGACTGTGGTTCCCAGGGTTTAGCAGTACCTCTGTGCATAAGTGGGCTCCTACTTTCTTGTCTGAGTTTAGCTGAAAGTGATTCTCTGATTAAAACACTAGATACTTCACTTTCCATTTGAGGGTAGACACTTTCATTTGCAACTTGCATCCCAGGGGAGTTTTCTTTTCCCAGAATTTGTAATGTCTATTTTTTAAAGAAGTCTTAATCTGACAGTCTAAATGCCTAAGCACTTGAGATAACTAAAAAACTTTAAATATCTTGGACACAGGCCTTATTGTAAGTAGAGCTGAACAATTCAGCCACCATGGTAGAAGTGGGAAAGCTTGGTTGTGTTTTTTATTGAATCTCAGGGACTCGGAGGAGTGTGCATTTTATGGATTCTTGCTCTTTCACACGGAAGCACAGGCATCCTGAAGCCATTGGAACATTCATGTGGTGGTGGTCTCTATGCAATGTACAAGTTGAAAGTGTTTTTTTTCTCACTTATTTCAATCCAGAATATTTGGTTAATTGTGAAAGATTCAGCTCAGCTGATTGGACAGCAAGAAAAGGGGTCAGAGGCAATTTATGTGCCCAGAATGATGGGTGGAAGAAAGTTGTTTTATCGAATCGGTCTCTGGAGAACTTCAGAAAAATAGTACGGAGAGCTCAGGAGAGTCAATATGACCTGCAAAAAGAATGCAGGGGATAAATAGAGAGGATCTATTAATACAGACATTCATTAAAAATTAGTGAGCTTTTAGTGTGTGTCATAATATATTTAAACCAGATCCTAAATGTCAGCTACCATTTAACTAAATAAGTTCAATCTCTGCAAAAAGCATGTTTCAGCTGTATCCCTGTGTCCAAGAGGTTAAACATCTGGGTTTGCTGTTTTAACACATACAGTCATTCAGAGGTGGAATTTAGGGTAAATATTTGAATGTTAGAATAAGCATATTTCATCTACACACAAGTGGAATACTGTTAGCATTTCTCAGATTTGGATTGGGATTTTATGTTCTATATTTAAAATATTTAGTCAGCATATCATACCTTATGATTGCAAAACAGGACTCTAGACTGATCTGTAAGCACAGGTGCCCTAAGTTTTAAGTATGTATGTGCTTAAAAGAACAAAGCAAGTAATTTTATCTTTTTTTAAAATTTATCATTTGATAAGATATCTTTTAAAAATCCTCTTACATTTGTTTGTTGCATGGAAGCAACACCTTCATAAAACTGGCAAAATATTGGGTTTTTACTTATTTCAGGAAATAAGTGCTGTGTTGTTTTTTTGCAATAATTCATATTTACTTTGCATAGTAGGCCTTAGAAACACATTTCTAGTGAGTATTTTCATTTCTGATAGCTTCTAGTTATTTTTTCAAACTATGCAACAGAAAGAAGGTATGATCCTACATGGAAGGCCTGTGGTCACAAAGGGCTTGACTCTGATACAATATAATGATTAAAAATAGTATAATGGAAAAAGGCTTTCTTGCTTTGCTGGTAGGTATGTGAGGTATATATGCATCCCTATGACAGGATGTTTGTCCCATGGCTGTTATGCAAACTGCATATGTAACAAATAAATTAATTTTCATATCACAACCCCTCTAATCTATTGAATTTACTTAAATACATATTCAGGGCAGCAGAGAGAGGAGTGGGAAAAATTCTGTATTCAGATACCTTGTTAGGAGATAGTGAGAACAAGCTACATCATTAATGACCCAAGTACTTGTTGTTGTTAATTGCTTGCTGATTCTTATCCATCAGTGACTTTTGGCTCAACAGAGGATATGCCCTGAAACAAGCTACAGCCTTTAAAGGTCTATTTAATATTGGAAATGAAAAAATAAAGAGGACAGAGTATGAACTAGATCCCTAAAAGAAGGTTAATATGATATTGGTCATAGTCACTATAGTAAATTTTATATGCCTAGTGGTATCTACCCCCCTGAATAAAGTCCCTAGGCACTTTAGTCGTTGAACATATGAATGAGATCAAAATAGACAATGTGTTAAATAGGGAGCTGCCAAAGTTTTTTGAGAAAACCCTGATGGCAGAGTTGGGTCTTACACCCTTCCCTGTCTGTGGGATTAGTTACTTAATGCTGGGGGGAGGGGACATGCCTTTACTGGTGGCAGGGACAACCTTTTATCAGGTCAGGTTTCATATCCTGCAGCCTTCTTGTGCACTGAAGCACGTAAACTGCTGCCTTCAGAAACAGAACACTTTGCAGAAAACAATCCCATAGTTGTGGGACTGGAGAAAGGGAAGGTTAACCCATTAAAGCATAGATTGGAGGGATATATGGATATAAACCCCGTTCCAAGAATAGCTTGTGCGTTTTATGTGAAATTCTACTTAGATAAAATACACAATCAGCACTAAGACCTTTATGTCTCCTCAGTAAGGTCTACTTCTTCCTTAGTCTACAAAGTTACTCTTCCAAGCCTACATCAGTGCCTCATGAACTGGGACTGGAGAATTGTTCTAGCTATGAGAGAACTGTGGGTTTCTCTCTTAGACCTATGAAGGTGCTTAAATCCCAGCACAGTTCCACTTCTGGCAACTATGTCCTTTTGTGAATCCCAGCTGAACTTTCTAAGACTTGCAGCTCTTCTGGGAGCACTGCGTGCAAAGGAGATCATAGAAGTACATGGATAGTGACAGCCTGAGGATGCTCTTCTGATCTTGATGCTGCTGAGGATTCAGAGTTGAGGTAGGAATCAGTGGAGATTTTTTGACCAAAACTACATATGCCTGAGTGAGGACAATATTTTTCAAAAGGGATGGGCAGGTTGAAGGGAACAGATTATTTCTGCATTCAGAACAGGGATGAACTAGGTCAGCTGAGACATTTAAAGAGTGATGTCTGTGTGACTTGGTTGTACATATGAGATAGGTTGTGTGCATATGTGTGTGGGTGGCACTAAGACAAGGGGGTCAAAAGGTGATAACTAGATTCCATGGGCAAATGGAAAAGAAATAATAAACAGAATGGCTGGTTGGAAAGTTTCTAAACAGCTTTCTCTAGAGACATGAAAGTTTAATAAGTTCTGAGTAGTTTGGACAGATAACACAAATACGGTATTAGCTATAGAGAGGAGTAAAAATGAAAGTATATGCTAACTTCTTTTTGTAATTTATCAATTACCACTTAATGGAATTATAGTGGAGAATATCTTGCCCTTGACCTTAATATTCAATGATTCAAGATTAGAGCATCACTCTGAGGACCAGAAATGCAGGCTCCTTCTCAGGACGCTATAACACTTCAGGGAGGGACAGCCTCAGGCTGGAGCCACAAACCTGCCTCATGGCCTTTTATTCAGGTCAGTCCCCAATGACATGAAGCTCTGTGTGTCAGGAGAAAACAAGAGTACATGTCAAACTGTGCTTTTTCATGCAGAAATATAAAGCTATCTGAAAGTAGTTAAGCTCCCACAATCCCTGCATTGTCAGGTATAATTCAGAGCCATGTAGGAGCTCCTTTGATGACTTTTTTTTTTTTTTTTTTATGCATGGCTGCAGGAAGACTCAGATTCCTGGATACCACAGGGTATGAGCATGTCTCACATGTGTGTGTGATGGCAGGGTGATCATAGAACATACAGACCCACATACACTATGCCAAGTTGTATCTACATGGAAATTTCTTTTCCTCTCCACCAGTGATCTTTCTAGGACTGAGTGTGCCAACTGCTTGGGTTCCTGGCCCTAGTTTCTCCAGTGGAGGACAGAAAGCAGTCCCATACTACCATACTTCTCTGGTGTCTCTGAAGGGGAAACGAGAATTGCTGTAGAATAGACAGTGAAAAAACTACCGTACTAGTTAAGGCCCTTTTATTAGGTAGAAATACTTTCTCCTTTCAGGACAACCAGGGACAATTAGGAGCAGCCTGAACTCTTTAAAAACAACAACAGTGACCTGTTTGGGGGAAGTCCTGATTAAGCTCCTCAGAAACTCCCTATTTATTCATACAAGGTGGATGCCTGTCTGTCCCTCCTTGTCCTGAATGAGCCAAGATCCATGACTGATAGATGACAATGATACGAGGTCTCTTGTGTAGGTTTCATACCTCCTGGAATGGTCTAGGCTCTTGAGTGGCTTGGGGCAGTAGGCACACTAAGCAGTGCCTTGGCCATCCCCAGAATAAGACAAACCTGTGGAAAATGTGTCAGCAGGCATAAGGGTTCATGTCTTTTACCCATCTTAATTTCATGTTATGGACGACAGAAGTCAGGCTTCTATAAGATTAGTTGTCAAAGAGAAATACTGCTTGATAAAATACTGGTTTATCCACAAAGAAGTGTTTGCTTAATAAAAGAACATTGTAAGTACTAACAAGAACAGTTTTTACACAATTTTGTGATGTAATTTTAGTGCCTAATCCTTTTATATAATGGAGCATGTTTGTAGATTTGTGGCAGAACTACTAATAAAACTTATAAAACAGAGGGAAGAAAGGAAGAGAGAAAGAGCTGGAAGAGAGAGAGAAAGCAAGCAAACAAGCAAGAAAGCATGTGCCTGCACTGTTTCATAGTAGACAAGAGACTCATAAATAGGAAAACTATCTTATTCTAAATTCAGGTTGAGCTTGTGATCAACAATCAGTCATGCTGTTCTCCAGAAAAGGGCACAAATTCAGAAAAGTCTTTTCATTTCCCCTCCTTGTATATTAGTAACAACAAAATCATCAGTATTGGAAAGCCAATTAATGAAGGATTTGTTTCCAAGGGCAAAGGCAATGCCTCTGTTAACCTTGCAAGTGAGATGGTCAGGCTGCTGTAAGTGTGGCGTGTTTGGATGGTGTGGTCAGGGTGTGCTGACAGTCTGCTTTGCTGGGATTGAGTTCTGTACGTTTCACATACACCCACTCATGTGACCATTAGCAACCACTTAAGCTACATGTGTCCTGCAGCATGGACACTTGCCTTCATCTTATGCTAATGTGCATGGTAAACTGCATGTACAGTAAAGTACTGTTTTATTCATTATATGATACATGATTTGGTATAAAGAAATGTTTAAACAAGTTGTTATTATCTTGAAATTATTAAACATTTCAAGCTGCACAGTGTAAGAAACTCAACACTATCAACTGCAGCTGCGACCTTTTAGATGAACTGAACAGACTTACACCTGTAGCTGTACATCATGCCTTAGTGCAGACATATTCAGCAGAAGCAAACATGGTGTTTTTCCAAAACCGTGTTGTCTGATACTGCATAATGCAATAACATGACTTGTCATGTACTTTCCTTTAAATTCTGCAAAAGTCAAGAACTTATACATTCAATGAACTCTGATTATAAATTTGATTAATGACAACTGTAATATCATGAATTTTATTTTTAATAAATCAGTTCTAAACCATGTTCTATTGTGTGGATACAAAGTTGCATCTTTTGCTATGCATTAGGCATCAAAATTTTCATGTTTATCTGTTCTGTGTGATTTTTAAGCCAGTCATACTGTTGTGGGCTAGTTTCTTCACAGTCCAGATGGCTTGATGCAATGGAGAGCTCAAGTGCCCATTATCTGGGAGTGCAACCCAGAGCCCTGACTAAGGCTTCTGTGCTCACTGTTCAGTACAATGGAAAATGAGCTGTTTCAGAGTGACATGTCAGAAACCCACTGATTATGGACTTATCTCTCTTTTGAACAGAAAGGCACTTGGCGAATCTAAATAAATTCAGTCAGGCAGAAGCCACAACAGTGTACACAGTGGGGCTGAGGTGTCCACACTTTGGAGACTCTTACCCCCAGAGAGCTTTCTTCTCCAGACTCCAAGTTGGGAAAGACTGGGCTACCCCACCAGCCTCCTAGAAATCTGTATTTCCTTTGCTGGGGTCACTGGGAGGAAGGGATATCAAGTGTATGCCAGATCTCCTGATGGGGATGACCAGGAGACCATAACTCAAGGCATACTGTGGAGCCTGCCTTACATGAATCACTAGCTTATGAATTTGGCTTTACATTACTCAGTTCAACTTAATTCTTGATTTAAGGACCCAAGAACTTTATTGAGTATGAGCTAACATTATTCAGCCTCAGTGCATGAGAACAGGCAGCATTTTGTAAGATAACTTAATGGCACCCTAAGTTAAATTAGTAATAAAATTTTGCAATTCCCTTTCAATACCTATTTTGTTTCCTTCTTGACTTTTATTTTTTCCTCTTGTCTGGCATCACAGCTATAATTAAAAGAACTTCCTTTTCAGATGACCAGTTCTTTAATACTTATGTCCTTTTAAATGTCCATATTCCACAAGCACTCTTACTCAATTTGACATTATGAAGATTGCATTTGGCTTTTTTTACTTCTGCTTAGTACAAAGGCATATTAATGCAAAGATACGACAGATACTTTACTTATATAGGAATAAACTCCTTAAGATTATTTAGTCTATTACCATGGCATTAGTGGGAAGTAAATCATGGCCCAAAGTGGACAGCTGCCAGATAGGTTGGTGCTGGCAGTCAGGCAGATAGAGCTGTGCTATGGTAAGTCCAGATAGAAGGGACTGCAAAAGCAGAGAATTCATACTCTTGACGGTGCAATACCTATTGAGTGGTGTATCTTCTAAAGATATAGTTGTACACTTGCTGAAGTTTTCCGAGAGAACCTCTCTAACTGCAACATTAAAAATTACAATCCCCCTTCCATAACCTACCTATGTTCACGATATTTTTCCTCCTATTTGATATCAAAGTTGTTTATTAATCACGCTATAAGTCCCTCTCCTGACATGAAGTCTGCTGCAGCTGTGCAGTGACTGTAGGTATGTCTAATCGATGCATTGCATGCAGGTGGAGACTTGGTCAGCTCATACTCTGGGTCAGCATGGGGCTGCTCTCCTGATGGGCAGAGATGGTTGAGCACACCACCAAGTGTGATCTGTGAGCCCTCCCTGGGAGAAGTACTCTGAGCTACTCTGATGGTAAAGCGGTCTTTGTTTGGCACAAACTACGGCACAACGAGCCCTCGGAGAAGAAGAAATAGCTTACAAATTGACTAGGTAATAACGAAGGTGCAGAAGAACTGAAGGTGGATAGGGAGGCTAAAATTCTTGCCAAGCAAACTACTCCACAAATCCCAGTCTGATATACATGAACTTTAGGCAAACTATCATAGTGAAATCCTATTTTACCTGGGTGAATTTCCTAGCAGAAATCCCTACCTGACTTACAAGTACTACTTAGGCCAGCAATAGCTTCCCGACTCAGGATCCATCCTCCTGCAGAGCCTGGAGGATAGGACAAAGGTAGTTAGGATATGGGTGAAGAATCCTCAAGAGGCTGGTTGTCTCCTTTATTAAGTGTAGGTACATCCCCTGGTTATTTAAGTGAGAGACAGGTCTATTCTGCATCCCCAGCCAGACCAGCAGAAATGGGAAATATTTAGGGTAGAAATGCAATAAATTCTACATTGGAGTGGAATTTGGCTCACTGGTTTGCAGCAGATATGTAAGCTGTTCATGCCTGGGACAGCCTTTAATTCAGTGTTTGAACAACCCCGAACATTCAAGTCTAAGAAGTAACAGCTATGTTTTTAAAGGAAGGGGTAGTGAAATCAATGAAAGATGCCTAAAACACCTCTTAATTGGGCTCTTACATCTTAATGAATTATGTGAGATTACTTTGTCTTTTGTAAGACACTTCTAGAGCAATTACTATATTATTTTCACTCTAACAAGTAAGGAGATTTCAAGGTGGAGGGGTGTACTAGGGACAATACGAAAGATACAGACCAAACAGGGACAAATATTTTTAAAACTTCCTGACTCTTTCCTCTGCAGGAAAGAGGGATTGAAGGCTGGTGGCAGCTGACAGGACCCAGAGCTCAGGGGTGTAGTACGTAAGTGTCCCAGGAGCCAAAATATTCTCTGACATCTCTGGCAAAAATTTACCATAATTATTACAATCTCCTGCATAGCACAGATCATGGAACTTCAAATAAACAATCTCAGGATAAGGGACAGTGTCTTTTAAAACCGATCTACTCTTGATTTAAAAAGAGTGAATGAGAATGCATTGTGTCCTTTGATAGCATGTTCCAGAGGTTAGTTATTCTCACTGTCAAAAATTCATGCCTTTGTTCCTTATTTAGATGGATGCTAATTTCGAACAGTTGTTTGCTTTTGATAGTCCAAAAAGCACTGTGGAGAAATCAACAAGACACTTCAGACAAATAGAAATTCTGAAAAACTTTATGTTAAAACTTCACAATTGTATAATTATGATAAAACAGTTTTTCACCTCTCTCTTTAACTGGCTTGTAATGATTTTTGAAAGAATTTGGCACTTTAAACCTATAATTAAGAAGTAAATTTTTAAGAAAATTTCATATCTATAAAATATTGATTTTATCTTTAATTGGGAAAAATACTTTAAGCTAGCAATTTATTACCTGCTTTTTGCCAATCCAAATGGCAATCCACAATCCCTAAGTGTGAGATAAACCATTCTGAGCCAGCACCAAATATAAAGTTAGTTGCAGAGTATCACTTCTCAAAGAATAAAATGGGGAAAAATAAAGTTATAACAACTAAGACCCATACGCTTTTGCTCCACTAAATACAGGTACACGCCTGACCCACCTCTCCATGGCTAATGATATCCTTTCCCCACGTCCATGATCTTACAGAACTTCTTTGGCCATGCAAGAGTGTGCTTTGCCAGCTCTTGGCAGGGCAGCTGCTGCCTGCGGGCATGCACTGCACACTGCCCCTGGCAGCACATGAAGTTACATCCAGGCCCAGGAAAGGCAGCAGTGGATAAGGTCACTGCTTAAGGATGGGACATAGGTGTGAAGATCAGCATGTGTGGCTGTGGTTGTGCTGGTGGTTCAGATTAGAGCCTGCTCACAGCTGGAGTAGCGTGGGCCCATACGATGGGAAATACATCTGGTGGCAGTGGCACTGCATGGAAGGACAGCACACTGTCCATGGAAGACAGCCTCTGCCTTCCACAGGTGCAGCTAGGGAGACGAGGCAGTTTGGTGGGCTGTTTGATGTCTTTGTTATTGTGACTTTTTGCACCAAATCCCAGCATGATGCCCTAAAGTGTATATATCTCACTGGAAAGGTCTGTGTGTATTTCCTTTGGTTTTCACATTAGCAATGAGAGCTTTAAGCATCTCGGAGCACAGCAGAGCTCTGAATGTAGCAGAATCTTCCCCTCAGAATTAAAATCAGCTCTGGACATATAGGACATACAGTTTGGACTAAATGTAGTTAGTACTGTTCACATCTCTCCTTACAATTGCATGAAAAGTAGTAGAGAAACAACCAGCAGAATGGAAAGCAAAAACATACTTTTTCAGAAGTATTTCTTTAGTTTCTTAAGCTTTCATGGTATCTTACATATGCTTCAGCACCAGCTGTCCCTGCAAGCCATCAAATCAAGATGTGACTTTAAGCTGACCAGTGGGAAGAAATGAGAGGGGAGTTCACAAGTGAAATGTCAGGAAAGAGTCATAACATTTGGCACATTTGTGAAGGTGCCTTGTGATTTTGGGTGCTCGGCTGAAACAGAATATGGGTCAGATGTCTTTGACGTGTACAGGAGCTGCTTTTGGAAATATTAGCTGCAGTGTCTCACATGTGCTGTAATCACATCATAGTCAACAGGACACTGTGGGTCATGAGGTAGCATATAATTTGCACCTGTAGTGTTTGCACAGAAGGATCCACTGTGTTCTTGCACCTATGTAAATCAACATCCTTTCCAAGATTTAAGATTAGCACTTATACAAAATTATGACAAATAAGTTCATGTAGTGAATAGTCATTGTAAAATTCTTGAATTCTTACAGTTTGCACTGACATGACAGCATAAACTGAAGCTCGTCTCACTGTTTTCAAAGCAGTTTGATTTTATACATTGCATTTGCTACTAACTCCAAAGTAAGTCAAGCTAAATGAGGATAAGATTTAGACAGTTTATTAAAATGTTAATTTTTCATTTATTGTTATTTTTATTTCACAAATTATTGTCACATTTCCCTGTGCTCAGAAAATTTATTTTATAAAAGTGTTGCCTTGTTATGGGGAGATGTTTTTGTGTCACACTACAGTGAGAAAAACAACACGATATTTGTCAGCCCAGCAGCACTGATGGAGCTATAGGAAAGAGCAGTGTCCGAGGCACTGCATGAACCTTTAACAAGGCTATCAGGATTCCCCTTAGATGCTATAGTTATGGTTACATTAGGAATAACAGCTAAACCAGCTAAACGTGGCTTCCAAATCATTATTGCTAATGCTTAAGTACTAGATTTGGCAGAAAGAACTAAATTTCAATTTAAAATTGAATTTTAAATGTCCAACACAGTAAAGCTGATCTGTCAGTGAAAAAAATTTGCTTTTGACCTTACAAAGTGAGCACATAATTGTCTGAATTTAAAATAGCATATGTGCATCTAAAGCTGCAAACTGTAAAAGTAAGAATGTAAGAGGAAACTAAGAATTGATGGTATACCACATGACACAAGTTTCTAAGGTCTCACATACTGCTTTCACAGTTTCACTACCATTACCTCCAATTCTTTTTAGTTCTCCACACCAGAGAAGTGAGGTAGACAAAGTGAGTAAGTGAATTTTCCATCATTCACTTCTTTGTGTTATAGTGAGGATCAATAAATGCCCATTCAAAGGGACTGAATTTAAGACACTCATTAATCCTTCCTCCCAGAGATTCTAAAATATTATTTTCTTTTCTTAATCTTCACATTTAAGCACGAAAAATGCAGTTTATAGGAAGTTGGAATTATACAGAAAAGAACCTCATGGAAGATTAGGCTAGTATTTATATGCAGAAAATTCTGTTCTTTGAGCAAGTCCTCTTATAGTCTGTGGTTCAGCCACTTGTAACACTATTTTCCTAGGAATTTTTTTTGCTTAGGGACCAGATTTCTCTCTGCTCATTTTTTTCCCCAAGGATTTGTGTCCCTTCACAGACTCAAAAAGTACATCCTTGAATGTAAATAGCATTTAACAACATTTTTGAAATAACAAATTTCGTTTATAAACGACGAAATGATCAGTGTGTCAGACCAAATTCAATAAAGCTGTTCAGAACACCTCAGAATGATTTTGTTTATGCATCTCAATATTTTTTGCATCTGTAATTCTTTTTTTAGCTGTCTTTTCAGTAAAGAGGGAATTAAAGTTTAAGATCCTCTAAACATTGAAGCATAGAGCAACTGTGGCAACTCTTCTATCACCTGTAACCTTGTGAAGCATATTGCAATTCATTTATGTTTTCCCATCCAGGTTTTCAGTGCTGGGACTCGCAGCAGTAGGTGTTCCAGCTGTTTGAACAGTACTGTACAGACTTGCTATCAGGAAGGTCTGCTTCTGTTTGATTTGGTGTTTATTTTGGCAAAACGTCTAGAGTTAATGTTTGGTACTCTAAAACAACTTTAAAAACCTGCTTGGGAGTAAACCATCCAAGGTATGTACAAACAGATATATATCTGTGCCGGAATATAGCTCTGGCTTGGAAACAGGGTAACTACATGGGCCTGAGCTAATAACCTAACTTGGATTATGAATTGATTTTACAAACTCGATTTAGTTTGCACCCATCTCCTCAGATGTGACTTAAATTGTCACTCAGATCAGGCTCTACCTGGAATGCCAGAAAAAACAAATAAGTTGTTAACTGAACCCCTCTCACTGCACAAAAGGATGTTCCAAGTATGAAGACAGAATGGAAACACGCAGTTGGGACTGTGGGGAGAAGATAATCTGCCTTTCCAGAAGCAATTTGCTCTAAAACCAACTGTCAGCATGCATCCCTATAATCTAATATAAAGTAAGAGGGTTAGTGCAATGTAGCATTATAATGCAAACAGTTAAAAACAAATTCATAAAACACCTTAATGAAAAATTATTTTCGTTTCCTTGACATGGGTATTTTTAAAACCTTCAGGATTCCAGTTCTGCCTAGAGAAAGAATTTACAGGAGTAGTCATATTTTACATTTTATTTCTGTGGAAAGTTGCTGAATTTGTAGGAAAGTCTAGTCACATACCCTGAATGAGTGATAGAGAAGTATGTATAGAGCTTCTTGTCTAGATAATTCATTGCAGTACCAATCCAATTCTGTAATGTTAATGGGATACTGTACAAGACTATGACTGTATAGGAAACCACTCTTAAATCCATTCATCTCCTTTCTATCACAACCACAAGAAGAGAAAGACAATGGCAGAATGGATTTTATGTCTATTCAGTTACAATTTGGACACAAAGAGAATACAAATATATTGTTAGCCTTCCTCTTTATTAATTGCCTCACTAGCTATTGACTCAATCCCAGGTGGTATATTTTTCAAAAGCATTAATAACCTCTTTGTGTTCTAGGTCAATCTTCCTCAGTCTCTTCAGGATGATGATTCCTTATTTCAAGTCAATAATACGACAACCCTTCCAGCATTTACTGTAGAGCAAAAGTAAAAGATGTACATACATGGTAATAGCAAAGAGCAGGTTTAATTCAGTGTGTTTTAAAAGAGTGGCTCTATCCATGTCTAAAAATCAACCCAGAGTGTCATGCCCAGGGCCTTTGCACCCTGACTGCTTTCATCTGGGACATGACCTGTCTGTGGCCTAAGAGGTACCCATTTTCTTTACCCATACAGGAGACCAAGACAGATGGCATGCATCCAGCTCTTGCCCCAGCTTAGACAAAGGAAAAAAGATTTGCACCCAGGCTGGAGAGTTAGGAAGCACAACACAGTCAGCATTTTTCTTTTAGTCAGAAAACACGGGGGACTGAAATAGCTAAGAAGAGTCATATGTGGTGGTTGGGAGGAGCAGATCTCACAGGTCTCAGGTATCTTGATGGTTTTGACATCCTGAAAGTTATTCTCGGATTTCTTTTCTTTGACATGGGCTCTACTTATTCTTTCAGCTCTTTGCAGACCCACTGATTTTACACTCACAAACTATCACAGCATGATGACGCAGCACTGCTGTGCTAGGCTGATGGTGGCTTCAGGCTGCGGAGGTGTCTCATGTCCAATTCTGTATTTCTGCCCCTACTCGTGGAGCCCAGAATTTACTTTGGAAAGCACACACACATTCAAGGTCCATCACAACTGCAGTGCTTTGTTTCTTTGCCCCTCGAGCTTTAACTGGCCTTTCGATTTTGTGGAACCTCATAAATTCTCTTTCTCCAGTCCAGTACTTCTGACACCCGTTCACTGCAGTCACCTCAGCAAACCAGAATCTGTGTCTATACTTGAAGCCATCTCTTCTTGAAGCCATCACAGGGCAGTTCAGCCACCTGCCAGTCTTTCAAAAGCACAGTAGCATTAATTGCACACAAAACCATATCAGAGAAGTAATGGCTTCCCATATCTGAAATAATAGGTAACCAGGGCTTGAGGTTGTATTAAAATTCAGATAAAATCCCTAAAGGAACTACCAGTGTTCTGTTGTCTGTCCAAGGAGACAGATGGATCCAGTTGAGTTTACTGGTTTTGTTCATGTTTCTGGACCTTCTCTGGCCCCCACAGAGATAGGAAGGAGCTCTGTGCTGTCATTGTGCATGCGTCAAAACCTGTCAAGCTGGGAAAACTGCTGGTCCTGAGATGGTTTGTGTGTTCTAACAGTGTTCAGCCCAGATTAAAAATGTCCTTTCAGGGTAAGTAAAAGGTACTGTGGAGCATCAGAAAAGTTATGAGAGCACCATGGAACCAGTTTAGATCCTACACTGCCAGAGCAAATAAATGAGGTAGGAGCCAGTTTGAATCCAGGGGGATCAGGTGAGTGTTGTTGTGATGTTTCTGAGTGTTTCCAGCTCTGAAAGTGCCTTGCAGGTTTGCATGAGCTCCTTTTCTGTGGAGTCAGCTGGGTTTTTTTGTTCCATCTCTGACCCATATGGAGAGAAGTCAAAACCTTCCCAAATCCACGTGTCAGGGCTGGAAAGGGATGTTCTCCCACACCTGCTGGACCTAAACTGTCACATGCATCTGGGCCATGGACAATCCACAGCCAAAATCATATCATCACCAATACAAATGTCTCAAAACAATTAAAAAAAATATCATAATTTATTGTCTCTTATCTTTTATATCCTGGTAGATCCAAAGGACTTGCGTGGACTGTTTGTCTCAGTCTCATATTTTCCAGTTTCAGGTGGAATGTCTGTGAGACAGAGTACAATTTAATGTCTCTTTAAACCTTCACCTAAGTAAATGTAGGTGCTTTCTCTTCAAGAAGGTGAGTTTCTGTGGCCTTTCAAAAAGGTTGTTATCATTCGTTTTTGGCTGCTGGGAATTTGCCTTTATTTACGTCCTGCTGCCTTTAGAAACTGTGGTAAGTGTTGCTTGTTGTGGCCACTCAGACAGCAACGTTAGAGTTTGTAAGCCATTGAAGGTATGTTCATAATACTGTGTTCATGGTGTGTTTAACTAGTCTTGGATTCTGTAACACAGGTTTCACCCACGTTCAGGAACATTTCATCCAGTCATCCATATACTTAAAACATCATCTTTAAATTGTAAATACAACTCATGGGGTGTGGCTTTGAAGGTAATTCCAATTTTTATCATCAGGTTTTAGTTTAGCAATGTATTGCTCTCTAAGGAAAACTTAACATGGTACTGTGTAAAACAAATTCAGATATGGTAGAAAAGTATATCAGTGTTCCCAAGATAAAGAGAAATACAGTTTCACGTGCAATATTTGTACTCAAACCTATTTTCTGCCTTTGAAAAGGCAGTGGGTCAAAAGACAGATAAAATTGTTTGAAGTGAGTCATGCACAGTTGCCTTATGACTGTTATTTTCTGTGTGAAAACACTGACTGAAGTTCAAGACAAAATGTTACACTATTTTGGTGGTTTTGCATGAAAATTGTGCTGCTTTAGACTGAATAAAAATACTGAAAATATGCCCTAGTGAATTTCTTGATCACGGTAGCTACTACTTAATGAAGAATAGTGTGAAAAAAAATAAAGCAGTATGCTATAGAAAGCTGCTTGTCTGAAACCAGTTTACTACTAAAAGTGCAGTATTCCACCAGATTTTACACAGTTGCACAGATTGACACAAAAGGGTGACATCAACCAAGCTTGAGTTGGAATTACATCTCTGGGGTATTTTAGAAAAGGAAAATAAAAGTAGATGTATGGTGTTTGTTGTGTGTTTTTTCCTATTTGTTTATATTAGATGACTGAAGCACTTAGAAAAAAAAATATTATTTTTTTCAATACTAAGTTTAAGAATCTTTGTCTTTATACTAGTAGAAGCTTTATCATGACATATTTTCTGTATCCAAAAGGCCTTCAGAATATATACAGTCATAATGCAACCAAATGAATAACCTGCACATCAAAAGGTAAATACAGTGTGTACAGATGAAATAGTAATATACATGAATAGAGGGAATATGAAAATTGCTACAAAATATGATAAACCCAGTTCCAAGGAAAGACTCAAAACTGGTGATTTCCTTAGTGACTTATGGGAGTTTCCACATGAGTGAGGAAATAATGTGTAATGGCTGCTCATTACATATCCTGTTTATCCATGGGACATCTTTAGAAAAAGTTTTATTACCACTTGGGTTGGTACTGGGGGAAAAAAAAGACTACCAGAAGATCCCACAGAACTTCAAATTCTTTGACTGTATAAGTTTTTTTCACTAAAATTAAAGTTTGTCAATGCAAAACCAGGAAAACAAATAAACAACAAGCCCCCCAAACTCTTGTCATGTTTAACATGTTTATGTAGATTTTAGAAGTTACTTGGTAAGGACAAAACCAACATGTCTGCATAACATCTGCATGCTTTTCCAGCACTGTGTTCTCAGCTTCAAAGACATTCAGGACAGTAAGACCAGGGTATGAATATACGGTATCATTCCATGTACAAAACTGAAATAAACACCTATTTTGTATCTACTAAGACATATTTTTCAATCAATAAAACAAATAAATAGACATATTTTTACTCTAGAATTGAAGAACAAGATAAATAAACAGAAATTCCCGGGAAGAGCTGGAGGCTGTTGAAACATCTCCCAGCTGTCCTCAAACTCTGCTTAGTAAGGGCTGCCAAATACCAGTAACACAAATGTCCAGTTCACAAATAACAAGATACAGTGAGACACGCCATTAACCTACTCTCAGCTGATTAACACCTAGCATCTGAAATTGATTCTCCCCCCACTATGTTTAGGGAGAATATTTTCAACAAAAACCAGGGAATCTTGACTTTTTTTTCTTTTTCTTTGCATTTTTATTCCATTGTAATTTTGTGCCCTGAAAACAGCTAAATGAAACTAGTCAACTATTGAAAGGCATACTCTTTTCATAGAATAAATATGGACTATCAGGAGATGAAACAGAATCTTTGGTACAAATTAAAGCAAGAGAATATTCAAGAAACAGTGAGATTCTACTTAGAAACACAGATTTGAACAGTGCTGGTGTTCTATATTTCATCATTCTAAGCATTTTAAAAAATATCAATGTACCATTTTAATGTAAGCTGGGCCAATTTTCCCCCCAAATACAAGTTGCCCCTTACTAATAGTATCAGTAAAATTAATATTTTCAAACAATTTTCACTGCATTAATATGTTGTTTTCTCTCAGTATGGGTTCTAAAAAAACCTATGGCAGTTTGATAACATTGTTTAAACACAGAGAAAACTTTCATAATAAATCTCACATTATAACCTCAGCAAACAATATGAGTTTGGGCTGGCTTGGTGTACTCCTAATGGAGGGAAATGCTGTCTCTATGCAGTCTCTCTTCTCACATATCCATCTTAAAAATAACATCAATAAAGATGTGATATGCCAGTAATACTCATTAGGGCAGACCTGAAGCAATTCATATTGTGGATTAAATTTCTAGGTATTGAAAATTAATCCAAAATTCTGACACTAAGTGACACCCACATTAGCATCACAATATTTGTATCTGAAATGTCCCAACTAGAAGCGATGTGATTCACTACCTGACGCCCATTCTGATCGACAACATGTAAGATTTTCTGGTCAGTGAAACAGGTGACTCAGCTGCCTGCTTCAGGGAGCGTTTCTGGCTGCTTACATTTCACATTTTTCAGACATGGAAAAGCCAAAAATTTGATGATGAAATTCACTCCTACGTGAAAAAAATACAGAACATGCATGCTTTCTGCATGCCACTTTGTATGAGCAGTCTGGCTCATTTTTTTAATTTTAGTGACATTTTCTGCAATACAGCATGTACTACAGGGAAAGTAACAACCTCTTTCATATATAATCGATACTGTACCGACCCAGTTCAAAGACAAGCCAGACTAACAATACTTTGAGATGGCTGGCACATTATGCATTCTGGAAATTCTAATTTTATGTAAATTTAGAAAATGTATGCATGTGCCAGAGTTTCTCTTTGTTCATGCACTGTTTTAGCATGTCTAAGTAGGAGAGGCTGCCATACAACATGGGTTGCAAAACAGCAGATGGGGGTGATTTAGTCTCTGAGGAACTCTAATTTCCTCTGAAAAAGTACTCAGGTTTGTTATTTTATTACTATGGGGAAATACGTATTTTGAAATATATTAACAATTAGTGCTTGCCTAGTTGGAAAATATCTCAGAATACCTTTAAGAAATAGTTCTCTGTGTGGACACTAATTCCTCTGAAGGAGTCCACTGTGAAAATGGATTAAGATAAACTGGATAAAAAACCCCAAAGTCTTAGTGTTGCAGAGCGTCTATGTAGAGCACAGCAGTTATTGTGCTTGAAATTCATGCCCTGATGTATTTTGTTGTAACTTCCCCATACAGACAGAACCACATTTTATTACCTCCAGTTGGAGTTACGAAATGCTACTATTTCCTTCTGCATTTACTGATAAAATTCTGCAGTGAAGAGTGATTAGGGGGGACTAAACTTTGCAGTCAGAGGTTGAATAGTGCATCCCTGAAATACTCAGTTTATGCAGATTTTAAAAATAAATACATTTACAATGGTTTCCTCTTTGTTCTGCCACTGTTCTGGCATGTCAGATTAGTGGTAGATGCCACACAGCAGGAGCTAGGAAATTCTGTCTGAAAAAGAGATGCGGTTTAGAGTAATTTTAGTCGCTGTCAAGACCAGAGTTCCCAAGTAAAGGGACATGTTTAATACTGTTGTAATCAGGATATTTTAAACATTTAAAGGGTTCATGTTTGTGTTGTCAGATTATTTGCTGGAGTTTCATACCCAAGCAATTGTATGCATGTGGTGGGGGTGCAGGAAGAAAGGAAGCTCATATTTGCCGTGCTCTTTTGCATGACTTGAGTCTCAAAAAGATTTGTAACTAAAGCAACTTTCATGTAGAATGTCAAAGTAATAGTCTTGAAATGCTCATTTTAGTCAACACCTTTCAGATATAAAAGGCAAAGGCGGCTCTATGTCTTGTTGGCAGTAGGATGACCCACCACCCACCTGAGTTTGTGCAAGAGCTCCCACTGGTTTCAGCTGTACAGAATTAGAACACTTATGACAAATTTATGGGGTTTGGGAAAAATGTGGTTAGATTATGGTGTCTACAACCTATGACTTTTCTAAAATGCCAGGATATATTTTTCTATGGGAATAATATGTTCCATTTAAAATCCATGATTTGCCTGTGTTCAGCTTGGATCTTTTGAACATATAATTAAGTAACAATTATCTGTTTAATTTCTTGTTGTGAAAAGAAATGTTGAAATACAGTCCACAAAGCAATAAAAAAATTCTCTGTGGTGATGAACATTTAGTGATTGACAGGTGGGCTTTGGTTTACAAAGGCACCATCACCCACCACTACCCCTCCCCTGCCCCCAAGCATTTATTGGACACCTGAGTTTGAATCCATGTGTTCGCTTGAACACTTTTTAGCTCCATTTGCTTAGAGCAGTCTTACAACATTGTCCTTGCCCTTGTCCTCCAATTTGTGTCTAGACCTAGAGTGTCCACAAGGCACATCATTTTCAAATTGAAAAGAAACTCAAATAGCTAAGTGACAAGTCCCTGGGAACAGGCCTACTAAGTTTCCCTGGGGAGAAAAACTTTTTTTTTTCTCAGAATAACCCTTTCATGAAGGCTTAAAAACATGTTTCAAGGAAATCTATTCACTTTGCAGACCTCTAGGAACACACATTGAGTCAGCTATCACATTTCAAACAAGTCACGGCATTCCAAAAGAGAGTATCACACTTAGCAGCTATGGAAGCATACTGGAGCATTTTCATCCTTCTTTTTATGCACAGATGTATATTAGCAGGATCCTGATCCTGAATCTTATGTTCTGGTAGATGCAAGGACCCAACTAATATTTCTTCTTTCTACTATTACTGTGCAACTACCTAACAACTATTTCTTCAAAGTTGTGTTCAATTATGAAGAAATAAGAGTATAATTTGGATTAGAGAGAGAGATATTAAGTTTGTTGGCTGGGATATAGAAGTCTTTTCAGTTTTAGTTCTCATTTGAGAGGCTTCTGTTTCATCCTGTCTTTTGGTCCTCGTAAATCATACCACAAATTTGAAATCTGAAGTTTGCTCTTGTTGACATTTGAACTTAATGTCAAAATGCTTTTGCTGCTTTACATGTGTAGCAGACAACCTGTGTTGAATGTCCTTGAAACTGTAGTCTGAGTAGACTCTAACCTCTTTTTTGCCAAGCAATCTGGGTTAAGAAAATTAGATAAACCAAGTATCCTTAACATTCCCTAGAACACTCTTTGACCTTTGAAAAGGGAGTTACAATTATTAGCTATTAAATTGCCATAGGAGGAAAAAAGGAGTAGCCTGACTGCTGTTTTACAGTCCAACAGTCTTGGACCCTAAAGGAAAGAGGAAGGTTTATTCATCCAGGAACAACACTGGCAATGATTACATCTGCCACATAAAGAAAAGCAAAATGTATCCCTTAACTGCTTCCAAAACTATGTCTTCCCTGACACTTACACGGTTAGTTTTACATATTCAGTAAATTACATTTCCATATTTTCACAATTGACATGGTCTTGGGTCCCAATCTAGTAAGTTTACCAGTGTGCAACTTCACTGTGTAGCTTTGCATAGCTAATTATTTTCAACAAGTTCAGTGAAGCTGTGACCCACATTAATTCAGAAATAGGAATGATCCAAACAGGTCCAGAAGAACATCACATCTGACTCTTCAAAATATGCAGATTATATTAAAGTCCACAATATGTCCTAAGACACAGATGCAAGCTGTGATAGAGTGGTATGACTGAAGCAATGAAAGTATATATAAAGTATATAAAAATAGTCTTCCTATTTTAATAAATATTAGTTCTGCTCAAATTAGTAAGAACTATTTCCACAGTAGAACAGTGAACATAATTATAATTTTATCTCACCACTTATACATAGTTACATTTTGTATTAGTCATATATTCTTTTCTTCCTTTGCGTTTTTTTCTGATGCATTGCAGCTACATTCTAACATTGAACTTCTCTTGGGCTATTTCTACAGCTCACCTCTGTCATTGATCCACTTATGAAAGATGTATCCTTCACTAATAAAACCTGATGCAGTTTTGCCTTTGAAATTTCATCTCCTGTAGCCAGGTCCAGCCCCAAGGATTCACACAATCACTGCATGCCCTACTGATGCAGTAAAAGATGCATGCATTTAAAATTGTAGTGTATATTAGGGTTCAGCTTAGGTTTCAAGCTGCATTTGCACACGTGAAAACTCAGATTCTGAGAAGATGGACTGTGTAAGTGTTTTTGTACCCCAAACTGAAAGGTGCTGTATTTAAGCTCTGCTTGTCTTCTCAGATGAAAATTGCGAGAGTGGGTGATGGGGATGTGTGGGTGTAATTGTATAATTAGGCACATACTGCTGTATTTTAGCACATGCTGTCCCCTGCTGGGAATAATCATATTACTGGTAAAAGTGAAGGTGTGTGTTCATCCTCCCATTCAAAAAGGTACGATGGTAAAGCCTTCTTTGCCTTTTCCTCTCAGACAAAGGTATGGTTTTCCTGACCTGTCCCTTTTTCAGCACCATGCCAAGGATGTAAACATTTTCAGTTGTTGAAGATTTAACCCCATCAGGTGGTATTGCTGAAGGATGCTGGATGCAGCAGAAGGCCCTGCAGAGGCTCCCATAGGAGGAGAATGGCACAGCTTGATCTTTCACAGAACGGGCTGCCACGTGTCCACCAGTATGTCTGACGTTTGTATAGGTTGCCCTAGAGAAAACCTTCTCGTAGTGTTAGTAGTTGCCAGCTGGCTGCCCTACACAACCCTCACTGAGCTTCAGAAGCATTTTCTTTTTCCAGAAGATGTCAAATGAAAGGGATCTCCCTCTGCAACCTCCTGTTCTGCTGCAGAAATGAGACATGAACATTTACATTCCCCTCTTCTTCCTGGAGTCCAAAACTTTCCCTCACCACCACCATGCACAGCAGCAGGTGATCAGTGGAAAACAAAGGTCTGGGGCACGAAAGCAGCCTGGCTGCCATGGCCAGGGGTCTGACAAACACGATGGGGCTTCTGACCTGACCACAACTCTGTGCCCATCCCTGGTCTTGCCGATCCCCAGGTCGCTGGAACTTGCTAGCCAGTGGCATCCAAGGTTATTTCGGTGCCCATGCTTTTAGTAACTGCACACCAATGCAGTTCTCCGGGGAACAGAAGGATTGTTAATACAGAGATAGGAGGTTTTTTTGCTTAGAAGATACAGTGGGTTTTTTGGGACATGTTTGGCTATTCAGTTTAAAGTAGTTCTTTTGGTTAAGCTCTCCTAGACTTCATGAATTAGTTTAAGCTTCTCTTTTTCCTCCAAAACTTGACTTGTTAGCTCTGTGCATATGAGGTTTATGCTGCCTATTCATTTTTGCCTGGCAGTGATAAGAAGTTTCAGAAACTGCAGCCCCATCAACAAATTTTCTATTTTGCTAAATGAATTTCTGACATTCAAGGTGGAATACTCTATAAAACTCAGCAATGCATCAAATACTATGACTGTCTGGTGAAGGTCTTAAATAAATTATGTACATCTTGACAATTACGCAGTCTGGGTGTGACTTTCAGAAACCAAGAACAATTTTTGTTAGCTGCATATTATGTCGATGTTCCTCTGTTTGTCAATTACCATTTTCTTTTATCTTTCTCAGCAGCTGTTTGTCTTCCCTTTTAGAGGATAGACTGTGTCACAGACTCAATGTGTTACCAAATATTTGTTTTTCTTTGTACCTCAGAACTGAGTGTTCTGGATAGGAAAATTTTTCACTGTGAATCACTGCTCAGATTATTTTTCAACACATAGTGTAGGTAATACTAATAAAGTTAAAAAGTAACATGTGATAAGAGTCCCCAGTACTATTTGTTCCCTTATTTAAATATATAGTAACAAATCAGGAATCCAAATTATCCATTGCACATAGAGATTGATTTACAGTATCAGCCATGGCACATTATACGAGTTCATTATTAGAGGATGCACATGCCTTTTTATTGTACATTGGTAACTTTAATAATACAGACTAAAAAAATGGGAATTGTAGCAGAGAAAATAGTCTACCTCAGAGTAAACTTCTTGGACATTTTCATTTTCTCCACCCTTAATGCCTCATCTCAAAGGTTTCTTTGTCTTTTCCTTTTAAAAACTATTAGTTTCCTGTCAAAACAGAACCAAAAAATAAAAAAATAAAAGAAAAATGAAAATAGATGGGAAATTTAAATTGTATGCCACCTATGTGCACGTGGAACAGGGGTGCTCTGTAGGACACTGTCCATACAGCAAGTCAGTGTATTAGACTTTTTCTGCTCCTGTTTTATGTTTTCCTGGAGTTGACTCATTTCAGGAGAAAAAGTGACATGTCACTGTAAAATACTCTAGACCTTACTGCTTAAGGATTCCTCCTTAAGCATTCAACTTTCTTCGTCACTAAGGGATGCTCTGTATCTTTGGTGCCTGAAGAAGCACACTGGGGAAAGTAAAGGATATAGGTACCTCTGAAGCATAAACCCAGGCCCCTACAACATCTGCACTATCTTCCTTGTTTGGGAACGAGTCTTGTTTTTATAGCACTGGGTAGTTTCGTGTCTTATATATTAAGGTGACCCCCACACAACTCTCCTGTGTTTCTGCAAACTGCACACATGGTACCTCATCTAAGACTTTCATCTTCCTTGGACTGTCTGCTAATACACAATACAGGTCTACTCCAGGGTCCTTACATGACTACAAAATAAACATTAGCAGAGTTGGAAATTTGAGGATGCAAATTTGTATTTAGAGTATGAAATTTGAATTCACTGCAATGGATCCTTCAACAATTTTCTGGTAATAACAAGCTGAAATATTCCAATTTATTACAGTCAGGCATAAAGGTCTTAGAGAAACATAACTGTAGCTTTTGGTTAGTAAAGAAAAAATATATTATTTGCCTGATCAAGAAAACATATTCTGATTCATTAATTTTAAGATACATTGAGTAAAAGAAATATACTTCACTGGACTTGAAAATCACTGTGAAGTAAAGCAGGCTGTGGAAAGTAGAAAACACGTATGTTACACTTTCCTGAAATAAAAATGCTCAGTGTATTTTGAAAGGTTAAGTTGGAAGCTTGATACTTAGCTGTCACTTGTGGCTTTAAAGTTCCTCCCTAGTGAGGAGCAGTTGCCTGCAGGAGAGGCAATGGACTGGGTCACCCTCCCCTCTAACGAGCACGGTGAGAGCAAGTGCCTGGCATTTAGTCAGAGGACAGGAGTGGCAGCACGAGGTGAGTCACTTCTCATCCCAGCTGCCCAATCTCTTTATTTTTAATACTGACATTTTTCAAGTGAAAATGTCTGTGTGAGAAAGCCATCATGAGCTATGGCCAGGCTTTGTCTGGTCACTAACAACAGGAACACTGACACTCCTCTGCCCTGCTTGGGCTCCCTTCCTGCAGTCAAAGCTTAAAGACAGAATGTGATTTTTCACATGTGTTCTGAACTTATAGCTTTTTGAAGAAAAAATTGCCAACAGCAAATAAAAGAAAAAAAATTGTTACCTTTGCAGGAGTTCCCTTTCAATTTAAACTAGACTGGAAAGCATGAAAAATGAGCAGTTAGTTGTAGGAGAGTATCACACCAGCACCCCTCTCTTGTTGCGCTTCCTGGAGAAGAGATTTTCAACAAGAAATGCAGGTGATGTTTAGACTTTCACTGCATCACCTCCCAAATGTAATGTTACCTTAGACAATAACAACCATGTCTGTTTCCCTGAGCACTGGACGGGTTAGTACAATGACATCAATGTAATTAAATATGCAAATATGTAATTAAACTAAATTCACTATGTAAACAATATCAAACCACTTTACAAGATAATTATCTGATATGGAAACAACATGCTTAGTGCTTTTTGTCTCTCTTAGCACAACAAGATGCAGTGATGACAACATGACTGCATGCATTGCACTCATTTTCGTCTCATGCCTTGTATAGGGCAGAGGTTGATGATATCTGGAAACTTTTGAGTTTGTTTGGAAAACACTCGTCACTTTGCTCTTCAGTTTAAGGTGCTTTTAGCCATTAGTAACAGAATTGAATCATGTTGTTTGAATCAGCTTATTATATTTAAATAAAGGTCAATAAATGTGTGTTTATTTAAACCATCTGAATTATCCAAACATCTTTGTTATGCATATTAAGACAGACACTGTAAAAGTATCGTTTTCCATAGGATAATTTACCACTTTTTCCCCCTTTCACAGCTGAATAGAAAAGATGCACCATGCTGTGTGATCTGGTGGGTTAAAAATCAACATTACGATTTGCTGAAATAAAGATTTAAGCCTGCACTTTTTTTGTGGGTGAAAAGTTTTTTTCAAGCCAGTCTTTCAAGTCATCTCTTAAACACAATACACAAAGAAGTAGTTACTGGATTTAAAATGAATATTTACAATGCAGAAAAATAATGTATTTGCGTATAAAGGAATATGAGACTTTGTAAGAAAGTAACCCTTCCATATGTTGCTAGTTCTAAATATTTGTTTTAAGGAAGGTCAACTAACTCCACCAAGTCTGGAGTCTTAATTAAGCTGAATAATCTGGCAGTGAATCCAGAGCATTTTGGCTCGTATTGAGCTGTCTGGTTTAGGTTCTGCAGGATACAGTGCTACCTTGCTTGGTGAGCTGAATAATTATTCATATTTCAGTGAACACTAACATCACCCCTTATCTAACTTTACACAGGCTGTCAAGTTAGCAGTTCTTGAAGAGATCATTCAGCTAGGCAATATTGTCCCACATGGTGGGTCAGGGTCTAGCTGCCCTTTTCTCATTCTGTGGGGATGGCTTGAAAGTGTTGGAACAATGGTTTTACACCACATTGATTTTATAATCCCTAATCCAATGTCTCCAGGGGGGACTATAATTCTATGTAGCAGTCATAAAACAAAGAGATAAATGTTAAAGTTCCTAATGAAAATGGAGGCATCAAGGACCCACTGAGTGTTTCTGTGTTTATTTTCAGGCTAGTGATTCACACTACTTAGGGAAATTATTTTTTTAAAAAGCATATTTCTTAGAACAAGGTGGTAAAAATAGTGCATGGGGCAAAGGTTTGTCTAGTTGCTAAATTGAACCCACATCGATTCTACATTACTCGAGTTTATGAGTTTATATAATTTAGTGATGCTGGACAGTAGGCCTTTATGAAAGAGTATTTATGCTTAAGGTATGTGCTGAGGCACTAAGCGTGAGGCTGAATTTATGCCACTTGGTTTCACATACTCCTACAGACATAGTCTAGAGCGTCTTATTTTGACTTATTTTGAAACTAACAAATATTAAGAAAATTATCTGAAGTCTCAGTTCATAAAATACTCATGACTTTTGACCACAACTCCATAGTTATTTCAGGGTACAGGAACAATGCATGTTTCTATTTTGTGCTGGAAGCATGCACGACTCCAATAAGTGATCTGAATGAGAATAAAGTTGTGGGTTTAATAATTATAATGAACTTCAACAAAATGGAAAGTGGACACTGAACTCCATAAAAAACAGATAGTTCCTATCATTTTCCCAGTTTGTCAAAATACTCTTGAATTCCTGCTCCTGTTCTCCAGAATCCTTACAGCATTTCCAGTACGGTATGGTCTGCATGTTTAATAAGCAGCCTCTCTTTACTGTCATCCAGGCCGTTAACAAAAGTACTGAAAAGCAGCAGAACAAGACAGACCCCTGTGCAAGCCCACTGCACCCATCCTTCCAGTCCCGACAGAGAACATCAATGAGTTCTCTGAGTATAGTTTTCACTGATCATGTAAAAGTTTCATGAAAGCTTTTCCCCTATCTTGCTTTCAAGATTATCGTGTGAAGTAAGTTCACTCCCCGCTGAAGAGCAGTCGCAGCAGCCCAAGAAGCACATCCACACGAGTTGAGCTAGAGTGATGCTCTTACCTTAGGGCCTTAGCAGGAAGTCTGGTCCCTGGTTAGCTTTGTCCCCACTGGGTGTGCGCAACAGGGATGTCTCCACCACTCAAGACAGCTATGTGCATATTGATGCCCCAATTAAAAAAAAAATGCCTCTGAGGCCCAAAAGAACCAAAGGGACTGTGCTGATTAGTGAGGCTAACAGTTAAAATCTAGGCTTAACATAGCTCACCCCAAAATTCCTTCATGAAGCCCAGGGTCGTTCATTATCGTACATCCTCTATGCATTTTAATAGCTTCTCAGAGTCAGCTTGAGGACAGAACTGAAAAGGCTCTGAACAGCTGAAGGAATTTCCACAAAGAAACAGTTTTCCTCTCATTTCTCTGTGCTCACAAGAGGCTACAGAATCACCTAATATCACTGTTTAATGAGGAAGTAATTCCTCTTGCAAGTCTGGCAGCTTTGGTGCAGCTTCAGCTAATCACTCAGGAATACCCAGGAATATTTTGCTGAAGATATTCAGCGATGGAGATTTTACTAGCAATTGGTAAGCTGTTACTCAGCATAAGAACTAAAGTCAGGTTTTAAGACCACTGTTTCTGGCATTCTTGAGGTTCCTGGTAAAAAATAGAAAGTGTCTCTGTGACAGCAACCTCTCATGGAAGTCATAAGCTCTGTAACATTCCCCCCATCGTACTGTGCTCTATTGCCTCATCTGTCTCTCCACCTTCATCCTTGCAAAGATGCCTCCAGACACCTGTTTGGTGGCTGTCTGCTTGCTTCAGGGAAACATACAGTATAATGAAGGCTTCCAATGAAGCCCCAGATATCTCATGTAGTAAATAAAGACTGAAACGGAATTCTCCATTCACACATTGATGAATTATGCTAAATTTGGTATTTCTTTAACTCAGACAGAAGAATTAGTCACTCAAAATGTATTTAATGATGAAAATAAGAAACTCAGCCAGAAATGTCACACATTTCTTTAAAATTATAGAATTACCATTTCAAATATTTAAAAAAATTGCAAACTTGAGAGCAATTAGAGTTCAGTGCATCTGAGTTCTTCAAGGTACACATTGAATAAGTCCCCAGGTTATAACTGATTTCATGAGGCAATTTTAACAAAACTCAGGAAGCAGTACTAAGGAAAAAATATATAAACTGAAAAAGTTTATATATGCATTTCCTGTAGGTACCATGACTGAAACTGAATTTCTCAAATTTCTTTTTCAAAAACTATTGTATAAGCAAAAGGATAAGAAAAGAAGATACAAAATGAATGTGCAATACCTGAAACTAAAAGCAAAATAAGCATGTTCCATTATGTTCACTTTACATATAGCTCTGTGTAAGTTAACTCCAGAAAACAATGTGAATTTGCTTCTGAAAGTCATCTGTCTTACGATATAACAGAAGTACCATTGGGAAAATGTTTCACTAATAATTCTTAATGGTAATAACTCTCTTTTAAGAGCTAAACATTTCAAAATGCTGAATTCCAGATTTTGACAACAGAAATTATAAAACAGAGTTTAGTCACAGAAGGCTTGACTGATCAAGGTATTAGGAATGACCACACATTTTAATCTGAAATACTTCCAAGAAATGCAGTCTATTGGTCAGCAATAAAATAATTCCTGCAAGCTTGAAATAATATTACTTTTAAAAAATGCACAAGAGAAATAAATCAGGAATTACACAAAATAACATTCAGAGCCATGAGGATCTCTAAACCTGCCAAGCTGCTTGTCATCCAAAGTCACTGGACGGGAGATAGGTATACATTATCTGTATGATAAGCCATGATTGCCAGGTGGCCAAAGGGCTGATGCATCATTTGCTGTATAAACACAGGCAGTTCACAGCATGAGTCCCTTCAGTATTCAGGCTGAGTAAATTTCACAGGCTAGAATTTGGGCTTTTCTGCTCTAGACAGGACTTCACAGGCACTCCTAAGCAAGATGAGTGACAAGGAAGCATGGGATTGTACACCAAACAACAATGAGAAGCGTGGATCTTAAACTAAGATCCATCAAAAAGGTGTCAGGGAACTGTACAGTTTTCAGGATGGCTTGACCATGGTAAATCATGCATTTAAAAAAAAAGGCAGGCGTCTCTCACCTGCCAAGCAAACAGGAGCCAATTCTTTTCAGAAATAAATAGCAGGACACAAAAAACTGTTAAAGAAAGTATTTCTGTGCAGCTGTTTATAATAAATTCAAAGGAAAGTAATCAGAATTTTACATTGATATGAAAATGTATCAGCAATCACAATGGGCCAATTTGACTTTTGTCCCCAAATGTTCAGTTAAACACTGTAGCAATTGCAGGCTGTTGAATATTTCCTCAAACAGAGCTGAACTTTCTAATTCACAACTAACTATTTAAGGAAATAACATAAATGAGTATACCTATTTTGCTGAAAAACAAGATCAGGAAAGATTTCTAAAGCAAATTTCTTTGTTTTCTTAATCACCTGTTACTATCTCTTCTTCTTGGCCTTCTCCCAAGTGTACATTATATTTAGAGTGGCATACCAACATGTAATTACATGCATTTTCATTATCTCATAATTTGGCTCGGGAATCTACACTGTATGCACAAAATGCTGATTGCCTGCAGCTGTGGACAAATGATTATTTAGATACGCAAGCCAGTTGATGAGATGAACTGAAACTTGGAGGAAAGTCACTCTTAGTCTTGGTGCTTGGAGGAACAGCTTGAACCCCTGGGGCTCACTGGGACTAAAGGGTTCAGATAAACTCAGACATAGTATTTGTTTTGGCATTAGCCGACACACAACAGTATACAATGTCCTCGATAACTTACAGTGTAAATGTTTTCTTCTAAATGCTACTGCAATTTAGACAGTGGCTAAGTTTTAGGGATAAGGTAGTGAATAGCAAAATACTACTGAATGACATTTATTTCAACAAACTTTACTAAAACATCATGCTCCTTGTCTTCATTTTTTCACATCTCACTGTTTATTTAGCAAGTGGTATCTCTCAGGTTTAAAAAAAAAATAAAAAAAATTTCATGTACCTTTCTAAGTGAGAAAACAAATGTCTGCCATTATTTGTAACACCTGTGCCAAAACAACAAATCTCCCAAACAACCAAACAAATCCTTAATCAAAAGAAACCTGGAAAAAAAAAGCTTCAGCCTCCTGAAAAGCTAACCTTTCCAGGTACCTCAGATATTATCCACAACTTCAAAAACTGTCGGTAGGAAAAACCCTAAACACCTTTAATACTCTCACTACTTTCCGCCTATCTGAAAGCCTTCAAAAAACTCAGCCTGTCCCTGTAATCTTGACAAGTCGAGAAATCCCAAGCATGCAATTGCAGTATTTTAGTGGCAGTAATACAGTAAAACAGCTTCTTTACAAAAATGAATACAGAAATGGATTATTTGAAACTAATAGGGTGGGACTGACAGCATCCCAGAGGTCCAGCTGCAGTAACATCTTCCCGAGGTCCTGAGCAGCCTCCTGACACAACTGGCCCCAGGGCTGCTGCTCCAAACCTCCAGCCCATTGCTTTCGTGCCTCCACATTCAATGGAGTGGTGGTGTTCCACCATCTGATCCAAGCGAGTCATGCAACAGACCTCCTTCCCCAGTACATCCAAAATAAAAAGCTGCTCCATCGTGGGTCCAGTTGAACTACAGTAGTGTGTGGTGACACCTGCTAAAACAAATTTGCAGTGTGGAAAACAAAATGCATATATTCACTTGCAAAAGAGGATTTTAATTTCATGAGCCACTATATCTTAAAGGTAACAAAAAGGCAGCATGTTTAGGTGACATTTTTTCTGCCTTCAGACAGGGAGACATGGCTGAAGAGATGGCCTGTCAATCTTATTTTGGGCAATGTTTTCTACAAATTGTTTTCTTTCTAAGCAAAATATTTTCCGTGTAATAAAGAAAGGCAAACATCACTGTAAATCCTGTATTTTCATTCAGATTTGTTTAATTCCTACTCTGGAAACACATCTCTAACAAAAAATTCCAAAGTAAAATCTCATCTGACCTTCACCTGTGTAAAATAGCTAGGGTTTAGACAGTATTTGAAGATGAAAATCACTGTAGTAACTCCAGGTATATCAGATATATATAGTTCACATGAAAAATAATGGAACACAAGAAGGCTTCTTTTTTTCTTTTCTTTTTTTTTTTTTCCTCTTTTTATTTTTTTAACAGGATGCAGGTGATTTTATTAGGTCAAGTACATGATTTTTTTTTTTTTTTTTTTACGGAGCAGAAAATAATTTCAGTGTTGGCATCCTATTTTAACAGACTGACTGGAGTTGCTTTAGCAAGATATATATTTTAAGACTGTAACAGTGAAAGGTCTCAGTTTGAACTCTGTCCTATATACACAGAATCTGATGCACGTATTAACTATTGAACTTCAGTGGGCTTGTATAATTAGAGCTGAACCAATCTTTCAGAGGTGATTCTTGTTCTAGCTTGCTGTATGCATTTTTCATTACTTCTTTATTGTTTGTTCTCTCTTTACATGGAAGAAAACAACATCTGAAACAAGCTATATATGCATAACATTATCAGCACATTTACCTATGAAGCTTTACCTCTGCAGTTGGTAATGCTTTAAGAATAAAAAGGTTGTATCTGCGTATTGTTAATAATTATTAGGAAAGTGTGCAGTCCTGTCCCAGGGTTTGGTAAGTAAGGTCAGGGTACAATAAGGGTTGCAAGCTCTGTAAGCATTAGTTGTATTTGCATATGTCAGAACAGTCTGTGAATACTAACGGCACAAACACTTCACATCTGCTTCTGTTTACTCCCATGCTAACAGTCAAAAGTACAAAAGTACTGTGTTAATTGCTCTGTTACATACTGACTGTTGACACATTCTCCATAGAGCTTTCATAAATACACTGTTGCAAACAAACTACTAATGACTTTGCTTATTTCCAGCCCATCTTTAAAAGAAATCCAGAATATACACACAGATTAATGATTCCTCTATTTAGCAGTGTGTCTTGTTGCTTGCTATTGTGGAGGCTTGTATAAAGGCAGTATCAATTAAGTAGCAATTATCTATGAAGTGGGAAAAAAAAGTGATATAAATAAGTAATGTGCATGAAGTGAGAATTTCTGAAAACAACTTGAGGTGAACTCTGAGGCAAGGGCACCGACTAGTGAACAAACCCTCTCCATCTGCTCTTCTATCTAAAACCATTAGAGCCCAATTTGAAGTCTGACTAAACAGCAGTAATACCTGTGGGCCTCCATTGAGATTTTTCACTATATATGACATGCCCTGGAGAAATTTAAAAAAAATAGGATGGGAGCTGAGGGAAAAAAATAAGTCTCCTAAAAACCACCACTAACAAGCTAATCATATTTAAATTTGTGCTTCAAGTTTCTTTTTGCTGTGACACTTCAATATAGGAATACAATTATCTAGTTATTAAAAAACAACAAAGGACCTGCAAACCAAATCCACTGTCATAGTTAGTGTGGTACTCAGTGTCTGACAATGGTCTGCTTCTTCTGAAGGAGAGAGAAACCCCGTGGCGTGCCCCACCTTCCTCAGGCAGAAAGCACCAGTGGTTTTCTTAGTGTCCATTCTCTTCTGACCTTGAATTCTGCTGTTCTTTAAGAACCTCTCCTAAATGGTCTTTTCTCTGCCTCCATCATTCAGGTGTAGATATTCATTGTTGTAAATGCAGCATGAGGGTTAGTAATTTGTTGATATCTTTTAAAATGGCTTCCTTTAATTTGTGTGACAGGATAAGATATCATTTGCTATCACATATTTATCTCCTGCAAATACACCTTTACTCATTTTGATCAAGACAATCAAGAATAGATGACAGTCACCAGGAGCCAGCCACTCATTTATTAGCTTCATCATATTCATTCATTCATGTCCTGGACATTTAATCAGGTGCAATGAAGACTAACAAAGCATTATAACTAACAAACCATATTATGTTTCCCCCTCTGCCCATTTACTTTCTTGCAAATCTCCCCAGTTTATCATACATAATGCAGATGGAGATGTACAAGGTAGGCCTTAGGTCTGTAAAGGCACTCTCTCTTGCAACCACCACAATGAAGTTTCAGGTGTCTTTTATTTCATGAGACTGGTGCTTTCAACCCTGGCTCAGACCACACTCAGGCTGTGAGCTGTGGTGATCTCACTGCAGTATCTCTGTGTGTCCCTGTAATTCCATCATCCAGTCATCTGTACATAACTGCTGAAGCCATTGCTTTCCACTTCTCCCACAGACCTGCATTATTCCTTCCTTTTCATATGGCTGATTGATCATTCCATTTTTTGATCATCTCAGATTCTGTTTTTGTGCTATGGACAACCCCAAATAATCTCAACACACAAGCACGTGTGTGCACACCAGTTACAGAAATGGGCCTAAGAAAGTAAAAGCAATTGGATGGCAGAAACAGAAGGGAGCACTGTGACCATCCTGTCCTAGTCCCATGCCAGCAGTCCTGCCAGGGACCAGATCATGTATTCCGAAGGCCAGTCCCTGTTGAGCAGTGCCATGCCCTCCTCATGGGACAGACCATGTGTGTGGGATGAGCTAGATGCTGGCCAGGGGCTACCATACTGGCATTCCCTTGCTCCTGCTGCAACTCTAGTGCCAAGGAAAGCATGGTGAGGTGGAGGGAGGAGCGCCAAAAACTCAAGTGACCTCCCGTTGAGTGCTGGGCTTAGTAGAAAGTGATTTTGTTTGATTCTATGTTGTAACTCAAAATGCCATTACTGAAAACTGGTATTTCTCTGCGCTCGTAATTGTTTTTCTCAGCTCAGTCATGATGATCCATACAAATCTTTTGAGGTCCTGAACTGTGGTCTCTGCTCTATCACATTTTTCAAACCATTAGCAGATCTTGAAGACAGATTTCACCATAAGCCAGAGTGACCAGAAGTCAGAAAAAGCATTTTTCAAGGAATTCTAGAATTTCAGATAAAGGTCTATTGACATTATTCTCCTGGGCATGAAAATCAAGCATTTCCAAAGAACACTAAAAGTACTTTGTTCCTTGGCTTGTATCTCAGCCTTGGCTTTTAGGCTCAGCACTAAACACAAAAGCTGAACACAGGCTGGAACTGGGACTGCTTGGCGGTTCTGCAGCAGATGAAGTGAGGGGTCAGAAGGCACTGGCTTTTGCAAAAATTCAAGCTTCCCTAAGAAGGCTTCAGAGTTCAACCCCATTTGGAGAGTCCTTTACAGAGAGCTATTCCAAGGATTTCTGTGACTGTGAGCATTTCAATGTAAGAATAAAAGTGCCAAACTGGTCTTTTTTTTAATTCAGACTTGGCTTATTTTAGCAATGAGAAGAGATCAGCAACAGCCAGGTTTCTTTGTTGCTCATTTAAAATACGATACCTAATCCCGGGGAGTTGTTTTTGCAAATTTTTTTTGATTTTAAATACACGAAAACCCAGACAGCCAGAGAACCTTTCTTCGCTTGCAAACTTTGACACATCAGTGGGTTCTCTCAGTAATGCTCCCAAAGGTCTGACTGCTAAGGCTTCCTTATTCTAATACTGGTGTTTTGTTCTCTCATTCATCTCAGCTATTACTCCTTACAGCACTACTCATCAGCGTCTCACCATCTCTGTGTAGTCATATATGCATATATAGCTTGTCTTTCAGATTTGGAATTGGATTGTTTAGACTAATTGCTGCTATAAAGAGAGGCAAAGATTTCCTGCTATATTCTCAAAGGGAAGTTTAGAAACAAATGGTGTTAAAAGTTCAAACCTGCAAAGAAAAATATCTCTATTTTCTCTTTATAAAACGTATGTAGAAGAGAAATCTTAGGATCTCAAAGGGTTTGGACACGCCTAATTTAAATATTATCTTAGTTGATTTTAACAGTTCCTATGACTTGAGGTGTTTGAGTTAGCAATCCTGAACACAGTACAGTTAGTACAACCTTACTGTGAAGTAAGAACACCGGGAAGGCAGCGCTAGGAGTGAGATTACTTCATAGCTGTGTGAAGACAGGTAAAGTGCCCTTTGTAAATACTACATTTCTGTGGGTTTTCACTCAGTGAAATGAGAAATGATATTTATTTTATTTATCAAGTTCTTTGAAGTCCTTGGATAAAAGGAGAGCCTTCAATGTCTTGAAAGTCCTGAATAAATTGGTTTCTACCTTCGTCTAAGGGCTGTTGAGAACCTCAGATAAGGTGTTTTCTCACCTATAGTGAACAGTGCAATCTAGCTGGCTCAGGCCATCCCTAAATACACAGACAGGACTAAGGTTTTTTTAAAAAAATTTCATAACTCAGGAAGTATGTCCACCTCGTTAAAAAAAAAAAAAGAAAAAAAAAAAGCCTATCCTTTAATATAATAATCTAATGAGAAAGAGCAAAGTTCAGCTCCTTTTTCTACTTCAAGGAAATCAGATACACTTTTTCCTACCTTTTAGGCAAATACCAACTATCAGATTATCAAAGCCCTTTCTGGGGACACTCACTTCATTTTATATTCAAATTTAAAATTAAGTAGGTTGGCTCTGGGTCTGGATGTCTCTGTGGATATAGCATTAAGTGATTCAACTAAACCTGCCTGGAAAGCATATGTCACAGCAAGGAACATGTAATTCTTCTCTAATATCCCTACCAGCACATATAAAAGCAGGTAGGTAGATGGCTCTGTGACTCCTGGATGCAAATTAAATGAACCAACAATGTTCCAAAGCGTGGTCATATCTCTCATACTGAACCCACAAAAAGAGATTATAAAATGAAAACTATAGTGAAGTCCTTTGGTTTGACATTCTCAGTTGCAAAACAGAGTAATAGTTTTCTACCTATTTAATACGTAAATATCTTTCTTACCTTAGATTTGTCTTCACAGACTGCCACAGTGAAGAAAGACTTTTTAAAAGGAGATATTATGGGGATGATAAGTAGTTGAATTATGGAGAAAAAAATAGAAGATTAAGTTTAAGAACAGCTACTAGTCACCAGCATGTCAGAGATGTATTAATGTACTTATTCTTTTCTACTATGTATTAGTCCCTTATTAACATGTTTTACCTAAGCTTGTCACAGTCTTATTTCCAAATTACAACAAATTACAACATTAATAAGTTAAAATTAAATATTTGAGATATTTAAATGTATGAGATATTTTAAAAGGTGAGACAAATTTAAAAATGTCACATAGCAAAACAACTATGACATATAAATGCTAACTAATGAAAACATGTATTCCATGAAAAGATATGTTCCATAAGCATTTTGGGTATTTAATGTCTGGGTAATGTGCAATTACCTTGACAGAAAATTTCATTAAAGGATAGTCAGATAGGTTGACTTTCTTTTAACTTAAACATGGTGGAAGGAGGAAAAACTGAAGCATTCGTTATTTTTAGAAGTGTCTGAGTTTCTCAATTCCTTTCATGCCATTCACTTAACTACATTAAGCAAGAAATTTCTGTGCCATAAGTAGCAAAATGCCTGTAAAATTTGTGACAGTTATTTATCTCCAAACCCTTCAATTAAACCTACCATAACTGGCAATTTGAAAGACTTTGCTTTTTCTCCGTAACATTGATAACATTTAAACACATACATGAAAATAGCTCCAGTTTATCGACTGTTTTCTTCAGATATTCTTAAGATAGTTGAGCAGCCATAGACTTTGAGCACCATTTAGTTGAGACAATTAACAGTTGGCTGCCCAACCTTTGTGTGACAATCAGTAGGGCTGGCCTCGATTGCAGACAAATATATGAAAACCCTCAATAGTCCTTTTGCTCTTGACTTCCTCCTCCATGTTTATGGAGATAGCTGGAGCAGTTTCTGCTTTCCACTTTCAAACTGAACTTAACATATCACAGATCTGAAATTTTATGTGACAAGATTTAGGTTACAGAGTGTATGATAACAGAGCAATAGGTTCTGTGCCAAATTCTGTGTTATTGGATGTTTCTCTTTCCTGGAAATGTGTTTAATATGATACATTCAGTGGTTAATTGGCCATTAAAGAAGCAGGCCCATAGGCATGGGCTCATGGAAATTTTAAAAGTGTCCCGCCCTTCACCATATGTGTGGAAGCCGAGAACTAAATGCTCCATGCTTTCCCCATAAAACTTGCCCATCTTGCCTGGGATGGTTTGTTCAAGTACGGAAGGGTTTAGCCAGCACAGTTTGTAGGAATTCTTCCTCCCCATCTTAAATGCTGCTCTGTCCAGTTGTCACGTGCAGCAGACCGATACAACTGATATGCCATAAAGATTGCAAAGAATACTCTGCAAATGTTCAAACAATTAACTCTTCCTAGAAAGCAGTTTTACAACATGTATGTCTCAGCTAAGAATGCTGCAGAAGTTTACTGTGCACTAAAGGAACTAGAAATATTGTGAATCAAAGTGTTTTGTGTTCATATTTCATTCTCAGTATCTAGTTTTTTTTTCATTTTGTGAACGGTGTTTAACAGGTGGGAAAGCTGCCTTACAGCTTTAACCAGACTGCACCTAACAACTATAGTTTAACATGCCCTTCCTTTCTGAGATTTACCTCTACGTCAATGTTTGCTCTTTTAAACCCCTTCTGGTGATCAAACAGGTTATGTTAGTGTCCAAAGTTTTCCAGCTGCTTCCTGGCTCTTTTTAGTGCTCTGCATGATCTTCCATTTTTCTCTTGTTTTCCTGTTGGCAAAACTCAAGTGACAAAATGGCCTGATCTCCATGGCACTTTTCATGAGGCCCAGTGCACCATTTCAGAATTGAGTTCATCCCTGGGTTTTGGCCTCTGATATTCCGTGGCTCTAGCAGAATTCTTCTAAAGGAATTTGCTTTGGGCTTTCTAGTTGAGGTTTGTAGTAATATTTACCAAGAAATTCAGAAATCTGATGAGGAAAAAAAAAAAAAAAAAGAGAGGACTCATTCACTGGTATATGTTTAAAAAGGAAAAAAGAATTTGTCTATGCATTCCCCAATTTTCACACTCACAGCTTTCAGTTTCATGGCAATCTTAGTCCATTTCATGCTGGAGATGTGTCAAACTGAGAGCCGAGGGAAAAGGAAGGATTGCTCAGTGAACAGAGGTTAGCAATATTATTATATACCTAAAATAAAATCATCCTCATTTTTAGAGATCAAAGTAAACCTAAGATATATATTTTTCATGTTTTTTCTCCACATTTACTCAAAGCAGCCAGATAGATTTGAGGGTCAGTGAAATAACAGAGGGAGACCTGTCCAAACCTAATTCATTCATTTGCTAGTAATATTGGTAGGAAAAAAACCTTGGAGATCACTCCTCTGCTGCAGAGGAGGTGGACCTCAGCTGCTCATGCTTGTTAACAACTGAAATGAAGCAAATAATTTCCATGAGCAATCTCTTGGGAAAATGTTGCCTGTTGGGTCTGTTTGCGAATTGTCTGAGCAGATCATACAATTCTTGAATTTCTCCATTCCTTTTGAATATTTGGCTACTTCCTCATTGAGTAATTCTTGGTATGGGGCCATTCACAAACAATTTACTACATGTTTTTGAAACAAGCACTGTGCATTGTTTTGGATTTCTGCATAGATGACATTGTACTCTTTAATTTTTCTCAGTTACAACCCAAATAGAAAATTGCAAGAATTACATCTTACAGTGCAATTTTGAAGCTGACTTTGTAGAATTAGTGCAGCAGTTCACCCCCAAAGCCTGCACTTCATGATATTCATAGAAGTAACAGCTGTGCACTTGAACATTCCTGGAAAGGAAGTAAAAGGTTGGTAAGAATGAAGTCAAACTAAAATTTAGTTTGGAACTCTAACATAAATATTTATAAATATTTTTCCCAGTATTTAGGAAAAAATACTGCCACTATATTCTTCTGTTTTGCCAAAATACACTTCTTTAATTACGAAAGTTAAGTGGGTCCTTGAGCTATACAGTATAGAAGAAAACTGAAATGTCTACATAGATGTTGGATGTGATTGAAAGAAGAGGTGATTGCTCTGTCCAGAACCACTTTCCCTAATTTGATGAATGTCCCTTGCTGGAGCTATTCACAAGTTCAGAACAGCCTATGTAACACTGTCCCATGCAGCATTATGTATCTATAACATTTTCATCACTTGCCCTGTGATGATGCCCTTGTGATGCTGAAGCCACAACCTTATGAACACCTACATGCTCACTCACCTCGGTAGAGCAGGATCTCCTATCACTGCAATATCTGTGCTCTGTTATGTTGGGCAAGGCTTTAACACTCTGAGGGTAGAGGAGTTAGGTAGAGGAGTTACTTTAAAATAAAAAACATAAATAAATCACCGTGTTATGTACAATAATAGGGCTCTTCTTGCCTGTTTCTTTCAAAATTATTTTTTTTGTTACCATTTCCATTTCCAACAGGTTCTATCCACCAGTTTCAGACCACTGCTTTCCTGGGATTTTTTTAAAAACTCATTTGTTTATTGCCCATATCCCTTGCACTCTCACTTAATTTTTGTTAAGGAAAAGAATCTCTTCTTTTTTTGCTAACCATTTTCTTTGCTTTGCTTCCTTTCTTCTGCTTCCAGGTTAATCTTGGCTCTCTGTGCTGCTCTCTCTGCCCTCATAATGCCATCTGTGTCTTCTCTCGATGGCCTCTTCACTAATCTTCATTTATAATATAATTCATAAATAATACTTAGCATTTACATATCCTTTTACAAATATTAATTAATTAGTGTTCATGTACTTGTAGAGAGCAAGCACACTGTCCTCACTTGACAGATGGGGAAACAACAGCTGAGAGCACACTGTCTGCTCTCTGCTTTCATGGTGCCTAACACAATGGGGTCTTTTGCAATATTTGGTGTATAGACATCACTGTAACAAATATTAACAACAGCAATAAGTGATTTCATCAGAACAAAAATCAAATTGAAATTCAACAGAGGTGTCCCTGCGCTTATATTTGATTCTAATTCCAACAGAGCACCTAATCCAGAGCATTGCTTTCCTAATGCTATTATGAAGGTACTTCAGTGTTCTCCATCACTGAATCAGCTGGACACCTCCCAGATGTTTCAAAGGAGAAAACTGCCCCACAGAGCAGAGGAGAAAAATACTACAGAATTTTCATTTTCAAGGAAAAAAACAACCCTCTTCCCCCTCCCCAGGAGAAAAAAAACCCAAACCATCATAATACCTAAACCCCAGCTTTGATAAGCTCTTAGCCTTAAATACTGTTTTTCAGTTTCTAGACCCTGATATAATAGGAAGGGCTGGGAATTTAATTTTTTAAAGGATTATTATGATTAGCCTTATCACATTTAGTGGCCAGAATCAGGGATCTGCATTATCAGGTTTTCCTGAACCCCGAAGGCCCATTGTATTTGCAAAAGTACATGTCTAAATATTGGACATTACTGGATCTATTTGACTAAGTTACTACCAGTAGCACAGCAGCTGCTGTACCATTTTCTAACCTAACATGTATTTGCCAGCCATATTATCAGATTTATACAGAAGTTGTTGTTGCCAAAAGCAGAAGAGGTAAATTCTAACACTGTGACCCTTTGCAATCAAGAAACGTGCATTTTATTCCCTTGCCTCTCCATGGAATATAAGGGAAATCCTAATGGAATATAAGGGAATTCCTAATGAACCCAGAAATTCATCCACAAAAATGAGTACAGAGTGTTGCAAATAACTCAGATATCACTGTGAAAAGACGGTGAGCCACTACACTAAAGAGAATCTTGTGGAAACAATGTTTGGGAAAAAAATTAAGATAGGAAAAAAATAATATCCCAAGTAACCCAAAACCTGAGAATTCACGTCTTAATATATTGAAATATGTGTATACTTGCAAACCTACACACACTCCTCCTGTATCCTTCACATTAATTATATTGGGAATTTTCCTGGAAGTGAGCTCGATATCAAAGCCAAGCGTCCAAACCGAGCATTGCACCAAACAGAGGAGCCTAAAAAGATTCTGCTTCCATGTAGCTCATAACACGATCTCCTCAGCCGGTGTCCTTGCCCGGAGGAGCAGTGGTTATGGCAAAAGTCCGGCAAAACAAAGGAGCAAGGGCAGCACCTGGAGCACCAGAGAGATTATGGCAGTTCCGGAGAATATTTTGCAAAAGGAACGATCACTGATTTTAACTACAGCCCCACGGCAGTGAAAATCTGACGGCTGCGGAGCCGGTTCAACTTCTGGTCTGCCAGAGATTCCCGTCCCTGGAACAGCTTCAAGTGGCGGGGAGGGAGGGAAGGAGGGAAAGGCGCCTTCCAAGGGCCGCGGTCGCCAAATCCCAGGCGCCATCTAGTGGGCAAGGTGTGAACTGCCGCTGCCTGCGCCGGGGCGCGGAGCGGAGCCCGCTTTGTTCTCGCTCCTTGTGCAGCTGCCAGGCACACGCAGGGGAAAACTGCCTTTCCACGTGCCCAAAAATTCACCCCAAAATTCACCCAGACCTCGTTTACACCAAGTGTCCCTGCCTCCCGGGGTTGCTTTTGCTCTACTGGCTGTGGGACGGAGCCCACGCTCTCAGCTTGGTGGCAGCGCTCCAGACAAGAGCAGTGTCGAGAGTCGGAGACTATGCAGTGCTATGAGCAGTGTTCCTGCGTAGACCGAACTTGGGTCTGCCTACGTTGCTACTAAAGACATGCAGCCTTCTCGCCTACCAAAGGCTAGAAAGGCTACCAAAGGCTTTGTGTCATGATATAAATATTAACCTTCAAAAGGGAATTTGAGAGACGCAAATCTTGAGCCAACAAGTGAAAAGGAACAGTTTGTAAGGTCTTATCAAGGATTCACGACAAAATATATACCATATTTTGGGGGCAGAGTGTGAATACATGCACATGTTCTTAAGGTTAAAAATCTACTCTTACAAACTTTTAGTAAGTCAGAAGTATACAGATAAACCTGAGGTTTTCGGTAGTAAACAAACACCTGTATTCTGGTTCTAATGAAGGTGTTTGCCTGGTCTGGTAAGAGGCCAGTGTGACTAAAACATCTACTTGAGCCACAAGTATGCTAATAATTAAAACTATCTTATGAGGGTTTTTTGGGTAAAATGCAGATTTTTAGTAACATTTAATAAAATGCAAGCAAAAAGCTACACTGTTGAGTTCATGGCTTGCTTTCATGGTCTCAATTGTTGTGACTATCACTTTTTGATCAGTCTCCTCCCATGTCTGAAGCAGAGAACCACCTGTGCTGCAGATTATCTTCTCTAAGGGAGATGCCCACATGTAAGGCTGAGATCATTAGGCAGGGAAGTGGCCATGATTTTAGATGAAAGTTAAGGAAAATACATCTTCAGGTGAACTAGTGTCTCAGATTGGCCTATGTAAAGAAATGATGTCTAGCTCCAAGGAGCGCTTGTGTTCCACATCTCCCCCCTAAGCTCTCAATTCCGATATAATCTACCACAGACTCACTCTTCACTCGGTGATCCAGACATAGATTCCCACCACATGGATCGTCATGACCTGAAGAAAGGTAAACTTTACTGCTAAAGAGAAAACAAATGAATATCCACACCATTGTTATCCAGCAGTCAGGTTGAGACCAGAGATCTTTGGTTAAAAAAAAAAAAATAATGGAGTCTCAGGTTCCAAATTCCAGCACACTTTTTACAGTGTATGGGTCCTAATCACTGCGAGATAGTTTCCCTTTCCTTTGTTGTCCTCCTGGCTCCAAGACTCATGCCTTCTTGGCTGCCTAGTGTGCCAACATCAGCAACAATCCGCCTTGCATCTCTGATTCTAATGCTGGGGACTTCAAAAGATGACATTCAGTCTTCCCCACTCCTTAATATCACCTCCCAGTTAGCTCTAAGGTGCTTCCGGCATAGATTATTTCAACCACTGCTTTCCACTTAATCTAAGTGAAACAAAAGCATAAGTATGAAGTTTTGAATCTATTCTGGGGGTTAAGCACAACATTAGGAACTGTTGCAATATGTGCTATTTTGTGGGTGACCAGCTTCTCTTTTTGCTCTTATCTGAAGTCAAATGCTTTACAGAAGTCTGGAGAAACATATACGTGCACGACCTCTCTGTCCAAGCTGCTCCCACAGCTCAGGTATAGCGTGTGCTGAGGTATCTGTGCAGCTTCCTGGTCAAAGTGTGCCTGGCTGGGTAGAAGAATGCAAGGAACAGTCTGTGTCTGTGAGTATAGATGTGTTTGAAGAATTTAATAGCCAATGGACTTTTCTGTTATAAACAAAGGGGGATTTTGATACTGTACTTAAGTAATTCTCGGTTGCATCCAGACTCTATCTACAATCTTACCTGTGCTAACTGTATAGCTACTTGAACTGTCCATTCTTATAGTATCAGTTCGTCATAAATGTCTTGAGTCTTCTGGAATTTCATCTGTTAAATGTTGATGTTGATTATTTAAGGCACAGTGTTTGGCTGTTTCTCAGGTGGTTTAACAGGTCTACCAGAATGCTGTTGCAGGGATTTTGATACCTCAGCTAGCTGAACATGCCAGTACCTTTCTACATTTTTTTATGGAAGACTTAGGTTCACACTTATTTCTAAAGCTATTTCTTTTAACACTCCTGAGAACAGTTTTCTGACCCCAAAGATACGGAGACTTTGTGTTGTCTAACTTTCTCCCCAGTGACTGAGGGAATAAAATGTATGGTACACAAAATCAAATAAAATATTAATTCATTTGCCTTCTTCTTGGAAAAAATGAGGAGAAGGATATATCAATGATTTTTTAGTATTCAATGTTGTTCCTCTTTATTGGTCTTAATAGCTTGGACTTATTATTTTTTGCTAGTACCTTTAATGTCCCTCTTCTGTTAGTACCCTGACTTCTAATTTATACTTTGCCTATTGTCCTTTGTATTATAATCTGCTTTATCAACTAGATTAGAAGTTTTGCAACAGTTTTTTCAGCCTTTTAATGAACCATATAGAAGGCTACTTCCAATTCTTCAGTCAGTAGGGAAGAGGAAATGTGTAAGAATACACAAAAATGCCAAAAGAATAAAAAAATTGTCAAAAAACTCACAAGTGTTCATCAGGAATTTTGGCTAAAAGCTAGTTGAAATACCCTTAAATCAAACCATGAACTGAGTATACAGGATCTTTGAGGGTGAGGATGTACACTTGGACCCTATAAAGAGATTATTTTCTGACATTTACATTCTTTGCAAGCTGTGTAAACACACAGATAACAACTAAATGTGGCCTATCAACCAGTGGTGTCTCCAAAATAATTGGTTGATCTCTTCAGTTTATTTCCACCAGCTTGAGTGACACCACAGACAGCTGCACATATGTTAAATACTTTCCTTGTATTACTTTTCCATGTGAGCCACTTGTAATTATCACGGGGGTGTTACTCACTTGTTAATGGGGAGGGAGCTTGCCCACAAAATGTCAAGTGGGACGAAAGGCTGGATCTGTTAAGTTGTGGTGTCCCTTTTGAAAGCATGTGAAAACTTCTCACCTATGTAGTTCGATATGTGTCATAATTATCAAAGAAAAAACAGCAAAGAAGGAGAAAGTTTTACCTAAAACATCCATGAAAAAAGGAGAAGCAGAATGAGTGTTAATAATTTTCTCTGAAGTTAAATTGAATTACATCTTAAAAGGCTGACTACAAACGATATTTTTGAGTAACTTTACTGACACGAAAAGTTCTTGACTTCTATGCAGTGACTCTATTGCTTGTCTTCCTCTTGTACCTCCCATCTACTCTCAGTATTTAGACAGTATTTCTGATGGGTTTATCTTCAGTAGCAGCTGTCTGACACAGAGATCAGAACAAGTTCTAAAGCATCCATTTGTGGCTGAGGGTTGATGGCTTCATGACTGACTTTTTATTTTTCCCCAAAAAATTTTCAGCTTTGCAAAAAGAAGATGTTAAGTGAAGTATCCAAACCAAATCATTTCTTTTTCTGAAATTCTTCACTAAAAAAGAAGGTGAGATTTTCAGGGAGTTGCAATGAAAACACAGGAAAGAGCTCCATGTTCCTCTCTGGACTAAATTTCTGTGTGTTGTGAGTAAAAGAAGCAGAATTTTACTGCATCTCAATGGGATGCTAACATGCAATGTACATGAATACTTGTATTCATGCATAGATATTGCTTTACTGCTCTGACCAGAAAGATTATGTATACAGTATGGATGACACTGAAAGGTTATAGAGAAGGATATAAATTAGTTACTGCATAGAATCACATATATTCCTTTCCCTTCTGACCACCCCATGGGAGTCAATGTTTAGAAAAACTGTGGCTATGCGTTTATGCCATCGTAAGCTTAACATTTTTATGCCTTTCAAGAATACTAAATGAGCTTAATACCAATGAAAGCAGTTCACTGTAAGGTTCTTTTTTTTTTTGTTGGTGTACTAAAAGGATTTTTACTAGCCTATCCATGTGCACAGGTATATTCTATGTCAGTCTCATTGAAATTGTGGTCCATGTAAACTGCTCACAAAAAGTCTTAGAAGGTGAAACTGGTAAACTTGATATTTGAAATCATTACCTAGCAAGAAGCTGCAAAACTGTATCTATGATGTGGATGCTATGATGTGCAGCTTCATCAGGATGGAGGAATCAAAAGTTGTTCTTGATTCAAGATGAAAGAGAAACTGTTGAAATGAAAACCTCTAACACTGTTAAACACGCAACAAAGACTTGGTGCAATGCAAATGTGGAAGTAGCATGGTAGAAATGAGAGTGCAACCAAAGAAATGAGCATGTGCTCCAAGGTAAGTCTTCTGGGGTGCTTTCACCTTGACATGGTGAGGTTGGACTTTAGTTCTTGCTGGGATCATCCCTGTTCAAACTATGCTAGAGCCATGTTTGTGCAGTAGACTTGACGAAATCTTTTCCATAGAACTGAGTCTTTGACCACTCTTTCAAACGAGGTCAGTGCTAAGACTCCTTCCCTGTATCCCTGATGGCACTGAGTTTCTTGAAACCTTGACACTTATTTATTGAACTCAAAGACAACAGCAGAAACAACAAAGGCTATATTCATCAGCAGCTTTGGGGACCACTAAAGAGCCCACATGACACCCTAGTGTATCTTTTTCCAAAGCTTTAGTCTGGAAGATACATTTTCTCAAAAAATCTGAAGTAATCCAATGACTCCAGTGGCTCTTTCCTGTGATTTTAGAGGATGCTGGATTACATCCAGTGGGAGAAGTTTGCACTTTTTTTTTTTCTTTTTTTTTTTTTTTTTAAGATGCAATGCATTGGCACTTTAAGTGTATTCACTTAATTGGACATTTCATAAGTATTAAATAAAGGACAAATTATCTGAAATAGTTTAAGAGTAGGATGCATTCCTTGTGACTTAAATATGTGATGTCTTAGTGGTAGAAACATATACACACATAAAGGACTAAATAATTAAGTAAATATAAAAGAAAGCACTTAAAGAAGATGTTGGGGAAGGAGGTAAATTACATACAGAAAAGAACTTTGAAGAGAGTGGTCTGATCTCTAGATAGTGATTAGTCCATGTGTCATGGAGGAAGATGTAGTTTAAGTATTTTCTTGTTGCTTTTATACTTTGTTCTCCATTTCCATTTTTCATCTTTTTGCATGGAAAACTCCACCAACTTGAGCAATCTATTTTCAGAAATCTACTACAAGGTGACTATAAGACCACTGCAACAGGCACCTGCAGGAGTTGGCTCATCCCACTCTGACACACTGATCAGAGGTACAAAAGAAGATTTGGGGCATCCTTATAATTATCTGTTGTTTCATATCTAAAAAGAAGAATAGCTTACAAATTTTAAAGCTTCTGAGAAAAATTATGAGTCCTTTGTGTATATTCCGCTTCCTAATATTTTTCTAGTACCCATATAAGCTTGCCTCATTGATATCTGCATATGTAATTTTTCCTTCGTACCTGAAAACTATTATTTTTCTTTTCTATTTAATTTTAGTTCTGTGAGGGATTCTAGAGGTCCAATTTTTAAGTCTTTTGTTAGTGTGAGAGTGAAAAGTGAATATTTATTAATTATTTTGAGAAAGACTATGTAAAAAATCTGTACTTCCTGTTAAATTATATGTAGGGCTTTTTAATCTTTTTTTATTAAGGAGGGAAATTTTGAACGTGCACCAGGCACAACAGGGCACTGACACAGGGTCTTCTGAAGGAGCAGCAGAGTGTATGGCTGTGAATGCCCAGGGAGGCAGGCAGCCTGGCAGCCCATGGCACAAGCAGTGCGGAGCCAGGGAAGGAGCCAACCTGAGGAGCTAGGCAAGCTGCCAGACCCTGAGTGGCAGACTGGAAACTGGTGAGAAAGGACACCAAATTACTCAATTCCCTGTCAAAGGTTTTGATGGAATTCACAGGTACCTTTGAAATGTTTTAATTCTATTAAATCAGAATTTAATGTAGAAGAACTGTTTTGCTGGCAGATTTCTGACTGACCAATGATCTCAACTTCATTGTAGTGATGTGCCCCACAGAATATACACAGTTTAGGTCCAGAAGTGTTTGACTACATTCTTTAATTCAATGCCAGCTCTGACAACTCAACAGAAGTTAGTTTAAAGGGAAAGCTATCAAAAGTGGGCCAATTATTTGGTACAACAGTCATCTTCATTTTCCATTTTACAAGTAAACAAGTCAGAGGCAGTGAAGTTTGTTTGTTTGGGGTTTTTTAAGTGATTGTCCATACAAATAATTATTTTTCAGAGTTACAAGTTGTTTCTAGAAACCTCATTACAGCTGAGAGTTACAAGCTGATATTACAGCCTGCTGCCCACCAAGAGGCATCCTCCTCTTCTCAGTAACCTGCAGCTCCTCAGCATACCTTGTGTGAGACCTACAGCTTGTGTGGCCTCAGGATTACTCAAATCAGTGAGCTGATGTAGAAACCAGTTGTTTAGTTTGGTAGTGTATTTTCAGCCAGATGGGCCACTCCACCTCACCGTCCCCAGCTGCTGGATCAGGAGGGTGGGAAAGAGCAGGAGCCTATGGACTAGTAGGCTGGTTCCTTGCAAGGGAACTAGCCATAATACATGTGTGCAGCACGGCTCCATTCCTGCATCCACATGCAGTTACTTCTGAAACTTCACTTCCGTTGTCCACAAAAATAAAATGGTCTTCCACAAAACAGACTGCTTGTATAATTTTAAGTGTTTGGGGTTTTTTTTGTCTTTAATCTCTTGCAGTGGCACAGTTTCTTGTGGTTTCTCAAACCAATGGCTATGATTGCTGCTTGGATGCTGCTTAGATCCTTTGAGACAATGGACCATTAAGTAGTATGAGGCTGACTGAAGTGCCTCCACCATTTAGGGGTTAGCAAATAAATGGCATTATATAATTTGAGTCAATTTCTGCCCAAGATTCCAGGCAGTGAACTCATCAGGATTACTCATTGTTAAAGGAGTGCCTCAGGGTTTAGTACTTTGACTTTATTATTTTTTTCCTTTAGCTATTCAAAACCTTGGTTGGTTTGTAGGAAATGTTAATTATCCTTTCTGTGCTGGTGTCCCACTGCTGTTTTATAAGCAGAGCTTTGCTTGTACAACTTCAAAAGAAATCTTCAAACTCAATATTACCAAGTTTGAATATTATCTAATTAACCTCCCAGTCTGTCATGCCTTGTTGGTTATCATGAAATAATCACAGCCCCTCAGGTGTTGAAACTCTAGATGCAGCTAAGTGCCTCTAATTCCCTAAGGGGGTGATTAGCTCATGATAACAATGCTCCCTTGAGTTGTTTTATTGCTTTTATAAAAAGACTTTATTGTGGGGGAAATGTTTATTTTTATGCAGGAGGAAGATGGAGCTGACAGTTGAAGCTGGTGAGTGACTGAAACTGTTACTCCTGAGCTGTGGTGCAAACCTTGATTTATTTTCTCGTTTCTGATACTCCTTGGACAATCACAATATGCTGGTTCGTAATTAATCTCCTGCTGAACTCACAGTATGAAGACAGAAAATAAATACTTCTGGTTCTGCCAGAGGTGAGCAGTTGAAACAAAACAAGACAAAGCAAAACAAAAGGTTCCTTCTGCTGCAGGAATCATATTCCCCATAGTTTGGAGTATTTCTATGTTTTGGAAGTCACTGGGTTGATTTCTGTGCATTGCTTTCCAACAAGAAATATTTCCAAAAGTACAGAAAAAGAAAAGTTCAAGTCAGTTAATTAATAACTGGTCATTTCTTACCAAATCATGTCAATTAACAAAATTTCTTAACACTAAACCCCAAACATTTTAATCAATGGATTAATTGTTGGTCTCTTACTATGGATTTGACAGCTAAAGTTATATAAACTTTCCTAAACCCTGCTGCCTTCAGACCTTTGCCTCTTCCTTTTTCCCACAATAGGTATGCTCCAGAACATTGCTCTTACAGGGTCTCACTATACAAAGCCTTATAAGGAATGTTGTAACTTCTTGTCAAGTTGTCCAGTCCCTTTCCATTTAAACAAAATTACTCTAATTCAAAGATGTGTATTTGAGACTTGCCTAATGACAAGTAGGTGATTGATTGTTTTACAGAATTATAATGCTTGGTTGTAGAATTTAGTTCATTACAGATGAAAGGAGAAAAAATGTGCTTAATTGACTAAAGAAAAAATGTGGGTTTTTTTTCTTGTATGGAATGACCACAAAGAAAAATATGCTAATTTGCACAGCAAGTGTACTCAGAAGAGCTGCTTGCTATAGCTAATGATATCAAACTTCTTCAAGGAGACCAATGTGAGCAGAATGTTTCACTCTGGGCATCATTGTAATGGTTTTTACATTTAGAGCTAAATTTTTTGACATTTTTCCTATTTTTAAAACAAATAGCTCTTTTGAAGATTTCTAAACCTTAGATTATTGACATACACACTCATCACTGACATATGCTCTCAGCCTCGTCTTGTATTTTGTTTCAGATCTTCCTCTGTTCTTTTGTTGTAGTGATAGGTATCTAATATTTTCCTTCCATCTCATAAACTATCTTGTGCTAAAAACCAGGCAGTTTACTGCATTTACTGATTTATGAAATGCTCAGAACTGAGAGTGATCAGGTCTGGATTTCTTCTGGATCATTTGGTTACAGCCTCTCAACAATCCTTTGTTAACAAATACCCATCAGGTAAGTATCATAGAATCATAGAATATTTAGGGTTGGAAGTGACCTTAAAAATTATTTATTTCCAACTCCCCTGCCATGGGCAGGGATGCCACACAGCATATACTCAGGAACCCTCAAAATTTACTTTTCAGAGGCCAATAGAAGCCTCAGAGTTAGTGACCATGAAATACAGCAAATTTTTGGTATCTTCATTTCACATGTGGCTTTACATATTTATATACACTTTTGTATCTGTATATCCCAAATTACAGATTAACTATCCTCCTCCAATCCAAAAAAACCTTTCCTGCTAACTTCAGATGTAAATATAATATTCATTATTGGTCTTTCAGGAGTCAAAATTTTTGAAAACTTGGCATCATCTTTTCCACCAACATGTAATGCGCAAGGGAGAACAAGCATCTAAGGACCAATATCTCCACAGCAAACTGCAGCTGAATTGTGTAGATATACAAAGGCAAGAAGGCTTGCATGACAGCTAAAATCTTGGGATACTTGTCCAAAAAGTCGGTAATCTCAGGACTAGAATAAGAAAATCATCTGTGTGATTCAATATTATTATTATTTTTTTTTAATAAATTCACTTCAGATTTTGGTATGAATGTTTGGAAAAGAATGTTGAGTTTAACAATGACTAGGTATTTTAATCTTTTCCATGTCGTCTTTTACTGCTAAGTATTTCCTACAAATATACAAGCAGCACACACCCTCTTGAGAAAAAAAGAAAGGATAAAAGATGGTTTATCCTAAAAAAAATTTCTTTTTTGTCTGAATAAGATCAGGCTAGTCAATCTGGCCGGTTGAATGACTGTGGTTTTGGTTATACTCAGACAAGGGTGTAGTAAGTATTGGATCAAAGTGTTCAAATGTCTAAGAGTATTAGCAGAAAAGGTAACTGTGAGGAAACTCATACATAGTCCATAAGCACATTTTGTTTCCTAGGTAACAGCTCCTGGTGATAACAGTCACACATACAGAGCTGCACACGGGAAGCCATTTGCTGTGTACAACTTTTACTGGTAGATAGTCCCTGCTTTTGAACACCATGTTTTGGCATATCATCTCTTAACCACTACATAATCAAGCTCACATAAAAACTCTTTTGCTGAACAATCTGTCACAATGAAATGGAAAAATTTGGAGATAAGTTGGTGATTAGGCTGTTCTGGAGCCAAAACTCTACTTGCTTCTCACTAACTTTAGATGACGCTTGATCACAACACAAGCTGCCCCATCAGAAAAAAAGCACGAGCTGTCCAGCAGATCTTTCTGTTACTGCTCTATTTAGTAGTTTATAAATACATCCTGTGTAATCAATACAAGCGCTTTGTGTTAGTCATTTAACCTTTGAGTTCTTTTTTCTTTTAAAAGAAGAAGGGAAATATTCATTTAAAGAGAAATGAATATTGCATCATAAAAACTATTTAGGAATGTGCAGGTCTAATAAATTGTGATGTACAATTTTTTTCCACTTTACTGTGAAGTTCTCATAGGAATTTAAGGTCTCCTTCAAAACTAATTTTCTTTTCTAACTATGCAATATAAATTATTTTATTGTGTCCTATTATCAATCAGAACAAAATATTTCATTTAATAATTTTTACCTTATCGCCTAAGTTCCAAGAGTGCTTGGCAAAAGTTGTTTCTGTGTCTGTGTGTATGATTGCATACACAATTACACTTCTCTATAGATGAGACAACATGATTAACATTAAAAACAATTTGCAGGCATTTTTGTGATTTTTACTGTATGAAAATATTGTCTCTTAATGAACCTTAATGAAACAGTACTTTACACATGGTGTGAAAAGTTGCCAAGAGGTGTAAAGCAATTATTATGACAAAACGCAGGAGTTTTGAAGAGCCATTACTCTCACGAAGAGTGTGTGTGAAAAAGCGGAATGAAGAAATCCTTAGGGAAAAAATTAATTTTAATAAGCTTCTGTGCATGCTCAAAGACTGTGTAAATCTAGGCTCGAAGTATAATGTGTAATACAGTTATCACCTAGAAACTTGAAATAAGAATCCTCAACAACTGCCTTGACAGCCTGTGGACAAAGCTTACTTTCTGCTGCTGAATGATGAGAACTTCGTGCTGGAGATGACGCAGGTGAAAGTCCCTGCCATTCTCCCCTCTCAGAGGCATGTGCTTCCTCCCTGGGCTACCCAGCCACTCCCAGTAATTGCTTTGCTGCTTTGTTTTGCTTTCATGATTGCTTCTATGTTTTCTGGGATGATTTACACTGTCTATGAAGTTTTTTGTGACAGTTTACCTTGAGGAAATAAAGGCTCAAATAAATATGGGTCCCTGCTAAAATTACTCTAGGCAATATGGTAGAAAATAGAAAGAAAAGAAAAAACATTTCTAGAATCACTGATGCTCTTTGTCCTTTGCAGGCTATACCTTCTTTTCAGGCCTGTGACTGTGTGACATCAGCAAAATTTTATTAGAAGGGGCACAATTGTTGAGTATGAGGTTATTAGGAGTTTCACTCATATAACTGTCACGTACCTGGCAAGTTAATGTATCACTGTTTGCTGATGCCTGAAGTGCCCGTGTATAGATTGTTACTGTGATGAAGCTGCCATGTGTGAAGCTCAGTCTCATGAACTGTCTAATTCAAATCTTGTGCACAGTTTGGGTCATTCGGTAAAAAAGTACTGAGAGGCTTCTGACTAGAGAGTTTACTGACATAATACAAATATTCTCTCTGTAAATGCATATTCCTCTACACAGCGTTGGGCAGGGGCAGGGTTTCTGGAGAACTTCTCTCCATTTAAGGTTTTCCTCTTTATACAATGGAAGCAGTTCAAAGGCTTTTCTCTAACAACAACAATGCGGTCAACTCTTTCCTTTTCTAGAGGTGTGTAGAAGCAAAAGGGTGTCTGCAGTGTAACATAGGCAGGGCACACCAGAAATACCTAGGAAAATTTCAGATTTGGTCATCAGCATGGATTATGCAATAAGAGCAAGACAAACACCTAGCAAATTCAAAGAAGTCAAAAGCAAACTACAAATCAGTGGGCAGAACCATTATAAAAACAAAAACAAAACCAAAAAACAATCACGAAAACCAAACAAAAAACCAAATCAAACCAACCAAACAAAAATAAAACTTATTCCTAAATACATCCAGCCCTCCACTGGGAAGAGGTCATTAAATTTTTTAAAAAACTAGCTTGGCTCAAACACCCTTCATTTCTCTTGAAGTTTGACTATATAGGTATTAAGACAGAGGCAATGATATTGGAGAATATATTTCCAGTGATGTCCCACCTTTCTCTCAATTTACATAGCCCTGGAAAACTTCTTTGTCTGGAGTCCAGAGGCTCTTGAAGCTGGCTGGTCAAGTGCATTCCGTTGATCACTAGTACTACCAGCTCTAATTGTAGTGCTTGAATGCCACTGGTATAATTGTGTGTTTCCTGGTCACTGTGTTGATGCCAAGCTGCATAACAATGATCATTTTTCTCTGTGTTTAATTTTCACTGTGTAGCTTTACTTTTACTCTTTCCACTAATACATTTTTTTAGCTTTTCTCTCACTCATCCACTCATCTTGTATGTGTGACTAATTTTAATTTCTGTGGCATTCCCATCTGGGAAGTGAACGGGAGGCTTGATATTGCTTTGGATTGGTGCCCAAAAGGGCTGCACTGTCATTGGCCACTTGTGTATTTTCGAATAAGACAAAAGAACATTATCAATATTGTGAAGCAAACCCATCTCAAGAATGCAATAAACTGGAGGGGAAGAGTGGCCCATATTTCTCTCACAAAAAGTGCAGGCAGAATGTGAAAGTTTGTGCTCTAAATGATGAAGGTAGGTCAGATGAAGTGGGACAAATTCAGTGGCCCATGAGCTGCCTCTGTGTAGTCATACCCTTACACCTTGTGTGGTGTTAGTTACCCGGTCCAGCTTTTGGTTTTTCAGCTCTTACCTGCCCTGGGACATGGGACATTGTATCCTTAGAGCAAGACACTTCTCTGGCTATCGTCTATGTCTCCAACACACAGCTGTGTGGCTGCTGTTCCAAAGGAGATGAACTAGTTCACAAAGCAGCGATGGCTTGTTGGTATGTAATTGACTTGGATAGGCATGTTTTCTAGACTGCCAGCTGGGAAAAGGGGAAATAAATTAGGAGTTTACCTCAAAGAAAAAGACCTCTGAGTAGCATCTGAAGCTAAAAATACAATTTTTATTTATCTTAGCATATTTCCCAGGCATTCCAATAGATACTTCCCATTAAGAGCAGGAAATTACTCTGAAGCATGAGACAAAACTGGGAAAGAAATTTGAAACTCATCTACATACAAGAAGCATTAGAAATCATGAGAACTAAAACACAAGCATTGAGAAAACCAGAGTGTGCAAGACTAATTTCACTACACTAAAATGAAGAGTACATCTAGACATGTAAGTCTCAGAGGTTTAGAATAGATGGAAAACTGGCAGATATGGTAGCATGTCATCAGTGTGTCATTAATGTGTCATCAGCAGCAATATGTTAACAGCTAGTCTATAACAAAAAGAAATAACTTGTGGTCTTTGTGAGCCTGAATTAAATGTGATATATTTCTAAATCAAAATGAACTAAATGAAACATTTCCCTGCCAATTAACCAACTGGCAGTAGCACTAGCTGATTACTTATGTGACTATCAGCTTCTCATTCAAGAGTGACAATTTTCCTACCAGAGATTTTGTTTTGTTTGTGTCTTGGTCAAGTTTCTCAGCAATATTATTACATACATTTATTTCTTTAAGGCAAAGTTTTTAATGGCCAGATCAGAAAAAGAATTTTGTGTAGGATTAAAATGCTAAAATGAAGGTCTAGGTCCCCTTTCTCTTCTAGACTGCTCAAAAACCTGGGCAATATGAGTATCAGAAGCATTGGCAGTTTCTCCAGGAAAATTTCCTGTGTTTGCTTTAGACCACAGCCAGCTGCAGCTCAGTGCAGTGCAGCCTGACATCTCTTTCATGCCTGGCCCATGAATGATTCTCCATTCAGCTCCTCTTCAGAACATGATTTATTAGACACTGCTAGATCAAATCTAATGAATCAGACTGAAAAAATTCCTGCTTGAAGTGGTCCTCCCAAAAGCTCAGTGGTTTCTGTAGTCATTTGCCATGCGGGAAACATGCACTCAGATTTGTCTAAGGGGATATGAACTTTCATTTCCCAAGACACTTTCATAACTACTGGATTGTCAGGTATCTTTAGGTGAAATACTCATCAGAACAGTTTCCTCCACCTCTAATGTCAGCTTCTAATGTCCTTGGGCACTTAGTGTTCCAGCCACTAAGTCACACATACATGAAGTCACACTTTCTCTGGCTCCAAGAATATATAACCAGTCTATGCAGACAGAATCAAAATGTTCCATTGCCCCCTGTCATAACTTGAATAATATGTGCTTCCTTAGGACATGACGTGAATTTAAACTGAATGCTTATGTAAAAAAAAAAAAAAAAAAAAAAAAAAAAAAAAAGGCTTGTGTCACTATTGTTTCCTATGGTGCTTTGGAAGTGAGACATATCTCGGTTTCTAAGTGATTATATACATCAAAAAAGGCTCAGAAAATTGTATTTTTAAGAGAAATGGCATCTTCCATCAATAGTGTTTGGTACATGATGAATGCAAAGTCTGAAAAGCTGTCCCCATCCCCTCAGCATTTTCCTATGAGAATCTTAAAGATTTTGCAATTGGACCATGATATCTTTCAAAGCAAGCCCACATCCAAGAAGAGTGCTAGATCTCACAGACAAAAATTGTCCATGCAACTTCATACACCAGTATATTCTCTGCTCTCACAAGAGTTCTAGCTGCATTAAAAAATCACCCATGAGAGAACTGGTTGGAGTGTGAAAACATTACATTTAATTGAGGTAACAAAAGTTGTGTTCTGAAGTATATATAAGCTCCCTTTATAAATAGTAGACAATTCTTCATTCTTAACAAATAAAAATGACAAATTTCAGCAGGAAATTAACTAACATGGACAAATCGGTGATCTTAATTTAGGATGCACCTTCATCTGACTGCTATATGGGGAAGTTTCTATGCAAAGGAAGCAGTGAGATTAGTCAGGAGAAAAAAAAAATCAAGATGTTCAAGAAACGGAATCATGTTGTGATGGAATGAACTTGAGTTTAGATGTGCCAGATTGTACAACCACAAAACTGCCTCCTCCCTTAGCAGACTGGTCCTCAAAATGGAGTTGGTCTTATTTATAGAGGAAATTCTCAAGTTTCATCACTTCTGTTAGAAATGTTAAAATGGAAACGTTAAGATTCAGAACAATTAACAATTCATTTAAAAAATTGTTTCAGGGGAAACTAGACATGAATTTTTTGGTTGGTTGAGAAAGTATTAAAGTGAATCAGTTCTTGAAAAGAAATAATGACAGAGTAAATGAGAGTTGTCTTCAACACTTGTGGTACTGAGGCTGTTAGAGGGTGTGGTTCATGCATTATTATAGAAGCTTGCTGATTACAAAACTCCCTGATTTTTAAGGAGGGTAAGAAAAAAATTGGGTATTGGTATTTCAAAGGCATATGGATGTGGCATTTAGGGATATGGCTTAGTGGAGAACTTGGCAGTTCTGGACTTGATAATTGGTTGGACTTGATAATTTCTTCATGAAGGGACATGGGAAATGGGTTTTCAGGTAATGAGTCAACATTGCAGGCAACCAACATATATTTTGAGAAAACAGCAAAAACCAGAAGAGCTTTTATCTCTTTAATATCAATTGATTAAGTACAATTATTCTTGATTGCTATCAAACAAATGTTCTGACACTTGACTATCATAGGGCAATTATTGAAATACACAATAATTTGAAAGTCTAGGGTTTGGGTTTTTTTCTTTTGTTTTGTTTTCAAGCTGAATACCCAGACGTTGAAGTTTATGGGAGCTCTTCCGCTTTATTTCTCATCCTGCTAATTTTATAGTCAAAATACTATATTTCATGCTTATTGATCAAGCTTTTTTGAGAGGAACCTGATTTATGAGATTTAAACTGATATTTTTGTTGTTCACATTCTTATTTTTTCTTGTTTTCTACATTAACATCTTAGGCTTTTAGCTCAGGGAGCTGACGTTGCCCATGTGGGATGATCCCATCTAAAATTTCTCAGTCAGGTGGCTAAGGGCATATGTTAGTTTTGTTTTGGGTGTGCGTTCCCCCTGAAAATCCAAAATTATTTTACACATCAACCTTGAGTGCTCTTTTGCACCAGAGACTTAAAAGGTTCCATTTCAATGTTACTCAATTATCAGAGTATATAAGTGCATATTGGAAAGTCTTCTAGAACATAAGTTAAACAGAAAGGGTCAAAGTAGTGCTAAAACCACAACAGGGTTTCAAAAAAGCTTCAAAAAGCTCACAAAAAAGATTACACTATTCTACAACAGTTATACATTAATTTCTGAAGTTTCTGTTTTCTTTTAGTCAAGTTAAATTTTGTGAGTCACCTTAAATTCTGTGTATTTTGTATTTTCATATCTTCTTATGTTTTTTTGGGTCTCATTTCTTCCACTGCAAAAACCTATTTACACAGCCCGGATCTCCCAGTTGCAGAAGTGTCACTCCTATTGTGTATCAGTATAACTGAAAGAACATTAGGATTTGTTGTATAAATGTGAGAACATGCCATCTGTTTGGCAATGGAAAGCTGAAAACTGAGGGAAAACATCAGAGATCTTAGAACACCTACCAGCTGGAAACCGAGGGAAAACACAAGAAGAAATGAAATATCTGCCAGTTAGAAGAAAGATACAGCTGGTTACAAAATGCCTGCTTTAAAGGTGCAAATTCAGGCAGCAAGCTACAGAAAGACATGCTGAGAAATCATTCCTAAAGACAGCCTTGAACTAGAAAATTAGTAGATCTGAAGAAATTGCTGGGGAAGATGATCTCAAAAACATCTCTTTTGTTGTGATGTAGCTACCACTGTTCTGACACATCATATGTCTGTGATGTTTATATTCCTGAACAAAAGCCAGTAAAAAATGATATTAAGGGAAGCAACAAAATTACTTCAGTAGGAAAAATTACAGGCACATTGTCAACTCCATAGTGCAGTCTGCGTGGTTTGCTAATTAATAACTTCAGAAGTAGAGATAAACACTCTGCTGTTCCTGTTTATTTGATGATCTTGATTAATTGAAGTACAAGTTTCCTTTAAAAAGTTGAGACTGCCTTTATTTATATTACTAAGAGTGTCACTTTGTTCTTCAGTAGCATTACACAGTGCATGAAGCCAGTTTTGCTGATTGAAGAGGTTTAAAAAATAAGGCAGGCTGTGTGGACATTTAGTAGCTGACTACAGCAAAATTGGTTAATGACTAGTATCATCTAAATGAGGCAGCAAGCTGAAAGACTCATAATCTCTCCCCATGCACAAATTTTAATTAAATAATTATAATGTCCTTGTTGTAATTATTTATCAGTAACTATGCTCCTGAGTATTGTCTCTTTTGCTTTCATCTGTTCTCTCAGCTCAGCTGTACAATGAAAAAATCAGTTTAAAAGATCTGGTATGATTAATTCTTATTACCGAGGGCCCTATTCTGCTGCCATTATTCAACCTGATTAGTACTTTACTGCACAATTAGTCACACTGAATTCAGAGGTTCTATGCGTGCATTAAGGTGCTGCTCAAACGGGTGGCAGAATTGGACCCCAAGCAACAACAGATTTGGGACTGATGGTCTTAAATGCTGAATAAGATACAAATTCACATTTTCCTCTTCTTGGTGAGAAACCAGTAAAGAACAGAGCTAGACTTATGAAGGCCTTGGGTGCCTCTGAGGTTCATTTAAATGCTTGGTGCCTGTTCTTGCACCTGGAGATATGGAAAGACAGCTCAGGCACCACAGTCTTTAGCTCCCTGCTGAAGTATGGGTCCCATACACTTTCCTTTAAGCAGCTGAGGCAGACTCCTATGTTTAAAATTACAGGTCTTTGCTTTAAGCAAGATTCTGGTTGTGGAGCACTGATGGAGGCTGTGGAAGATTCAGGTCTGATATTCTCTTCACCTTCATGTGAAGCATGAAGTATTTTCCCCCATTACAGAAGACTATTCTAATTTATGAGAACCATTCTCAAAGTGGGCTACTGCTGTCTCAGGAGTGGAAAGTGTCTGTGGTCACACAGTTATGAGCTAAGGTCAAGATCCTTGGCAAGTCTCTGTGGCTTCAGTCTAATTTATAGTTTCTTGGCATCTCAGTAGCTATCAATAAGATGCTAATCTTAAATAAAACTTACATTATTTCATTTAGCTGTTTTCTTTTAACAGGTAAGCTGTCTTCACACACAAGAGAGCATGAGCACTCAAATCCCAAACACAGAGATGTCTCCCGTTGTGACACAATAGAGACCAAATTACCTGAATAAGATTAAAATGAAAAGCATTGATCCTGAGTATCCCAAAATTTTCTTCTTAAAACTGACAACAACCTTGACACATAATTCAAACATTAACATAGGAAAGTTATGTGTGCTGCATGAAGAAAAACCGCACATCAAGAGCTGCAGGGAAACTATTTTTAAATAAAAACTGTCCTTGCAAAATATGTAGGGATGAGATTTTCTTGAATGGGTAGTGTAGGCAGAATTCTTGTGTGTGTATGTGTGTGTGTATGTGTTATGTGTCTGTGTTTAGAGACATGACAAGCAGTTCTGGAAATATGAGCAAAGGTGAATGTCTCAGCATTCTAATTTTTAAAAGAAAAATTACTGGAATACCTGAAACAATATAATTATATTGCTCAGTTAAGTCTATTGTGAAACCTTATTCAAAGATGTGCAATTGTGACAAAGTAGGAATGGCTTGTGAAAGTGTATTTCTAAGAAATGCTGACACAATTTCCTTCAGAAAATAAAAACACAAACAAACAAGCGCCACTTTATTCAGTGATAGTTAAGTGTAGAAGAAAGATATTTTTCCTCTTGTGCAACCTCTGTTAACAATGCAGAATTTCTCTCTAAAAACCAATCAGACTAGAAGATGTTATTAGATCTTTATAGGGACCACTCAGACTAGCTCTTTAGGTAAAGCATTTGAAAGTTACCAGGGAATATACAATGATAAAATGCAGTAAAGGTTTGTCTCTTCGATCATAATACATAAACTCAAGAGAAAAGAATTAATTCTGAAGTTGTACAAAAAATTCAATCAGGAAAGGGAAAAGGAAGGTTAACCAAATGGAGACATGACTTGTACACTTAGACAAAGCCAACTTCATAGAATACCCTCCAGGATATCTGGGTCCAGCTGGGATCCAGCACGTTTCCTAATGCTGATGCATCATGCTGGACGTTGTGGACAGAAAGGATCCCTTTCCTCCAAGTGATAATTGCTTTCAGTCTTTAAAATTCTTGCTAGTAGTGACCTGAACAATGAATGTCATGGTGGGCAGTGTCCCTTAGTATCTGCTGGGTTTCAGACTTACGTAAAAGGGAAAACAGATATCAATCTTCTTATAAGTAGTTAGACTTCTCATGAGGACAAAAAAAAAAAAAAAAGAAATCTTTTTGATAGAGTGAATTTTAATTTTCAATGACAAGTTTTTTAAAAAGGCTAATAGTCAAAACACATTAAAACCAACAGTAAGATATTCTTTAACTGTATCAGGAAGAACACACTAAATAAGTGCCTAGGTCAACTGGACCACTAAAGTTGTAATTAAAAAGGATGAAGAGATTGTGGAGAAATTACGTGAATTCTTTGTAATCAATCTTCACTAATGAGGATGTGGCAGACATTTCTAACTCAAGGTTAATTTTTACAGATGAGGCATTGTCAGAGAGAGTGGCCTCTGAATATAACACATTTTAGCAACTAGATAAAGTTAATGGTAGAAAATCCCTGGGGCGGGATAATACTCATTTGAGAGTTTTAAAAGGGGAAAACAAAAAGTAGCTGAACAACTAACTGAAATATGTAATATACTTCTAATAGCAAGAGCCATTCCTGAGGATCAATTTTTATCTAAAGAAAGAAAGAGCAAAGGATGACCTTGGGAATTATAGAAAAGGGAACAGTGCTTTATAACCACTGACATTGTCCAAAACCATTTTCATAACCAGCCATTAAAGAACCTTCACAAAGCTGCATATGTATTATTTCTATAAATATATGGTGCATTTTTAAATTGATCTTTACAGCTTCTCTGGGTGTAATTTTTATTTTTCCAACCTCACTGAAATTCAGGAAGGAAGCAACAGAAATTTGACGAGGAATAGAAGTAGCTATAATTTACCTTGCCTTCCAAAATCTTCTATGTCCCTTGCTAAAGCCAGTTGGCAAATCCCAATGACAGCACATTGAGAAAAAAAAAATCTGTCATGTGTCAAAAATGGGTTAGTGGATGTGGTAAGGTTTGTGAGTACTCATCAGCCAGCCTGTCTGAGTGACTCAAGATTAAACATGCTTTAAATTCACAAGTGGTCTGCAAGAAGGATGGTCAGTTTTTCCAGGCAAATTCTAATTTTGCTAAGAGACTTGTATCAATTAAAAAACCCAGACCACCACCAGCACCTGCAGCAAACTCTGGTACAGCCCAGCACTTTCCAGAAGCACCCTTGGGCTGTGTAGTGCATGCATGTCTGGAGAACACAAGAAGAATACTCCATGCTCAGAACAACCAGGGGGATGTACTGCACCGGAGGGCAGCACAGCAGCCACAGAGCTGTGGGCTCAGCTTTTAAGAATAAACTGCAACGTACAGGAACAAAACCACTGAAGGAGGGCATAGGCCAGCTTTCTGAAAAATTTCAGTGGAGATAGGTTTCTCCCAAAAGGGAAGGAAAAAGTACCAGCAAGAATCCTCAAGATAAACATCCAAGATGTTCTTATGCTTTACCTTGTTATTGCAGTGAGCTAAAGACTCTAACTCTGGACTTTATTTCATGAAAGAAATAACTCTTTTGGGCTGGATATTTACCTTGCTAGTCATATTGTATAGTTGGATAATATTACAGAAAGAAAGACTGTGAAAATCATGGTGAATAATGGAGACAGGCTTATTAAATCATTGGGGATAATATGCGAAGCTATGCACAGTGAATTACTAGATGGAAAATATTTCAAAAATAATTTTGCATCCCAAGCTCTGTCATAATCTATGGTCACCTGTGAAAGCAGTAGATTGGTAGTAATAAGTGATTTGCAGCTAAATCCAGCATTTTGCGTGATTTTTTTTTTTATTAACAGAAGGATAAATTTTGGCAGGTGGTAATTTGCCTAGTCTAATCACAGTTAAGGTCTGAATAGTGTTTAGCAAAAGCATAGCTGTAGTTCCCACTGATTATCAATAATAGTGGGGATAACTTTTGACATCATAAGCTACTAACTTCAGTAGTAGCTTAAAGCAAACTTTTATAGCTTTTGCTAACCTTTAGAAGGAAGAATTGTGGCTTTGTTACGTTTATGAACTATTCTTACTTTTGCTAAACTATCGAAGCATAAATAAATATGCTTTAAAGTTTTGTTGTAGTTGTATAATTAAGGAGATATTCCTGCTTTCCAAGAGGGGAGACAATAGTAGATTTAAGTAGTTCTTAATGTAACAACGCCATGCTAACGCTTTTTTTCACTTTAACTGTGTTTATTAAAGGTGTGATTTCTTCATATTGTAATCAAATCGGCCAGTGAAACTTTCTAGGGCATTGTAGACCAGGCCAGAGTGACTTTTTCATTTACATGTTAATGGAGTCTGCTCCAGTAAAGTTAATTGAAGAACATGCATAAAGATTTGTTTGCTCTGTGGACAGATGCAATGGAAAAATCTTTTTTAAGCCGTACACTAGGGTATGAATATTGATGTGAATGGGAAAGTAAATTATCACAGGAGAGTAATTTTTATCACATACGCAATATAATTTGAATTCCATGGAGGGAAAAACATATATGCTGTTTCATACATGCCTTAATTTCAAATAAGACACAGCAGTGATTAAGAAACTAATATACTCTTTGTTTCCCCTATTGTGCTTCCTGCAGTGTTTCCATATTTCTAGTTCCAAAATGCTGATTGTCAATGTCACAGTGGACAACTTCAGGCGTGTGTGCAGTATGTCCTTGAAGCCTCTAAGAATATGTCAGTTTGACCTGTGTCTTTCCTTTTCCCTTGCATTTTCTCTATGCCTTTTTTTTTTTTCTTTTTTTTCTTTTAGCTCATGTAAAACCAGAACAATTTCTTTAAGGGACCATAAGCATGACAGGTTAGTGACAGACTTTCTGGAGGTGTGAGGGCATTTTCTTTCCAGCTTTCTGAATGCAGCCCACCAAGAGGCAGGTCTGCCTTGAGCAGCATACATCTACAAAGAAGTAAGGAACTGTAGGCTGAGACTGCATGAATTTGCAGCAGATGGGAAAAGTGTGGATATTCAGCGATTTGTGGGCATGTAGCTAGCAGAGAGATGACCAAATTATTTAATTGAAGAAAAGGGGTCCAGACCAAAAAAACAACTGACCACCCAACCAAAAAACACCAAACAAAAACGAAAGCAGAAAACAAACACCCCCACCCCCAAAAAAATCCAAACCAAAACCACCCTAAAACTTGTGGGAAGTGTTTAAGCTGTTACACTGTGAGACAGTTCCTTTCAGAGAGCCTACTTGTGACCTTGGACAGCTCAGGACTCAATTCACTTGACTAAACATAAGATTGAGTGCCATCTTAGAGATTAGTGTCAGGATCATAGTAAGAGGGCACAGTTGCCTTTCATATATTCTATGTTATATCTGGCACCTCCGTGTAGGTATCTGAGATACTCTGGATGGCACTAGACACTTACGTTTAAGAAATAAACTGAGCTTTCAGGATGGGATATGGTTGGAGATTAAGACCCCTGTACGTAGACATTTACATGTAGCCATTGGCACATGACCTGAGTACCTAAATCCCAGGAACAGATCATGGGATAAAAATAATTTGCAAAAACACAGTATGATTTGAGACACTCTTGGGCTTATCTGAGACATCCATGTGGGGCTGGCAAAAGTGACACAGTCCTGAGACCTTCAGGAGTGGAAGATGGAGGCCAGGTGGGACTCCTTATGCATTGAAAATGTCAACAACCAACTTTGTTTAGTCAACTAAATAGTGATTATTCTTTGGTATTCAGTGGCTAGAGAAATAATACAGTTTTTCTAAAACATCATTTCAGTATTTTCACTGAAAATAGCAAATGTCACTTTATACAATTTTGACATTTTATGTTCTTTCAGTTCTCATGCATGTAGTGTTGCTATTCACAGTACTGCCAAGTATATGTTTAGAAAGAAACCAAGACCTATTTGACATGGTTATAGAAATTGAAGCATAAGTGCAATGCCATAGGTTGAAGGAAAATTTCAGGCCCACTGATCCTGTGAACTGCCAAAAAAACAGAAGGCAATCAAAACATGATTATGTTCCTTGTTCTTTAACCATCTGCATGAGCAACAAGAAGGAGTGTATCCTAGAAGTGTCAAGGCAAACTACATTTCATGAGAATCACCTTGGCAGAAGAGAGACAGACTGAAAAGTTTTGTGTCACTATTGAGCCACTACAGTAGCAGGCTGTGACCCCTTTATTCCTTGCCCCAGCCACATGCTTCTGCTACTTTCTGGCACTGTCTTTGGGACTTATCTGATCCCACGGAAATCAGCAGAAAACTAACATTTACAAAGAGATAATCAGACATTTTTCTGACAGTTTAGTGAGCTGAACCAGTTAACTCCAGAGGTGTGCAAGTGCCAAAGCCAGCACAAATGGAGAAGACTAGAAGAATGGTAAAAACAAGACACTGTTCATAGCATCTAAAGTGTCATATACAACCCTAGTCTTTTCCAGTGGAATCATACTGAGTAATAACAAACAAACAAAATGTATTCATTTTCCTCTTACAGATTTCCAATTTATGACACTTTATGAAAGCAGATGAAATCCTGAGTCACAGGAGTGCCAGCGCGTGTCAGTGCTAGATGAGATGGGGAATCTCACAGTGTGCCAAGCCCACAGCCCAAACTCTGCAGTGCGCCCTTTGTAACAGAGCTCCCTCATCTTGCAAGAGCTGCCTTAGAGGTATGTGGTGTGTGACTGTCACAAGCTTGCTTTTATCTTGAACAGCTGAAAAGAAAACAACAAACCATATACATAAGTAAGTAGATAGGACTTCATATGTGTAATGAGTCTGTGTGCATGTGGGGAGCATGTCTGGTTAATCATACTGCATCTTCACATTAATGCGTAGTTTAGCTTCACATTTGTTACAATTTGCACTACTGCAAGTTTTTACCTTATAAATTGCTATGGATTCACTTTCGCATGTTTATTTCATTAGCACACAGATTTAATAAGACTGAGTCAACAGGCTTGGAGCTGCTAATCTAGCCCTGTCAGATATGATGTTCTACAAACAGGGTATCGAGTTTCTTTGGACAGGAGCTGGATTTGTTGGATACCAACAGTTTGGTTTCTTTATGCAAGCTCCCAACAGCTGAAAGAAATTGGAAACAGTAAGTAACCTTTCATTTAGGGCATACAAAGAGTAAAGATTAAAGTGGCAGAAAGCAATGAAGAAAGATACAACACAACAGAATTGAAGCTCATATTATTCCTAAGATTTTGAATAGCAGTACTCTGGTGTAAATTTAGGTCTGTAATCAAAGTATACTGTCCCTTGCTTTAGTGTCCCTGCAACTACTATGGCTGCACTGGGATCTTCTAGGTATCCCAGCAACTCTGCTATTTTAGGCACATTGATTAGCTGTCTGGGAAGAGAGACTTCCGCAAATTCAGCCCCTAAACTTAGATCCTTTGCATCATGCCTTGGTTAGTTGCCTCAGACAGTTTTTAACTGGATGGTGTAAAACCCCTCTTTTCTATATAAGTCTGTATAAGTGGACCATTTGAAAACACACATACTAACAAACTATCCAAAAGTGCAATGAAGAACTTAGGGTCATTGCAAACAAACAATGTTTCCAGCATTTGCATCTAAACAACAGGCACTCTGATGACAGAGTTAGAAGAAATATTCTAATTTCACTGGACTACAAAAAATTGCTAGAAAGAAATTAGCTGTAAAAGATTTCTAGATCAGGGTTTGGCCTCTTGGGGGTAACAAAGCAGACTCTGAAAGATACACAACAGCATTTCAGCAATTGGGCACCATGCTTTGCTAGGTTACTTAAGACATTACAAGTAATGTATTGTTTAGTTATACCCATGTACACCATTAAAGCTATTCCAGTGTGGCATAGTGTGAGCCACACACATCCATGCCAGCTGGAGAATATTAGGGAAAAATGTTCCTTCAATTTCTGCTTAATGTTCTGATGAAAATAAATAAGCCACTCACTTGTAGTGTGGCTATGTTTACTTGCACTACTTTGTAACTACCCTTCTCTGACTTACACTGGCTGCTGTAATATCTCTTGCCATTTCCCATTCTTGAATTTCTGACAGACTTTCCAGCAAGGAACATTTTATTTCTGTCACATTTCTTTTGCAGGAGGAAAGAAATAAAAAAAGGGAAGGAAGTGATAATTAACTGCAGCAAGATGTTACTGTAATTGTTTTGGGTTTTTTTTACAATAAAATTATGTTAAAAGGAAAAATTACATAAACACATAAGATGCATTTGGCAATGCTCTACATAAAAGTTTTATGGAGACAAAACCCTATAGCGTTTTTTTAGAGATAATTATTGCAATATGCAAATTAAAATTGTGCATTATTCATTTTTGTCAAATAATTTTCATTTGCTTTGGTGCTCTTATAATAAAAATCTGCCAACAGGGTTTCCTCTTAACTCATCTAAGGAAGCTTGTGAAGAACACTCCATATTTAACTCTCTTTTAGATCACTGTGGCTTGAGAATACTTTTAATCTCTTTTCCATTTATAACTGTACTGCTTGACCTTTTTGCAGCAAGGTGTCTTGTATATAAAATGTCAAAGAGAGGATTATAGACATGGGACAAAGATATAGTTTAATTAAAAAAAGTCCTGTGAGACTGAAAAAGGTTACTGGCCCAGAGCACAAATATTTAATGCCAGATTACTATTTATGATGTTAAAATAACAAAAAAGGGTTTATGGGTAACTTGTAATTGACCAACCTTTACAGGTGCATATGATAATATTAAGCTTCAAGTAATAACTTTCATATTAGCTTGGAAATTAGTTTTAAAAATTTAAGAACTATTTCCTTAATGTTTTCTGTGTGTTATAGAACGATCTTTACAAAATGAAATAGGTTAATGGTTTAAAGTCTGTTTCTAATTCAAAATGGTGCTGTAGGAGAGCATAAAATGAAGTGTGAGTTTTTGAAATTTATTCGTGTGTTCGTTAGTTTCCATGTCTGACATTTAGGCTTGGATAGGAGCATGGTTTTAATACTGAATGAATGGCTGAGAAAGACCAATCTAGATTTGTTGCTGATTTTCCCCAGGGAAACAATGAATACATTCCAAAGCTGAACAGTCCTACCAGGCTTCTCCACTTCTGTTCACTTTGTGAGATGAGATGGAACAATTGTTTTTGCACTTTAGAAAAAAAGGGAAGGCCATGTAAAAGTATTTCCAGAAAGAACCCAACTTACCAGCTAATTTGTGAATCAAAATGAGTTCATGGTGGCACTGACTGGATTTTGGCTCGAGAGTGCGCGCTAACAGAACAATGATTCAGCAGCAACGAAACAAGATTTGAAGCCCAATTTTAAGACTACTCACAGATCTTGGCTTTCACTGACAAAATCATGGAGACATCAGAATAAAACTGGCGTACCATTTATGCAACTACTTCAGTTAAGGTGTAATAAATGTGTTGTGCAGTGCTAGTTTGTACCTGTGATAATTTGATTTTTATTTCTTAATGTGATGCCAATTTTTGTGATTTTTGGTTAAACTTACTATGTAAAAGTTGGCAAAGAAACAAAGATAGATAAAGGATAGTACAGAATTTTACTAAGTCTAAATATTTTTAAACAAAAGTGAGGAAAAGAGTAAGATGAAAAAACCCTTCTCCAGCATAGCAGTGGGAATCATACTCTGCTATAAATATACATGGTTGAGTTTGAACATGAGTAGAGATATTAAGACTATTATTAGAGGAAAATGCTACCAGAATTCCCATAAGAAGTCCCATGTCACCATGGGACACTCTGGAATTCCCAGACTGAATGGATAAAAAAGCCCTGCTGATTGAGGCAGTGCTTAGTTATGTTCTACTATGCCAGCCAGCACATTTCAGTAATGACAATAGTGCAACAAGGGAGAGTAAAGAGAAGGCTGGTAATGAGGATGAGGATGTGGTTTTGGAGATTACCCAAAACATGATGATGGCATTTACGCAGATAATTAACACTCTGAGGATGAAGAAATCCAATAATTTTTATCTTATAGTTTTATAAAGCTGATATATGAATCAACAAGTATTCTACATAACCTTATAGGGGTACTGCCTGCTTGGAAAGCAACATATACAGTACAGATGGGATGGCCCATCCCAGGAAGTGTTCAAGGCCAGAATGGATGGGGCCCTGAGCACCTGACAGAGTGGGTGACATCCCTGCCCATGGCTGGTGACTAGATGAATATTATGGTCCCTTAAACTCAAACCATTCTATGATTCTGTGACTTCAGAAAAAAAAAAAAAAAAAAAAAACAAACAAAAAAACCCCAAAACAACAACAACAAAAAAAAACCAAAACAAAACAACCCAATTGAATACCTGAAGAAATTGTGGCCTGATCTTAAGGTTACAGGAGAGTACTAGAATAAATGGACAGATATTACTAACTAAAGACTTTTAAGTAAATAGAAAATGTAATATAATGCAATATAGACTTTACAGGGTCATCACTGTAGCAATGTCTAGTATCTTACTTTTGTCAGAAAATAAATTTCATAAACAAAGGAAATTTTATGGATCTCATCTAAGAGGAGGTCGTAAATTAGGCACTGTGTCATGCAGAAGTTGTATAAGGTATAGAAGGAGGGCATAAGCAGCAAAGCAGTAAAGAAGACAGGGAAATGGCTGGGCTGTTCTGGGGTTGTTGTAAGTACAGTCAGGAAAAGTGAGTTTTCAAAATGCTCCATTTGAATTCCTCCAGGTCACGCTGACAAGTTGTGAGTGATCTTCAATACAGAATACCAGACTAAGATACATATAAAAAAATGAATCGACCTAATGTTTTCAAAATAAATAATGCAAGATATGAGCTCATTTTCTTGAAGGTCAGTGACTAAAGTTCCTTCTTTATCCCACCAGATTGCAGGCTGGACTTTTGCTTCTTAGGGTGTTGGGTATCCTGGAGTTAAGACTTCCAGTACTTCTCAGTGTTATAAATGTCCATATAAAATAGCTGTTAATTAGCACATAGACATCAGCTAAGTTCTCAGACACTGTATTACCAAGTTACTGCCGTTTTCTACAGGTCAATGAATATTGATTAAAAACAGCATCTACTGCTGGGCAGTTTACATGGCTCCTACCATGCTTATTGGCAGTGGATTATTTCATTTTTCCTAGCTTACCTCTCCCATGTGCCACACTAACTTGGAGCCTAATTGATCACTACAATACAGGGTGCATACAGGCTGAGCATTGCAAGACATAGTGCAACACTTTGTTCTCTTGAGAATCTAACATTCAACACTTGTACATTATAAAAGAAAAGAACAAATCAGAGGTTTATTTTATTATTACACATACCCAGATTTTCAATCAGCATAGGCTGTTAGTGTTCAGTTCAGGGTTTATCAAGTTAGGTATGCACCTAACAAATGTCGTGCTGTTTTACATTTAAAAATATTTATTATGTGTGCAGTTTTAAATAAATACTTCTGTAAGTGGAATTCACTGGTATAATCATTTACTTTTCTTGATCATAGGGCTATATTAAAATATCTAAAAAGCTTCATTTTTAACAAGCTTACTACAGTCATACAGTTTGACCCTTCCCTCATGCTGCTATACTCTTTCTTTTGCTTCTGAACGAAAAGAGGTTTTCAAATGTTGTTAGGAAGAGGAAACACATTTAACACCACCAGCTACAGAGGTCCTGTGAGTTGTGTCAAATTCCACCAGATATACACTTCAGATTTCACACCTGTGGCGCTGTCAAAATGTTACTGTTTCCCATCCTGTGAGACATATGGGCTGATCCTGAAAACCTGTCAGGGACAGACCTCATGTTGACTTCACTTTTTGCAGGCTCCAGCCTTTACTTCGACTACTGACCTGAAAGGGAATAACAGAAAGAATCATCACGATCTGACATCATTATCCTTAGGCACAGTGTCCAGATGTTGCCAATTTCTACTGAAATCCAATAGAACATATCACAAGGGTCTCTCACAGTATATCTATCAGCAAAAAATTATCCCCAAATACATATATTTTTTCTAGAATAGTGTTTTTCAGACACAAGACCATGAGTCCTGTCTAGGTGTGCAGAGAAAGACAATGATGTTCTCCCTCAGTACCCTTCCTTCTGATAGTCCTTTTCAGTTCTGACTGTGCTGGGTATGACTTTAAAAACACGGCTTTAGAAATCACCTAAAAGCAGAATTTGGTGCAGTGATGCCTGATTGGTCTTATGAGAAGCAAATTCTTCATTCTTTACAAGAAGTGCCTTGAGCACCTTCCTCACGTAGCAGTGCACTTGTTCAGGGTATATATACACCCAGGGTATGGTTTCACATTACAACTAAACTAAACTAAGCACTTGCTTCCAGTAAAAGCAGGAGGTGTCAGTCCTTTTCCCTCCTACTCTGTTCCTTCCTCTCCTGCGTCTGCTCTCAACTGCTTGATCTTTTCCTTCTTTGTGCCAGTCCGACACTCATCTGATCACACAATAAGCTGTGTCAACCTGCTAACCTTGCAAAAAAATCAGTATTTTTATGGGGGTTTTGCTAATTTTTTTTTTTCAGTTTCATTAATTAAATAAGCCTGTGTTTCAGTTTAAAAGAAAACTAATATGGCTACCTGGACTAGGAAGAGGGCCTCTTCCCCAAAACCACAACAGCTTTTGAAATTAAGATACTTTAATCAGAAAAGGATAACAGTTCTTTACTACAAATATATATACATATATATATATATATATAGCACCAAAAGCAGAACAGAACAAACACCAACACTGTAATCAAAACTTTCAAACAGATCAAGTCCTCTCCCTGCCCCTTTGGTGCAGTTATTTGCAGACAGCAGGAGGTGGTGTCGTGCCTCAGGAGGCAGCGGCTGCCAATGTCAGTCACGGGCTCCGGCGAGGCAAAGACAGTGACCAGCGAGGGAGACATGCTGGTTCTGAAAGCCCACACGGGGATGGTGGCCACAGGGGAGCAGGCTGAAATCTTTCCTGTGGGCAGTGTAAAGACCCTCTCCTCATCATTTGTCCGAAAGCTTTTGGGGGGTGGGGGGTTAGCAGCAACTCTGCAGATGGTGTCGGCCCTCAAGGAGCAAATCCACGTAGTAGCAACTGCTCTCTGTCTCTTCAAATGACAGCACAGGGCACATAGAATTGGGGGACCGAGGCAGGGGAGCTCCCTCCAAGTGCTCCCGCCAGCCCAGCAAACAGGGGCTGGCACACACACAGCAGCTAGGGGAGAGAAGTGTGGCAAAAAAACAGAAAACCTCTCTCCCCCACCCTACCTCACACAGTCGTCCCCAGCCATGAAGTTGGAGTGCAAAGCTATCAGCCATCCCTTTGTTAGCTGGTTCCAGGTTTACAGCCCCCAAACCTCTGTGCTGGTAAGGGGGAGAAAAAAATTCCAGGAAAGACTTTGAGGCTATAACAGTCTGTTCAGCCATCCATTCAGCATTGGCTTGGGCTGGTGGCAGCCCACAGCTGGGCTTCAGTCCACGGGGTGTGGGTAAGGAGAGCAGGGGTGCAGTGCAGGGCAGTGGGACTTGCACTGAGGCAATGAGGAGCCAGCACCTCTGTCACCATCACCACCCAGTAGGTAGCTGAAGGCAAAACTTCTGTTGTGGTTGACATCACTCTCAGCTCAGCCTTTGTTCTCCTCTCCCCTTGAATTCCTTTTGAACTTGTTGACCTCCCAGCTTGTGGTTTGAAGAAAGGGTTGATTGCATTACAACTGAATATGCAGCAGGTACATCTCAAAAGACGCACAAGGGAAGGTCATAAACCCTCTGCCCTTTGTACATTTCAAAGGTAGTTGTAACTATATCCCAGGCCTTGGAAGCCATAGCATGCAACAGACACCCAGATGCCTGTAACTCCATAGTGGGCAAACACTTTGTGCAGAGCAAATTTTTGATCTGCAAATTTAAAAACTGAAAACCTTTACAGGAAGGTTCACATTTCCTGAGCAAAACTCATTTAAATTCTCAGGGTTGATCTTAAACTGCAAGCAGGCTCACTTGATTTGTTATGTGCCCAGTAGCTATTGACAAAGATATTACTCACTGTTCTTGTCTTCCTTTTTTTTTTTTCTAGAGAGATCTTCCTTATCTTCCTGTGTCTTTCACAAGTACTGTTTTCCATAATCCATCAGATTTCATAATATCAGATTGTTTGAAGATGTATGTTCAGACTTCTTTGCTTGCTTAGTGGTATGTAAACACTGAAGACCTCAGTTAGATTTATATGACAAAGGAAGTGACAGGATCTCTTTGACACAGCTAAGCAAGAAGTCTAAAGTGTTAGATTTCTGAAGGTTGTAGGTTGAAATTAGTGGTTAGGACTTGTCTTCTGCCAGTGGCAGAGCAGATACACAGTGTGATTTATCCCTATAAGCTGGTGTATAAACCCATAGGATTCCTGTGTGGCCTAAGGTATTTGCCCTGCTCAGAAGCTGAAATGGATGTCTTATCAAGAATTTTGCCCCAGATTTGAGATCTGCCCTGACTTTTCTGCAGGATGACATTATCTCATAGAAGATGTGACTCATTAGGTTCTTCTCCTTATTCCTAAGCAGAATTCACTCTAAAGCCTAGATGATTATATATATACATACTATATAAAAGCAAATACAGATAAGGTGTTATTAATAAATAGAGAGAGGATAATGAATTTATTTGCAAGTTCAGTTGTTCACCTGGAATTTGTAAGCATTTAAATAAATGATTAGGGAGTAGAGACAGTTATAGTCTTCTTACTGAAGATGAGATTATCATTTGCCATGTCTCACAGTTAACAGATCTCCAGTTCTGGCAGTGGCATATCTTCTCTTAAGTGGGAGTTTTATCTTGAGGCACTTTGTGGCTGACCGTGTGAGAAAAACTGCCTTGTCTGCACATCACTGGAGTCTGTGTTCTTGGGTGCTGTAAGTTTGCTGACAACAGTATTGCAGATAAACAGCTGAATGTCCACAGTGTGGTGTTATGGCATATTGCTATCACCATATGTATTGTCATTGCCATACAGCTACTACTGCTCCTTCAGATCCACCCATCCAACTGTTTGCCTGGCATCATCTGCTACTGTGGTGGAAGTTTTCTAGTACCATACACAATTGCTTACTAAACAAACTGAAAACAGACCTTAAAATGTACTATTTTCAAGATAGGTTTTGAAACCCACATGACCAGCTGTTCTTCAGGGCCACTGAATATGATGTAGCAATTTATTTTATAATATAAGGACATATATATGGAAACATATGTGAAAATACATGAACAATTTACCGCATCACAAACCCTATTTATCATAACATTACTTACTCTCTGAAATAAATAAGCTTGAAAATCACCATTACGTATCATAGATCTTAGGCTGTGGAATTTTAGGAACCATGGAAAACACAAGAAAGAGCAAAGGAATAACTCTTTATTTCTGGCATGCTCTGAGTCCACCAGATTGGCCTGCCTGTACAAAGAAGATTAGAAAGGGTCAGACTTGGCCAGCTGGGAATCCCTGCTATACTGTCCATATGTTTTAACAGGTGGAAGGGTTGCTCAGTTCTTTGCTCTTCTGCTTGGAAGTGGGCGATATTTGGAGGACCCCAGGGGTTGCCCACTGGGCTGAACCAGTTCCAGAACTGTGAAACTGCAACAAACAATGTAAGGAAGAGGCATTCACAAAATCAATCTTTAACTCCTGTGCAGTACAGAGAAAGAGTTTCCTTCAGGGGAAATGGAGAGCAGTTAAACTAGGCTACTGCTTTCAATTTCTTTCCAGTAACTCTGCTGGGAACACAGGAAGCTAGCTTAATTGGTCCTCTCTGATACACCAGTATAAATAATGACAAAATTCATGCTCATTTGCGGCATAGTTTGAGATAAAATTTCTATCAAAATGCATAAAAATCATATTCACGATTGTAGTTCTATTTTTACGATTCATGCCCTATTCAATGAATAAATGACATATGGAGGGGGAGAGGGAGAGAGAGAAATTGAAATCAAGTTAATACTGAAGAAATGTGTCAAGTAAAGTCCATGCAAATTTTCAAGGTCAGCAACATGAAAAAGCATGCAGAAAACCTAACAAGCAAGCAAGTAAAAACGACCTCATATTTATGAGAGGCCAGGTAGAAGAATATGGCTTTGCATTTGTCCTACTGCTCTTCACAATTCCTGTGGTTTTAGTTTGCTGTTCTTACTAATATGAGATTATTGGAGCAAATAGGTAACATAAATTTGTACCTGCATCTATGATAGACAACAACTGCTGTGCAACTGAAGAGAGACTTCTCAAGCACCAAGCATCTGAGGACAGTATTTTCAGGAGAACCTCTCAGGACTCATCACTGCTCCTCAAACTGAGAGAAAATTAGAGGCAAACATTCACTGTCAGATAAATAGCAACAAAAAGCTTAATAACTGAGGGCTTCCTTAGCCCAGGAATATTTAGGATTTCATGGTTATGTAAAGGACCTTTACAATGAATCATAACACACTTTCAATATTTATAATACACCTAAAGCATAAGAGAGGAACTTTAAGCTGTAGAACAGCACTGTTACAGTTTTGACAGGGTTATGGGTACAATAAGATATATTTTAAACCAATTAAAATGTAATAAATGAACTTTTTAATCACATTTGCCATCTGCTTTTAAGGAAATGAAAAAGTCTGTCAGAATTCTGAATTCCGGGTGCAATTTTGCACATCTGTTTCGAAGGAAATTTTGAAATTTCTTGCAAAGCCTGACCTACTGGAACTCTACCTGCCAAAAAGGAAAATAATAAACCACGTGTCTTTAGTGACACTGATTTTTCCCTCACTTGAAGAAAATACAGCAGGTGGCTGCCATGACAGTTACAGATCTGTCAGAATATGCATACTGGAAAAAAGCAGTGAAAGATGGTGTTAAAAGGGATATCCACAATTCTGAGCATTTGAGCTGCTTGTCTGCCTTCCTCAGTTTTTGAGCTTTTGCTGCACATGAGAAATACTGGGGTCCAGTTGCAGAGATGGTAAATGAGGCTCCTTGGACAGGCAGGAATTCTATTGCTATATATGCAGCCCTTGCAGTCCTTAGGCTAAAGGCTCACTAGTTTTCTCTGGTCCTTAATGGGCTCCAAAACAAACCTCTAGGAAACAAGGCAGTCTTACAACAAAAAGTTGCCTGTATTTCAGAAGAGGTTTACCCAAATATACATGCTCCTATAGAGCTATTTTTATTTTAAAACAATTTTCCAGGAAGAAGATGATTTTGAGCTTGTTGACCAGCTCTCTTGAGACTTATTACATATCAGTTAACTGGGCTCCACCAGAAGAGTGGAGCAGCCCGGAAAAACACCCTGATTCACACTTCATTCATGCTCACAGATAAAGATACGGGTTATGTTTGATCAATTAAAGTGTTACTTTTTATGAACTACTCCACAGATAATTAATATGACTATTAAATGAATGTCAGAAGTTGCAGTTGTTAAGATCTAGGCTAATATTCCCACTTTATCAGTTCTTTGTGCCTATCAAGAATTTTGTTCCTTTTAACCTCTAGGAAACAGGAAGAGCTGTTCCAGTTCTAATAATATTTAATTTTATATGATTCCCAGGTTCATTTTTAACAAGCTGTTCTAACCATACCTAGTGTAGGGACTAAGTGTGTTTATTTTGTTGATATACTTTGCTGCTGGGCTGTGATCCAGTGTTCATGCCAGTTCCATTAGCTTTTTTGGCAGTTGTTTACACAGATGAGTATAAACTGCAGCTAATTCATTTGCAGGGTCTAGCAGCAGTCACAGGAATTGATTGTTAGGGGCTTATTTTACTCCTTATAGAGGGACAGCAAACACAGTGGTACACCACAGCTCATGCAGTCCAAGGATGTCCTAACAGCCCTTTAGGGTGACTTTTTGCTTTTGTGTCCTTCTCAACATATTTGGTCTGCAGGGAAAATTCAGGACCATTGTGAATTGGTGATCATTATGTGAAGCCATATTATCAGACTGGATCATAATGTCTCATAGCTCAATATTTTTTTTAGAATGGGTAAACCCACATCACACAGTTGTGAACTCAAAAATGGATAGTGGCTCATGGACATGTACAGCTCTGGGTGTTTCACCTCTTCTACCCAGCAAATATTTTCACTTCTGTTCAGGCAGCTTCCAGGTTGACCTTTCCTTCATGATGAAAAAGAGTATTGCTGAGGTTGATATTCTTCAGGTCCATCCCATTCAGTCCTTGATGCCCATCTGTCTTTAGAAAAGACAAGTTAAGATATGGCTGGTGCAGCCAACTTTAGGGACATAAGACTGAAGGTGCACAGCAGGCACTGCTAGTGTGGTGGAGAGTACTGGAGAGATTCTATACATGTTGTCTTCAGGAGATGACTGTACCATGTTCCTGTGTTTTGTGTTGTGTTCCTAGGGCAGAACTGGTAATTTGCCTTCATATCACAAAGGTGAGCAGTTGAAATGGTCTGTTCCAAACGAATTCTAGAGACCACTTGAAAGACCCAACTCATCTAAAACAGCTCTTGTTTTTTATGTGGGAATGGCTGGCATGATCACTCTATCTCTGTGCCATTTGTCTTTGTTTCTGTGTAGTATTTGAAATCAAATACCTTTTTGACCATTTCTGTCAGGTCTTTTCCTTTGGGGAATAATTAACTGAACATTTCCCATGGAAAGTCCTTGCCATTGGAATTGTCACCTCTTCCGTAGCTCAGATTTGTAGCTTAAATAAAAGTCATATTTACTTACTGTAGGTTCTCCTTGCAGTTAGCCTGGTCAAACAGCCAAATAAGAAAGAAAGATAGCACTGAACTGGTTTGGTTTGTGCCAGTTTTTGATAGTGGTTATTCTATATCTCGATAACTGCAAAAGTCATAAACAGTGCAACAGTCAGTGCGATGCTAAAAAGCAAAACAAAACAAACAAACAAAAAACCAAACAAAAAAAATCCTCCAAAAGAACCCAACCCAAAATAAAAAAAAAAAAAACACAAACAAAACCAAACAAAAACACAAAACAAAAAACAGAAACAAAAAAAAAAACAAACCAAACTTGAAAGCCTATTTTTAGAGGCTGCTTGGAGTTCACTTCAGGACAAAAAAGAGCTGGAGATCACTCTACAGCAACAAATGTTATGTGATTGCACCAGTTGCATAAAAGCTTTTAAGTGTAAATCTCTTTAAAGACTTTCCATATGGGGAAAATGTCAGCTGGGAGGACCTGGGTAAGTGTCATGGACCCTGTGGAATGTAGTCATGGGCTTCATTTGGTGATCTGGACAGTTTCCCAGATATCAGCAATTCCGCTGTGGCCTGAGGCAAGAAATGAAAGATAGAAGTTGCTATATTTGGTATAAGCCAAATTTAATCTGAGCCATTAGAGCAACAAGGGGATCTTTACAGGGGTGATTTCTGTAGCTCCTAGACAAATAAAGGGCTTGAGATCCACCCAGAATTTTTAGCTCTGAGATACTCACTTTTCAGGTCTGCCAAGATTTTTTAAATTGATCTGACAAATAGGATTGAATACCCACTTCTTCCAAGAGCAGATGGGCAGTCAAAGGCTGTTGGGCAACCAGTCCTCCAGCAGCAAAGAGGGATATACAAATTCTGACTCAGAAATTCCTAGATAAAGTATAGACATCAGTAATTATCACTGAACATGTTGTAGAAACTAAAAGCAAAGACCATAATTCAGGCAAATCTTAAAGAGATATCAGATCTTTGTAGAATTAATAAAGAATTAATAAAATTTTTAGACCTTTTCACAGAAATAATTTCCATACTTGCATGCATTGTACTGTGCCTGTACACTTCTTTAGTAGTATTTTGATATAGTAACCATGCACAATTTCATCTGATGCTCAAATATTCATACCAATGGTCTCTAAAGACCTATGATTAACAAGATATTCGGATATAACATATGGGACAGTTTTTATATTAAACATAAAAATGTCCCACTTCCAAGATGGGTAATAAAACAGTTTAGGAAAAAAAATTCTATGCAGTACACACTAAGTTTTGGCTATCATAGGCCAGCACATCCCAGTGAAACCAATGGAGATACCTCAGTTAGCAGTAGTCTTAAACTGATTCTTTTTTATAGCATTACACACGTTTTTACATCACAGTCCAGCAATCTGTGTCTCTTCTGCCACTCATATGGCCCAATGTGCCATCTAGTGGAAAAGGTCAACCTTAAAAGATACTGTTAACCTCAACTATGAGGGTTTACAGTGGAAAATAGAATGAAAAATGTACTAAGAAGAAAGGGAGGCTTTTATTCTGAAGAACAACATACTGGCAAGTCCAGATATATTATAACTACATAGAGAAGGACAACATTCAACAATCTGGAATTAGTATGAAAATTATTTCCGGTATAAACAAATACTTTTGAATATTTAACACCATTGATTGCATAGAAATAAATATTGCCTGAGTGATAGAACTTATTTTTCTTATTCTAGTGATTAGTCTTGATTTCCTAAAGGTGATCTGGAGAAGGATAAAATTCAAAGGTAAAAGATAAAAACAGAAAGGTACATGTGGAACTCTGAATTTGATGGAAGTAGTAAAAGCAGTTCTTAGAATCAATGTCTATTTTCCTGCTGTCTGAAATGCAAATGTGAAAGAAAGCCGTGAAGTGTAAATATAGCAAATGATGCTAACAATTATTTCATTATTTAAATAATGATATTTCATGATTTTTTTCTTCTTTTTTTTCCTTTCATTTTGTTGTCTCTCTCCAACTAGTCTGTCTAGAGACTTATTTTCCATCTTTTTTTTTTTTTTTTTTTCTCTTATTGTAGAATGTATATGCTACAATTTCTGTCTTTCTTCAGGGTCTTTCCTCTTTTCTGGAGTTACAACTGATTTTGCAGATCCATTCTCCCTATCTTAGTCTCATTTTCTTATAGTTTATAGTAGGATTATGACTGCAGAACTAGACTATAGAACCTACCAAATAACTCCTGCAGAATTCATCTCCACAGATACTTTTCTGAACTGACTTTCTCTCAAGACAGCAGCAGTTCATACTGTAATAGAAATACAGGGGTTACTGGTAAGTCCAGTGAAGTCCCCTCCATAGAGCTGGACATGGCAGCATGGCACTTAGCATCATGTGCTTGGAGGAAAGTTTTACCAGCATCTAAAGCTTTCGTTCTGAGACCAGGCAGGCAAAAACTTGTTGCTGCATGAATCATAGTGAACTAAGACTGTCTGCAAATGAAATTTTGAGCAAGACACAAGTGTGTCAAAGTTCAGCACTACGCTTGAGTCTTAGATACAAGCTATTGTATGGGAGAATGCATTTGTGGAATGTAGTGAAACTAGCCCCATAAACGATACATATTTTTGCCCTCCTATTTAACAATCCCAAGGCTTTTCAATGACTCATAGAGAAAAAAAAAAATAAAAAAAAAAAAGTGGGCCCTGGCTGTTCCCAGTTTAAAAACCCATGCGTATCCATTGTATCCATGCCTGCTGCAACTTCAGTAGCAAGATCAGTTTCATCACTTTCAACGTGCTACAGAAGTTGACCTGGAAAACGCAGGCAAAGACAGGAAAAAAGTGATGGCTAGCAGCTTCCACCTCAGCAAACACATTGAAAATTTTGTGAGAAAAAGAATGTGTGCTCCTCAATCTTACAGCATAATCCTGTTAAGTCTCATCATTGCTGACAGCCTTGGAGGTGTGGGAACTTTTCAAAGAAAATGTTCCCAAAAATATTTTGCAATGGAAAGTGTCAGTCACCTGAAAGACTGGAGTTGCTGACTCCTCTTCTCTTGTTTCTCTCTTAATGGATCTCTGACTAGATGAAGTCATATCTGTATGTCTTCATACACTAGCATCAAACAGACACTCACAGAACAATCTGGCACTACATTTCATAGCCCTCTGATCCAAGACAGGGCTTTAAACAACAAAGAATATCATAACATGAATAAATTTTTCTGGAAGAAAAAGCACTACTGGAAAGAGTAGAATTTAAATTATTCTAATTGCATTACTAAAGCAGTTCTATGTATTCTCTGGCTCTGCCACACACACTGCTTTAAAGGCATAGTTCTTTTATGAGTTTACCTCAAAGCTGTGAAATGTGTATAGACACTGAAAACATAATCCTGAGTTGTAGAGATTCAGTGAGTGTCTGTATGCTAGTACTCAGTGGAAGAGCTGAATGACAATGAAGGGGAACTAGAGAGTCAACTTCCACAAATGCATGTATCACATCAGCTGGTGCTAATCAGGGAGTGAGACCTTCCTTCTTGCTCTCAACAAATTGTTCCTGAGTATGTTTTCTACTTGTATATATATCTATATCTCACACTTGCAGAAGCTTTTCCAGTTTGTTCCAAAAGTGTGTTCAAAAGAAAACATGCACACAAAATACGGTGTATTCCTTACCTCTTATAAAACATTGGTACATGATGTTAATTTCTAGTCCTAAAATCAGAAGTAACATAGTACTACCACCACTTATGTTCATGAGAGTGGGTAAGATACCAGCACATCCTGGGACCAAGAAAAAGCATGAAATAAATCAGAAGTAATGACATTAATTTGGGACAGAACAATTAAAATGTAAAATGCATTATTATTATGTTATACATTTTTAGCATAAATTTATTAAAACACTTCAGCAGTCAGAACAGAATAAAAGCTAATTTACAACTGGTTGCAATGGGCTTGGAATCAGCTTTAGTATTAGAAGAAAGTTCAAATACAGTAGGAAGGAAACACAGTACAATAAAGCAGTGACTCAGGGGGCGGATTGGGATAATGAAATGCATTTCAATGAATTCTGATGGGTAAAGTATTATTACAGAGGAACTTATAAACAAGAAAAGAATAGATGAAATTTGCAACAGTAGTACTATATTGTCACAGTGACTTTTATTACTATAGAAATTATTTCAAAGTGGGAAAGGTACTGTACTTGGTGTTCTAATAACTAATCTAAAGTGACTGTCTCTATTTCATTGAGCTTTGTTGTTCATCAGCATTGAAAGTGTAGACTGTGTCTACTCTTTGACAGAACTGCTAATGTTCTATTCATCTTGTCAGCTGTGAGTCTCCTCTGCATGCTAAGACCATAGACCAGACATTCTGCACATCTATTAATATGAAATCCAGGGAGGCTGTGGAAGTTTGCTGTTTTGCCTGCTCTGTGGGGGCCTCCTGTGGCCTGAATTAGATGGCTCTCTTACAGCAAGGCAAAAATAACACTTAACTCATAGTTTGTGAAAACATCAGGGCTAATGCCAAGATCAGAGAGCCGCGGTTTGTTCCCTGTGTGTTTGGAAACACTGTAAATAATATTTCATGAACATTTAATTAATATATTATTTCCTTTATGCAAATAGATACTTTCTTGTTGACATGTTCATAATGTTATAAACCTCAAATTTGACTTTCCTCAAAATGGTAATTAAAGCCCCCAGAGTTTAAACTTCTATAACTTTTTGATAGATTTCTTCTCCACTTAGCTGTGTGAGCAAATACTATTAGAAACTGAGGATGGAGCAATTGCATAATTTCTTTATTTTCCCAGCTCTGTGTTGATAATATTACAAAATTCTTTTAGATACTTTTAGTTTCAAAGGAAAACTGTAAACCTTTTCAACTTTTGTAATATTGTTTAGAATTCCTGTGAATGGTGCTGAAGAAAAGAGGGTGAGAAGATGATATGTAAGGCATATTTTAAATATATTTAAGATAACATTAAAATAATTTTGCATCTAATAAAGCGTAAGGTTTAATCAATGGCTTGATTAGTTGCAAACAGAATACATTTTTTCATCATCTTTTGTTCTCCTTAGATCGTGTGTTCTGGGTGGGATTTTGCATATGTCTTACAGGGTGATGCTTTCTTAGCACACAATATGTTTTGGGCATTTCCATGGTATAAGGACATGTTTCCATATTATTGCTCTGGTTGCAGCACATCTGATTGAAGATGTGTCTTTACTGATTTCTCACTGACAAGCATTTCTAGTTCTCCATGAAGCTATCACACACTCCCCTTTTTTGTGCCAATTGGACAGTTTATGTGATCTGGGAAGTTATGTTTTCAAAAAAAAATACAACCTCTTGTTATTTCTTGAGATATATCCAAGCTAAGATCTAGGAGATGGTGCAGCAATACCATCAAAGGGTCCAACCAGAGACCAGTGATCTCTTGCAGCATATGAGGAATGAGCACCTTCAAGGTGAGAGGGAAACTCTTAAATCACATCTGCTGCTGAAAGTGAACTCTCACTCATTAGTCCTAGTCTGCAGTTCATAAATGTTTATCTTCCATAAGTTATTAAATCTCTTGCCCCACAGCATGATTAGTAACACCTAATGACAGCTCATATTTTACCTGAGCAGCCTGTGAAACATGTTGAGTTCATGCCCTCTGTAAGATATTTGCATCATATGTCTCCTTATTCTTTCTCACATCTGTTGAGGGCATATAACAGAAAGGAAACATAAGTCCCAGAGAAAGAGCGCATGAGCTTCACAGCAGGAACCATTCCAACTGCCAACAAAATAAATCATATTACAGAAGGTAAATGTGAAGCCAATGAAGGTACCACTTGGGATGTTACTATCAGTAAACTGCTTTCATTCATTGTGTTTACAGGCATTTCCATATCAGGCAACCACATTAAGGAAAAAACAAGCAGTGTAAAGACAGTTGTGACAGATCACAAAATACTATATGCTATAGAAAAACTAGCCCTGAGTCCATAATGTTAGTCAATAATAGGTAGTGCCTTTCCCATGTAGAGTGAACAAGAGAGAAAAAAAAGCCCCATCTTGTTCCTGCCCAAGAAATATTATTCCTATTGTGTGTGGATGTGTGAGAGCAAGGGTCATCCATTTCTCAGCTACAATCAGCCTTTGGAAAGTATCAGACTCACACAGCAGGTAGCAGGTTTCAGCAATCACCATGCATCATGTGGGACTGGGTGTCAGTGGAGAGGAGGAAAGCAGAAGAAACAAGCATACAGGAAGGTCAGCTTGTGGCCTCACTGTCTTTAGTTTCTCCTTCCCTTCCCCAAAGCCTTCTCTCCTGTCTGTTCAAGCTCTGCACAGCCGATGTGCCAGAGCAAACCAGTGCAGTTCAAATGCATCCAGTAAACACCACTAGCTTGACAAATGGTGGATGCCGAACAATCTATTACTTCTCTAAGGCCAAGCTTCACAACTAACCATGCTTTTGTTTTGTACATCTATTTGATGTGTGTTCTAAGATAGCAGCAGCTTGCTGTCTACTGGGAAACAGTGTCTCTAGTGCTCACAAAAGTAGAATTGTCTGAATTCATTCTTTCATCTGTGATAAACAGATCTGCATTATGTACTATGCTCTGGGTTAATATGTTTCTCCATTCTAACTTGAGAGAAGTGATAGTTGTGATTGCAGGCTATCAATAACTCAGATAAAGCAGTTAAGTAGATGTACTGATGGAGAAATCAGAGCAAAAAGCTTCGCTGACATTACCTTGATGATTGCTGGCTCTAACCATGGGCCAAAGTGATTTCAAGCGAGCTAATATGGGTAGCTCTCACCTTGCTAACTCCTCCATAATGTAGGATGTCAGGATCTCTCCCTGGCAATTTTCCCATGGGACATCTGCATCTTCCTAACTTGCTACCTCAGTCTTTTCCCTTTGGAACTCCATGATACCCCTTTATCCGACACCTGATCCAGCATTTACTACAGAAAACTTTCACTAGAGATGAAACCTTATCTTCCTTCTTCTCTACTCTTTTCCCATTATTAGATACCCTCTGAATATCACCACCTCAGTCTAAGAGAAGGAATAGGGAGTAAAAAATATAGGAGCATGAAAGGGTCAGGTGAAGAGGGCCAGAGCAGCCTCATGAAATAAAATGAACTGACAGTTCATGAAATGAAATGAAATAGAAGAAAATTAATTTTTAAAAATGAAATTAAAATTTGACATTTCATTTTATTTGACGAAATGAAAGCTCAGGAAATGAAATTAAATACAACAAAAATTCTTGAAATTTCATGAAATGAAATGAAAAACCCCAAAATTTCATTTTATGTCATGAAATTAATTTAACGACATGACATGAAATTTCATAAAATAAAATCAGATCTCTTCAAATGAAAATTTAAAGAAATGAAAAGTTGAAATGTCACTGTATGAAATATCTGCAACAGTGTTGCAGATACAGTGGTGCTATAGGCACCTCTATTTTCAACAGTCAGTGCCACTCTCACTTAAAGCTGCAACAATATCACAACAATGGTATATTGCTTATCATTAGTATAAACAGGGCAACAAACCAGCTTTGCAGTACAGAGTCATAAGCTAAGTAACATCCACATCCATAGAGACATGATCTGCATGGTATCTGTTCCTTTTAAAGTGTTGTGCTTTATGCAAGAGTCGAGCTTGATTATTTCTACGAAAGCAGAGAGGCAGAGCCTTTTCAATCACGAGCATCCGTGGCTGGGAGGGAGCGCGGAGTTACCGCGGGGCTGCCGCTGCTCGGGGGTCTCACAGCGCCGCGCTGCCCGCGGCCCCGACCGGGGGTGCGCCCCCGCCGCGCCCCCACCAGAGGGCGCCGCAACACAGGCTCAGCCGCGGCCAATCCCGCCCATCCCGGGCGTTCCCTCCCATCCCGGCCGCTCGCTCTCACCCCGGGCGGCTCTCTCCCATACTGGACGGCTCCCTCCTATCCCGGGAGTTCCCTCTCACCCCGGACGGCTCCCGGCCATACCGGGCGTTCCCTCCCATCCCGGGATTTCCCTCCCTTCCCGGCCGCTCCTTCCCACCCCGGACGGCTCCTTCCTATCCGGGGCGGCTTCCTCCCATCCCGGCCGGCTCTCCCCCTCTCTCCGGAGAGTTCTCCCGCCCCCATCAGCTTTCTCCCTCGGCGGGTCCCTCTGCCCGGCTCGCCGCCGTCCGGGGCTGGAGATGCTCGCACCTGCTGGTTATGGGATGCTGTGCGGCACCGAACATGCTGCTGCAGCCCATCGGGCTTGATGTAGCAGCAGCAGTTAACGCCTTGGGTAAAATTCCAGCGAGGACTAACGCGAGGCTGTTTTCTACGCTTAGAAAACAGTGTAAGAATGTGTTTAAATGGGTGGTGAAAGTCATCCCGCACACAGCTGCATCTCTCTAGAGATAAAAAGACAGACATAGGATTGGGTATCAATCACTGGGATTGACTTTTCTTGAAAGTTGAAAGCCACATGTTAAAAGAAACAAAAACACACTTTTAAAATGAGGTGATAGAACACCAAGTGATGTTAAATGTGTGGGTTTTGGTTTTGTTTGTTTGTTTGTTTGTTTGTTTACTTTAACCTTCTGTAAACCTTCACAACTAATTACTTTCTGCAAAGGCACACACAGAATAGTAACTATATGCACGCAACAAAGACCACTTCATACAATTCCATGTAGAACTATTACTTGGAAAACTCCAGCACCGGTGAAAAAAGACTTCTATGGCAAGCATATCCCTCTCAAATCTTATTGTTCTGGTTTTGTTCGTTTGTTTGGTTTTTTTTGTTTGTTTGTTTGGTTTTATTTTGGTTTTATTTTTTAATTACATTCTTCTTTCCCAGCTGCTGGTCAAAGGAACTAGGCAGAAGGGGTTTAAATTTAACATCTCAGCCAAAAGCTGGCACCTAACCAGCGGTCTGATTCAGCCAAGTGTTAAAGCAAAAGCTTCAGTGCTTTCCAGAAATAGGAGGGGCTTAAGCAAATGTTCAAAGTTAAATATCTCTGTATGGACTTTGCTGTATTTGAGACCAGGGTTGCACAGAAATGTCAGCCCTGAGCTTGCACCTGTCTTAACAAGAGTTTTGGTCCTGAGAAGAGCACTGCCAAGTTCAGTATTTAACACGCCAGTCTGACAGGAACACTGATTGCTTGCATAAATGCACATCTTGTAGGTTTCTTTATGAAGGCACGACAGTAATACCCCAAGTAAAGGGAACGTTTTCATCCCAATATTCAAAATATTAATGGGACAGTATTCAATATGAGAAGGAATGATACCAGGAGAACCTGAGATTCCTTATTTCAACTCAGAAAGATACAATGTGTCTTTAATATGCTTTAGTGTTGTTCTTGATCCTTATATGATTATGTAGGTTGGTAATTAGAAAGGTAGCATGAAAAACTGGCAGCTTTCTTAAATGAGTTTTCTATGAAAAATTGTTGCTAGATGCAGTTCTGACAGGCGTTCAGGGTTATCCTATTTTTCTGAAAACAGAAAAAGAATCCTCTGCTTTAAAAAACATGCATCGGAATTAGGAGGAGGAGAATTAGAAAATGAACCAGATATTCATTTGTTGCAGGTCCACAGGTAGACACGTTCAGTGGACTTACACAAGCTGAAGATGGAGCTTTGAATCTTTAGGAAAATGGACCAGCACTGTCAGTTGTACCACAGGCACCACACCAGATCATCATTCTTCTTCTAAAATTGAAATAACTAGATACTCTGTGTACACTAGAGGGATTTTCTGAGGGAGGAAACATTTTTTTCCTCTAGTAGCAAATGATACCCGTGAAAAACTGGATAATTAATCAAGCTTGTATAGCTGTGATACTGTATCATAATAAGATTGATCAATCTCAGAGTGTACTCTGATGGAGACAGGTAGAAGAAATTAATTACTGACTGGTCATATTAGGAAGTCTTGGCATGCTGTGTTTGGTGGTGTATTGGGAAAGCTTTTGTCACACATCATCTAGTGAAAAATGAAAAAAAATAGGACTATAGGAAAAAAAATGGATTACAGAGAATCAAGATGTAAAGACAAGACTTCTTTTTCTTGGCTTTAGAGAGTGATGTAGGATGTAACAATTTGTTTAAGTAAGGTGTGACACTTTTTCAGACCTAGCTCTTGGTCACTGGGAAACATAAATCATCAATATTTCCTAATCTTCCAGTAATTAATGGCATTCTAGGAGGCAGGTCTTGAAGAAACACTTCCTGGAAAAAAATGTAGCTTTTTTTCCCTTAATTAAATATTTGGTGGGATGAGAACAGAAATTTGAAAAATTGCCATGAAAAATGAAAGTGAGTAGCAACAAGGTGAAGAAAGATTTTAGCACCATAATTATCCTAAAATTAAGAGAGGTAAGATATATAAAACATAAAGACAATTATTTCAGTAAATACTGATTTATTTATTGATAAACCAAAAGAGAGTTACTGTGAAGAAAAGGAGCTTTTCAGGTAACAAGCATCAAAAGCATACACAGGTTTAGTTATCAGCATCGACAGTGTGAATTTGTACTGTGGGGACATATAGTAAAAATAACACTACCATAAGGTATTTTCCTACTGCCAGATCTGCTAAGCAAATAGGAACTTCATTTTGCACCAGCTGTAGCTTCCAAGTGGTCTACAAATGTGCCATATGGTCTGCAATACATAGATTGGTGCTCTAATACTATGGTTGCCCCCCACTGTACCTAAGTATGTAGGACATATGCTACATTAAATTACTTAATCATGCATTACCTTGCATCTGTAGGCACTAATTTACAAATTTCTGATACATTTTTTGAATTTAAAGGATGAAATTTTTTCTGAATTTGCTGTGGAAACACATTCTGATTCCAGTTTAACATTGCAGTGAATCAAATCTTAGTTGTAGGCCTTGTGGGTTTTTTTAATGAGTTCATATGTGAATCCATAAGCAGGTTTCTTTACTTGGGGTATTATATTATACTGGGATCTGTTCTGGGATGGAGTAGAAATGTTTCACTGGAGTTAACAGAGGTTTTCTAGGGGATTTTACATACACAGAGTAGGTCTAGATAAGAAAGAGAAATCATAGAACAGTGAAGAAGTTCAACATGCACCTTCAATGGGCAATACTAAGGTTAAACTGGCTTGTACATCAGGCTAATCTTCAGTAGGATAGATTGATAATCACATAATAAATAAAGATTTGGTGAAAAGTTCTTAAAATCAGCCAAATTAGAAAGGAAGAATTCCACAATTCTCTACATTGGGGCTTTTAGGGAAATAGAATAATTGTAGTCAGGCCTATATTTATAGATTCTATCTTTTAAGTATAAATGGATTATTCATCGTTGTGTAATTGTCCTTTCTTCCAAAATGTGTACTGACAGAATATTTCATTGGGTTTTGTTGTATTTTTGTCCCAAAGACTTAAAATTCATGAGCTATCAGACATTATTTTGATCCATTCACTGAAAAGTTCAAGTTTTTAAAGGAATATCCTTATTTTAATCTTCAGGGTCTTCAAGGCTATGTGCTTCCTATTTTCATATATTTTGGATACAGGGAAAGTTAGCTTGTGTCCCACTGAGTTCTATTAACCTCCTGATGGACAATCACATTCAGCAGAGGCTTTGTGTCTCAGTGACTTCTAGTTTCCACTGTGATCATACAGTCTGCTAGCTGGCAAAGGAAAGGACTCATTAGAGGAAAACCTCTTTAAAATTGCTAATCTTTTAGACTCCTTTATTGCAGCACAGTAAAGGCTATGTTAGCATTTTCTCTAGCATGTCTTTAAATATGAGGATATCAATATAGTAATGCAAAAGTTCTCCAAACAGTTCCATCTGGTTTGGCTATAACTGCTCAGAAAACCTAGTCTATGTTGGATGCATCATGGAATAAAAGTCCATCTTTCCTTTCTCTCATTGACCTTTTTACAGGGTTCATGACAGAGATTTGCATCCATTTTTTGTTGCAGCATGCTATCATGCAACATGACAATAGTGGAACAATCTAACACACAAGAGCTAAAAATGGTCAATTGCATGTACAGATTTGCATCTAAATCTACTACCACTTCACATATTGATCTTATTTGATGGAGCCTGATAAGGTATTTTTATCTTCACAGGTAGTTGCCGCATCAATTATTAGGGAAGTAATACCTTAACCCATAGATTTGTAGGAGACTATATATATTGGGAAGGAAATTTTCTCTTCTTCTTATAGTCTATCCTATACCAAAGCTGTCCTTTGGGAATGTGCATGGGAAGGACGAACTTCTATCAAAATCAGAACACTGGGCTGTGCTTTAATCTGAACTGGTATGCATATGTTTATAAAGCTGTGAAATTGTATTTGTTTATCTAATGGAATGATGTGACCAAAAGTAAAGAAAATGGCAACTTCATTTTTAACACAAATTATTTTGGCCTACAATAAAGTAATTTGACTGAGGTCATCTAGAAAAGCAGGAGAAGGAAGTAGTTAGACGTGTATAACTTCCCAAGATTCAACAGGACTCTCAATTTTTAGATGGCTGAAAATGGGGAGGAGTTAAATAGGAATTTAGCATCATTTTACAATGTATGCATCATATGGAGACAACGTAATTCTTACCTAAGAGTGCATATACTTTCTGATCATTAGTATGAAAACTTCAGTTATGATGACTTGATAGTCATGAAGTTGGACAGTGCACTATCAAAAACTGGTTTTATTTTTAATCTCTTAGTGTGATTTTTGTTTTGTTATTAATATTTTGTATTAGTGCATTTATCTTTCTACCTGTCTGAGGACACAATTGAGTAAGTTGAAATACAGCTCTTGAACTGGTGTTTCCAGTTGCAAGTTTTACAGGAACCATGACAAGAGAAAGCTTAGTCCTCATTGGGAATTACAGTGGCTCAGCAGCACAGGTCATTTGAGGATGCTGATGCAGAAACATGGGATTAAATCAAATTTATATTTCCCCTTAGTATCCGATCAGAATAATCTTCTTATCCCATATCATTAAATCACATAAGAAGTTAAGATGACAGCTAAACACAATTAGAGTGTCCTAGAAGATACAGCAGTGCATTGGAGTATGGCTCCAAATACATGTACAGGAAACATGTTCCTGTTTGAAAGGATTCTTTTCTCCAAACATCTTGCAGGGATTAAGCAATTCATACTAGAAAGCCTTTGGTCTCACTCCCTGTGAACCAGGAGTGTTATTAGGTGGTCTAGGACAACTCAAAGTCATTATGGTTGAGGCCACAACATTGAAATATTATGGATGTGACATTTAAAATTAAAAACTGAGAAAGAGATAATTTTCTAATACAATTAAAACTAACTTACTTCATATAGAATATGTGACTAAGGGAAGAGAGGGGAACATCTTGATTTTTCCAGCCTTCTTTTTAATTAAGTGTGCAGTACTCTACTGTATTTGTATTAGCCATTTTTGGAAAGAAGGGGGCAAACTTTCTCCTATCCATTAAAATAAACATTATTATTAGCCTGGATAGGGTACAGAGTTCTGTTAAAAAAAAAGAGATTCTCATAGACGTCAATAGGCTTAACAAGGTAATTTCCATGTTTAATTGTAAAGGCTGTTCAATTAGCAGTCAGAAATATACCTAGGCCACACCAGAATTGTAACAAGTGTTTTAGTTCTCATTTTTCAAACTGTGAGTGTGTTTCTTTTATTAATGATTTAGAACAGACACAGTACTGTTGCATTGCTTCTCCATTTCACCGAATCACAGAATACGCTGAATTGGAAGGCATCCACAATGATCATTGAGTCCAACTCCTGGCCCTGCACATGGCCATCCCCAAGAGTCACACCATGTGCCTGAGAGTATCATCTGAACTCTTTTTGAACACTGATAGGTTGGTTCTGGTGCTTTTCTGTGGAGCCTGTTCTAGTGCCCAGCCACCCACCTTTTTCTAAGATCCAACCTAAACCTTTCCTGACAAATTCAGGCCATTCCCTCAGGTCACTGGTCACCACAGAGAGGAGATCAGTGCCTGCCCCTCCTCTTCTCCTCACAAGGAAGTTGTAACTGCAATGAGGTCTCCCCTCAGTCTCCTCTTCTCCAAGTTGAACAGACCAAGTGACCTCAGCTGCTCCTCATACAGTCTCCCCTCAAGGCCTTTCCCCATCCTTGTTGTGCCCTCCTTTGGATGCTCTCTAATAGCTTAATAACTCTTCTATATTGTGGTGCCCAGAACTGCACACAATATTCAAGGTCAGGCCGCCCCAGTGCAGAGCAGAGCGGGACAATCCCCTCCCTCAACTGGCTGGCAATGCTTTGCCTGATGCCCCCCAGGACATGGTTGGCCCTCCTGGCTGCCAGGGCACTGCTGACTCATATTCAACTTGCCATCCACCACGACCCCGAGGTCCCTTTCCATGGCACTGCTTTCCAGCATCTCATTTCCCAGTCTGTATGAACAGCCAGGATTTCTCCATCCCAGGTTCAGGCTCCAGCACTTTCCCCTTGTTGAATGCAAATGTTGTATAGGAACACTAATCTAACTAAATGAAAAGTATATATTTGCTGTGTGCATGTTGGTGGTGATGCCCGTTTCATGTCTTAAAAATTAGGGAAGTATTGATTCTTGTCAATATAGTTTAGTTTTAATTCCATTGATGGCTGTCAATAAAAATATTTTAAGTACTTTAAAATTTCCAAGCACTCTTCAGTAACGGGAAGTCAGTTCCAGAAAATTTAAGGACAAATAATTCCAGCAAAAAGCAGACATTCTTGTATTTGTTTTTTATTAGTTTAAATTTATCACAATCAATCCCTTTGTTGTTCGCTAACTTATTTCTAATCTCTGCCTACCATTTCACTCTCTTCTTTCAGAGTCAGGTCCAATGAAAACCTTGCATCTCTTCATCCTTCTTTCTGAAATCCCCCTTTGCTCTGCTGCCATCTAATGATGAAGGCATGCCACCTCACACAAGGTCTTACTGGAAAACTTTATATAAAAAAATATTTTACAGAGTACTTATGTAACTAACACATTTCAGATCCCACCAGGTAATGAGGATTCAATCAGTTGCCTTCTCAATCCCACTTCACACAGAAAAGTACTAAATCATCAGGCAGTATCTTGACTTGGTGGCAGAGGAGGAAAGGATGAATGTGACTTTGACTCTCAGGACGCTGAGCTTTCTGCAGAGATCCTGGGTTCTGTTCAGGGACCACAGCTGCATTTTATGCAATGCCTGTTAAAGGAATTACTCGGTATATTCTCTGCTGATTTGAATTTATTCTGCTTTCATTTTTTCTATGCCCTAGGGAAGCATGGTCTTAACATTGGCTAAGCAGAAACAATGTAGCTCATAAAAAGAGTACTTGTAGACTGAAGTTTTCAAGAAGGTTTACTTGAAGTACTGAGAATTTAATTGAGAATTAACGTATGTTTTATTTTTTAAATCTTCATTTCTATTTTTTTGTCACAGCAAAGTTCAAAGAGGAAAGTGTACTTATTTAGATTTCATTACTGATCTTTGATTTGCTTGATCTGCGTTGATGGATGACCTGTAGGTTTCAAACGAGTTTTAGCTAGCCAGAAAAAAGGGAGTTGTGTAGGTATCAGAGGAAAGCTGTGGAACACATGAAATATTGGGGAGCTGGTTGAATAATCTAGCCACAGAATGTCCCCATCACTGAAATTTGTCAGGTAGTCAGGTCTTGGGTCCTTATGAGCTCTGCAGTCACCCCAGGGTCCACAGGTAGTATCTCTTATGATGACAGAACCTGCGTTTCAAGCCTGTTTTTACAGTTGAAAGCTCTTTTCAATTGCAAAAAACACTGTATAGTACTCAGAGACTTTGTCATTAGGAGATTATTCATTCCCTCAAAGGCAGAAACCACTTTTTCCTCCCCACGTCTCTCAGCCCTGAGTCAGGAGAGTAAGGATGAAGTGTATTTATAATGAACATCTCTCCCTGAGCAGCTCTGATGCTCATCCGTCATCACTCGTGACAAGTCTTTAGTGCTCTGTCCACCCAGAAGGTAAATCCATCCTCATCAGCCAGTGCTAAATGCTGCCCCAGCCCGGTGGGTGTTGCCCAGACACTGTATCAGCTTCTGCTGCCTTTTCCTGTGCTTTATCAAGAGATGGCAGCAAAAAGCCATTTAACCTTTGATCTCAGTCCTCGGGGCCTGTGTCTGTCACAAGCTCCTGGCAGCCTCTCCCCACTCACCCACGCCCCCGCAGAGGCGCCTGTCACGCACAGCCAAGAGCCCAGAGCCTCGCCTGCCCTGTCACGTAGGAGGGCGATGGGAATGACAGCCGGGACCAGGCTCAGCAGGGACCACATCCAGAAGGAGGAGCAGACAGCTGCAGCTGACAGGAAATCTGACCACAGAAGGAGCCACAGTTGTCTGGTGCCATCAATTAGGTACTGATGGGGCTTTGCCTGAGGCAGGAAAATGAGTGCAGTAAAGGTGCAGGTATTAAGTGAAGAGGAATATTTCTGAAAATGAGCAGGAACAAAACAAACAGATTGAAGCACCCAAAAAAATGCATGTGAAGAGTAAGTTCTTTTGGGGGATGTGGCCCTTCACCTTGGGCCATGGTGGTGGGAGTTCCCCTTCTAGGAAGGACCACAAAATATTCAAAGTGTGCATGTTGCTATCATGATACTATGTCCGAAGTGAGGAACACAGGAATGAACTTTCTAATTCACTGTGACAAACTGACAATTTATTTGCTACAGTGACATTTGTGAGAGGGAAAAATTGATAACATAACATGCCAGTAAAGACAGCTAGAAAAAATATTTTAAAATTACACATGATTAGACATTTAACACCCAGCTCTATTTCACATATTTTTTAGTTTTCTTGCTAAAGAAAATGTCAAAATAATTGCTTATAAACGATTTTTTAAAAATCTTCTGGAGTTCATTAGTGAATAACAAGAAACTTTGTTACTAGGTGTTTCGGGATGCTTTCAGAAACTGATTTCAGATGAAGCAGTCCAAAGTCAGCTGCATTTCAAGACAAGGCAAGTTTAGGGGCTTTCAGTGTCACTAGTTACTTTTAAATGTCACTGAGAAGCTGTCAACAGATATGAAAAGGCACCAGCTGCTTAAGTCACCTAGCAATTCACTCCTTTTTCAGTTGGAGATAGAGAAAGTATGAAATGTACATGGAGGGAAACTTGGGGTTCTGGAGAATGCAAAGAGCAACGTACCATGCAAGATGAATCCACCTTCCTTTATCTTCTTATTTGGTGATGCTTTAATTGCATTTTAACCAAAATCATCCAAAGTCCATTTTCTCATCCAGAAATATGAATAATGATTGTTTCTGCTGACAAAATAAAGTTCCTCTACGGTGGCTAGTTTCACTTTACCTGAAATTAGAATTTGGTCTCAGTAGAAATAGCAAGGAACATGTAAATGAGATTTTTTGGTTCCTATGTGGAAGCTTTATGTTGTGATTTTATCAAATGTTTCTGTTGGTCATTTTCTGCTATGCTACAAAGAATTATTCTGGCTCAATTAAACTTGATATAATATAATCAAAATGTTAGTTCTAAATTAACAAATCAAGAAAAGTGATGCAGTTGATTGTTTTAAATTTCTTATATTTACTCTCACTTTTATATTTCTTAAATCAGCTCTAATATCTATCAACAAGGTCAGATTGAGAACATCTAATGAAAAACTGGAGAGGTGACTAAACATCACCCCCAAAAGGATTGACTCCATAAGAGAATTGTTTCTTGAGGTATGTCTGACATTTAGCAAAAATTATATTATCCTTTTAATTTATTAAATGGCAGAACTTTCTCTCTTCCTGCCTGGATGCTAGAAACCTAACAGATGAGCTCTGCTGCCTTGGGTCAGTCTCCATGTTTATCTCAGAGCATCCACCAATGACATATTTAATTAGTTGCAGCAGTCTTAAATGCTTTATGTCATGACATCACTAATGAAATCACTTCTAGAGGAGATATAAGCTCAGCATCCCAGAAATATATCCTGAGAGCTCGAATGACTGACCTAATAGGGCTTTGACCATCAACAGGATTCTAAGGCTTCCAGTGGCAACAAATACAAGCACTAAAATAAATAATTTTGTGGAAATCATCACAGGAAAATTAGCTTTCCTTCGTCCCCTTTGTCAGTCTGTGTTTATTACAGCATTCACTGAGGAATGGCAACAAGCTGAATGATGATAAACCACTCCATTAAATTTCTAGCCACCATGCCACAATCCTACTATCTATGCAGAGAGACTACACAAAATATCTCTCTTATCATCCAGATACCCCTCAGTTGAAAAGTAGTGGACAGCTACTAGTAGAACAATAAGGATTTTTTTGTCTAGCATTTGGAAACTGACATATAATTTCATAATTTGTTGGACAAATTAAAAAAAAATATTAGCAATACAAGTCACATTGCAGGTATAATATTGCACAATGACAGAAAATAAGCATGTAAGATGATTCCTAGGTTGTAACCATGGCAGTTCAGGCCCTCCCTGTCTTTTTCCAGTGGAATTGCTGTGAGTTTTCCTAAAAGTCAATTTTCTTTACTCCACATAGGACTTTTCCCACACTTAAATGTTATGGAGTAACACAAACCTGTGTGTGCAATGAGTGAACTTAGCCATTGCAAGGTATCATGGTAACTGTTAAGATTACTTTTTTGGTGTGATGTTTTTCAAGAATAAAGGTTTGAAAGATCATATGAAGAGGTTAGGTCAAATATTGTGAACACATATTGAGGGCATTCCTGTGGGTAGAGCACTTCATTGTTGACCTATTGTCTTCCTCTTTTGTTGTTGAGCTCTAACTGTGAAGTAGATTTACTGACTGTACTTACATGTGCAGAGCTGCCATATCAAGCATCATTTGGAATTCAAACCATTCAGCAACTGCCATTATGTTTGCAAATAGGTATGTCTTAAAAATGGGATGTAATGGTGATTTGTAGGAAAGCTAGATGTCGATTTTTGATAGAAATTAAGGTACAGAAAAGGTTTGGGTTTACTGAGAAGGAAAGCCCTAAAATTTAATGAAATATTATCAGTTTCATTTGTATATCTTTAGTTTATGTTGTGTTCTATATGATTTCAGAAATACTGAAATATTTGTCATGCGTGTCAGAATGTGAGAGGAAATTTCCACATGTGCATGTAATCATATATTTCATACTGTATTATCAATGCTATATCAAGAATAAAGACTTGAATAGCTATATGGGAGCATCTACTATGCTTGCCTATGTGGTGAATATAGTGCGTCACCAGTGCAGACACAATTTTAAGATCAAAATCTAAATTCATCTCAGATTTCTCAGAATTTATCCAGAGAATTTGCTTAGCTTACATTAGTTATTGAACAAAATTTTTTCTAAACTAGCAACTTTACTTTGTTTCAAGGAGTGTGTGGAACCACCATATGATTATAGTTGACCTGAGATGCTACTGATTTGTGATTCTGCAGACATTACTGCAGAGCCTGTTTTTTCTGTTTGTTTGGGGTTTTATTTTGTTTGGTTTTCTTTCTTTTTTTTTTTTTTATTTGCCACCAGTAAAATCCAAGACTAATAAGAGTCTTCAGCTTAGTTTCTCCAGCATACAGAAATGCAATGCCAGCCTTCACTGGTCTTGGAAGTTATGCCTTTTACTGTGTCCTTGTGAATGTTTTGTGCCATTCCCATCAGAGCTTTACCAAACTGGGAAATAGAGAAGCATCAGATTTTTTTTAATCACAGAGCTAGTCTTGAGGGAGTCTTTCTTTTCCAAGAACAGTACCAGCTCCCATCAGATATGTCTTGTGTAACTTTCACCTTTGTTGAAGATACTGGATTCACAGTGCTCTGGAGTGTGCATCAGCTACCAGCTTTTTGTGAGTTTTATTGAGGGAGAAGGTAATTTCCACTCTTTTTTCTGAGATCTTACTGTTAGACATAAAAGGATTCCAGATTCATTAGGTCAGAAAAGGGAAATCAAATTCTGTTGCCTGGTGACTCAGGACATTTGAAACTCTTATATTTCATGTTCTAAGGACTGAACAAAATACCTAATGTTTGAAGATTGGGACCTTGGTTTGTTTTCATGCACTGTGAAACAGTGTCAAGAGGTAGATCTGACAACACTTTCCTATGCCCTCAAATACCTCTATGAGCAGGTGGGTAAGAGTCATTCCTTGCAGATATGGATCTGCAGATATGCAGAGAAAGAAAGTGAAAATGAGATTTTCTGACAGAACACCAAAAGTGACAGCAGATGGTAGGAGGCTGGCTGTTCCCTGTGACATAATCTCGTATGAAACTATTTCTTATTTGTTGGTAGACTCTCAGAAGTTGTCTACGGAGACTGTAGTTGATCTCTGGTATTATCTGATGCCCAGTGTGTTCAGTGGCCCACCCTCTGCAATGTCACCTGTAGGATACACATGACGACAGAAGTCCATTCAAAGGCCATCCAATCCAGTCTGCTTGCATTTCATCCACTTTTGTGACAAACAATATTTGGGCCTTTTCAGTAAGAACCCCTAAAGCCATGAAGTCAGATTGGATAATCTTCAGTCCCAAAACATTGCTTCTGGGGTGATGAATGCCTGATTTGAAAAGTGAATTGTTATGTTGGGTTAATCTTGGCCAGCTGCCAGACATCCACACAGCCACTTTCACTCCTCCTCCTCAGCAAGATGGGGGAGAAAATGAGACAAAAAGAAATAGCTCATGGATCAAGATAAGGACAGGGTGATCACTCACCAGTTAACATCATGGACAAAAAATGTAAACTTGGGGAACATTAATTTAATATATTGCCAATTAATAGCAGATGGATATTGAAAAAGAAACAAACAAACAAACAAGCAAACAAACAAAAACAAACAAAACCCCCCTAAAAATACTTCCCCCATTATCATCTTATTCCCAGGCTCAACTTCCTTTCCAACTCTTCTGCTTACTCCTCCCTGGATGGTACAGGAATGAGCATTGCAGCTAGTTCATAACACTTCATCGCTGCATGACTGAGCCTTTGCTTAGGAACAGCATGTTGCTCTCACAACATGCCACTCCTCTTGCTTGAACCTTCTCCAAAGAGCTGTCCCTTTCACAAAAGTGCAGGATCTTCTTCATGTATATATATACAGTGTCCCCTGTGTTTTTCTCCATTTTTTTTTTTGCTTTTTCTGTTCTCAAACTGTTCCATCAGTTTGCTTATTTCTTCAAAAAGTCCCCATGCCAAAGGCTATTAAATCTGAGAAAATATTCTAGGAAAGCATCACCATCACATAGCTGCTGTCTTCCATTGCTTCTCCTAAACAACCCGTCCAATTGCTGTAAAGGATTTTGGGATAGATATACTTTGAAACCACCCAGCTTTCTATTGTTCCTCAGTTAGAAAGGGCCTTTTGCTACAAGAATCTGTAGGTCTGTTTGATCTATTTTCCCCTTTATAACTTCAGTTCACAGAAATAAACATGATGCAATTTTGGGCTAGCTAGCTTCTCTGACATGACTGATGACTGGTGGCCCAGTGAAGATGCATTGAATGTCTCATTAAGGTTGGTGAGAATATTAACACCTATGTCAGTAACTCATTAATCCTAGATATATATCAGATGTATTAGCCAATAAATAATTGCAGTGTACTCTTAAATTTGCTATATTCTGCTTTAAAAGTCCCTTGCAGAAAGTAAAAAGTGGCTGATAGAAACACCCAGTGAGGAAGGGTTATGCTGTTTTTCCTGGAGTTTGGTGCTGCTTCCCGGTTGAAGCCCATTCCTGTTCCCCCACCCCCCACCTCCTGCCATTGCAGCCCACTGTGGACTGCAATCCACAGTGGACTCCTTTCAACTTGCACAGCACAGCCGTGCAGAAGAAAGCAGTGGAGACACAATAGACTCATTCCATGCTACCATACTAGGTTAGTTCATTCCTGGGTCCCTGGCTTGACACACTGTGTAAAAGTTACCTTCAACACAAACATCTACTTTCATTAGCTAATTGTAAACTTGTAAATTGCCTGGTGTTGCAATTGTCTTCTCCTGTCATTACCTGAAAGGTTTATTCACCTAGTATTTCTTCAAAGATTTGGTCCAGTTGGGGAAATGTTGTCCATTCAAATGTTTGGACATTACAGATAAAAGATTCTCAAAATTTTGTAGGGAAAGGACATGTCTGAAAGTCAAAGTTGGTGGGAAAAGAGCTGAATTTCAATAGAAGAAACATGAAGAGAGTTCTAACTTCAAAAAAAAAAAAAAAGTGCATTAATTTCTAAATATGTTTACTTTGTGCAGCTAGGCACAAACTGTACAGAGTAACCATCTATGGCCAACTAATTGTTCCTCAGCAATAATTATCCAGCAGTACTTATTTTTAAATGCAAATAATTTTTCTAAACATATATGTTATTTATGTGTTTTAAGCCTCACTAGTTCCTAGTAATTAAATTACTGCCTTTTCATGCATACAAGACATTATCTACATAGTAGGTATAGAAAGACATCATTGATATTACAGACATGTTCAAGGAATAATGCATAATACAGAGAAAACCAAGTCCAAGAAAAGAAAATAATGAAATGGGCTAACCTATAATAGTTAATTCCTCACAGTTCAGTCTGCAGAGAAATGATATTACTGTTTTTCTGCAGATACCTCAGGTAAAAAAATTGAAACCTTCTTAGATGTGATGGCCCATGTTTTACCCTTAATTACACCATGTTTAAACTTGTACCTCCATCAGTTTCAATTGCATGTTGTTTACTCTGGGTCTTTAGAACAAAAGGAGCAATTTATCACAAATCACATTTTCTCAAACTTCTTCTAACTCCTCAATATTCTGAAAAAATCATAGACAACTATTTATATGAAAAGGGTAAACATTTTTTAAAATAGAAAACCATTCAGGTTTTTTGAGAGTGTACAACTGGATTTCATAAAGATCAAAGGCTTTTTTCTCCAAATGTACATATTAACCTTCTGTTAAGTGACGAGACCAATTGAGGGAGACAAGTTCCCCAAAAGGACTTTCATGAAGTGATGCTGAGCATAGAACCTGTTCCAGTAGCTGATAGGAAGAGTCAGGTTAAAAACTGGGGGAATTAAGTACCCAATAAATTCCTTAAAGGAAAAGCAAAGCTCAGTAGCCTATGTGGGTGGTTGGCCAGATCAGAAGAAAATTAGTTTGATGAAAACACTTGGAATTGGAACAATGTTTTGAATGTACATTTCCTGCAATCTTGTTGGAATAACATTCATAATGATTGCTGTCATGGGCAGAAGATTCTAAGGCTTTGTTCTTCCACCATGTTTACACTGAATACTGGGAAAATAACTCATGTAGTGAACCCTGTGTGTAAGTCTGTTGGGAAATACGTTGTCTGTGAATCCCATCACAGAGTATGTGTGAGCTAGGGCCTTGAACAACTCAGCAGGATCAGGATTTGCTGCATTCATTAGAGGAAAGAATTATCTCTGCAGCCCTTTAGAATCTGAAAGTTCCACGTGCTCAGGTCTGCTGTTAGATCCAATTTATATTAAGCTGTTGTTCTACAGGAAGAAACACACAACACCACTTCTGTCTCAAAAGAAAAATTAGCTTGGAGAGTAAACATCATAATATTACTTGGAAATAAATTGCATGGAATTGTTACCTTAATTACCACTATAATTATTTCCAAAATTAAGAACTAAATAAAATGTTTTCTCTGTAATAGAATTAAATTTCTGTGAAGATTAATCTTGTTATTACAGAATCACAGACTATTCCGAGTCAGAAGGGACCCACAAGGATCTTCAAGTCCAGCTCTCAAGTGAATGGCCCATACTGGCATTATTATTATCTAACCAGCTGAGTTACTTTCAGGGTATTTTTAACTTTGAAAGGAAACCTTCTTGATAGAAGTATTTTGTATAAGGTACACTTTGTAAATGTTATTCTCAATGGCTTTTTGTTTCCTCCAAAAGACCTGCCAGAAGGATCACCAGGCCCTGAGCACAGAAAAATCCTGATCTATTTTCCCTGGTAGAAAATGACTCTCTGTGATTTGTTTTACCTCCATGTTTCTGGAGTTTCTTGGACCAGGTGCATTGAGAATGGTTCTCTTAAATTAGACTTTTGCATGTTAGGTTTACTAGATCAGATCTTAGCAATATTGGTAAGGAAAAGTTTAGAAAAATCACTGGTCAACAGAGAAGATATAAATATCTATCCTTACAGCAGAAGAGCTTCCCTGGGGAATATGCAATGAGCTCTCAGCCATGAGCTCACTAGAACCAGGAATAGTAAGACTCTCATGGTTTAGTAATGGTATTCCCCAATTCAGTGTTCTGGCTGAAACCACTCGAAACTTGGCGCTGCTCGCCCACTCACTCCCTGATCCCCTTTGGCAAGCTGGAGTGGAGAACTGAAGACGCAAAAGGTAAAGATCACTTTTTGAGATAAGAACAATTTACTGGAAACACCAATGAGATAAGGAACAGTAACAGCAACAATACTAATAACAGAGTCAGGGTGTACAAGAAAAGAATTATTGTTCGCCCAGCAGAAACCCCCACCAATACACAACCGCTCCCTACGCCACGTTACCCTGACCCAGAAGGGACCCCTTCCCCCCTTGTCTGGAAAATGATGTGAGGTGGTAGAAAATAACCTCCAGGTCCTAGCCATGCCACTTCTGGCTACTGCAAAAATTAACCCTGTCCTGGACAGAACCAGGACAAAGACTATTGGAAAAAATTCTTTTATTCAAAAGAAAAACTGCTGGAGTTACTAAATTACTGCTGATGTAGGAGAAGCTTAGCTGCAGAAACCTGCACTCCCTTACATCACATACACAAATAAAACTCCTGGTGAGGGCAGTGGAGATGAGTTGCTGTATTGTCAGTTTGAAGTAAATGTTGTGAAGACAGGCACAGACAGACTGACCAGAGAGATGCAGCTGAGGAGCCTCCTGGAGAGCTCTGTGTCCTGGACCATGAGAGGTCTCGGGCTGAGCTACTGTGCAGGTTTAAAGGTAAACCAGCAGGAGAAATGGACCCACCACAAGAGAGTTTATAGATCAGAGTTACAATTTAATGAAAGATATTACAATAAATACACTGACACAAAGAGAAAACTGCTTTCAAGTCACCAAAACCCAGCAGTATAACCCAGTGCCCCGGGGCACAAGCCCAAAGGGGTTTGTTAGCCCTTGTGCTGAGAGCCGCGTGGTTCCCCCGAGTCCAAAGCAAAAGGAAGTGAAGAACCTGTTGGTGCAGATGATGGCTGTGCTCTGGTCGGGAGTGGTGGTCTCCTCCTCTCAAGGTCCTGCTACTCCTCTGGATCCAAGGAGTCATCCCCAAGGTCTTCTTACCCCTGCTTATGTACTCTCAGGGAGCACCCAGTCCCTCCCCCAGGGCGGGGACTC
>JAWWEW010000041.1:25680687-25786724 GCA_035583185.1 Anabacerthia variegaticeps
TAACTGTTTGTTTTGCCGTTGAAGTTGAAAGGAGTTTATTACAAATTGTTGTTGTTTGGTTCTTTCTGGTTATAGATTTATATATAGGTATATGTGTATATCTGTGTATTGTGGTTAAGAACTGTTATCCTTTCATATATTCATATTTCTACCTTCCCTAATTAAAGTTCTGTTTTCTAAATTTAAGGAGAGGGATTATTGTTTTTTTCTTGGCCAATACAGATATCTTAGTTCTCCCCTCGAGCTAAGACACCCTAATAGATTACATCTTTGAGTCTTGATGAAGATTTTATAACCTTCTTTGTCATAAAATTAAGGAATTTTCTTTATAAAACAATTTTATGGTTAAAAACCCCCCAGAAGATACCTATTAAAAATACAAACTGAATTAAAATTTTAGCTTGAGTTCATGTAACAAAGTCATTCAAAATACAATAAGGTAATTTCTAGTCTCATCTATGGTGGTTCAGAGCTTTGTCCAAAACAATCTATATCTATTTCATGACTTCAGACTTGCAATGCCTATGATTAAATATACAAAGTTGTATAAATTCATGGCTTACATGTTTAGCATATAAGTCTTTTAGTTGTCCTCTGCCCATCAGAAATACAGTAGTACAGTACTGCAAGTGTGTTCTTCTGTATTCATGTATCACTCTTTTATCTCAAAATCTATAAACATGTAATAATATTTCTCTGCTTTTCCAATAGGCAGGCTAACCCTCTGACACCACTGCAAAAATCCTTGTAGTACACCTCTGCAATGCTACATATAAAGGGAAGAAAACCCATAGATACTGTTTCTTCATTTCAGTCTGACCAAAATTCACTTTTTGGCTCTCTATTTGGTCCGCTGGTAGGTCATACTTGTCTATCTTTTTTTTTTTTTTTTTCCTCCAGAAAAGTAGACTCAGACTATAGCTTTATCTTGCTCACATGGTTGTGGAGAGATGTGTGACAGCAGTCAGCATATGGTTCAGGAATAAGCAAAAGAATGAATGAAGAAGATTGATTTTCAACAGTCAGTCTCTCTGAGACCTCCAAGACAGACACATTGGTTTGCCCAAAGTCTGACCTCTATAAAATTTTAAAATAAAAATGTTAGAAAGTACAGGCTTTATAGTCATGATCCAGGTCATCTGCTGGGAACCTTACATCTATCACTTTAATTGCTTTTTATTTAAAAAAAAAAAAAAAAAAAAAAAAAAAAAAAAAAGGAAAGAAAGAAAGAGAGAAAGAAAGAAAGGAAAATATTTCAAAGAGTTCTGAATTTTTCAGGTATTCTGGTAAAAATGGATATTAAAAATCAGTTTTATTTCCCATAGTTGAAAAGCTAGTTCATAGTAAGTAATGGCCAGCTGGTGAGGCATTGTATACTAATGAGACATAGGGAATATCCAGTACTTTGGACCATGAGCTACACTTTAATAGCTGATTTGTAAAAACCAGTTCTGGCCAAATTTGTATCTTCTCTCTTTGATGCATCGCATTGCTTCAGACATCCCAAGTCACTGTCAAGATTTTTAGTTTCAAAGTCACTAACATTTGAATCTTTGCCAGGAAATGTTTTGACCTGCCTGATATTAGTTCAGGAGAATGACCAAGCATTCATACATTATAACTTCACATGTAAATGTTACTATAGACTAGAGTTATCACTAAGAAGACTTTTTTATAGCAGTTCATAAGATGATGCTAGGTCCAAAAGGCCAATACATGCAGCACATCAGCTCACTTCCTATAGTTGTAACAGTTTTATGATAATATTCAAAGAAATACACATTAATGCTTACCTAACTGTAGCTTAATCCAGTAAAGGACTTTGAAACTAACATATTTGAAGCATAAGTGTCTACTGTTTAAACTCCACCACACGGAGCAGAAATCTGAGGTAGGTTCCCTTTGGTGGGGACATAGACAAGAAGGAGCCCTGTTATCCAGTCCAAAAGACCACATATGTCTAGGATCTTGGTGTTAAGACAACAAAACACTAGAGCAATGACTATGACTGTCCTTTTCCAGGCATCTGATGATCTCTGTTCACATATGGACTTTGAGTATCCTTTTTCCAAAGAAGGGATCACTACTCATAGTTCAAAAGAAATTTCTAGTTCTACTTTTGGAATAGGAGACATTATCATCTTGCTTAGAGGAGTTTAGAGGTATTTTTAAATGAACACAACTAAATGTTTTATACCAAGCCTGTTCTCATCAGTGTTTAACAAGCATGATCCAATAATACTGATAAGAATTTTGGTCTCAGGGATTGAGGGAAGGGCTCGGGGCAAGAAAAGTACAGTGAAGTTTAGTAACAATGATTGGATATTTATCTAACAATTTGAGACTTTTGTGCTTTGATATCATATGACTTCTCATCTGAAGGAACAAGTCCTTCACTAAATCTTTGACCTGTAATCTGTAAAATGAACTTTTCAGCGTCTTCTGCTTAAGTAGTCTTTCTAATTCAAAGGAAAATTTCTGACTAGCATGAATTCTGATTCCATCTAATCAAATATTAAATATTTTAAAAATACCTTAGTTTAATTTTGGACTCCTTTGAAGAAGTGTTTTTAAGATTTTCCTGTATCTTTTACCCCAGCTTCCTTTGGTTTTTGCTTCTGACTTAGAGTTTCAAATTGCTTAAAATAAACACAGGTCAGAAATTTGCTCAATTGTCCTTATATGGCAGCATTGACTGCTAGTGATAATGTCTCTGCCTTTGAAGTGACTTTTAATTCATGTAGTATCTCAGTCTGTTTTGATTAGATGTTTTAGAACATACAGGATAAAATAAATAACTAAATATGGAATGATAGTTTAAAAAACACAGTCCTGTTAAATGCAGGTCCACCAAAACGAGCATCACTTTTTCATATTGCAATTACTCCTTGTTGTGTGTTGGAGTCTCCATTCAGCAAACCTTTGTTGAAGAATTGTGAAAGGTTTGATAGATGAGTTGCTGAGGTAATTACTTAGGTCCTTTCCATCTCACTAGCTTTTTGTCTGATAAATGAAGTCTTAAATTATGATTTCAACAATTCTAATCTCAGTAGCACAGTCAATTATAGTAAAATGCCTATATATTTTTTCCAGAGTCTGGACAATTTAAGACTCCTTTCTTCTAGTTGTTTATTGTTTATGTCAAGCAATAGCATATATATAATAAATATATCCAGTCACAGATGAAAAAGAATGAAAGTCTTTGTGATAGGTGCGTTTTTAGGTGATGCTGTTACCATCTACCGAATAATACCTTAATTCTGTTTTTAAGCACGAGATAAATACCAAAAGAAAGCCAAGAGGGCAAATTATTACTTTGTATAAATATCTCACAAATAACAATAAGGAAAGAGAAGAGCCTCTTCCATGAGAGAAAGCTAATGGATAGTGTTGCCACAAGAACATGTGTTTTTTGAAATTAAAAAAAAAATCAATCCAGGAGCTAAAAAAACTATATATTTGTAAGAGGTTATACATTATGTTGTCACTTGTACTGGTGGAAGACTGTTTTGCTTGGTTATCTCAACTGCTGCTTTATGTTCTCTCTATAGAAACATGTTCCTATAAATAAAGGATCCGAGGTCAAAGGCAAGAGATTTTGGGCTATAAACTATAGTTGACTGGGAATGTTCAGACAATTATTGCAGATGATCTGACTTTTACATTCAGAATTGGACTGCAGTTTTACTTTTTCCCTATTTATACTTGAGCATAAGCAAACCAAGGGAAAACAATTTCAGAGCTGGTATCTGGCAAATACACCGTTTTAAATTTAAGGTTTTTCACTAGCAAGCAATACTGAAAATTGTTGGTTTAAAAGATGATATAATCAATTGTGTATGTCAATGATCATGTTGTAATAGCACACAAGTCTATTTCTACAGAACTTCAAGGGATGTAAATATGCCTCAGTAACAATAGTATATGCACCAATTTAATGTTTTCTGAGTACATTGTAGCATTTCTTTTGCCAGTGTAACTTTCATAATTGCAATAATTACGGTGCTTAAGTTTCTAACATCACTATTTTTGACAGTACTCTGTTATGATCTTCTTTTCCCAGCTAATACTGCAGTCAGCATTCAGTCTGTATAAACTAAAGTTACATTAAAGTCTCATATAGTATAAATTTTACTGTCAGATACTGATGAATGCTAATTGTCAAACATCTCATTAAATTCAATACATATCTCAAGTAACTTGAATATAAATGCCATGTCTAGAGTTAAACTTTTCAGAACTGTTTTTCAACTCTCAGAAGTGCTCTTAATATCAGGTATCAGAATATCAGATATATAAAGGATTTAACATTACTTCTTGCACATTTTGTTTCACTGAAAGGTTTTCTTTTCTTTACTTAGTTGCTTTGGAAATTAATACTCTGTGAAGGCCCAGTCTGGCACACTAGCTAGTTCCCTGAATTTTGATTATGAATCAGTTTCTATCTTTACAGGAAAGACATTCTTTAGGCAAAGCACACATTTCAGTGTCAAGCTTGACATTCTTCTTTTAGTCCTTTGACATGTTAAATAAAATAAAAGTCAGACTGCAGTATGTAAGGTGTTTTTTTTAAATTTTCATAACAGAACTGGCTTATGTCTTATAGTCAAAACTGTTCTGTCAAATCCATGTGCTTTTCTAAAGCTCAGATGAGATTGTCACAAACAATAATTTAAAACTGATACAGAATTATAAAGTGATATCCAGTGCATTCACTGTCAGTGTTCACCTTTCATTTAATTTGCAACCTTAAATGTGACACAAAAAGTCAACTTGCATATATCCAACAGGACACATCACACAATCAGAAAATTGGTATTACTGGTGAGATTCACTTCTTGATCCACCTCAATTTGTAAAAAGGAGAAAACATTCCTGTCCAAATATAATTAAAATAATGGGCATGCCATGCCTATTTGTAGTCATACATGGAGTAGACTGTGTTAGGATTTGAGAGCAGAGAATGGAAAGGAAAAAGTGAGACATCTTATCATGTGTTTTCTTACAGCTTTAATATAAACTGAGTATTTAAAATTTTAAACATTATTTCATTGTTCATTTACCAAGGGATTTTATGCCCTTTATATTTTCTAATTGTATTTGTCTTATTTATTTGAGACTAACACACTTATGTAGGGAAAAACCCCCCAAAGTCCTCTGAACTCTTTAATCTTCTCAGGATAGTGATTTTGAGCAAAGATGTTGCTAACCATTGTTTCTATCCCTCCCTATAGGAAGCACTTCTGTACTCTTGTGTAGAAACTGTAGATAAGGAATGAAAATAAAATGAAAGAAGTCACAAATGTGCCAGTATTCCCAGTGAAACTGAGGGATGCTCACAGTGAAATCGCTGTCATTACACTAAAGCTTTAGTATCAGTTAAGACATCCATGTTCTCTATTGTTTCCTTAAGATGATGATTGTTCTTCGCTGTTTACCACTGTATTTCTTTGCTTTTAAAACTACCACTGTGTGACAAAGAAAATGTATTGAAATGTCTCATTACAATTTCAACATCACTACACATTAAGTGCCGGCGTGCACAGTTAAACATATGTTGGTTTTTCAACAGGATATGAGGTCTTCATTCATATAAAGCTTTACTTTAGACTAGTTTTAGTGTGTGTGTGTGTGTGTGTGTGTGTGTGTATATAGTATAGCATGTCTTTTCTTACAATTGGAAGTAATATACATACACAAAAGGAAATTCTTTAGAGTGAAGTCTGCTGCTGTTACTGGAGAAGACCTGCATTGTTATGATGTACACCTGAAAAAAAAAACTGTCTCCTAACCTTACAGCACATCCTACAACAATCTTTCTGTATGCTTAGGTAAATATTATGTTAAATTGGAAGTGGGGTGAGAGTGTGTATTTGAAACTCTAAAGCATTCTACATTTCAGTGAACGAAACATGGCACGTGCAGGAAACCTTGAGATTGCTCATGCTTCAACATGTTCATGTAAGAAATGCAGTAAGATCCAAGAAAGACACTCTTAGTCTATCTTACACTGGGATATTATAACTAAAGTTGTAACCTTAAATTCTCAGAATAGGTAGATCTAATGATTTTTGAAGATGTATATTTATTGTAAAACCTTTTTAATTCAGTAGCATCAAATAATTTAAGTAATCTAATTTTATAATGCACTCTACCACAAAACAACAATGACAGGAAAAGAAAAATGAAGTAAGAAAACAATTTTAATGGCAATTTAATTGGAGTAACAAGTAATTTCAGTGAGTTTGCTCATGTTCTTTTATTAGACGTATAGAATGTGTGAACAGAAATTACAAACAAATACATATGCATGCCCACACACAGACACAGAGATTCATTCTGAAAAATTTCACTGTTATGGGACAAAGGATTCTTCCCCTTTGTGTTTTTTTTTTTAATTCCATTTTCATATTTCAGTTTTCTGAAAGCTTTAGCTTTTATTTTAAGCAGAATATTCACTTTCTTATCTGAAACTTATTGTTAGTTATGTGGCTACTTTTTAAAAAAACATATTTACAATAGAGATAAGGACAGAATTTGGCGCAAAAAAAATCCCATTAATAATGTCTCTATTTAACAAATTACAAGAGTATTTGATCTTTGTGATATTTTAAGTCCAGAAGGACAATTAGAAAGGTCCAATACATAAAATTGTGGTCTCGTTTAATGTGGTGGAGGTAGCCAGGAAAGGCCTAAAGGAATCTTAAATATGGGAGCACTTCAGTTTTCAATTAGAGCTATAGAGTTTGCCAATTCCTCGCTGTCATTTTGCGCTGACGTGTGGACAGTGTCAAAGTGTCCCAAGGGTTTCTTCACAAATGGAACTAGTGAAAATGCCATTCTGGATTTTCTCATTCTCTGTATTAGGAAAGTTACTTTGCTTTTACTCTTGCTTACGTTTGAGTTCAGGACAAAGTGCCAGCACAGAGAGAATGGAGCAGAGAAAAGTATCTTGCAGGTCTGAAGTATTTCTGGTAAGTTTTCAGACTGCTGCATTTCAGGGTTTTACCTTTGAAATCATTACATGTGTATGTAACTGCATCATACTTTTTTCCATGGGTTTACGTCATGTTTCACAGGAGCTTTTGACCTTGGCCTGGAGCCATAGCATTCAGTTATAAGATTCTGAAATTTGCAAACTTGACTGCTGGGTTACTGTTTTGGTGAAAGACATTAAGCCTCCTCCAGAGTTTTTGCAGTCTGTAAGAGTTAAAGGCAAATTTTCCATCCGTGCCTATGCTCAACTTTTTCTCTTAGAACGAGTTTCAGACCAAGACCTAGGTTTTCAATGTCCAGAACTCCTTTTACTTGGTAAAACCTCGTTTTGAAAGCTATAAGAAGAAATATTGATAGCCCCTTTCAGGCTGGCAAAAAGTTACAATTTAAGGTTCTGAAGGTTATTTCAGTGTTTGTAAATTTGGGAAGGAGGGTGGAGAAAAGAAGACAATCATTTTGCTACCTCTGATACAATTCTATGGACTTATGAGTGGAAAAAAAAATCTTTTTACCTTCTTGAGCTGCAGGATAATTAGACACACAAAGGCGGTTTTCCTATTCACAGCACAAATATTTTCATTGAGCATTCAAGATGAGTCTTCCTTCTAGACTATTTCACTCTAAGTTATATGTTAATCCTTGCTCAGACTGTGCTGAGTTTTCCTGGTATTCTATAGTAGATCATCTCAGCAGAATAAATAAACACAATAGCTAAACACAGTTAACTAAAGGGGAGAGTGAGATACTCAAAGCAGTTTTACATGGGTACATTTCTGGAGCTGGAGAGGAGCAGTACCTCTGTGGCATTGCACTGTGCTCTGTGATACAGTCCTGCGTTTCCGTGTGCCCTTTCTGTCGCCTCTGACTGTGTTGTGTATATTCCTTCTCAAACAGTACCTGCACGGAACCATTTGTCTGAAAGCACTGAGGAACTTTGTATTGTGTGAAAATATGCCAACCTCCTGTTTCAGAGGGGTTTGATCCAGCCTCAAACATCACCTCCGTAATTTCACATTTTAACCAAAGCATCAAAAAAACAGGGAAAAATTAACTTTGCATTCTTACTGATGCACTGCAAAATTTTACCAACATAGAACTTACTAAGACTTTTGAGGTGATTTAGTTTTCTTGATTTTGGTCTAGGCCTTCCCTGGTAACAAGGCTATAACTAAGGAAGTATTCCACACTATTCCTTCATGGAATCAGCTGTATATAAGAGGGCTAAAGTTTTCTCTCTCTCCCTCTCTCTCTTCCTTTCGTGTGCTTGGAGGAAATTGGGTCTCTGTGTTGGCTTAGCTCTTATCTACATGAGCTGAGGTCTATCTGAGAAGCTGGTGTCCCAGATGCATGGAGGGGAAGGACCTGCTTCTCTTGGGGGGAGTTTGGTGAGAATGTATTGTGTTTGTTACTTCATTGAGCTTTTCCCTGAGTTCACAAGTGTGTGTGTATCTGTTTTGTTTCGGGTTTACCCATTTTTTGTCCCTTTTCCCTTTCCCATTTCCCCCCTTTCCCTTTTGTTGTTGTTTGGGATTCTTATTCTGTATATTCATAGTGTTTTATTGTATATACTTGTAATATATGTGAATATATATATATATATATACACACACACACTTTTACTACAATTGTCTTTGGGTACTTTTTTTCCCTTCTCTCTCGGATGGGGGCGAATCTGCGTGTCCGGCAGCTGGGTTTGGCAGGGAGCCAACCCAAACCTCCACAACTCTTAATAAACTAATTCAAGTAACAATTACTTTAGTTAGAGCACCATAAAAATTTGCTGAGGCTAAATGTGAAATAATCAAACAGCTGAATAGCAATGTCTTTACCACCTGAAGTCAGTAATTCATTACCTACCAAAAATTTATATTTGGGTCACAGATGGCCATACTAGGAACTTCTGGATTTTCATGGATTTGTACTTTTTTGAAGCTGAGCTGTGGAAATGCACTCAAGCCTAAAGAGATTCCCTAACAAGAGATTCATCAAAAATCTCAGGGACATGATAGGTCTTTGGGGTTGTCCTGTACAAGACCAGAAGTTGGACTCAACGATCCTTGTGGGTCTCTTCAAACTGAGGAGATTCTATAATTCTACAAAAAATGTAAAGGAAGAAGTCCCGATATAACAGGTTGCCTTTACTGTATATTTATCATTGAGAATCCCTTTAAGAAGGGAAGAGAAATGCTGATTAAGATGTTTCAGAAGGATCTGATCTCCCTACAGTGCCCATGACCATTTCCAGGATAATAAATCCTTAAACACAGTGAAAGTGATGCATTAGAGAGTGCAAAAATTATCATTTGTCCCAGATAAGCTGGTAGGGAGTATGCATATGTTATTAGCATGTGGTCCGATATAATCTGTGAAAAATGACTTTGTGAGCACAGTGTCCCTCCAGTAAAACATCTAAAAATTCTTTCTCTCTTCTGTGGATAACAAGGGCAAGTTTTGAATCATTAAAAAAAATCAAAAAAGAAAACATTAGTATGTTCATACTGGAAATAGTCCTAAGAGAAGGTTCTCTTTATGTCCAAGAGTGTTGTCTGAAAATATTGAGCATCTAGACAAATTAAGCCTCAATTTAATGTTATTAATAATAACAAATAATATGTTATGATATGATTATTACAATATACAACATTAGGTCAGAATGCGCAGACTTCTTTCACAGTAGATTCAATCTATTGGGATTTTAAAAAAATCTACAGAAATACAAAATTATCACAACCCTTTAGTTGTATTTTTCCCCATTTCTTACATACACATAGAGAAAGACATTTCTAATACAAACTCAAAATAATGTCTCACTTTAACATGGCATTCAGTTAGAATACCATAATATTTGTTTCCAAGACCACCTATTTTACAAGTCCCCTCCCAGAAAAGGAAGGAGCTAAAAAGCTTAATGACAGATAAGCAAAGTTGTCATCAAGAATGATTTATTTTTTGAAAACTGTGCTTTAAAGACTACCAAAATTATTAGAATATAAAAAACTTTGATAAGTCCAGAAAAGAAAGATTAAAAACTTTTGAAAATACAAAAGTAGAACAATTTGAATAAATTGTGTTTTGAGTGTAACCAAATAGATTTAAAGGATTACATGGCAAAATGAAATCAAAACTTTCCTTTGGGCTGAATTAAGCACTTGATACCTTTTTATTCCCTTCTAGTGAGGTAAAAATAATGTTTTCTGTTTCAGATTGACCAGAAATTCATTATATATATGCACTTATATACTTTTTCTTCCCATTTTTTTCACAAGGGAAATCACTTTGCCTGAGCTAGAAACACACAACTTTTTAGCTCTGCTGCATCCACTCTTGATGTAGCGAGTTTAGGGCTGGTGACCTGTGAGGAAGGGTTACAGCAGAGATTAGTTGAAGCGAAGAAGAGGGTTGACCTCTGTTCCAAACTCTGCTTAGCTTCTTGGCACAGATCTCTGTGTTAACAGCATGGCATTAAATATCGGGGGAAAGGGAGGGAGGAAGAGCCGTTTGCAGGGAGACCAAAGCACCAGCACAACCGCAACATGGTAAGTCAAGGCTGCAGCAGGGTTTCAGCATCAGGGGAGATGCAAGGAGACTTCAGGGATGAAGGGAGCAGCATCCAGCACTGGAGAAAGCCATTGAGAAAGCAGGGCTAGGTCAAAAGGGCAAGGCAAGGCAGGCAGCAGTGAGACTGGCTTCAAAAACCTTGGGAGCTACTCATCTGCATGAAGCAGCTGGAGGTGAGATAGCAGCTGCTCCGTGGCAGAGGGCAGATATCCATCAAAACTAACAAGTTACAGAACTAATTAAATTCCCAGCTGCTTTCAGGCAAATGCGTAACAACATTAATTAGGATGGCTTTTTCCCATCTCCACCAGTCAGGGGGCACTGGCCCTTTGTTTTGTATTCAGACTGCATTACTAGAAACCATCTCTGCTATTTCAGGAGGAAATCACTGAAAAGAAGTGCTTTCAGAAAAGGAGTCTGTAAGTGTCTTTACCAGTTGGAGAGTGCTAAAATAAAAGAGCTTTTTAATTGCTTCCATGGATGTAGACACTTAAATTCCTCCCAGTTTTTGCTGAGTTTATACAATTTATGTCTTCATCTGAGCCCTCCTTCTAACCAATGCATTGAGGTAGGATTTGATCATGATGTATAAACTCTTGTCTAACTCCAAAATACTGTACATTTTGATGTTGTTTTTTAATTTGGTTTTTATTTCTTTTTCCTCTTCAAGCTGCAAGCTCTCAACAATTAATTTCTAAACTTTGGTATTAATTTTATAATGTATTTTTTTTGGACTAAACTAGGGACTGTTGCCTATGAACTGCTCAGGGAATACACTCTATCCACGTATATCAATCTGCATTTAAATATTTAATGCTGTACAATGGCAAAACTGTGATAATGTCTTTCCCTTGGAGGTTTATTCCATCAAAATGAACAAATAAAATAATTTATGCAGGATACTTTGTTTTTCTGTCCCAGAAATCTTCAACTTTTTTTAATGAAACATTTTTACATTTCAGACTACTGATCTATAGCTGGTTTCTGTCCAAGATTTCTAGTTCATGACAACAAATGATTTATTTTTCATAGACAATACTAATAGTACATCCATTGAATTTATAGTGAATATAATGTCTACAATACTCATAAGCCATGCTGAAGATTATCTGATATTCTCTTTGGAGCTGGTGAGTCTATATTAGCCATGAGTTTAGTCAATTTCTTAACTAATTTTTTGAGCTCCATGGCACCTTCACTTTACAAGCCACACACGGACTGTCAGCTCTTGAATGCCTCTTTTGTTCATGATCAGTCACAATCTGCTGGTATAGCAGAACCAGAGGTATAGAACAGAGGCAGCACACTTCAGGGATTGCCTGACTCCTGAAATGAATTATTTTTTTTCCCTCTGGATATAAAAGAGTTTGAATTTAGTTCATTAAAGTCATGCCACAAAGCTCATCTTTTGTGATGGGCCTAAAATATAGGATTTTGAGAGTTGTGTAACATCTTTTTCATTTATTATTGTCTTTCTTGCTTAGCTAGTTTATTAAAGAGGAGCTAAGCAATCTTTGTTTGTGTGTATCACAATTTGAAAAGATGGCAGAGAATCTAAGCAGTACAACACAATTTGCAGATATTAGAAGCATGAAGAAACTAAAGATATGAAACCAATCCATCTTAGAGCAGCTTTAATTCTCTAACGATAATCAGATGGATGCAACTTTGGTGAAAGTGTAACACCAAGATCAGTTTCTGTTAAAAATAAAATGCAATTTAATTACTTATTCTAACTGTTCTACAAGTTTATCTTCATGATGCATAGACATTGGAGATGCCAAGTAATTATAGCATATCAATGTCAGTGTGAAGTCATTTCCTTCTACCGTGTGCTTTGGTTGCAGTGTAAGTTAGAAAAATATAGCATGCTCAAGATTTGATGAATAACACCTTTATTATGCCCATTGACTAGCACTAATTTAGAACATAACACCCCTGGCAGTACACATGACAGCTGCATGAACATAAAATGAGTTCCTTTCATCAGTATCTTACAATTAATCACATGGGAATTCATAATGATCCAACACTTCTTATGCCCAAGATATTTATCAGCTATATGGAACACAAAATGTACCAGCTCATCTAGGTACCCTTGGAATGAGCACTAATTTTTAATAGGCTGGTAAGTGGCAGTTAGATGAAGAGGTGACAAAATCATTGTCTAATATATATGTTTTCTTATTTGACACCTCCATAATGACAAGTTTCTTGGTCCAAAGACAGATATTGGGAGACAGGAACTCAAATAAGATGAACTCTCTGTGCCTTTTATGGAGGGATAAAAAAATGTGAGGAGGTTATAAGTGAAAAAATAACAGTTTACTAAAAGGAAATAGCAGTAACTACAAAGATACAAAGGAAACAGTTTACTCACAAAGAGGGGAATACACCATTCATGTGGCCCCCGGGGGAAAAGGGGGAAACAAAGTGAGGGAGGGTTTTTTCCATGTATTAATGGCTTTCCATTTATTAATGGCTGTTTCCAGCCTGATGTTTAATAAAAAGTCTTCAATTCTGTATTCAAGAGTATATTTAAAAATTATTTTAGTGTAATCAATGTTTTCCAGTTTGTAATATTTTACCTCTTTAATTCAGAAATAATAAGAAGAAAGAAAAATTAGAGCACACACACAAGTTAACTTTTTAAAAACCCAAACGATAATGAAAATTACTGATGTTTGCTCACCTTGCATAAAGATGTTACTGCTGAATGATCTGGAACGATCCCATTCTAATAAACTGAACCTCGTTTAAAAATTCAGCACCTATTTTTGTTTGTATTTGATTAGCTGTGACTTATCCAAGTGCTTTGACTTGCAACTTACTAGTTCCATTTCATCCTTCAATGCATTTGCCTATTGTGCTTGTGTTATGTAAGGTCTTGCTAGGTATTTGTTCATATTAAATACTCTGAATTCTTTTATATGCACCCTCAGAGATATTATATTTTCAAAGCCTCAATGATGTATTCAGAGATCTGTTTCAAGAGTACCTTTTCTAAAATACCCAAAAGAATGAAATTGTTCGACGACTATGCTAAAATCTTGTATGCTATCACTCAGTATGCCACTAAGGAGACTATTCTGGCTCCAAAGACCATAAATCAGCTTTTATTTCTTCTTCAGGGAAAATAATTGCCTTGTTTAGAATTGAAAAAAAGTGGCAGAAAATCAGCCAGTAATCTCTCACTAAGGAACACTCATTTTAATGTTATTAGGCATAGAAAACAAAGAGTTTATTTTTGATTGTGAAATATGTATTCTTGTGGCAACATTGCATGTAACTATACAGGCAATTCCGTTTAAGGTATAAAAATGGTAAATTAGACCCCCTTAAAATATTGCCATTAGAGTTGTAATTGTTTTGATGGCTCTAAAATAGATTGATTTTTTTCTGAATCTTCGATCTTCACAATCCAATCAATCACACTGTTTAACAGGACTATATAATTTATCCTTAGGTATAGCTGAAGTTCTTGAAAGGTTTGAGACTAGTAAAGGTAGCACCTCTATATCCTCCCATTCATTACTATACTCTGGAGTTTCTCCACTAGCCTTCATTTGTGTGTTATTCCTCAACCTTCTGTGTTATGCTGGGACCTGCATAAGCCTGTGAAAGCTGTAGAAACTGAATTTCAATTAAGCATGCAGAGTCAGCAAATAACAAGCTGATTTCTGGAAATGTTGAAAAATAGACTGGACTGGAAGATGACAGGTTCTTATTCTCCTTCCTCAACTTAGCGGTGCATGATGATCACACTTTAAATGCTGTGTCTCTGGAAACTCAAAACCATACAAGAGACAGATGTTAATCTTGCTTCTGGTTAACAAGACCACTGTTCCCGTTATATTCCTTCAAATATAAACGAGGAGGAGTTCTATTTTTATAAAATGACTAAAGGACAGCTGAAAAAGAAATGCCTAGAGTGGGTGAATGTGAAGGGATGATGTTGATTTCAACATCCCTTTTGCCTGAAAATTTGAAGATTCACCAAAAGTAACAGAGGAGAGAGACCCATGTCAACTCAGACTTTATATTGTCTTTATTATATTAGGTACTATATATTATTTATTATCTATTAAATAATTATGTGATGTTGTGTAATGGGACCTGGTACTATATATAAATATATAATTTATTATAGATGATATCTTTATATCATCTATGTTATAAAATATTTCATGCAGACTAACAATGATATCTGAAGAGTTTATGTATTTCAAGCTGGATAAAGACAAAATGCTGATATTTAGGACTACTTCTTTCTTACTGAAACTTCTGTAAGCTGCTGGTGTCAGGCCTCTCTAACCAACAAGTGAAAATTGTTAACTAGATACTGGTAAATATCAGGTTTCCAAACCTTCCTCCCAGGTGTGAGGATGCTAACCTGGAAACCTCTCTAAGGGCTAAGGAATTTATGACTAATTTGCTGCCAGTGTTCTTTCAGAAATCAACGCGCTGGATCTGCTGTGTTTTATGAGCTCAGTAAGGTGCTTCAAAAGACCTTTTAACACAGCGCTGTCCACTCAGAAGCTGTAACTCATCTTTCCTGGCCTCTGGTGAAAAATAACGTCACCAGGATTTGGAAGAATTACCTGTCGAGCTGTGTTTCCAGGAGAGGAATAAAAATCAATACTACAAGAGAAAGAGCAGACAAGAGCATGTGAAGACCATATCAAGGAAATGTTTCACAGTGGATGTTGTTTGGATGACAAACCTATGTCAAAGGTGATGTAAAAGGTGCAAGGACAGAATACAATCATTTCTTTTTTCAATTTATATTAATATGCAAATATTAAATGTACTATGATAAATACTTTAATACAAATGTATTAGACACCACAAAATAAGAGAAGTCAAGAAGTCTTTATGCAGACATCAGCCCTATTGGTTGAGAGACTGTCTATGCACAAACCTAAATCCAAGAGAACATATGCATTTATACACCCCTTGGGCAAACGGGAGGCTAATTGGTCAACACAGGGCAAGGATACAGCTATTTTCAGCTCTTAGGAAGTTTTTTTTTCCTTCCTGACAGTAGTTTGGTAGTATTGGGTAATTCTTTGCTCTAACTTCAGTCTCATCACTGCAATATTGTCACTTTACTCACATACAGTAGTAGCTTTGGCTCTGTGCACGTACCAAAAAAATTCTTTTGATGTTTGTGGCTGAAAGAAACATTATTTTACAAAAGAATCAGAAATCCTCTTTGCTGTGGAATACAAAAATTACTTCCCCAGCATGTCTGCCACAAGAAAGTGGTTTTGCAGATATATCCAAGTTGCTACTTCATCTCCTCAAGTCTTCATAATAGGTAAACTTTCATATTTATTAAGATCAATAATATTGATACAAAAGACTTTATTGTTTAATATATATGTACATTTCACAAGAAATAGACTGGAAAATTAAGTAACCAAACTCTAATATTGGAAAATACTCCTTTTCTTATTTTGTCTGAGTCAACACTGGGAGGTTCAGTTAAAAACAGTTCTTTTAATTTTATTTCTTTTTTTAAAAAAATTTCTAATTCTTATTTTCTAATTATTCTTATTATTTTTACCATCAAAATTAGAAAAAAAAAAAAAAGGAAGAGATAGCTGGAAATTTCTAGATAAAATGATCTTAATTTCACAAGACTTTTTATTTATTTTTTTTCCTGGTGTAAATGCCTCTGTTTCATTGATTTTTACTGTCCAGATGAAAAATTGGTCCCATACAGTGGCTAATATCAAAGTTTGCCTTTTTTCACACAGTGAGAAATGACCTTCAATAGTGTAGGCAGGGAACGGCAGACCCACCCACACATCCAGTCGCACATCGACTCACTCAGCTACAAAACATGACCTAGCTTCAACCTGGTTCCAGCACCACACCAGGGAACCCAGGTTTTCTTCTGGCAGAGGACTGACTGGCTCTGTGTAAAGTTTCTATAAAGGAATTATTTTTGCAGTATGAGATTTTATGGGATTAATGCCAGAATGCTAGCCTGCAGAAGAGTCCGTAAAAAAAATACAAAAACAAGAAAAGAAAAAGAGAGTCCAAGATGACACTGAAAAAAAAATACAAATATGGAAATTAATTATCATTTTGAAATCAACAGCTTTATGGTTAGTGCAATTACAAAAAGTATGTTTTAATTGGACAACTATTTGAATGACTGATACAATTGGTCTGTTAGAAATTCATAAAAACCTTATTATTTATATCTCTATTAATAGAAATGACAAGTGGTAATGGTTTCAAAATTATCACTACAAAAACGTGTTTTTAGTGTGTACTATAAACCACAAAATTCATATGTCAGTGATCCTTATTTGATTAAATATTATCAGTGTGCTCATGCTTGATGGGAGTAAGAACTACAGTTATCAATCACACACAGACATGTTTTCGAAGGTGGTGCTTCTCCAAATTGTTGTGCAGTCATTATAGTATAGCCTCTCCCTCTGTGAATCGGATGAGAAATGGGGAGGCCATAAATAAAGATCATGTCTCAGTCAGCTCACATGTTCTTCTGGGAACATCTTTCTATATCTGGGCTGTACTGAGCTAAACCGGATTTTGGTGGTGTGAAGTATCACCTTTAGTTAGGTTTCTATAAACAGCTATCAGCAGCAGCACCTGCACGACCTCTTCAGATGTTGCGAGGTGTAAAAATATTTAGATTGAAAGGAATTTTTCTTAGAGAACAAAATGGCTTGAAGAGTGTAGCACTGAAATTATTCAGTCATTCTGTTTTGTTTGTTATTTTTTAATTCTCCATGTGGGGACAACAGAAATACATACAGGCCATAGTGGCAAGGTGATACTGTACTTTAAACCACAAAATGCCTCTGAAGACATAGTATTTGAAAACGAGGTATTTGTGATTACTGCAGCCCAGAAAGATATTCCTGAAACTCCTAATCTCTGGAAAGTACACAGGGAAATAGAGGGAGATTGTTATAGTTTGATGTTTCCTGATTTAAACAATATGGGCTGAAACTTAACCAAATCCAAATATACTGAGACATGCTCATTTACTGATCATGCTAATTTAGAAATATAAAATAAAACGAGGGGAAATATACTAAAGGTTGAAAGAATGCTGAGTCAATAAGAAGTCAGCTGCTACCTAATACACACACTTGTTCTTCCATGTGGTTTTGTCTCTCTAAGGTGTGGGTAAGGTTTTGATTGATTGATTTTGCCATAGCTCAGTTTTCCAAAAAGGACAAAAATACAGGAATATTCTGGCAACTTTAGCTAAATTATTATCATTCTTCTGAGACATGAGAGGAGAGCACAGAATACCATAAGGAGTGTCATTTGTACCAGAGAAAGAACTGCCAGAAATCTCTGTTTGAGTTAAATCCAATTCACTTGGCCATCTAAAGACAGCAGAAAACTTTAGGGTGTTTTTAAAGATTGATTGCACAACTGGAGTGATATCCTTGCTCTCTAGTCTAACCACACTATGAATGAACAAACAGCAGATATTTTTATAGCAATTACTATAAATTAAATACTCTAAAAATGTGAAGTCAGAACAGCAACTAAAATGTTAGTTTTCTCTAACAAAATGATGTGGTATAAATCCTGAAATCAAAACATCCAGAACCTAGATAATTTTTGTGAATCTTTGTGTTCTTTTTAATATTTTACTTTAATTAAAGTTACAGTTCTGCATAGATTGGAAGAACATAAGCAGACCACAGAAACTGTGCAGCAAGCCTAGGTTTGTGCATTAGAGTGGTAAAAAGTAATTTAAAATAGGGAATAAACATTGATGAGATTCAGAAAACAGTAGAGAAACTACATGGTAGAAGAACTACAAAAAGCACCACAGTATTAGAATATTTTGCAGACACTGGGGGAAAAAAAGCAGAATTTATATAATCTTGCATTTTATCAGAAAGGAGACATGAATACAAATACAAAACTTCACGAAGAAGATAATTCCTAAGAGAAATATTTATGTGCCATACTGAATGATGCTGACAACTTGATTTCTCAATATCTGTGCATATATAATATATAATTCTTTGACCTACCTGTAGTGTGAGACTGTGCTATGATCAGAATGTCTATGCAAGTGGCAATGAAATATTCACTAAAGCAGTTGATGCTGCTGAGATACAATCCAAGGTTAAGGAACATGTAACCCTGAGACTGAAAAAAGCAGAGCTAACCCAGAAAAGTACTTTTGTCACCTTCTGAAATAGATTTTAAAGTCCATGTCTAAGGTTGTTGTTTGCAATTGCAGTTGAATAAATTATTGTATTATTCTGTTGTTTTTTAAACAGAAAAAAATATAACAGTAGACAAGTCTTCTATATTTTAACTAGGGATAAAAGGGGGAAAATTAATTTACATTCACCACTGTCATGTCCAAGTACATTAAAAAACACCACACTAGCATTCTGAAAATGATTGTAGAAGATGTTAAGAAAGGAGATGGTTATGATGTCTAAAAATGCAGCAGATACACCTTCAATGAAGTAATCTCCCCACACTATTAATCATATCTTCTTCTAGTAGTGCACATAAAATCACAGTGCAGCATTTCTTTATGCTACTTTGGCTCAACTATTTCATACCAAAACTTCATGAAGTTGAGATTCTGCCCTCACTGATACATCTGAGAGTTAGGCATCTAGCTAAAAACAGATCACCATAGATTTACTTTATAATCAATGGAAACAGGTCTCTTTATTAGGGAATCCATCTTATTGTCAGCAGAAAGGAAGAATCAGTTTCCCAAAAATAGCTGTCTTAAGCTTTTTGAGAACCAAATACCTGCATGTGGTTGTCAGAAGAGATGCAGGATAGGTGGGACACCCGTGGCCCTGTGATATGTGCCCTGGTAATCTGAAGTGTGCAAAGTGACAGTAGACACCTGTATTCTGACAAGTCAATCTTCCCCTGAGCATCCAATGTAGTGGGCACTCCCTGGAGGGCTCTACCTGTACAGGGAGTTTAGCATGATGACTTAAATGCACTTTTATAGCTATATAGATAGTTAAATTGTGTTCCACCCCTCATGCTAACACTTCTCCTACTAATAATCAGTGCAATTCTTCACACTCACAAAGAAACGGAACCTCTCTGCTTTTTGTGGTTTACCTCAAGATCATCTTTACAAAGAGAACATATGCAAAACTTATTACCTCAGGTGGCTTTCCAAAACGAGATGTACCACAGCAGAGAGTAACTTGAGGGGGAGAGTGGCTAAAAATCTGTCTGCAGTACCTATTTTTAGATTTAAGAAAAAAGGGAAAAGACAGGGACAAGAGATGCTATGGGAAAATTAATGTCTTTTTTTGCTGCTTTGGTCTCCAAGGCTGTCATACTGCCCAATATTGTGCAGCTAGGGACAGTATTACTTTATTTGTGCAATTTACATTTCTATAGCAAGAGGAGAGGGTGTGATTTAGATCAGCTGCCTTTGTAAAGTGTTCTGAATTACCATCTAGAGTAGCCAAGTCCATGATTTGACCCTAAACAGCCAAGAGGAACAAATCTCTCTGCTAAACCACATCAGTCCCATTTCATGGCAAATACAGACAAAAGGCTCTAGCTGATCCTTTCTTTTGCCCTTTTTGTCTGCTTCTCTCTATGTTTATGTATTGTGACAGGAACATATCCTCACATCCTCATTTGCCTGCTTAGGAGAACAGATTAGAATTTGCCTCTTTGCAAAGTCTACTGAACAGTGTGAACTTATGAAGTAAATTTCTCTTCATTGTTCTTATAGCAGTGGTTTCCTCTTGCATAACTAATTATCCCTGGAACTGGGAATCAAATCCAAGACACCTACATCTGACATGGATATTCTGTTATGTCAAACTTTTCTGTTTGTCTCTCTGGCCCAGTGAATGCTGCTTCATTTGAGGTACAAGTGGGAGAAAGCCTTAGACATGTTTATCTGCCTCATTCCTTTGAAAGTACAAAACTGGAGTTCAGGTGGATTTTCTTACAATGTAGCTAGAAATGAAAAGTTAACTGGGGTCTCCACAGTTTGTTTTGCCTTATGCCTTATCAAACTACAATTTTTGTGACTTGCTAGCAGGCAGCAGGTTGATATGATGGTGATATGATTGGTGTATATGCAGCTCCAGAGTCAGACATTTACTTATTAGAAAAGTTAACTGGTGGAAAATTGGGTGCTTTAGAAAAGGTAGCAAATATTTAACAAGGCCCAAAATGTAGAAGCTAATTTAATGGTGGGTAGACACCTGCATATCACTATGGATCCAAATTATATGACAGTATTTTGTGATAGATGGCAGATGGCTTTTTTGTTGTAAAGCATTCATGTGAGAGATGAGTACAAGGTACTTATTTATAAAGTCAGCAATGGATATAAGTATTGGGTTTGTTATAGATTTTCATCATGTAGTTTGCATAAAATTATTTAGGATGATAACATTTCATTACAGGAATGGTTATGCTAAGCTAGTTCTTTGATAGAATTTGCATTCTTTTAAGTGGCTGCATGATAACAGCAACAGTAATGAAAGTACTGGGGTTTGGGTTTTTTTAGTAAATAGGCTGGAACCAGCTGTCAGTTTTGGTAATATAGATGAACAGTGCTTTATAGAGCCAGGGGTAGATAATTTCCAGGCAGATTGTTTCTTAGTTATTCTTAGAAGAAGCATATGTGCTGCATATCAATGCCAGGAAGTCACTTTCAGCAAATGTGTTGGTAGCAAAAAGATACTGCTATTAATTGGTGCTTATAAATTTGAACTACTCATGTATTTTAGGCAGTAACATTGCAAACACACATCAACTTAAGTAAGAATAGGAATCTAGTTCAAAATAATGTGGGTTTAAGTGTTAAAACAGGATTTCTGTAAAATTACTTTACCAGTAAATTTTGTGGCATCAGCAAAAATTACACAAAGTCAGCTCTACTAATAGTCTTTAGTCTGTTGGTGAGAACTTCAGTGAAGTCTTTCATGGACTGCTTTTGAGTCTTTTGGAATTCAAAAGAGCTGAATTGTTTGAATTTTATTAAATGGTACAGTTTAATTGACCCAACTCCAAATTTTCAAACTGGATGATGATTTTTTTTGGGGAGTCATAAGAGGGAAAAAGTATGTCTTCAAAATAAATAAAGAAACCCAAAGTAGGTGTTGCAAACTAGCCAGGAGAGAATGTAACCATGAGGTGGGTATTCTGAGAGTTTGCCATTTCCCCCCTCCTTGTTATTTCTACAAATTAAAAAGCAACTCAGCCAAGAAGGCTGAGTGAACACTAGACCTGCTTTCCTCAAGCTGTCAGTGATATACTACAATGATCCTTGCATCTGAAATGTGATCCAGCTTCTTATATTCTTAGTAGTAGCAATACTCATAAGGAGTATATCTGTATTTTCTCTAAGCATTTGGAGAATTTTTCTTAGCAAAACAAACAAAGGACACTTGCAGGTTGCACACCAGGCTATTAAAATACACAGAATTGAAGAAATGTTTTTTTTAAACAAACACTTTTTTTTTTTTTTTAATAAACACAACATGTCACTATGTATATATGCAAAATAATTGGAATGGCAAGATCTGTTCTCTGAAAACTGATCTTGTTGCAATAAAAAAGTATAGGAAAACCCAAATGTAATTTTTGAATCTTGGAGAAACTCAAAGACTGTAGAGTTTTCCTGTATTTTAATTTGATATATGGAAAGCCATGGTTCTGACTTTGTCCCATTGGCATTTATTAAACACAAAAAGAAAAAAAATTACAAAAAGAATAAAAGTCTCAACACAAGTTTTGGAAAGCTTTTTCTTATAAAGGGGTATTTTGATTTCCTCATTTAAAAAAAAAAAAAAAAAAGGAACATGAGAAGCACTCTACAATTTGTTCTTAGCCAAAATTTATCCTTTTGAACAGTGTAAAACTCAGTGGAGGAAAAGAAGATTGCACGGTATAAATTGTGCTTCTGATTTTAATCAAGGCTTTTATGGATAAAAAGTTCTAAGACTTCTACAATGACATATAGAAATCCTAGTGTATTAGATGGTCTTCTATAGATTGTGAAGGAGATGAAAAATGGGAAGTTAATTTCAACCTGGCTAGCACAGCAAAATAATATTGCACATATGGCCTAAAATTGAAATGTTCTTTATTCTGTGAAATATTTGCAGCATCCTGCGCTGGCAATGGTCTTATTTACTGCTGCTGCTGGCTGTTATTATTTTATTATGCTTTATTTTGTTAATCTTCAGAATAGTGGTTAACTGTATGTAGTGCACAGTTTGCATGGATTATGTTAAATACAGCTTAAGCTATACATTAGAACAGAGAAAAGAATCAGTTTGGTTTCAATACTTCAATCTTTGAAACATTTTAGCATTTCAAGGATCTTTTATTAACTTCATACCTCATATACTTCATGATTTGGTCATCTTTGTTCTGCAAACAGCTTTGAACACTACTTATTATGAATTTGGATAAAATAGATGATATGCAGCATGATAAAATAACAGTAAGCTCTCTGTCTAGGAGTCATGCTTTGCTTACTTCTCTTTTTTTTTTTTTTTTGTCACAGTAGATATCTACATTACTCTATTTTGGTCAGAACGTCTGATTACTATTGTAATGTGACAAACAATAATAAAATACAGATCAGTAACTAGAGGTCAAATTTTCAAAAACTAGCTAACAGAAAATGCTCCCATCTGCTTGGAACACATTGGATCAAACCTTTAGAAAAGAAACCCGATCTGCCTACATCTGCTGTAAGAAATAGTAAAAGTAATCAACTATGAAGTAGCTTTATTTTCTTAAAAATAAATGGAGATTATAAAAACCGGTGCAAGAATTCTTTTATTTTAAAGAAAGTCCATTAACTGCTTACTTGAGGTGTTTCCATTTATCTTGCAGATCAAATACAGAAAGTAAGGAAAACACACTTGAATTCTTCAGCGAGCACTCAGAATGCTCATTTGGCGCTGTTCAGTTTCTTCTGCCATAATCATCTAATTAGTACTAAAATGTCTTCTAAATAGAAACTTTTACACTACCTAAACATGGTCGTTAGTTCTTAAGAACATGAAAAACTCCTAAACACATAAAATAGTTGGAAATTGACTAAATAATAGATTTTAGCCCATTGACATATATGATCTGCTATTTTCCCCTCTCTTCTTTCTTATGAATAAAATAATATTCTTTTAAGCATAAGATTCTTCCTTTTATGCATCCTAATTATTGTATTTCTTACATTTTTCATGGATAAATGATACTAAAATAATAATGCTAAATACAACAATAATAATAATAATAAATATAATACTATATATAATACTAAAAAATACTAAAACTACTGGAATTTACTTATTTTCCATTTTATTACTGAGAAGTTCCTAAAGAGACTCTAAAACACTCTAAACCTTCCATGCCTCAATTTAATCCCAGTTTGTCCTGTTCGCCATGGACTAGGAAAGCTGGTTGTTTTTGTTTTCCCTGCAGCAGGGAGCACAATACAAGTGCAAAGAATCATGATACACATTCTCTCCATATTTTCTTCCCCAGACTAACCAACTGCACTTCTTTCTAACCCTTTTCATGGAGAATATTTTTAGTCCTCTGAAAATTGTCGTTCTTTTCCTCCAAATTAAACAGCTGAGAAACCCCAAAACCACAAGATGCTTCCCTCCGGTGGGAGATACAGAAGGCAGAGATCATAAATTGAGGTAAGAACAATTTATTGGAAACAGCAATGACACAAGAAAACAAACAGTAACAGCAACAATACTACTAACCAAAATGTACAGAGAGAGGATGATTTACATGCAAAAATTCTCAATGAGCCCAGGACAATAAAAAGCAACGGTGAACAGACCCTCTGCCCATCATGTTTTCCCCATGACCTGAAGCCATGCCCCTTCTTTACAGAAGTGCAAGTCACTTACTTCCACCCCTGGTGGTGATGTGAGGTGGTAGAGGTTAAAACCCTAGACACCCCTACATGGTTCCAGGCTTCGCTCCCTCACAGCTGCTGTGAGAAAATTAACTCTGTCCTGGCTGAAACTAGGACAATATTTCAGTGAGTTATTTTCAATATCCAATACACAGGCAAGAGGCAGGTGATTTCATATATTTTAGAGGCTATACTCCCATTTCTACAGGTATTCATGTTGTTCACCATTTTACAGTAGCATGACATTGCTGCCCTGTGGTCCCCAGATGGCTTTTTTCCAAATGTTGTTTATGCATTTGAGTGTTCCTGCCCAACTGTAGTACTTCCTGTGGGTCTACTCAGAATTTCATCCTTTTTTCCGTTACATTCCTCAAAAGTGAGAAACTTATTTTGAAGGTAGTTTCCATTCTCCAACATACTGGCTGTCTCTCTCAGTATGGTAAACTTAATGAGTAAACTTAATGCTCTATCATCAAATTCTTTAATGAAAATATTTAATAAAACTATAGAATTAACTGCTGAAAAATTGTTCCCATTCATCCTTCTGTCTTAACGGTGAGCTAATAATAATTGAAGTCATTGGACAGTTTTATATTCTGTTATCAGTTAGATTGACATTACTAGCTTATGAGAATTTCATGAGAAAGAATGTTTTTTCTGTCCATAAAATCTGCCATTCTGCTGCAGAAGGAAATTAGATTAACTAGACATGATTTGTTGTTGGCAAATACATGTTGGCTGATGTTCGTTTCCTTGGTGCCTTGCAGGTGCTAATGAAGAGACAGTATGATGACCTTTCCAACTGTATAGAAAGAACTGTAGTTAACTCAGATAGGTTGTAATACTTGGCTCGTCCTTTTTACCTTCTTTAAATGGAAAATTTCACTTGCTCTGGTCTTTTGAAATGAGATTTCTTTTCCACACTATCCTTGATGTGGCTTTTAATGGCTCTAAAATATAATCAGTCAGTCTTTAATAATGGTGGTATTTGTCAGAATCATCTGGCCTGAAAGTACCTAACTTACCTAATCAGCCCCTGGACACACATAGCCATATATATATCTAGATACCTACTTTGAGATGTTTTGATGTATGATTCAAAAGAAAGGTAGGCATCTGATGACATGGTAGACTGTGGGCATTATTCTTAGCCTCCAGGTTTCTTTCCAGTAGCATATCTATCTCCTGAAGGACGTAAATCACTTTATTTGGTGTCAAATTTATAGCCAATTTACTGTAAGGGGAAATTGTATTAATATGTTTATATATGTTAATTATGTATTTCTCTATTTAGGCCACAGAATCGTGTTCAGTCCTTTAGCTGTGACTCATTTTTCTTATTCATAAACTAGAGAAAAATCCTTAGGGGTTAGATCAATTATAAAGGAACAACTCTTAATAAGTGATATGAATATACCCAGATATGAGTTATTATGTAAGTTCCAGTTTTTATTATTGCTAATCAAAGAAACTTTGGGAGTTGACATGAAATCTAAAATGAAAGCATCTTTTATTACCAATGGATAAAATGTCTGCAATTTCTCTTGTTGAAATTCAGGTCCCTTCCAAATGAGACAAGAAAAAGACACTTTTCTTTCTGAAAAGATTGATTGAAAGGTGGTAATGGAAAATCCTTAATCACCATGAATCCAATTACAGTCCATTATAACAGACCAATCATCAGAACAAAGCTACAGTGAAATGCTTGTATGAATGTTAACTGAAACACTTGTAAGCAGGAGCCTGTCAGCCTTCTCGTGGACCTACCTGCTTCACTAAGTTTACTGCTTTTGCTTTCAGGTCTGATTGGGACAGACTCTGCAATTTATTTAATACCAGGTAAATGATGGCCTACAGCACAGTTCTGTGCACTCAAGACCCAGGTCCTTTATGTGCAGGTTCTGTTCAAGAAGATCATGAGTATGGTCTCAAAAGGTTCTCTCCAACCTAAGAAATTCTGTGAATCATAGGATGATTTTGTTCATACCGGGAAAAAAAATAAAAAAAATGGGAGTACAGATAATAACAGCCATTGAATACACTGATTTAATTCTGTGGCTTCTAAATAGCTACCTATGCCTATTATTCTGTAGCCTAAAGTGATCATGGAAGAATATTTCTCACGTTTCTGGAGAGAGTGAGTCGTAAGAGATGAAAGAAAATGTTACCTCTTCTTCTGACCATTTTTCCTTATTTTTCTATTGAAAATTCTTTGTTTCTGCACTTTTTTAAAAAATTTATTTTTAAGAAAAGTAATTATAGTATCCTGTGTGCTTGCTCTGCAGCACAGTTTCAAGCTCTGCAGAGGTACGTATTTCAGACCTGCATAGACAGTATTCATGTTTAAGAGACAGCAATGGCTTTAGACACACATCTCCTCAATCTGGCCTAGGAGGTCTCTGTGCTCAATCTCTTGACACATTTAGGTCTCTGAGTCAGTGTCAATGTATTGTCTGTGAGCACAGCTTATTTTCTGCTGGATGCCATGTCATGTATGTGCATATGTTTGAAAATGTTGCAAGATTTTGTAGAGGCTGCTCAAAACAAAAAATGAGACATGAGGACATAGTTGGCATTCCTTTATCATGATTTTAGGATGCTGAAATGGTGGAGTCCTTTCAGTGTGGTTGTCCTCTCATTTTCTGTGCTGGATGCAGTGCTTGCTGAGGAAAGAATATAATTCTAAAGAAAGTCTCTACATCATTTTTCAAACTGAGCAAGGATTTAGCAATTTCACCTGCTGTTGCTAGAAGTTGGGACAAAAGATACAGGAATTTGTGACTTGCTGGGCCAGCTTAATGTAGTCTCCGGAATCAGGAAATTACAAGTAGCTCTCAGATGGCTTCCATTCCAGGTCTCCCAGATTCTGAGTGCAGTTTCAAATTCAATTAAAGGAGAGTTTTTTGAAAGTCATAGGCCTGAAGTATCATGGTTCTGTGTTTCTTACCTTTCCCTGCAGCTTAGGCAGTTGAAATAGTTTTCAGTTCTCTGCATCAGGGGAATACTGTGGCTGAGTAAATCTTCTCTAATCCAGGTGAAAGCGCTGAAAATAAGGCCTTGATTTTTAAAGTGGCAGTAACTCAGTTCTAAGTGCTTTAAAATTCAAACCAATTAGACAAACTACCAAACCTCCTAGACTCTCTTCCCTTCTTCCCTTCTTCCTTCCCTTCACATCTTTCCTATTCATCTTCACTCCCAAACTAAATAAAAGTTTAAAGTCTGTCAAAATTTTTCTGCCAATTTTTCTGTTAGTTTCTAAATCGTGCCTTTTTTTTTTTTCCCTGAATGAATGCTTTGATTCATGCTATTTGAACTTCAGAATCTTTGGCCTGAATTAAAACAAAAAATTGCCAGCATCAGTTCCAAAGCTGGTCCTATTCCACTGCTTTCAATCAGAACTTTTTTTCATGCCTGAGAGGTTAAAGCTACATTGTGAGCTTTTAAAAATACACCTTTATTGAGCTTGTACTAAGTTCAGTATTTTGAAATAAGGCATTACTGGAGTTACACTGGAGAGGGGAAGCTGATAGACAGCATTCATTGTCTGAGGAACAAAATTAGCAGCAAATTTTGAATGACATTATATGGTGTTTAACAAAGAAAATGTCTTTTACTGAATTGAACCTACATTGATATCATCGTCTCCTTTTGTGTCTAGGATTTTTAAACAGGACTCTCCTGTGTATTTTGAATTTTTTTTCCTAAGAAAAGCATTATGTAAATATTTTGTGTAAGACTTTTCAGCCTGAATTTCTATTATACAAGGCATGACTCACAAGTCTGCATTTCAGAGGCTATCCTGCTTATAGGTTTTGACTTTGGCTGAAAACCAGGACAGTCATAACTCTTTGAGAATTAGTTACAAATAATAATATTCGAGATAAAAAATGTGGAAAATGGGAAGGTGTTCTTAACAGATTTATTAATGGCTTTCAATGCATACATATCTTTGCCTGGTATCTTCTGAGACTATGTTGGCACTTTTTGTTCACACATGTTGGTCCTTTAGGGTTACAGAACAAAACACCTGTTGACTTGATCAACCTGGTGTAGTGGAAAGGGTCCCAGTTCATGGAAGGGTTGTTGGAACTGGTGATCTTTAAGTTCCCTTCCAACCAAAACAATTCTGTATGAAGATGTAGATCATGCCTTTGTAATGGCAACGGGGAGAGTTTTTTATTCCTTATAACGAGTGATAAGTCAAGTGGAGCCGTGTCATACAAGCTTTGTACTCACTAAATCCTAAGGCAGATCCACGTCCACCACTTTGCATCTAAAGTCATTATAGCTTTCTGCTATTGAAAGTAGGAGAAATCTTGGCTGTGATTAAATGCCTCATAGTTGCAGAGACTAGAGTAAGATTTGTGATGTGGAGTGCAATTAAATTTGACAGTATTTGTTATCAAGCTTGTACCAGAGTATACATACAAATGCCTGCACTGAAACTTTGCAGTTTCTCTTCTTTCTTCTTTCTGTGTGTTTATATTTTTTTATTAGGTATTTGTTAAAAACACCCCTTTTTTTCCTGCCTGCTTTACTTTGCAACTAAAAACTTAAAAGAGCGTATCGTAAAAGCAGTTGAAAGAGAACCAAACATACTCCATAGGCCACCCTGAAAGCACTTCTTTCTATTGTTTAGCTAATGAAAACATTTATTTTGGGACAAACCCATCCACGAGTTTATCAGGCTGGAAAACGAAATTACTGGTTTCTGAGATAATCAGCTGGTATTTTATGAAGCTTGCACAATTCCATTTTGGTGTCTATGTATCTACTGCTACATGTATTGCTTGCATTTCCAGACTGAAGAGTCAATAAGGGTCCTCTCCATATGAAGAAATGCGGTTCCAGAGTAGTAAAAAGCAGTTAACCTTAATAAAATGTGATATCATGCAGCAAGTGCAAACTCCTGCACTGAGGTTAGCATTACCCCAGCAGGACAGACTGGGGGTTGACTGGCCTGAAAGCAGCTTTGCCAAAATAAGAACAAACCAACCAACCAACCAATTGCACAAACAAACAAACAAGCAAATCAACTTTGGGGGACTCAGTCAGCAGCAAACTGTACGTGAACCAGTGGTGTGTCTCCAATGAGAATAGCCAACAGGTTAGGCAAGGTGATTTTTTCCCCTTCTTTCTGCCTGGCACTTGGAAGACTACATCTGGAGTCCATGTAATTCCTGCTCACAGCAACAATGACATGGTCACCTTGGAGCATGGCCAGGGGAGGCTTTCAAGATGGTAAGACACCAAAGCACATGGTGTATGAGGAGAGGCTAGGAGACCTATTCACACCGGAAAATATTTCAGGGGATCCTAGATAAACTTGTTTAAAGTGAGAGTGCAGAGAAGCAGAGGCTAAAATCTCTTCAAGGGACACACAGTAAAAGGATGAGAGGCCCCAGTCACACACTTCAGTGTAGGAAATTCTTTGAATTTGTCATAAAGTGTCACATTTTTTATCACGAAAATGTTCAAACACAGGAACAGATCACACAGAGAGCTGTGGGATCCCCATCTTCGGAGCCTTATGCCTATATCTCAGATACTTAGCATTACAGATGTCTCTAGATTATTTAGGCAACTGAACTGTCTCTCATATGTCTACTTTTATAATAAAATAACCATAGTGCCTAGACGAGGACCATGTCACTTGGTGACCATGACCCCACTGTGTTAGGCTCTTTATAACAGCAGTCCCAAACAAGCTAAGAAGGAGTGAGCAAATTTGTGATGAACAAACTGTGGCTATATTGACAAACAAATTATGGGAGAGGTTCTGAGTTAATTAATATAGCTGCTGTAAGTTATTCACTGTGACTGTCTCGGGGCAGTACGAGAAACAGTATTTCCTGTTTTATAAGTTTAAGATTGATTGTGTCATAATTATCAGTTTGGGAGTGCATTGGCAGGAACAGTTAGCCGAGGAGATAAGCTGAAATGAATACTAACTGTGAAGACAGGATATTGGTGTTCAATTCAACAAAGATAGGGCAGTCAACGGAGAAATAGAAAAGGAGATGATGTATAACTGTTTCTTCTCTCCAAGGTCTCAAAGGCCTGGCACTTGCAGTGCTCTTCAAAGTTGAGTGTGAATTAGTTGAAAGGGAAAATGACATATGCTTTCCTCAGCTGCCAGCTATATGCTTCTGACACTCAAATATTCTTCTCATTCTCGACAACTGCAACCACTATCTTTCTTGAATGTAAGAAAGTCTTCAGGAAATAAGTTGAGAGAAGAATCTAGCCAAGACTATAAAGGTGCTGGTGAGAAAAAAAAAAAAAAGACTAAGAGTTATTCAAGAAGCTGGATAATTGGATGGAAGTTTTAGCCAACTTAATATATAATTAGGAGATAGGATGTGTCTGACTGGATGGAAGATTTGTTTCCATGAAAGGCATAGAGCTCCTCTTCATTAAGCAGGTGCCAAGAAGAATCAAAGTGGCTCTTTTGTGGGGGGGGTGAGGGGGATTTTTTGGTTGGTTGGTTGGTTGGGTTGGTTTGATTTAGTGTTTGGGTTTTTTTTGTTTGTTTTTTTTTGTGGTTTTTTTCGTTAGGTTAACCAGAGAGCATCAGCTGTCCAAGTGTTTTCAATTTCAACTTCCTTAGAAGTTTCAGTCTTTCTGCCATTACAAGATTTAGCTACAGTGACATGCACATGGATTTACGTTAAAACACGGTAAGTGACTAAGACTTTTCAATTGATCCAGTCTACAGTATAAGAGTGAAAATAGGAGTGATTTGGCAATTCTGTTAGGTAATAATATAGAAATCTTCACCACCTTCTTAAATAAGAAGCTCCATGTAAGATCCTTTGGCTGTGCATGAAGTGGGGTAAATAACTGGAACTCTGTGAAAGCATCTTAAAGTATTGTGTGAAAATGTATCTAGGCAGTGCTTAAAGCAATTTTTTTCATACACATGGGCTATTCAAAAATATTTCCCCAGCTTTTCCATACACCACCTACTTGTCAAAGCCTATTCCATTAAAATGGCTACATTAGCAAAAATGCTATATGGCACCATTCCTCCAGACAGCACAAACTGAAAGCTTGGTCAGTTTTTCTAACAGAAAGTGAAAGAGAGAGAAGTTATTATGAAAGATATTCTCAGCTCTATATAGTAACTATCAATGATGTTACTATAATAATTCCAGTAAATCAATGTTCTTCTACAATCTGAATAACATACTGTACTCTGCTGGAAATATTTTAAGAAACCTAGAATTATTCATATACAGATTCTATTATTAACAAAATAAATACAAAAAAAAATATCAGATCACCCAAACAAAGCAATAGAACACAGCTTTCTGAAGGAAAGTACTTCAGTGCATATGTATTGGTACTCAGTACAAAATTCAAGAAAAGGTTGGATTGATGCTGTCTTCTCCTTCCGTTCCACAGCAAAATAAGTGGAGACAGACTTGAAGAAGGAACTTTTCACAAGACTACAGTCTTGGAAATTGTTTATCAGGCTAGGCAACAGACTGCAAGTAGAAAACATGCTGGTAGAAATTGTGAAAATGGGAATATGAAAATTATGGTTAAACAACAGGCAATGTGTTGAGATTTGTGTTCTATTCAGCACCTATTCCTGTCTAAAGATTTGTGCTTTGTAATGCAGTCTTTGTGAACCAGGTAGCAGGTTCAGGAAAGCTATGACAAAAAAATTGCATAAATTAGTTAGAGCTCATACAGTATGCAGTGACAATAATCTAAATATGTCAAAAGTATGACCAAAAAAGCAAGTCTCACCCTCTTGGAAATTTATGTCTTATTTTGCACTTATTCCACTGTAAACATCATGAGCTGAGCTTGTGTTGTCAGTGCTTCAGATTTTTCCACTGGCCACCAACAAGATGTCTCATTAAAAACAAACCATAACAAATAATCATCATGGTCCTAAGTCAGAGGGACCTTTTACTGCAGAAATAGCTTTTCCTCTTCTACCTGACTAATCACTTTTGCATGTCCTGCAGTCCCACTGATGCTCTGGTCCCATAGCCAATGTGAGAGCTCCATTAAATTTTTCCTGCAACCTTCTGTGACATGTGCAAACTTATGTGAAACACTACCACTGTCAGCAAAGCTTTTGTCATGTCTGTACAGTGCCTCGTCAGTGATTTTTCTCATCATCTGGGCTGTTACCTCCACCTTACCCAACATTACTGATGCCTAAATTCCCTCACCGTTTGTCCCATGAATACCCACAAAACTGATGGCCTTTTGTGCTTGCATCTTGCCCTGAAGGTTAAATGCTTGCCAGGTGAGTGACTTGGTCATTCTTCAGCAGAGAAGAGGAAGTATTAACATGTATCCTTTAGTGACAGTGAGACTATGGAAAAGATTATGTATACAACATTGGACAGAAACCTTATTGTCTTCTTTATTTTAATCTGGATATGTGGAATTGTCATGACTGTGTGATAATTCTGGAATTTATTCCAATTGAGTTTGTATAACCAGAATAATGTCTCATTATATTGTGTAGTCCTCCTCAAAAAAAAAAAAAAAAAAAGAATTTGAAGTAAAATAGTGCTTCAGGCAGTGGTGTCTTATGTGACAAGTGTTCTCCAATGAGAGGCTTTGTACCATTGCTTTTCCCAGTGTCTGGCTTTTTTGTCTTTTCTTTTTTACTATTTTGTTATGACAGTAACAGAGATGTTGTTTTTCAAATTCATTATCATTGTTGTTTCTCAGCATTTCCCAAATGAAACCATGGTGAGACGGAGCCCCATGCTTCCATTTCCTTGATAATTGTTTTCTCCAAGGAAACTGAGAGGTTTCAAATTTATGTTGATGATGAAGATACTATTTGTATACAGCTAGATGCTTACATTTTTTCTCTCTTTTTTCCTCCCCTCTTTTTCTTTTTCTTTTTTCTTTTTCAGTTTTTCAATTTTTCCAGCACAACAGCCTTTGTGTTTTCCAGGTCACTGAAAATGGGACAGAATGCTCTGAGCTATGTGCCTTACTGAGTGGAACTGTTTTGTTCACATGCACTGATGCTCCCTTTGTAAAGAAAAAAAAAAAAGCAATCAGGAGAATGCAGAAGTGAATGCTTTGAATGTTTTTTGTTTTATCCTCTATGTTTAACAAAACAAACACATTACTAACCTTCTCTGTATTTGAAATATTTCACGGATGTGGTCAGGTGCATTTTGCTATGACATTTGATAATTTTTATTGCACTGCAAGACTAATGTTTTTATGAAACTGTTCTATTTATGCAATGACCCTCTGATGCAGTAGTACTGTTCAAAGAAAGCATTTCTTTATGGATGTGTTTTCTCTGCATAAAGAATATTTTTTCTTCTATGATTTTAGTTTTTCTAAAATTTAAGAAAAAAGTATATGTTTTATTAAACTATGTAACAGCACTGAAATAATCAGAATAATCACAAAATACGTTTTATTTTAAAGGATCTGATGCTTTGCACAGAAATATAATGAATGCCGGCTGGTCCAATGTGAAACGGAAGAAAAGCTGAGGTGAGGGAAATCTTTGCTGCAAAGATATGCTTTTCATAAATATGGAGAAAAAAGGAAATCTCTTGCTGTAAGAAGCATGGAGAAAGGTAGCTCACCCTTTCTTGGGTGTAACTTATTAGTTTTTCCTATCTGCTATTTTATAAGTACCCTAAAACTGACACATTCCAGAGCAGAAGCAGATGTGAAAAAGCAAAGATTCAAATATTTCAATACAGTGCAGTTTTAGTAGTAGTAGATAGGAAGGGAACATGCTTTGAAACTATGCCTGGGTAGTGGTGATCATAGAAATTATATACTAAACATGTTTTGAGGGATAAAACAAACTCAAAAAGAGCTTCTTTCTTATTCATGTCTATAAAACAACAAATCATTGAAGACATTTAGTTTTCATCTCTGACAGACTAATTTCAGCAAAGAGTTTTTCTTTTCCTGGGACATACAATTTTTACAGCTATGGTGAAAATGTTGGAATATACTTATGAACTTTTTTCTCTTAATGTGATTATCTTTTCATAATTTCAATAGACAAGTTGCTGTAGAATATCCACTCAGAATCATCCATATAAAGTCTGACAAAAGTTCTTTCATGAACATGAAAACAATATATATATATTTATACCTATAAATTTATGTACACACAGCTCTACATTCAGAGACAAAAAATCAGATTATTCTATACCTAAGACAATTATTTTGTTCAAAACAAGTGTTGCTGTTGGATACCTTTATTTGTCAGTGCATATCTTGAAGCATCTGATGGGGACAATATTCATAAGGCAAATGTAGGTCAATTTCTCTAAATTTTAATTTTTAATAAGAATACTCTCAAACTAAGTCACTGCATAAACTTGATTTTTTTTAATTTTTTTTTTTCAAATATAGGTCAATGGTTCATACCATCCAGGATGTGCTACTTGTTTTCTTTCCTTTTCTGTCCACCACTCTGCTGCTGGAAACAGATAAACAGATAAGCTGATTCCACTACCTGAATAGATATATGCCAACTTTTACTAGAATTGATGAAAACAAACACCTATATATCCTGTGTCACTGAAGGAAGCATGGGCCCAGCTTTTCAATGGAGAAAAGCTTTCTACTCAATCCAGACAAGTGTGTTTTCATGGGTCGGTTTTTGGGAGGGGACTGGTCACTCGTTGAAGTGCTTCAGTGGAGCAATACTTGAGTGTTAACACTTTATGGTATTGAGATTTCTGTACTGTTCACCACCCCTCTGCTTCCCTCGACTTTGGAGCATGCTTTTACTTACAATTCAGAGGCAGACTGCCATCTTTTGAAACACTAACATCACTGCCTCTAGAATCTGGTTTTTTTTTGGTGAAGATTTTAAGTGAATATTAATCAGGCCTTGAGCTTTTAAGTATGATAAATAAGACCAGCCCTCAGACTCAGGTAGTGCCTCTGATGGGTTCCAGAAATACACGTTGGCACATAAATATAAGCATGTGAGCAGTATGTCAATGGAACTTTGTCAAGTTGGAACACTAAAATGTAGTAAGACTAGTAAGTAATCAAATGTTACTAATTATACCAGAATATTTTCTACAGACCATATCCTTTATCATCTGCTGGGAATCTTTGCCATTTAATCCGAGTTTTAGGACAACTTGCCTAACCTCAGGTTTTAATTCTAGGCATGCTTCAGTTTCTAAAGTTCTCCCCAGGCACTCCAGTGCAGAATCTCTTTGATTCACTGCAAAATGAAGTTTGACATATCTTATTATGAAGAAATCCTCAATTTGAAAATGTACAGAGTAGCTCTAGAAAAACAACAGCAAGCTCAGAAAGCCTTGTCCACAGCGCAGCCTTTCTACAAATGCAAAAAGAAAAAAAAAAAACCAAAACAAAACTGAAATAATATTTCCCATTACCAATGAAATTTGCAAATAACTGTTGAGTAGAATCTGTGAAGGTACTCTGGCTATAAAACCATTAGCCAGAAAATGCTGAGAATGTATAAATTTTCTGTGCTGTCCTGACAGCACTTACAGTGAATTCAGTGGTCTGATACATTGTTAGTGGCACTCTCACCCCTCCTTATTGCTGTTAAAGAAACATAGGTGGAGTATTTATGAAGCAAGCCTTGTGGTACCAGTTCCTCCGAGTCAGTGTAGAAGCCATTTCACAAGTGACTGAATCCCAGGCTGTATAAAACCAGTCTGTCAAAACCTTATATCCATTTTGTCCTTTTCAACAGAATACTACCATTTATGAGAAATCAGTGCTTTAATATCCACTTAAAAAGGCTTGGATTTAGTTCTGCAACTTTCCCTCCCCCATCTCTTTTTTCCCCGCATCCTTTGTTCTCTTTTTTTACTGACAACTACAATGACATCTTACACCCAGACGTGGCTCATATTGCCAACACATAGATCAGATTGTTGATTCATATTGTGAAGTGTTTCACAATTTTTGAGAATTCTCTGGGATGTTGTAGCCTTTTCTTTTCGAAAAAGGAAAACTCCTTGTTCAGCTCAATATGTTGATACTATTTCACTGAGTATGCTGGGGAAGGGGGCAGGGATGGAAATGAAGAAAAGGACACTCTTTATCTAGATATGCTTTTAGTGGTTAAATTTATCAAACAAAACTGTCAACTCTTTTGAGTGGAAAGATCATTAATGGCAAATGAAGGAGGGCATGGGATGCTGGACACAAGTTAATCCTTCACGGATTTCTCATCATCTCCAGCACCCCTGTGTACCACCACAGAGCTTACTCATGTTTGGGAGACATCTCAGTGATAACCAGACAGAGGGAGAGATTGGCAGCCTCTCCACCTCAGTCTACTTTTATGAGAAGTCCAGGAGTACTTAGGAGAGAAACACATGGATCCTGTCACACTGAAGGGTCCATTTCTGTCTTCAGCATTTTTTCATGTAAAAAGAAAAAAATCTTCCTTTTCATTTTATGCCTAAAACAATCCTGTAGCTGGAAATCTCACCACTTCGTTGTGAGCCATGACTGGCACGCTGAGATAAATCAATGCCTTTGACAGCCAGACAAGGAGGACTTACTAGCTGTATGAGCATCACCCATCACACTGTATGACCAGGTGCAGCATTTCCACAACAAAGAAGGCATGAAAGGGAGCAAGCACCAGAAATAGAAACATTTTCCAGAAGCATTTTCCCTTGTCATCCTTTTGTTTTCATTAGGAACACTTTTTGGTTTTTATGTAAGGAAGATAATCCCATTATAAAAATAGTCCCAAAATTTCTATTCCTCCCACAAAAGACTCTTTAAATCATTCTTAATACCATCTAAAATATTGTCCTATGGGAGGATGGAGGTTTCTGTACTTCTGAATGAACAATATTTTAAATGCAAATTTTACTTGACTCAATGCTTGGTAAGGAGGCAGTAGCTTCATTGCAATGTTCCTTTCAATGGTTTTTAGTGTGGGGGTTGAGATGTGTTTCACTGTGCGGGCCAAGGTGTCTCACAGTGTGGTTAGGGAGAGTACAAGTCAGGTCAACCAGTGCTGCTCCTCTCAGACTCAGAGTATCTGCAAACATGATGAGTGCACTATGTCACCAACAGCGTGACCACAACCCATTGATTCTCCAGTGCTCCACTTAGATGGTAGTCCATTAATCAACTTACCTGCTAATTCAACAGAAACATCTTGCATGTTCTTCCAGCACAAACATCAAAATTTAGTATTATATGCAGCTGCCTTAATAGTCCATGGCAATATAGCATTTTTTTTTTCTTTTTCCTTGCTCACTGTCATGCATGTAAATTAGGATGTGAGGGTGTGCAGATGGAGAGAGCTGTCAGTTACCTCATATTCTAACTTCTTGACAATAAAGTCATTCAGAAATACAGCTTCATCCAAGTAACAGAAGCTTCAGAAGCAAAATAAAAAAAGGCTCTTTTACATCATGACATCTCTTTTCATAGGTGTGCTGAAGCAGGAGACCTAATTGCTTTTCTGTCTCTATGTAAACAGACAGAAAAAATGTAAAATGTAACACCCTGGCAAAGGGACCAAAAGGTGATAGCAGAAGATAAAGAAATTTTGACACTGTTATTCCAAGGAAATTAGTTCAAATATTTGGGGAAACCTACTGAATCTGGCTTTTGAACCACTGTAGCTAGTAGCTATACAGCAATTTTTAAAAAATGGGTAGTTTTATCCCAGCATTCAATTAATAGGATTCTTATAATAGGTGTTGCCATGTTCTCCATCTACAGTTGTATTAATAACAAAGTGCACAGAGGTGCTGTGACCTTCATCTGCAGCAGCACGTTTGAGAACTCGAGTTCTCTGCTGCTTTTAATAACATTCTTTCTTTGGAGATGGGCACAGGTGGAAAATATCTGTAGGAACTGATAGAAGCAGTTCACCAAAATAAAGTGTTCTTGCATTTCTGACATGTCACAAACATCTACTTCCTTCCTAAATAAACCATTGAATAAATATTCTCATAGAGCTTTACTGAAGCATGCAACAACGCTTCACTAAGAGCCTTCTGCTGCCCTCCAGATACACTTAAGAAAATAACTTTAAATGGAAGGATGATACATAAAGTAGCTAAAGGGAATGCAATCCCATTCAGAGAAGATAAAGAAATCATAAGCAACCACCTGCATTTCTGGAAATTCCTTGGGCTCTTGCTTTTGGAAATTCTAACATTTCACAGCATAGACTCGTGTCTGCTCCCAGAGCTTTCAGGTCGAACCAGAGGCTCTGGCCTTACTTAGAAGTAAGTAGTGGTCAGGCAATTCTTCCCCAGGAACTGAAGAGAAACTTTGAAGCATTAAAATAAATTAAGCGGAGGAACTGCAGGAGACCTAAGGGGTGGATTCTCAAGACTGTCTTGTGTGCATGTCAAAGTGCCCCATCAGGCCAGATCCAGCTGTCTGCATAGGGAACTTGAGTTCAGCTATTGCTTGTGCCATGGGAAAATTTCAGTCCTGAGACCACCATGTTAGCAATAAGATTGGGAAGAACTGGTCATTACTAAAGTTGTTTGACACCATCTTTCAGAAGAAAATAGAGAGCACTTTGGCAGTCAGAAGCAAGAGAACATGATTAGCCTCGTACTGGGTCAACAGTGGTAATACGTATGGGAATACGCAGTGCCTTTGATCTGATTCTATTCTGGTTCTGTAACTCATTGATTTCAGATTTTCTTCCTTCTACACAGTTTAAATAAAATTCATTTACTTGCTTTCTTATATTCCAGTTGTGTTGGTTTCCACCTTTGAGATAAACTCTTAAACATTATGCTTTTGTCTTTCCTTTTCACCAATTCCTACACTGGGCGAGTGGACTGTCCCCTAACTTGGCAGCAGCTGACTACTTTCAGTATTCCAGGAAACTCTCTCCTAATCCTCCCAGCTGAAGTGCTGCTGAGCATGACTCTACCAACTGTTTTTGCTCCATTAACATCTTGACTGTTTGACCCTTGAGGTCCACAACAAAGCCTGAACTGAAACATCAAACAACATATTCTTAAAACACCAACATGTCAAATTCTTCATAAAGGACATATAGGTTAGTGGTAAACCCTTTCCCTTTTCTATGAATAAGGCTTGGATTTTTCAAGTGTGTAAAATGCTGGAGTAAAGGCTCTTTCTAGGGTCTTTGTCTCCTGTGGAGTTACTACCTCCTCAATAAGAAAAAAAAGGTGCTCTTGTTTAAGGCTATAGGGGGCATACTGAGCTTCCTATCCCCTCTCTTAAATGTTCTGCCTTTTTTCCCTGAAAAATCCTGTTGAAAGAAGTCTATTTCTTAGAGTGAAATTCAGAGAGAAGGACTAGAATAGCTTCCTGCAGGCAGTTGCCAGGTTGATATATCAAAGCAATATTGCTTTCTGAATTGAGTGGCACCAATCAGCAGGAACTGTCAGTCTGGGGATATAATAACTGTGGTGCCAGTCGTCAGGAATCTAAATGAAAGTTTCAGCTGTACTTGTATATTTAAAGTGCCTGTTGGCTTAGGGAGGGGAATAGGAAGAGGGAAGAGCTTTGCTGGCAGTGTCAAGGAAAGGATGGCATCTGAAGAAAAATTTAGTGAAGCACAGAGCACCTGGATTCTCCCCCAAGACCAGTAAGAGAATCAGATGACCAGAGTCACAGCATGGAATGGATTTCACATCTGCACTCTCCCTAATTCTAAGCCCCATTAACTATCTTTCTGAAAAGAAGGTGAAGATTTGTATAAGCTTGCCACATTTGTCATGCTGACATCCTACCAAACTGCCTCTCTGAACTCCAGTCCAAATATAGATCCCAAAAAACCCTGCTCAGCTGCTGCCTGGCTCTGTCAATATCTGAAATATGTAGACACCTGATTCTTTAATTAACAAGGTTCCATAATTCTTACCAAGATAGTGACATAAACTCTCTCAGAGCTGGCAGAGTGTGTGTTCTTCCCTCCATCCTGCCCAGACATGGCTCCAAGGGCATGGGAAAGCTGACAACACTAGGAGTGCCAGTTTAGGTGGGGAGACCACTCCTCTGACCTTGGTGACGGAGGCCATTTCCACCTTCCCAGGAATCTTCTCTGGTGTCCAGGCTGTCACTTGTAGGCATGACAGTTTTGTTGCCCTTGCTGAAACTGTTTCCTTCCACATTACTCAGGTGTGACTAGTGTAAAGATCAGGACTTTCAGATGATGTCAGAGAAGGAGGATCAGGGTCTGTTTTCTGCTTCCAGGACTCTCTTAGAATATTACCATATTAAGACCACTCAACAGAAAGAAATACTGTTTGAGCAGGGGCAAAACCTTAGTTATCCCATCCAGAAGGAGTGCCCAGAGCACCATAAGGTGCATGCCTGGAATCCCAAGGTATTGCCACTCACAGTGCTATGACTGACGTGGGAGGCCTTTCAGAGGTCTAGGACTTAATAAAATAACTGACGTAATCAGCTGGGTCATCCTCCTCTGAGGGAACCACAGGTCTTAGAATCAGTGCTATTTTAATCAAATTTTGTTCTGTGAATCATATTTTAATTGGATTTTGGTTTTTTTAATACTCTGCACTGTAAACATGAGATAAACCATTATATCCACACAGTACCTGTGACTAGTGAGTAAGGTCACAGTGTTGATTCAGTTTTCTGCACACACAATTAAGATTCACTAGATGGAGGAAAACTCTCTGACTGTATCAGTAAAGATATCAGAAACAGACAAAGTCTGTCTATTCTGGACCACACATGTAAGCCTTCACCCCCCAAAACCTCAGGCTGGTTTAAGAATTATTGAGAGGAGTCCTCAGCATCAGGTTCTGCCATGTTGCAGATCTGTGATGGCTACTTAACTTGCATAATTTTCTGGAAAACCACTCTTTTGCTGTAGCAAGGGAAAATCCCACCATCTACTAAAAAGGGTAAAGTGACATTGTATGTGACTTCACAACTCTTGAGAGGGAGTTTCTAGGAGAGTAAGACACAACAACCCCCACAAAGACACAACCAAACAAGCATGGAGACCAGAGGTGGGACAGGCACCTGGCCAAAAGGATTCTTCCTTAAAGTTCATGAGCTAGAAACACTTGTCATTCATCTCGCGATTGTAGTTAAGCAATTACATATTCTACCTTTAATGACATTTGGGGTTTACCCACTTAAATAGTGTAGAATTTGTCTCTAATGAAGAAAACACCTTTTAAAATAAATTTAGATAAAATTAATTTTAAATACATTTTCTAAAAATTCCCCTCTCTCATTTGCTTTTTCCAGTAATGAAAACAATGATGTCTATGGAGTGGGATTAAATGCACACTTGAAAGTGTTTCTTTTCCTGGGAAAGAATCAGATAAATGTAGTACAGGTTTGATTTCTCAATTTATCTGAGCATGCTCTCTAAAAGATGATAAACACTGAAAAGGCGACAACTAGTTTAAAAGGATATGTAATATTGATTTTATAAATGGATTCAGGTTAACCAGATATGACTCCAGAATTTCCTACCATCTGTCCCTTTGGGGAATGCTCGGCAGTAGTACTGAGGATTCATGGCAGATTTCATGCTTAGGCTCTTCAGGCTGTTTTGTCCTCCTGGATGTTGTCAATTGCATTTGCATTTCTTTTTATTCTCAGATTTTTCACCCTGGTGTCCAGTGAGGAACAGATTCTTGTGTACACACCCTGGAGCAGTGCTACAGGCACATGATTTCTATCCCAGTGCATCATTGGCTGTCCTAGAATTCTGGATTTCTTCCTTAAAGGATTTTACCTAATGTCTGCTGTGCTGGCAGTAGAATGACCTTTTGTATTATTCATCTTTAGAACAGCTGTCAAAATAAGAAAGAATTGCAAATGGTATCCTAAACTCTTTCTCATTAAATAATCAAAAGCAAATTCACTTTCTCAAAATGTTTGTGAAATATTTAACCTGGGAAAAAAAAAGGCAAAGACAATATTGAATGGTTCAAAATTTAAACTAAAAGTATTCAGAATGGAAGCAATATGCCAATATCTAACAGTGGTGGTAATTAACCTAATTATGAGGAGAGCATAATAACCTTTAGTCTCTAAATCAAACTTATGTCTCTTAGTATTGACAATACTACTCCAAAAGAGTTCCTTCATATGGTCTATTGGTTCTGATTATCTGATTTGCACCATGTAAAAAGTCAGAACACATCATAAAGAACATTTCCAGCCTAATGTTTTCACCCTGGTTTTATTTTGAAGTTATTTTCTTTAGCTTTATGAATGGAATGAACTGCAAGGAGCTAAGTATAATTAAATTGTTCAGTGAAAATCAAAAGAAACTTGTTACAACTGATGAAAGGAAAATTTAAGTTCTTGATTCTTGTTTATTTTTAATGCATCATATTTACATTCCCACTGGTTATCTTTTCATCTGAGAGTTTATCAAGCTATTAAGAAGGATGAGCAGTTACAGAAGAACATCTACAAATCATCTAATAACTGTGAAGAGATTTGGGAGAAAAAATCCCTGATGACTCTGCAATTGTTGATTATAATGATTTGAACACATTCCTCAGCAGGACCACGCTTGGGCTGAGATGTGAATATGGCACTAGATGAATCGTTGTCTTGATGCTCCAAGACATATCTTTATTTTGCAGCGCTGGACTTGAAATTTTTTCAAGTTTTTTAATAGTGCAATTTAAATATCTCAAAATCATAAATTATTTTTGATTGTAAGCTATTTGTACCCAGCTAGTTAATTTTCTTTATAGTTGCTCACCTAAATATTTTCCTTTCGTTCTTTTCTTTTTTTTTTTTTTTTTTAATTTGAAAGACAGAGGCCAACCCCTAAAACGTACAAGGACAAAATCAAAGAATGTAATGTTTGCAGTCAAGCTCCACATTTTTTTTATTTTTAAATGAGGGTCCCACTTAACTGAACATTTGGCAGTATCTTAGCTCACTTCAATAATTCCATTTGGCAATTTGATTGGTCTTTTGATTGATTTTAAATCAATAACAAATCACAGCAGAATATCCATACATAAAACCTTCAGTATCTGTTCATGAGAAACAGAACAGCCCTCTTTCAGTGTGAATGCCTTGAATCCCAGGTGTTTCGTGATGTTGTTATATAAATACACTGGCCTTTATTTAGGCAGGTCCGGGTAAGCAGCTGGCTCTAACAATCTTAATTTTGTTAGCTGCGTGGAAGAGAATTGTGAATTGCTTGGTGGGGACAAGGGTATTTTTGAGGAGCTTGTCCATTGTTTCTGTCTTTAACAGATAACTAGCTTTAGGTGAGCAGCACGTCAGAGATACAGAAATAAGCAGAAGGAACTGTGTAATTTAGCCAGCTCTTTGGTAGATAAACATAATTTTTTTTGCAAATGATTCCATTGTTTAAGAACAGGTAACGAAGTGACATGCCTCAGCTGGCTTCTGCTCTCTGTTGACTGTTACAGAAACTGTCATCATTGACAGAGTGAGTAGTGATGCTGAGTTAAACTCATCTGGTACTTTGCATTGCTCATGTAAGGAGACAGAATTGAAGTGGAAAGACTTGGCAAGAAACTGGGCTCTGAGTGTGAAAGAGCCGTGCTGTGGGGTAGTGCTTGGTAAGGAAGCAGAGACAATGAGTCCACAGGGGACAGCAGGTTCGGGCAGGGAGCACCTGCACTGAAAAACCTGTGGGAAGAGTCCAAGGCTTTAGAACTGAGTGTTTGGAGGTGGTAAAAGCACTGAAAAAACAGATTAAACAAAACTGTTAGCTTGATAGAAACTTTAAGTCTCTTTATCTTAAGAGGAACATATATTGACAAGACCTAACAAAGCTCTCTACTTTGAGGTTGAAAGTTGCTAGGAGAAATGTAACCCTGCAACCAGTTAAAGCCATATGAGTTAGTTTCCTATCTCCTTGTCTGGTGAAGGGCTAATGTGACAGCTGCCATGAGACATCTATAGTTACTCTAAGAAATACCAAGAGGACATAGGAAGATGTGGGAGTGTCGGTGAGTGACAATAACTGTTCATTAGTTTGCTTCCTGATCATGTCAAGGCTTTATGCTGAACATCTGATCCCACCTGTTTCCCTCCAGCTGTTCCCGATAGGGAGACTGGGGGAAGGTCTGTTGCAACTGCGATCCTCTCAGCACTTTGTTTATGATGCTGCAGCCAACACCACTCTGCCTTCAGTGTACAATACTGTAAATTAGCCAGATTTAAGATCCACTTCCAAAACTCTCCAAAGGTTGGACTTAGTGTTGAGTTTTGTGTAGTGCTCATATTTTACTTCTAGTATTGTCTGGATCACATGGAAGATGTCACCATTCCCCAGTTTCTCTGTTAGCTCAAACACTGGAGTCAAACACTCAGAATAAAAGTTGCATGAGGTGGACCGCTTTCTGGGGTGGCTGGAGTTTCTGATGTAAGGTCCCTCAATGCATCTGTAACAGAGGTTGAAAGGCTTGTGCTAAGGAAGACAATTTCTGTAAGAGAAGGGGGTCTTATGATCTATCAGTCATTCTGTACCTATTCTTTACACAAAATTCCCACCTAAAGCTACAGTAATAATTGCACTAAATACTCTACAAAGTATGAGGTCTTTGATGCCTCAAATTAAAGGCTAATTTCAAGCTTAATCTCTCTTTCTTCAACAAAAAAATAAATAGATAATATCACCCTCACACCACAAAACACTGCAAAAATAAAATTTGCAATGTGTAACACCATAGAAAAATTTCCTGAGGACATCTATGATTCTCACACGCAGAAAGGTTTGAGTAGCATAAAATAAACGTGTCCATGGGGCACGCACTGAAATATGAGGTAGAACAAAAATATTGAGAAGCCACTCAATCACTGAGTGCTGTCCACCCAGGGCACTGAATGAGACAGTCTTGCAGGAAAAACTGTGGGTGATCTTCAGTCAAACTGCCAGAATTCATACTCAGGAAGGGGACAGCCCAAGGCTGTACAGATAGAAATGCAGAGAGATACACAGAAAGCTTAATTCTGGTATTTTGTAGCTTTTCAGTGCTTGCATCACAACCTTAATGTAACTTTACTTGGTGTCATGTTTAGAATATAAGGTTGACCAGAGGTGAAGGGTATTTTCTACCTGTCACATATTTTTACATATTTTCAGAACAAGCTGCTTTCATTTTAATGTGCTACAATTGTCCTGAGCTCCTGTAGAAATTATCTTCCAATTCAGTAATCTTACAGGATAGCCATGAGAGGAAATCTTTCGTAGTTTGATGGTCACCATATTATCACCACTCTAATTCATTTCATGCAACATATGTTCACTCATGTTGGATGCCACATCATTTTCACTATAATTTTATTTCTTCTATTCTGACTGACACAGGTCTCAGAAACTGTAGAGAAGCAAGCACTTTTGAGATCATTCAGGTGCATCTTGCATCTACAGTGAGAGAATTGACTGCACTAACCAACACCAAAGCAGGGAAGATACAAAAATCTTAGCCTGGCTACAAGTTGGTGCCCGCAGCAATTCTTGCTTCATGATAGGTGCAAGGCAGGACTGTTCCCTAGTTCTGGCCCCAGGGAATTAGCTTGCTCCATATGCAGATGGGAACACATGTTATCCTTGTTTAAGAGCAGCAGGAGCTGACACAGCAGCATGTACTATCATGCAGGTGAAAGGAGGGTTCAGGCTAAGCAGATCAGAACTTCTCTTGGGAGTCCCATTTTTCATTTTTCCTGTGTGATGTGGAAATAAAAACAAGCGCAATCAGATCCAATATTTCTTAACATGTTCAATTTGGTCAAATATGAGGTCTTTTTCCTAAATGCATTGCAGTTTTCTCCACTTTGTCAGCTGAAAGAAGAAGGGAAAGTACAGATCTCAGTGAGTGCTGCAAATGTGCCCTACCAGCTTGGTGCAATATTCAAAGGATGAGAACTGACAGTTCATCCTCCTTTGCTCTAATATGCTGAATCTAAATGCCCTAAAGTGAAGAAAGCTGGAATTTCAATTCAAAATTCAACACCCACATCCCTAAATTCAAGAGCATTTGGGGTTAGTTTTAATGTTTGTTCCTTACAGGAATAAAAAGCAAATTGGTCTGAAGCCAAAAAAGTATCTAGGGTCCTCTCTGCCCTATGCTACCATTGTCTGGCAAATCAATCTCATGCCTAATTGAAGACTGCACCTGCAGAATATTGAAGGTGGGGAGTGTGCAATGCATTTTGAGTGACATTCACCTCGTTGTGATGGATGCTTTCTGACAGTCCTAACGCAGTGAAAGGATAACATCCCTCCTCTCCTGTCACAGGAGCCTGACAGCAGTCAGACATTTGGCATCCTGTGTCAGCCACTGTTTGTGCTGCCCAGTCTGGTCTGACTATCTCCTTATGCCCATGTGATGTAGAAGGGGGCTGCTGAGCAAACTCTTCTGTAGCTGTCCCTTCCCTGCCCCTCTGTTTAACTCTCTTCTGGCATGTGAACTAGAGCTCTCTATCTGCTCAAGAAGAATTACATGGCACTGGGCTTCAGGAAAACTTCACTAAAATACTGATTAAGCAGATGTTAATCATTGCCAGCCAGTACTCAGAGGAAAGGCTCCTAGAAAAGGAAACATCAAATACGCAGAGAAAATATTATAAATAACATTAAATATTAAATATTATCTGAAATGCTTCTCACAACTAAAAATAAGATAGAATTAGCTACTAGAGATGCTGTGACTTTTCCTACACAGACATGGCTCTTTTCTTCTCCTACCTCTATTAATAGGGTTTCAGCTGCAATATCCATTTACATAGCATTTATATTGCATTAACACTAAAATAATTTAGTATCCATGCAAATACAATCCTCCACAAGTTTCTTTAAGAGGTAGTTTCTTGCTCTCTCCAGGATGTAGATGATATTATGCCACCTGGGCTCCAGAGCTGAGAAAGAAAGGCAGCACCTCAGTCCTTTCAATGTCCTGCTAACTCATGATATCAAACTCTCTTAATTTCCCACATTCTGACCTACAGGTCAATCACTGATAATCATTCATTTTAACACAGGAGCAGGAAAGCTGATGGATTTACCAAATATAAGGTCTCTTCCTTGTATCTATGGGGTTTTACTGGAGAAATTATTTTACCTGTCTATGCATGGGCTTGTAGGCCCACAGAATATTATCATCTTCTGATAAACCAAGGTTAAATAAAATACTAATATCCACACAGGCATACCATCACCTCAGGTTGCACCTGCACTTGTCTGGAGAGGCAGAATCCCAGCTTAAAAGCAGTGAATAATGAAATGTAATCTGTGGCGGTAACTGTGCACTCTCTCTGGTCCATAAAACAACCCGTGGTAGAGCAAAACTCAATAATGGCAGAGAAATGAAGCCATTATATGTGTTATAACTGGTGAAGGTAGGGACAGGATTTATAGCAAATTCATTTAGGTTCTACATTTTTCAAGTATTTTTCTTACATTTTTTTTTCTCTGCACTCTGACTGGGAAAGCTCTTGGGGTGTGAGCATGTACAGCTTGAGGGAATAATCAACCACAATCTTCCTCAAACAATGCCAGAAAGAGCTACTAAGCATCCCTTATGACCACTGTCCTCCACTCCTGATTTGTCTGAGTCTCATAGTTGAATGCCTTTCCTACCTACACGTGGATAGGGATCCAGAATATTTCAGCAATGATCCGCCTTTCTCTTTAGTTGTTTTTCTTCTGTCCTGTGACACAAATTCAGATGCTTGAAGTAGTAAAGCATGTAAACTATGCCTTTGGATCTGTTCCCCTTTATCTACTCCTCACCTCTGCTCTTACATTGAAAGAAATGCCTATTTTTGGAGCTGAGCCACTTAACAGCACAGGGTCATAGTCAGTAGCAGAATCTCCCCAGGGACTCATTAAGACTTTCAGAGTTGTGTATAAATGGAGTATATATGTAGATATATATACTGCTGTAGCTCAGAAATCCCCGTTTAACTGTTATGTAAGTAAGTTGAAGCCCTGAAAAGAAGTGGGCATATTCACAATCACAACCAAAGCAGGAAGACCTGTTTTTATTAATTATGAATTTTTTTCAGCTGAAACAAACTAAAGCGCAAAACTTTTCTGTAACTACAGGTCTTAATAAATCTTCCTCTATCCTTTCTTTGCCAGCTGAAGCTTCAAGATGGCTCAGTAGAACTTGATCACACCTGTCTTTAATGAACTGGATTCACTGGTGCTGGAGTAATTTAAGGACTTCCTCTGAGCCATTACTAAAGCCATCTGCTAGGATGACCCATGCAGAACAAGACACAGGATGAAAAAATCAGCTGGAAGTGCCAGTTTATTTTAATTTTTGTTCATCTATTTCCTTTTCTCCACATTGCTAAATTATAATGAAAAGTGAATAACCTGCCCAGTGTTACTTCAGCCTACCACCAGCACTACCACTGATGCTGGTGGAACTTGCCTTGGCCAGCTTAGGATTCATGTTCATCACGTGTTGTCTCTACCACTTTTTTCTCCTCGTGGGGGCGGACTCTTCACACTCTTTCCCCGCTCTGTCTTGGGGTCCCTCCTACAGCAGACAGTCCTCCATGAACTTTTCCAGTGTGAGTCCTTTCCACAGGCTTCATTTCTTCACAAACTGCTCCAGCATGTGTCTTCCACAAGGTGGCAAGTTCTGCCAGTAATCCTGCTCCAGTGTGGGTTCCTCTCTCCATGAGGTGAGAGGTCCCTGCCTGGAGCCTGCACCCGTGTAGCACATACGCCCGCTACCAAAACCTGGCCTAGCAAACCCAACACAAAGATATTCTGTTGGCTCTGTGCTGTATTTTTTAGTCTCTTATGGATGTCTCAGATACCCAAATATCACAAACGATACTTAGACCTTCATTCACTTAAACCAGACTGTAAAAAACTAGTTCACATGGAGAGAACTATGTGAGAAAGGATAACAATGAACTGTTTTACACTTAAACTGAACTAAAACCAGTCTTTTTTTTTTTTTTTTTAAAGAAAGTGAGCTGTTTCAAAAAGCCTTGAGGAGAAAAAAAAGTTACATTCTTTTGACTTCTGGTTGATATGACGATCTTCATGGCTCTGAAGCATTCAAGGGTTTGCATGCTAGTTCTGTGGAAATCTAGAACTAGTGGAATGCTGGTTAACTTTTGTTTATCTGAATATTTTCATTCATGTCTGCCTTATTATGTCTTATTATTTTCATGTTTCAGCCCTAAGTTATCAGCATAAGGATCAATTATAACACTACATCTTCCTGTTAAAAAAGAAGTTCATGGATCAGTGATGGAGTGCTGAAACAGCAAAAATTCTTTTCCATAAAAATAACTTTTTCTACAGCAGCTTCACTGATAATTTTGTTAAATTATGGAAGATCTCACAATCCCCATAAATGTGCATATAGGTCTCTTGTGCCTGTGCTGTCCTGGAATATTTGCACTTACCAGAACCAAGCTATTAAAAAAAAATAAAAGCACTTTTTCTCCCTCATTAATCTAGACTTATTTTCAGAGAAAGGCAAGTGTACTCTGGTGGCTTGGCTCTTAAGTGAGTACTTTGAATTACTGTAATCTATTCAAAAGTGTCAACTAGCTCTCTGAGAGTTGGGTTCTATTAAACTTTCCATTTGGGACAGCCCAAACTGGCTAAATTAAATTTCATGTTAAAGCTAAATGTAGGTGTATGCTAATGACATTTTTTGCAGCTGGAGGTAGAAAATGTCTAGTAGTAAAGAGATGTTTCCTTTTGTTACCATAAGGCTGGTGCACATGCAGTTTTTTCCCCCCAAAGTACAGAGACTACCAAGTTCACACCAAACTTGAAAATCAGGCAGCAGACTCCATGCTTCTTCCTCAGTGAGAAAGATGTCTTTGAATGCTTGTGGGGTATAGCCCTGCCCCTTTCTTCTGGTTTTTAACTTTACACTGCATAAGCTGTTCAGTGGGTTGCCGTGACCACACCACAGCTCTCACTAAGCAAGACCAGAACAGAGGTGACCCTGAAGACTGGTGGGGCCCTCAGAAGAGCTCCACAGCCTGGCACACTGCCCATCTACAGGTCACCAATGCCCCACAAACTGATCTACTGAAGGGAAGATAAGTCACACTGCTGGCCTATGGAAAAGAGTAGGAAAAGAAGATGGTTGAGGTCTGTGCACAGGAGGGTTACAAAGTGCTCTTCCTCCACAGAATAAAAGCTTGGATAGATTAATCTATCAGTAGGATTTAAAAATCAGCTCTGACAAGAGATGGCAATACAACATTTGTTTCTTCTGGTAGGTTTTGCAATTCAGATTTAAGCTTGTGACACTCTAGTGTATGAGAAAGCTGTCAGAAGCATTTTAAGCATAGTTATTTTTCTTTTCCCTAGGCTGTGTAAAGGTAACCTGGGTTTGTAACTTAAAGAATTAAAGTAGAATATTTTGTATAATTCTGAAGTATTTCTTAAATATCATCTGTAAGAAACACCTTATGCTGCGCAACTTATGGTGAGGTAATGTTTATTAGTATTCACTTGAATAGTTTAATTTATTCATTGCTTCATTACCCCTGAGAAATATGCACCCCTCCAAGTGAAATGACTAAATGGTATACCTTGCCCTCATACATTCTCTCTCCATAAGATTCCAAAAAAATTAAATGTATGGGAAATATGTTTCTCTCTCCAAGATTAATCTGTGCAGTCAGGGAGACCAGGAGATATGAAAAGGCTGATGCATTATATGGCAGTTCATTCCTGTGAAATATTTCTACATGACTGTTGATAGAGAACAAAGCTGGAATTTGCTGAAATGGTTGTATATGGTATGCACTTGCCTCTCAACAGCAGGAACCTTTTAGCAGTACGGCAGCTCGTTCCTAAAGGGTTCTTGTCTTAAGCCAAGATGCAACAAAGTTGGCAGCTCGGCCCCACCCGAAGTGGTGCTAGACAAGATGCGGAACCACAGGGTTTGGACAGCTGTATCACTGACAGATGGTGCTGAGATTAGTCATTATCAATCAGCTTCAACTTGCATTTATTTCTCTGGTTCAATGCCAGTCAGCAATGAACCCTGACTGATATTGCCTTATTAGTGGCTAATATTTATTAAGAGTTGCTGACTCCCTAGAGGATGAAGTGGAGGCACAGACCCTGCTCACACGAAAGGACACACATAACAGACCGAGTCTGCTCATTATCAGTAAGACTGATGCTTACAATTCCAGTACCAGCTCTGCCAGTGCCACTCTCTGCAGAGGGATCAAGGATTGCATACAAGTGGAAAGACCAGCTGCCACCTCACTCAGAGGAATTTCCACCCAGTTAAGGCTGAAGTGTGCTTTTTGGGATAGCATAAGAGGAGCATAAGTAGGCAGTGGTATGTTAAAATCCAGGACTGCCAATTATATTAGTACTATGTCCACTATGTCTCAGGAATAAAAAAAGTGCATGTGTAAGTACATACACATATGTATGCAATTTTATTGTATAGGGACATATATGTATAAGAAGGTATATGGGTCTTGCCTTTTCTTTCATTATGCAAGCTTATGATGTGGCAGTGACAAAGCAGGACTGGATTCAATACATCATCTATGAGCACCCATAAATTTGTAATATAATACAATGTAATATAGTACATCCACTCCTCCCAACCCCCAAATCTACAAGACTGTAATGTAATACTATACATTAGATTCAGCCTTGATTTAGTCAAATGAATCCCACACCAAGACTGAAGTCCCTTCCTTAACATTATGGAGATTGAAAAATTGATGCTAAAAATAAAGATAGTTGTCCTCACAGTCTGACTAGTATCTACAAATTATATTAAATCCCTGTGGAGACAAAACCCCAAAATTATGCTGTAAGCAGTAAACAACGTGTTACATGTTCATTGTTGGGGTGTCATGGAAAAGTTTTCTGAAATCATCATTGCTGATTCCAACTGGAAGAAAAATAAGGCTATAACAGGTAGCTGGTTTAACAAAACTGTCCGAGCATGTCTTTTATTTGATAAGGATTAAAAGAAAATTACTGCATAATGCAATATATCCAAGTCAGCACAGCAGTGAGAGGAGTCATTTTATCAACAGGATTAAGGCTCACAATAGAGTAATCCATAATGGAAGTTACAGGAATGAAGCAAAAGAGAGACAGCTAAAAAGGTTGTTCTTTACTTTTTTTTTCCCCCCAAGAGTTATAAGGAGATGATCTAATACTATGTTTTCATAAGCAGAGTTCTTTCCCAAAGCATTTCCCAGGATCATTTCTTTTATATTTAATGAATTTCAGGAAGTGAGAAAGGTTGATGTTTTATGCTCAATGTGGTCCCTGAAGAGCAGAGTACAGCCATGAAGATATTCTATGTATCTTATTTTATAGCTGCCAGATACGCCTTTTTTCTTGAACAAAGACTCTCCAGAAATTTATGAATGCAGTTAAATGTTCAGATATTTCAGTGCAGCAGAGGTTTTACCCGTGCAGATGAGGATATGGGGAATTTATAAACCTCAGGTTTTCAGCAGTGTTTGTGAACTGAATTCTCCCTTGCAAAAAGCTGGGGTTTCATCACAAACACCCCTCAAACTCATTTAATACCAATATTCTCCAGGACAGGCTGGGCAGTGTCCAGCTGCCTCTCACAGGGTGGAGGAGCCTCTCAGCGAGGGAGGCACAGTGGGAGCGGCAGCCTGTGTTGGGAGAAGTGCATCGAGAAGGCCCAGTTCACGGGAGAGGGCGTCACTCAGCTGCACCTCCTTTGAGGCAGCACCCAAGAACCAAGTAAATCCTGACACAGGACATTTCTCTGAAAGATAGGAGGTACAGTTGGGTTCAGAATCACTGTAGATGTTCGTGAACTTCCACAGGTACTTTTCAAGGTTAATGCAATCTAAATTTTAAAAAAAAACAACCAAACAAACCCTTTATAAATAATGACCTACTCAGAATTGATTCTTCAATGGAATATAGCAAATTTGAGCAATTAGTAGGTCAGAAAACCACATCCAATTTCTCAGCAGGAAATGCAGGAAAAAAAAGGTAGAGTACTTCAACTTTTTATTTATTTTTTTTTTAAATCACAGATAGGATTTTAAGCAAATAACCAGATAGGAGAAAATTTAAAGCATTTTAATTCACTGAGAATCAGGAGAAAATAACCTGAACTATCTTATGTGTTGTCAACTGTTTCATGTGTAAAATATTAGTTTGGATTGTGTTGTAATTAATAGCTGAAACACAAGCTCAGCTGACAATTGACACTGTAATTTGGGGAAATTACTTATTTACCAAAACGGCTTTCCTGATCTTTTCTAAAATTCCACACAAGCTAACACAATTTGGGTTAAAAAAAATAAAATAAAAAAAAAATAAATTATTCCAGAGAAACGCACCTGAAAAAAGATTCATACCTTAAATAATAGAGGCCTGAACTTGCAGCACTGACATAGATAAATAGGTTGCCTAGTAGGTTGTTTACTGTGCTATTGGACCTGGAGCATGATAAAGTAAGCAGAAAAGGAACGGAACTGCATAAGCTTTATCTCCATAACAACCAAGAAAAGAACGATTATAAAAGAGCATGGAAAAGCCACCTTCACAAAAGAGCTTTAACCTTAGAGCAATGGGCGCAGCACAGCACAGTACTGCTGATGTCTAAATACGAAAAGACACAGTCTTGGCTCAAAACTGTTGCATCTTACACCAAGCTGGGTGCCCCAGTTGGAATAATACAAGTGCAAAGTTATCTAATACAGCAGCCATATGGAACAATAAATTCTTTCAATGGAATTGAATTATGATCAGTATATTACAGAGGAAGAAAAGAGCATTGCATTAAAGTGACTTTCAGAATATACCTTTATATCAAGAAATCATTCACACACTATTTTCCTTTAACATTTCTCAGGACACTAAGCTATTTTAAAATTAGCTAGTTTTACTTTGTTTTCCACAAGTTGAATGACTTAAAAAGTTCTTCACTGTAGTTTGACCTAGCTGAGTGAGTTCTTTTAGGCATTACAAAAAAAGCAGCGTTCAAAAACAGTCTTCACAGAAACCTCCTAGCTGAATAAAAAAGGGGGCAAACTTTTGAAATGAAGAAGTCATTGGGAAGGTATACTCAATTGCAACCTGAAGCTGTTCCCACTCAAAACGCTGGTGAAACTCCTGCTGGCTTTAATGAGCATGGGATCAAAACCTTGGGTTTTCTCTTTGACTTTAAACTCTTTGATGTTAAACTACTTTTAGAGGAAAACTGCAGCTTTAATGTACAGGCCTTCAGTAACACAATGTCTAGAAGAGCCTTACTTTAACCAAAATGCCTGAGGGCATTTTTCTTCCCCCCCTCCAGGTACAATAAGTTATCAATGGAAATAGTGCAGACATGCCACTAGTATATGTAGCCATGCAGAATGCACACATCTACCCTGGCTGCCATTAGCACTTTTAGTTATCTTTCCCCTTCTCTTGCAACATACAAACTCTTTGCATGGTGTCTTTCACAGTGTCGTTCCAGTGGGTTAGAGGCATATGGACAATTACCATCCCTCGAAGAATTTAAAAGCTCTTTTATCTGGGACTACATTTACATGAAAAGGAAAAACAAACAAACAAACAAACACTAAACCACCTGAAATGGCTATTTGCTTTGGATATTTTTCCTAGGCTGTTTAATGCTTGGGAAGAGGGGAAAGATAAAGGGATGGTTTTTTTCTTGGTCAAATAAAGGTTCTAGTAAACAGGAAGTCATGGCTCAGTTTTTCATACAAACATAAATCAGGTTGGAGGGGGGGGAAAGGCCATTTTCAGTAGCAAAGCACTTTATTAAAGATAATTTCAGTGAAAGCAACCCAGACTCATGCAGCAGATCCTTTGTTTCTGCCCTTTCTATCTTGCATCCATCCAGCCTGTGGTAGGAAGCAGTCCTTGTGCCTATGGCAGCCACAACACAGCACAGAAAGATAGGGTGCTTGCCTCAGTTTTCTTACTCATGCACAAAAAAACACGAAAAATCTTGTCTGAACTGAGCACATTTGTCCCAGTATTAACCTGGCTACCACTAACATACCTACATAAAGAACTTTCACAAAGACTTTCAACCCAAATATCAACTAAAATTTTTCTAGGCACACATACTACAGATATCTGTACAAAGCAAATAAGCTGTGAGTGGATAAAGCTACTACTGAGAAATTAGCATATACGTAAGATTCAGTCAAGCACTAGTCATTCAAGACATTTATTATTCTTTTCCTTGCTGCTGTTTGTCTCAATCAAGTCATAATTTCATTATTACATTTGCAAAAATATTCACATTGCAAAATTCTTTCTCCAAAACAATGCATAAGAAATATAGTTGTAGAAGACCTGTCAAGGCTTATGTGCCATATTTACTATTTTAGTGTTAATTTTACACTGAAACATGTAACTTCAAACATATTTTTATTAATTTTACTTTTTTGTTTTTTATTTTTTGTAATTTTCATGCTGTGCTCACTGAGTACATAATATTAATCGGAAGAAATTGAAAAACTAATGTTTAGCAGATACAGGTGTAAAACTGCTAAGGTATGCCTCTGCAGCATGACCAGTCTATTCAGGTATTAACACTGAAATACAGCCTACCAAATGAACTCTGCATCATGAATGCTGGAAGTGGCTGGTTTAGCTTCAGTAAAAGACCAAAGCAACTAGTTGATGAAATCTGTAGGCAACCCCTTTTAAATCTCACACAACCGGATGTCTTACTTTTCACTTTGGAAACAAGTAGATTCAGACATGTTGTCATGACTGAAAAATGGAACAAGGACTTACTACGTGAAATCTTCTGCCACCATTTCTAGATTTCAAATGATTTACTCACAATTCAGTTTTTCATAAGCTTACTCTGAGGTACTCTCGCTGAATAGCTGAGTGGGAAATTATCACACTAGCACTAAGGTTTTTATTCAGATCATCTTAATGTCTTTCCTTTTGGTGGTATTTGACATACAATGAAGTCATATACCAGACCTTACAAGTATGTGTAGTATTTAATTATAAGGTGTTATACCTTTGTAAGGTGTTATATGATACTTAAGAAAGACTGAAACCCCTTCGCAGGTACCTGTATCTTCATGCTATATAGCCTTCATAAGCAATTCTTACAAAAGCAATTGTTTCTTTGGGGGCTAGTGTGCAGATCCTACTTATAAAGCTTACAAAAGATTAATGGTGAATAATAAGATATAACCAATATCTGACAGATGACCTCATTTGCTTTCACAAGAGAATTCTTAACTTCGCTTGGAAGATAAATGTCATAAATGAACACCTGTGCTGATTTTCGCTGTCATAGAGTTAATTTTCTTCACAGCATCTAGTGTGGAGTTGTGTTTTGGGTTTGGGCTGGAAAGAGTGTTGATAACACAGAGATGTTTTAGCTGTTGCTGAGCAGAGCTTACACAGAGTTATGTCCTTTTCTGCCTCTCATCCCACCCCAGCAGTAAGGAGTCTGCACAAGATGCTGGGAGGGGCCATGGCCAGGACAGCTGATCTCACCTGACCATGGAGACACCCCAGACCACACAGTGTAATGGTCAGCATATAAAGCTGGGGGAGGAAGAAGCAAAGGGAGAATGTTCAGAGTGATGATGTTTGTCTTCCCGAGTCACCATTACTTATGAAGGAGCCCTGCTTTCCTGGGGATGGCTGAACAACTGCCTGCCCTGGGGAAGTGGTAAACGAATTCCTTGTTTTGCTTTGCTTGCATGCATGGATTTTCCTTTACCTACTAAAATATCTTTAGCTCAGCTCCTGGATTTTCTCACTTTTACTCTTCTAATTCTCTCCCCCAAACTTCTGGAGAGAGACTGAGCGAGCAGATGCATGGGGCTTGGTTGCATCGGATACCTACATAGATACACATGCAAAGCATGTTAATATTTTATTCAGCTGTGACATAACGAAAGGTTGCACTAGCTGATAAATTTTTGACAACATATTAGTTATGTCAATGTTTTTGTGAGTATTCTGATAATAACAAAAGCAAACCTGTTATTAGTACCTCCCTGTAATCAGTTAAAGTCACTACACAAGGGGAAATAACATAAAGCAAAGGACTACCTTAGAAAACTCAGGAAATTTCTAAGACTTCTGATTATGTTGAATTACATATGAACACGGATATGATTACAAAATGATTACATGCATTTTAACTGCTGGATATACTTCTAAGGCAGTGTTGCATTGGTTATTGTTAGGTAACTGGGTACAGTCATTATGGGAGTACTCTGAGACAGACACCAACAACAAACATTTATGTGCTACTAATAGGCAATCTATCTTTTAACAGCTGAGAGGTGCATTAATCAAACATACTAGTCAAGCCTGATGCCACAATTTTGCACTGATGACTGTAGATTTTGATCTTTCTTAGTCTCTGAGATCAAGATATTTGATAAGGGGAACCAGATAGAAGGGAGTCTCTCCTTTTTTCCTTAAGTTCTATAGCATATCACTAGCATTTATATATACATTTTCTGTGGTTCGAGACCACTTAGGACCAAAGAATTGTTTTCTCATTTCACAAGTCAGAACTAGTCTGTTCCAGCTTACTCAGGTGGGCCTGCTTCCAGTCCCTTCAAGTCTCTTCAGACATATGTTAACTGCTTGCAGAGAAGATACCAGATATTTGATTCCTTCAAGCAGCTGCAGAACTGTGTGTATGGTTAACCTTGGGTTTAGCTGGTTTATGTACGTGTGTTAATCAAGAAGATATTACAAAATATTTCATTTTCTTTTCCTCAAGCGGGCTTATGATAAGTCTGGGTGCAAGGCACACAAAATGTATTTTACAAGTTCACCTTCATGTTACAATAATGGGGTAGTTTTATAGACTAAATACAAATATATTGTGTGGGTATATATATATAAACAAAAACTTACTAATAAGACTAACAAGTCAAAAGTACAAACTTTATGATCTTTTCAAGAGACTACAGAAACTTTTTTTGTTGCAGTTACTAAATGGCAGGATAATATAAGACATTATATCAAAGTCTCATTTAAAGATAAATTCCAGTGGAACCCAAGACCACAAAGAAGGTCACCCAGACAGGGCACATCTGCATAACAGCCAGCCAAGAGCAAACCAACTCATTCTTTACAAGGACAGAAGTATTTGGTCCTTAATAATTAGTGCAAGACTGAGATTTTTCTTCCCAATCTGTATAGCTGTCTGCAACAGAAACTAGGCAGCCAGCAAAACATTTCAGACTTTACACAATTTCTTCTACATTTGCAAATGCACCAGTAGGAGAAAAATAACCTATCCTTCCCTCAGCTTACTCATCCTCTCCTTTGGTTGTAGTCAGTCTCAGTGGGCAGAAGGGGGTCAAAGGGAGTCCCTGCTGCAGCAAGGAGCTCTCTCACAACCTGTGACACAGAGTGTGAATTCAGTGATATGGCCCTTCAGTTTTCTCTATGATCTTCTGAGGTAAGCCAGAAAGCTTCTAGGGAAGATTTCATTTTCTCAAGGTTCACCACTATCCCTTGTTTCACACAGGTAGATGGATAACAATAGAAGAAGAGGAAATGGTTTTAAACGAAAAGAGGATAGATTTAAATTAGAAGTTAGGATTCTTCATTAAGGGAGGGTGGGGCACTGGAGCAGGTTGCCTAGAGAAGTTGTGAATACTCTGTTCCTGGAAGTGTTTAAGGCCATGTTGAGTGGGGCCCTGGTCATCTTGATCTAGTGAATGGCATTCCTGCCCAGAGTGGGGGCTTTGGAACTAGAAGATTAGTAAGGTTCCTTCCAACCCAAACCATTCTATGATTTCATGATTCTATGATTGTTAGAACTGCACCCAGAATCAGAGGGTCAAATATTCAAGTTAAATTTAAATTCATGAACAAACTTGTAGTGCTGCCACTCATTCTGTTTAAGATTTGAGTGTGTATAAACCAAGATGCCAGGTTTCTTGCATATCCATTCAGGTACCTGTGTTCTTACAGAGCACTTCAGTAGCACTTCACAACAGAGAAGAGGTTAAGAGTCCCATATCTGAATAACTTATTTCAGTTGCGTCTTCATGCAGAGGGCAAATATATTCCGGGAAAATTTTATTTAATATAATTTTACTGGCCTCAGTAAAATTATCTTACATTCATGTTGTACATGTAGCACTGTTAACTGCACTCCTCCATGACTGAATAATATCCTGCTATGCTCAATACCGTCAAAATTTATAACAACGTGTGTTCTTCTTCATGAATCTGCAATCTAAACAATACTCCATGCACTTGACAAGGTTTTGGTGATCAACATCAGCAGGCTAACTTCAGAAACCTTTCTGAATCCCTGTTTACCTCTGGCTCGGCTATGAGCAAAATAAGTTTGGCCAATTTACATATGTGAATAAGAACTGAGAGCAGGAGGGTTTCACAAAGCTAAAGCAGCTCAGTCCACATCCTAAATAGTTCTGAAAAGGCAAGTATCTTTTCCTTAGGCAATCAGGTTTTGAACAACTTGGTGACTATCCTCCACATGACAGGAATTCCACAATGTCTGTAGATAGCTCATTATTTCCTACAAACCTACTGCCTCATCCATATCTCTTTATATTAAAAGGTTTAAGATCCTTTTGAAGTGTAAGAAGGAATATGCAAGCAGGTAAACACAGATGGCCAAACCACAGTTAAGGTATTAAAGGAAAAGTTTACTCCCAAGTTGGAAACCCTAAATAGACTCTTAAAAATCATGCAGCAGGTGAAAAAACAGCATTCAGGTTCTTTTATAACAACAACTTTTGCATGCACATAATTTCAAGGCTGTGCTTTGTGGTCTCCCTCTCACCCTTGAACAGGAGCCTCAACCATGTCTGTGAGAACTTTTGTCTCTTCTTGCACCAGGGGAGTTAACTTCTCAAAACAGACCGAGTTTTCCCTAGGCCTACCTTTCCAAGCAGCGTAAACCTTCCACGTTTAACTTTCTTTCCCTACAGAAGCAAGCACAAATAGGCTAAAAAAAATTAAGTACTGGAGGAAGTTTTTTTCCAAGGCACAAAGAAAAGTTAAGTATTCATCTCTATGCATGTGTGTCTTCAATGAATCTTGCTGGAACCAGACATTTATAGGAGTGTAACTGTGACATGGTGCTAGCTCATGTCAGCCTGAGCTTCAGTGATGGAATTCAAATTACATGGTAGGGGCAGACAGATGGAGAAATGGCAGCTCCTCTCTCAGCATGTCAGCTCTGGGAATTCATTCCTGTCTGTAGAGACTTCCAGGGCGGCTTCATGAAAATAACACCATTGGGATACTACTGGCATGCCGTAATCATGCCATGGTGTAATATAGGATCTGCTAGAAATATCAGAGACGGATCTTGTCTCCTGACAAAGAGGAGAGTGAATTCCACCGTGTTTCTTGTGCTGAGCTACAACTCAGATGAGTCAATTTGCTGTTCAGTGCAAGAATGATGCAAAGTCACACAGTGTTGAGTGGTAAGAAATAACACCCTGTTCCCCTTCTCTCTAGGCAGTGAGGCACTTCAGTTTTCCCAGGGAGCCAACACTGCCCTCTCTGCTGCTGTAGCCTGCCCATTCACGCCTCATTTTTCTCTTCTCCCTCTTTGCTAAAAGAACCTCATTAATTTTTCCTCATCCTCTGAGAATACAAACATTTGTAGAAACCTTCTTATTCTGGGAGGAAAACCTATATAAATACCCACAACTAGAACCTTTGGTTTCATTTGCAGGATCTGTACATGGTTCCTATGCAGTCTGGGGACACCTGCATTTTCAGGCTCTAAAAATACCCACATACTTCTTCAGGAGTCAATCAGGTTATGATATTTGCGCTCTTTGGTGGTCTTCTGAAGACTGGCATATGACACAGCAAGCAACATGCCTGCTAAGGAAAGATTAACTTGATCTAAGGGGAGAGAGGTCAAAGGAGACTGAGATGCCTTCAGAGGCCTTGATCATCAGGAAATGCTTAGCAAACTACTAACTCCTCACAGAGAAATGTCTAGTTGTTTTTAAATCTTAAGTCACTAGACATCACTAATTCATTCCCAATACTAATATTTAAATAAAATATAACTATTCACATGTTTGAACAATTAAGTGTGATGTTCAAAGACAAGAATTTAGAGAAATACAAAGCTTCCAAAGCCATTTAATATGTGGCTTTGTGAACTAGCAGCATTTATAGAAAACATATTTATATAATTGCACCATTCTGCTAGTCATGTGGCTTTGTACATTATGACAATAGCAAGACAAGCTTAGAGAAAATAGTCACTACAACACATGATATAACTAGATTAGTACATGAAGTTGTAACAGTAGCCGAGTTTTGAAGCTAAATCCACTTTGCCACTCAGTGGTCCAGACTGCAGAGTACCACCCTTGAGCAGTCAATGAACAGTTTTATTGCATGCTTGGAGCACCTCCAGCACAGAGACACTGAAGAGACAGAGAGGGAGAGAGAGAGAGACAGACAGACAGAGAGATTAGGTAGATGGCAGTGTTCAGCTCTAGGTGACTTTTTGTTGTTGTTGTTGAGATGTTCAGCACTTTCCCAAACCTGTTCTTAGAGCTATATTATTATCTGAGACTCCCTGTTTTCAGTAGGAAAACATAAACTGTCGGTTCCCAAGAGTTCAGAGAAAAGCTTAGCAATTTTAACTGTCCTGACTTTATCCCACTTACTGGCAACTTTCCCTTTGATATTTTTTAATGCTTTAAGCTAGCATCTTCTAATTATTTTCTCTAATGATGATGACCCAGAATAATCTGTGCCAAACTTGATTTTGACAGAAAATTGAATTAACACCAATGATATGCAAATAGTTATATGTCTATGCCTAAATTTATCGATATATATTCTACATAGATGTGTAGTATGCAAAATGTGGCAGCATACACAAAATAGCTTATTGCTGATGAGGTATTCTAACCTGCTTTAATGAGGAATTAGCAACATTTAAAATGCTTTCAGAAATTATGTGGTCTAGATTCAAACTAGATCAAAATTTCCCCCCAGTTAAAATCAAATTGTACAGAACATTCTAGCACGGATTATTTATTTTACTTTTATTCTCTGAAATACAACCTTTTAATTTATTAATAATCTTTTGCATATGATGAGAAGTTTGAAGGCACCCAGCTTTCATCTGAAAATCTAAAACAGTTAGAACCAGAATTAATATGTGAATGGGAAAATTGTTTCCGTATTCCCTTCCTTTCTCTCTTGTGCATGCATGTGTCGCACAAATCCCGTGCGTTGCCTATCAATCCACAGAGAAAATTCTGAATTGTGAAACTGAAAGTATTTCTAGAGATCAGGCTACCAATGGTTACTTATACTCATTTTGATAGATACTTTCCTTGAAAATAGAAGTAAGCGTGTATGCTTTATTTATATTATCTTTTTGACATGGACAAACTGATTTGAATTTCAGAACATTAACATAACCTTATTATAATAAGAACATGATATTTTAATTGCAGTGGAAACACACATTAACCTAAGAGGGGGGAAAGGCCTTCCTTAACTGAGGAGCTGACATAAGAGTCTGATGTTGCTAATAAAATACATTTAATAGAAACTCAGTTTAGTTTTGAATATCTAAAGAATTGATGGTGAACATTCTTGATGAGTCATACAAATTCTTCATGAAATAAAGGGCTTGTGTGGTTTGAATAACTATGTGTTTTTCATTTTACTAGCCTGTTGATTTAAAAAATATGCATTATACTATCTCCAAGTCTAAGATAGGCCAAACTGGAGTCACTTGAGCCTCAGGCAATGGCAAACCTCTGTACAACTGCTGTCTTTTCTTTCCAGGAGATGAGGAATAGCTGATATGGTGCTGTATCCAAATGGTCCAGTACTTAGTCCTAAGCTACTTTGTACATTTAGGGAAAGGCACAGATACATAGCACCTCCTCTGAATTCATCGAGACAGAGATGCAGATGCTGAATTGATGCAGCCTACATGGGGCAAGAGATGTCAAAGCACTCAGCCTGACACTATAGTTTCAGAAAATTTGACTGAGATAGCCACATAAATTCAGATTTCATCTAAGAAAGATTTTGTGTTACCTATGCTGTCACCTGTGATGAAGACAGCCTCAAGGGAGACCAGATCCAGTATTGACAAGTGTGACTAATCAAGGAGTATCCTGAGTGTGTGGCATTCCCCGTTCCTGCTAGCACTCCTGTGCTCACTTTGCACCACAGAGCAGGAAAGAGCACAGAGATTTCATGCTGAGTGATTCCTGTGTCCAATTAGTTTTTCTGGGAAAGGATGCAGTAATTGCTAATAGAGCAGATGCAATATACAGCTTTACCTACATGAAGCCTGGCAGTCTTACTGTAACCCCTCCTGACCTCATGCTTGCAAGGAAGCAGCTGACATCAGTCAGAAGAGTTAATTCATATCTCTGACATGAAATTTTATCAAACCTGTGAAAACTTACACAGATTCAGCCAAGTGATAAATCTCTGGAAAATTTCCAGTTCAATGACTTTTTCGCTCAATTTCCTGTCTCTGACAGTGACCAGTAACTTGAAGAGAAGTATCAGAAAAGGCTAAATAAGTGGTACTTCTTCTTGGCATGCATCCAAGCCTTGGTCAAGACATTGAGGTTAAAAAGTGGTCTTGATGTACCCTTGATCTCTGAAAAGCAATTGCATGTACTTTGTGTGCTCATCTAAGGTCTCACAAAGATCAAATGAACAAAAAATATGAAGAAAGGAATACTTACTTTTTATTTTTTTTACAAAAATGGAAAGGCTTGAAGGAGCTAAAGTACAACCCAGACATGTAAGAAAAAGTGGGGGGGGAAGGAAGTAGAGGAAATAATATAAAATATCATTTTCTTATAGGATCACATATCACAATTAATGAACTTATCATCACAAGTTTTCACAAGATAAAAATAAAATTTCTACAAACAAATTGCTAGCAGCTGTTATCTGATTATCAGGTGTTTTGTAATGTAACCAGAAGAGTGTTTCTGAACAAGGAAATTTGGTTATTGATCAGAAGTTAATACAAAAAAATTAAGTGTTACACCAAGTAAAAACATTCACAGTTTTAAGAGAATATGTTTTGTTTTGTAATTTATAATGATAATACAATTTAAAAAAATAAAAGAATTTTTAATACCAACTGAATATGTAATCCTGAATCAAGTTTATTAATATACCTTGAGGTTTGAAATTAAAAAGAAAAGCAACCAAGCAATTTAGTTTTAATAAAATAAAGAGTGAAAAATCGGGCTTTCTATCTCTAAATCTCTGTTAGGGTCCTGTCAAGATGTATGAGGACATAAGACAACATCTCTGCTATTTTCCTCCAAATACAGGAAAAGGATTTGATCCATGTTGTATACAAGAGCATACGACAACAACATATGTATAATAGCTGTATGGAACGGTGATAAAAAGGTAGTGAAAATTCTACAGTTCCATCTTTGTGATGGATTTTCTTCTTTTGTGAAGGTAAGGTTAATTGATATTGTATTTTAATGATTTAATAACACATATGGACCACCTTTTAATTCAGAGAAAAGAAATGCCTCCTTCATATATAAAGGTCAGTTATGCCTTGGGCTTGTAGAAGACAATGTAACAGTGATAATGAAAGGTTATATTTTAGTTGAAGCCTGGCTACATAAGTTAAAATCCAATATCGAAAACTTGAGAAGTGTTCTAGATAAACCCAACAGTTATAACTAATAAAAAAGTCCTTCCAAGTAGCTTCTTCAACATTAAAAAAATTAATATAAATTTTGTGTTCGATATAAATTCTTAAGTCTGCTCGGAGAGATAACCAAATGACAAACTTATTAAAAGGCCATCTAAACCTCATACCCATGCATGACTGCATATTTTAACTTGAAGTAAAAATGGTCACCAGATCTCATATTCAGTAAATAAGTTGAAAGCAATTTTCCTGGTTAAAGTGGTGCCCGCTAATGTTACTACAGATAAGGGTCTGACAGCATTTTCATCATGCAGTCCTATTTTTAGAGATTTAATGCAAGTTCACTGTCAAATCTAGTTCATCATTGAAATAAGAAATAGTGACTCAGACGAGCGAATGTGCCTTAATAAAAAGACAGAAAAATCCTGTGTTTAACAACACTTGGGTTAAGACATGCATACTAAACATTTTTAAAGGAAAGGTTAGCTAGGAAGCAAACATTTAAGCTCAACTGAGTGTACAGGACCCTGTACTGGTTAGGTCAAGTTACGCCTCAATAAAAACTGCATTATATAGCAGTTCTCCTTTAGTAAAGATTCTAATTATGTAGTTAACTTAAAATATACAAATATCCCTTGCATGCTTAAGGCCTGTTACACATATAAACAACTTATCAGATCAGAGAAAGAAACTCAAAAGTACTTTGGAGTGCAAGTACCAAGGATGGAAAAGAGATCCTCAAGTCCACGTGAATAAGGAGTGATTTAGGCTTAAGGAATGAGATGTTTGACTGCGGTGTCTCACTGACTCTCTCCACATGTTCCTCCAGCTGGGATCCTGTGAAGCTGACTCTCTTCTTGCAAATATGTCCACAAGAGACAGCAAGACAGATTCCTTTGAGAGTTGAGTCTGTTTGTGCACTTCACTGGGAATGGGTTTCAAATTTCCTTCCTGAATCAAAGTAGAGCTACAGTACAAGTCTTTCCATTTAGTACTGCTCCACTTCATACAGTGGCAACATATTCATGGGACTACTGTCAAAGTTAAATATAGAAGGGAAGTTAGAAAGGTTCACTGACTTTCCCAGGTAGGATTTAGGGGTCATAAAAAACCAACTTTTCATCGCTTCATTTAAGTGCCTTTTTTCATGTATAAAAGAATATTCTAAGAGGCTAGGCATCAGGTCAAGTATATAATAGCTATTTACTGGTCAAGACACATAAAAAAAGAAAAAAAAAAATCAGAAATTAATGAGCTTATCACCCAACAAAATACCACAAATTATCTTTGTGGGTCCCTTCCAACTCAGAACTTTCTGTGAAATGTATCCCTGTGAAATTTATCTTTGCTGAACAAGTAAACATTAGATAGATGGGGAAGATCTGACTTCCACTGGTCCCAAGAGCAGATCCTCCATGCTACTGACTTGCCGTCTTCCAAATCCATGGTTTTTTTCCTTCAGAATCATCTGTCTTTCCAAGCTGGGGTTTCTCCTCCTGATCCCTTGAGCTGCTAATGAGACTAGTCTCAACAATCTTGCACCTGTCTGTCTTTTTTTGTCTTGTATGGCCTAACTCCATGGCTTTTCTTACGCTGCTTCCTCCTTTGCAATCACAGAATCACAGAATGGGTAAATTGGAAGGGACAACAGTGGGTCATCTGGTCCAACTACCATGCTCTAGCAGGGTCATTCTAGAGCACATTGCATAAGATTTCGTCCAAAAGGTTCTTGAACATATCTAGTGACGGAGACTTCACAGCTCTCTGGGCAATCTGTTCCAGTGTACCATCAACCTCACAGTAAGGAAGTTCTTCCTCATATTCAGGTGGAACTTTCTGTGCATCAGTTTCTGTCCATTGCCTCTTGTCCTATCGCTTAGCACCACTGAGAAGGGCCTGGCTCCATCCTCTTGACACCCTTGCTTCAGATACTTACAGACATTGATTAGATCCCCTCTCAGTTGTCTCTTCTTAAGGCTGAACAGGCCCAGCTCCCTCAGCCTTTCCTCACAAAAGAGATGCTCCAGTCCCTTAATCACCTTCATTGTACTCCCCTGGAGGGCTCTTCCAGGAGTTCTATGTCTCTCTTGTACTGAGGAGCCCAGAACTGAACACAGCACTCCAGATGTGGTATCACCAGGGCTGAACATTGGGGCTGAGCAGAGGGACAGGATCACCTCCTTGCAATGCTGGCAGTGCACCAGCCTCCCTGGTGGTATCACCTCCCTCAGCCGGCTGGCACCCCCGCATGCCATTTGCCTTCTTGGCCACCAGGGCACACTGCTGGCTCACGAACAGCTTGTTCTACACCAGGAGCCCCAGGTCCCTCCCTGCAGGGCCGCTTTCCAGGAGGCTGGCCCCCAGCTGGTGCCCAGAGTTGTTCCTCCCCAGGTGCAGGACCCTCCATTTGCCTTTGTTGAATTTCAGACAATTCTTTACTGACCACCTCTCCAAACCTTCTGAGGTCCTTCTGAGGGGCTGCACAACCCTCAGGTTTTGGCTGCTCCACCCAGCTTTGTGTTACCATAGAAACTTGCTAAAACCTGCCCCTTCAACCAGGTCATTGATAAATAAATTACAGAAGACTAGACCCAGGGGGACTCTACTAGTGGCAGGTCTCCAACTAGACTGTGTGTCACTGATTACAACCTTCTGGGATCCTGGGATCTGCTGTTCAGCCAGTTCTCAGTCCACCTCACTGTCCACTCATCTAGTCCATGCTTCCTGAGTTTACCTGTGAGGATACTGTTGAAAGCCTTGCTGAAGTCGAGGTAGAAAATATCCACTGCTCTCCCCTCATCCATCCAGGTAGTTGTTTCATCATAGTAGCCAATCGGATTGGTCAGGCATGATTTACCTTTAGCGAATCCATACTGACTATGCCTAATCACATTGTCATCACAGAATCATGGAGTCACAAAGCATGCAGAGTTGGAAGGGACCCAAAAGGATCATCAAATCCAACTCTTAGCCCTGCACAGAATCTTCCACAAGAGTCACATCATGTGCCCAAGAGTATTGTCCAAACACTCTGCCTGGTTTGGTGCTGTGACCACTTTACCAGGCAGTCTGTTCTAGTGCCCAACCACCCTCTGTGTGAAGAAACTTTTTCTGATATTCCAACTAAATCTCCCCTGACACAACTTCAGGCCATTCCCTTGCATTTTGTCACTGACCAGCACAGATATAGTGGCTGCCTCTTGTCCTCTCACAAAGTTACAAACTGCAAAGAGATCTCCCCTCAGTCTCCTCTTCTCCAGGATGAACAGACCAAGTGACTTCAGCCACTCCTCACACAGCTTCCCCTCAAGGCCCTTCTACCATTGCTCTCCTTTGGATGCTCTCTAATAGCTTAACATCTTTCTTATATTGCAGTGCCCAAAACTGCACACAATATTCAAGGTGAGATCCCACCAGTGCAGAGCAGAGCAGGACAATCCCCTCCCTTGACCGGGTGGTGATGCTTTGCCTGATGCCCCCCAGGACAGGGTTGGCCCTCCTGGCTGCCAGGGCACTGCTGACTCATACTCAGCTTGCCATCCACCAGGACCTCCAGGTCCCTTTCCATGGCACTGCTTTCCAGCATCTCATTCCCCAGTCTGTATGTATATCCCAGGTTGCCCCATCCACATGGCTAGAGATGGCCTTCAGGATTGCCTCAGAAGCCTGAACCAAGGTTATGCACAATTGTTGTGTCAGAGCTGGACATCAGATTCTTGGTCACAGACAGCTGAATAGAAAAGCTTGGTATAGAAAAGCTAAAAACCCTAGAGCAAAATTAAGAAGAGTAAGGATGTCAAATGTCATGCTATTCCTCTGTGATACCCTTTGCTTTTTCTTCTCAACCATGCACTTTCATTGTTAGTCTGAGGGACTGCAGCACAGTCAGAACTAGTTAACATGGAGTCTCTTTTATTATCTTTGTGCCTGCTCACAAACAAGGTTCAGGCATTGACAGCATAAGGCAGCACAACAGTCTTTCTGCAGACATTAGAACCACAGTTCTTTGAACAAAATACATTTGAAGTCCCAGGATCTGAAAGGACATTTAAGCCTTAAAGTTTCTCATTTAACATCCTGAATTAATTACGTAAAAGTTATCCAGGAGCCGTGATTCTTTTTCTTTTGTACTTGCTTGGACCTACCCATAAGTTACTTCATTAATTATGTCAAGAATGGCTGATGGAGTCCATTTGGGAGGGTGGAAGACCTCATTTTCATCTTTTTTGTCAGGCAATGGTTTTGTTTCAAAAGATAAGGATAGCTTTGGGTACATTCAGAAACATAACCGTAGTGCCTGGGACACAATAAAGTGAAAAATATGATGCCTGTGGAAGCAGAGAGGTGACTGTAGCGGAGCAAGGATTATAGTCAGAAACATAAACATATAAAGCCCATAAACTCCTCCTTGGATACCTATCACCTGCTTCTTTACTATATTCAGTCCTTTATCTAGGGTACTCAAGTGATAAAATCAGGGCAGTGATCCCTTCATTTTCAGTATTCATGTTGCATTCTCTAGTAATGATTTAGATCCAAATTCTATTTACAGCTGGGAAAAATATCTTTTATAAAGAAGTCATTGTAAATTTTGGCAATTTTTACATTGCTTGTTCACAGTTCTTTATTAAGCCAGCTCTATAAATGGCTGAACCATATCAAATGAATAACATCTATTTCAGATTTTTCCTTTTTTTTCAATGAATAATTATCTATCTTTACATTTTCTAGTTGCTCAATCAGCTGTTATTCTCAGACACAGAGACACACCACTACTAATACTACAACTGGAATATGCTGTAAGTTCTAAGTATCCAAGAATACATATTCAAAAATACACGGACATTACAGCATGCAATGCCTGAAGTTTCATAAGAACTGAGGTACTAAATTCACAATTCCTGAATGATCTCCCAGAGCATAGAAGAGACTGGCATCCTTTGTATTGAATCTGGTGTGAATCTTCATTCTCCCTCTTTTTCATGTTGGACTTCAGTAAATCCTCTCAGTTCCCTAGCTCAGAGACTGGCTAGAATAGTTCATCTTTAATGCCATCATCACATGAAGTCCCCATAAATCCTCCTACTAGACTAAATATCTGTGAAGTGTGCTGCATGTTGTAACACATTCCCCACTTTGAAAATTTAAAGGCAAATGCTTAAAGAATGCTGTGATTAAGTTGGGTATTTTGATTACCAATAGGCTGGAGCACACAGGTGACACAATTTATAGTACGTCGGGGAGCAGTGAGACTGAACTGGATATTGTTATACTGACAAGAGATATGCTATAACATCAGCTGTTTCTTCATCTGCCCAAAGAAAAATGCAGCTCCTGGAAGCATTGCCCTTTACAGGCTTGCTGGTACTTGTCATAATAATTGGAACCAGCAGATATCTAAAAACAGGTGGTAACACTCAGTTTCCTTAGTCCAACACTGTTAAATATTAAGGACCGTGCTATTTTTCACAAGTACTTAGGGCAATAGCTTTTGCAGAATTTCCTGTCCCTACTTGTCTGTGGAAAAGCACTGGTAAGTAAGTCCTTGCTTGCTGCTGCTGAAAGAGTATTCATTGTGTGGAGCATAGTGATGATGCCCCATGAGCTGCCTTTCCCTAGAGGTTTCTCACGAGCTGCTGATCACCAACCCTGATTTTCTGATGTCCTTCCTCCAGCACATGCCCCATCATATTCTGCCTTCCCCTTCATGTAAGAGAAGGAACCAAAGCCTGATCTAGCCTTGGCTCATTGTCTTTTAGACTTCAAAATCCAGTTCCGCTTTCTGTCCTGGTAAGTTTTCTAAAGGCTTTCCTTAGAGGTGCCTTAAAATAGAAGGGAATTAAGCCTGATTCATTTTTAACCATATAACTAAACAGAGTTGTATTCAGCAGAGGGGTTACTTTTATAGGATCCATAGATTGATTTCCATGGAATGCTGCATCTAGGAAGTGAAATTCTTGTCTTAGCAGAAGTATGGAATAAAGCCTGTGAGCTGTTTATGTCACATCTTGCTGTTGATGTTTTGTATCTGGCTAGATATGTTTGTAAGCATCTGCAAATAGGTGAATTTCAATCAAATCTAGCTTACAGCCTGATACTAAAAAATAATAGATGCAGTCACTTATTGTGGATCTGCAGTAGAAGCTGTAGCTTGGTATTTCAATAACTATGTTGCACATAATTATATTAAATGTAAACACTATTGTGCCTAATTTGAATCAGAAGACTGACGTGAGTTCACAAAAATGAAATGGAGATGGAAACAGACACTTTTGAAGTAAACTTAAATAAAGTCTTTTTATCTTCTATATTCCACTTTAAAATTTTCATACACTATAATTTTATCTACACAAGACCTTTAAACTGTACATGCTTTATGAGAGATAAGAAAATTTTCTTTTCAACTGTTCCAGTCTATTGGATCTGACCACATTTGATAAACAATTTCTTGCATTGAGCAATGAATATTCTGAAACTACTTGAATGAGTACGTATTCAACCAACTTTTCAATGAGACCTTGTATTTGTCTGGATCTGCACTTATGCATCAACCACCACTGCCTGAAGGGTTTAGAGATCAGTCAACCTGTGAGAAGCCATGGGGACAAGGTTGCATGCATCTTCCAGGTCAGGCCCCCTGCAGAAGCCAGGGTTGAGGACCAGGGCAGCATCTCACAGGATCTCAGCCTCGGGATCTCAGCAGGAGGCATAGCCTCAAGTTGGCAAGTGACAAGTGGATCAGGTCTGGAGACAGAGGTCTGGGACAGCCTCCATCCAAGACACAGCCAGACAAACTCCTGGACGAGGAGACCATTCAGGCCCCTTGCAATATTAAGCTGACTTGCAGACCTGAATTAAGATTTTTCTGGTCTGGTGGTTAAGTCATATTAAACTATAGTGATGACTTTTCAGAAGTTAAGTAATCCATAAGAAGAAGTATATTTTCAAAGTATTTTTATACCTTACATATATATTAACATTAAAAGTACTATTTTAAAACTTTTTTAATTATTCTTCAGTCTCTTAGGATCACTATGAGTGGTGATTTGTGTCTTCACACAGACAGAAACTGCCTCTTTCTTGACACTTTCTGTCCTTTGGGCTAGCCTTCAGATGTGAGAACAAATCCTCCTATTTGGGACAAATATCAGACAACAGCTTTGTCTTCATTTTCTTGTAAAAAATAGCATCTTTGCATCAATTTCATAATGAAATTGAAAGGCTTTTCAACCTCAGAAACCAAAGTAAAAAATTGCCAAGTATTTCTTAAAATGCAAGGAAGGACATTTCTGGTACAGCTGCCACTAGGCTAAAAGTCAAGGTCCCCCCTGGCTGTCTCAAGCCTGACTCTGCATAGGAGATCTTGGAGTATGCAAAGCACATTGAAATAAGCTTGTGACTAGAATGCCAAAACATCCTGGGGGACCTGCTCTTTCCCTCTCTCAGCACTCTTCGTGCCTGTGACATTGGCCCCCTGGTAAGAGTCACCATTTTTTTCTGAAATCCTCTGATTACCAGTTTTGAATTCTAGGGTCATCCTCAGTCCTCCAAACAAAATTATCGCCCAATGACTTACAGAGGAAAATTGAAATCCTGTGAGATTTTTTGTATTTGATGCAAATTTATAGTGTATTGTCCTAGTTTTGTGATTCTCAAGGTGTGGAATAAGTAATTTTTAAAAGGAGAAGTAAGAATAAAAATGTGGAAAGTAGGAAGCCTGGGTCATTGCTTACATGTTCAGGTCGTCCCTACTCCAAAATCTTACATGCAGTGTAATCACAAATGGGCATTCAAGGAAGTGTTGTTCAGGACTCAGATGCTTGCAATTTGGAGTGTCAGAATGAGTTAATTCAATTTTTCTCAATAAAAGTTTTAGTGAGGTAAGTAGTTTTTAATATTATATTACGATAAGGCTTTCGCGTGTCACCATGAAGCCAGAACAGGATTTTAAGAGACCATTTATCCTGCTCACAACACAGGCCCAGCTGCAGCTGAGCCACTCTGTTCACTGGCAGATTGGGAACTGAGGTTACACTGTTATTGCATTGAGCAATGCCAGTGCCTGTGCCACAGCAGTTTCAGGAGTGCCTATGTCTGCACCAGCCTGTGCTCCCTCACAGGGCTTCTGGCACGGTTTGTGAGTCCCATGAGCATGACAGAGACTGACCACAGTAGGCATGCTAGAGGGGAAAAAATAATATTTTAAATTCCATTGATAGACCAATGACAATGCCACAATTTTAGAAAACTGAAAAAAACTCCAAAACATTAAGTCCTTTCTTATTCTGTCATGATGATTTTTAATCTATAAATTAACTCCTCAACTTATGAACAGAAATAAATCATAGAATCATAGGATAATTTGTGTTGGAAGGGACTTTTAAAGGTCATTTAGTCCTATCCCCCTGTCATTGGCAGGGACATCCTAAACTAGATCCATTGCTCTGCATCCACCTGACCTTGAATGTTTCCAGGGATGGGTCATCTACCACATCTCTAGGTAGCCTGTGCCAGTGTTTCACCACCCTCATTTTAAAAATAGTCTTTCTTATATCTAGTAGAAGTCTATCCTCCTTTAATTTAAAAGCATTGCCCCTTGTCCTATCACTGCAAGCCCTACTAAAAAGTCCGTCACCAAATACCTTCTTATCGTTAAGAAAAAATACCCTTTCTTTTACTTAACAAAAGAAGATGACTTCATATGTTCACAACCATGGTTGCTCAGTAACTAATAAAAATCAAATATCTTCCATGGTTTCTCGGTTTCTCTTGTTAATTGTTCTGTGGCTTATGAGTCAATTCAATTTAAACAGTGTCAAATTTTGTTTAGGCCCAACGGATATTTTGTGACTTTACATTATTGAGAAAACTACTTTGAAAAGAAGGACAATTTTGCTTTAAAAAGTATCACAATTATCTAATGAACCTCAGGCATAGCCTGTTTTCTTCTAGGAAAACATGTATTAGTTCTGTGGGTTTATACAACATGAAGATATAAGAATAAAACTTATAATATACCTTGATAGCAAGAGCATCATACCACCTGCCTAGTACCTAGGTTATATTGAGAGAAAATTTTAAAGTTAGTGCAGAATTGTGTTGCATATTTTTCAGTAATGCCAAGAATGCCAGTCACACAGTATTTTTGAATAATCAGATTCTTTCCTGCATTGATTTGCAGATTAACATTTATCACTTAAAAATACACTGATCATAAACTATGTGGGGTTGACCTTATTTTGGTAATATTCCCATAAATTTAGGTATTAAGTTTTAGATTACAAGGATTAGACAGAAATAATGTGACACTTTTTTTTTTTTAAAAAGTAAAAATACGCAGTTTAAATTTTTTTACCTGCTTTCTGATGTTGACTGCTCTTGACTTAATTGAAAAGAAACGCATCATGGCATTCCTGAAATTCTTTTCTAAAGCGGGTAAACTAAACTGGTTGTCAACAGGTTATCTGTAATCATTTTGTTCGAAACTGTTATTACTACTTGTAGTTGGTCAAAAATTTTTATCAAAACAGACTTGATGGAAACTCTGTTATAAAACAGAATTTATTAGAATTCTATTAGTAAACAAATAGGAGAACAACAACTTGAAGGGAATGAAGTGTTTTAAATCTCTACTGATCACCATTTTCCTTAATATTGTATGTTGTAACTCTATGAAAATGCAATAAAACCTTGTAGAAATACATATTATTCTTAGACATTTCCATTAAAATAATTAAAATTTGCAAGTTAAGTTTTTTGAAACTCTTGCACTATGGGAAATACTGAATATACTTTTGATGTTTTGTGAAAACAAAATATCAAAACTGTTCATAAGTCATCAATTTAGAGCTTCAACCAGCTCAGATAAATGAAGTGAAAAAGGAGAGGATACTGTCTAATAATTTTTTCAGTCAGCCAATGAAGACTGGAAAATGAAGCATAAAGTTATATTTCTGATCTTCATAGCAAGGCAGCCAGGAGAAATGAAACAGTGTGCTGAGCTTCTAGCAACTTGCTTTTGTTCTTTTGAGGCTTTCAGCAATAAGTATAAGACATTTCTTCCTGATCCTCAGTCCACACATTTTCCTGAGGTGTTTGAAGTTTTCTTTGTAATTAAACAGTCCCCTTTGTTAACAGTGAGACAGCCAGAAAGTTTGTCTGTAGCCTCTGTTCATTTTGTGACAACTCTAGGCATCTTTGAAGTCATGTAAATTATCTGTTCTTTACCTTAATTTTCTCTATTTAGTCATCTAGCTCTCGGCGTAAAGTTGAACAGATAATAATTTGCTTTCCCAAACTGAGGTCTCAATTAAAAGCAGCCAAAAATATATGCCTCAAGAATAATTACAATTCTGCTGTATCCATGGAAACACGATGGGTGGAGATAGTTCCAGCAGACAACTGTTTACCCAGCAGTATTAATGCACATGCTAGAAATATCGCTTTTTTTGGTTGCCTTTGCCAACTTTTCTTATTGCTCTACAATTCAGGGCAGAGAACCAAAATACAGAATGTGAGCATCTGCTTTTCATCTGTGTTTATGGAAATTCCCATTTTTATATAATCTTCATGCTACCCAAGTGCATTTGGTCATTATTTGGAATAATGGAGGAAATGATTAGATGTATTTATTTTTATATTATTTATAGTTGTGCATAATTTTATCTTTACATTTGAATAAATAACAGCCTAACAAGTGACCATCGTAACAATTTCTGCCATTTCAATAGGGCAGAAAAGCGAAGATTCATTATTATTTTTTTTTTAAATCAGAAGAAAAATATAAATTTGAAAAACACACTAGTGTGTAAGGGAACACTGAAGTTCATCTGTGCTTGATCATACACTCACTGCTCATTTACTTACTGTGTTATGAGTAGACAGGGGTTCTATTTTTGTTAAAGAGGCTCTAGTAATCTATTCTTTTCACTACAATGCTCAGGAGTGCTATAAGACATTCAGGAACAGGATTAAAATAATAGACGAACAACACTGAAGTGCATTGGACTGAGTATTTATTTGCCATAATCAAGTACTAGAAAAGCAGAAAAGGGAAGAAATGCTTTCCAGAGAACTGCCTTCTGTCTTGAAGCACTCTCACAACCCAAATATCCATCTCATACCTTTTACCTACATGAAATACCTTGCTAACTCCTCGCTAACAAACACAGTATTTGCAGGCATTAAAAACAAACAAACAAACCAACAAAAAATCCCCAACAAAACCCAGTATTTTCAGGTTGGATCTCCAAAACCAGTTAGTTTTCTTGACCTCCATATTCTTATTGGAAAACTTGCGACCACCCACACTTCCTGTGAACAGAAACTATTTAATAATTTCCATTCAAAATGTATCCAATCAAATGCTATTAAATATTGAAGCTGCTTTGTTCTTTAATTCAAACAACTCTTCTTCAAGTCTAGCGTCTACTTCTTTTGCATTTTTACAGAAACAATCCTGTCTTCTTGAACCCATTTCATCTTGTTTGGGCAGACTGGGCTGAGTAACTTATTTTAGGGCTAGACTACTTGAACAAGAACTCACACTTTTATGTATATATCATCAGCAACTCCTGGAAGCTTCCATAATATTTCTTTTTGGTAAATTCAAAAGAGCTTATCTTTCAGTGAGAACGAAGAATAGCTACTGTGAACTTCCCATGAGGTGAGTGCAGGCAGGCAAACACTCAGTAGAGACTCCTTCTTGGTAACTAGTAAATCTATATTCTTCCCAAATTTGCACTAACTCATTCATGTATCTGTATCTCAAGACTCCTTTTTCATTGCAGTACCTATTCAGTTTTAAATTTTTTAGGGGAATTTTCATGTACATGCTTGACTCTCCTCTAAAACAAAGTCTTTTCAACCATTTGGTAATGATTTTGTCACTTTCTAGCATCACTGGATGTGGAGTAGTAGGTAAAACAGAATTACAGAAGAAAAAAACACCTGCTTCTTTCTGGATGACAGAAAAGAGGTTTCTGCTGCCTCTTCCTGGAGGAAATAAGGTCACAATGCCCTACAAAGGTTCCTGATAAGCCCTGATAAACACCTGGATACACCGAAGAATGGAGTGGTGTGGAGGCACCACAGCCCCTATTCCAGACACCCTGCATGAAGAGGAACATGGTAACCCTCTTCAACCTGTGTCACTTATCCATCGAGAAAAGTATAAATGCTAATTTTATATAAATTTAACAATTATCTCTAAAGTCATCAAACTTCAAAAAAAAAAAAAAAGAAGATATAAAAAGGAGATTGAAATGGGAAAATATTGAAGGAAGTTTTCCATTGCGACAGCCCGGATCGAGTGACGAGTTGTACCTACCTTCCTTCCTCATGCTGGGATGCTGGTTGGGTGAGAAGTTTAATTACCTGCTTTTAAAGAACTAAGATTGCTTTCACCTCATACTATTTTAGGAGGTTGTCAGGTTTAAAGTTTGTGCCTGTGCTTTGCTTTATATTATTAGTACAAGGTTTTAAGTGTGTTTTTGTAGCCAGACCTTATCGCCAATGGCCATGAACTTTTATTAGCTTGTCACAATTTGTATTAATAAAAAGTGCTATTCTGTAAACTGCTAGAGTGAGTCCTTTATAAAGGTGTTAACAGTGTGTCGACAGGAGAATGACTCGTAGGAGATATCTGCTGAGGGATTTTCTCTTTCACTGTTAAGGGGCGTCCCCAGAAAAGGGTAATAGAATTACCCTAACCTTGTGAATCTCTTCAGTGAAGAGTTCCTCTGCAAAATACCAGGCAGGCTAGATTGGACTTACATGGTTTTGTTTTCCCTGGAACACTAACAGACAAATACATCTTTAAGGATTGGGCATATTCTCCCCTTTCATGTGACACTGGAAATACTTTGCATGTACTTTTTTGACAGTCATATCCTTTAAGTGACTCACAGGTATTCTGTGGTTAACACTTGCAAGCTTGCCCTCCTTTCTCATTTCAACCTGGTTTATTTGAAGTTTATGGCAATGATTCTTCCCAATCCCTGATTGTGTGACCTTGCACTTGATACTGCATGTTATCCTTCTTATCAGTCCAGTTCTCAAGGTCATGCATCTCCTCCTGTATGATATTCTGATGCTCCTCTGTATTGATTGCTGCTCCCAGTTTTGTGTCATCAGCAGATTTCACCAGTGCACAGTTATTCTTTGTGCCAAGGTCACCAATAAAACATTACATACAATTGGCCTGAAGACCTATCCTTGAGGAATTATACTAGCTACTTTCTTCCAGTGACACTGTTCCCCTTTTAGCAATCTCCCTGTTAGTGAGTTTTTTACCTGCTTTACAGCTCTTGTGTTGTGCTTTATTATCCCCAGCAAAATGTGTTTGGGGACAGGTGAATTTATCCTTTAAGATTTTGCTTTCTTTTCTTTGCCCATAATGCTATGTCAACAAAGAGAGAGATCAGGTTTGTCTGGCATGATCTGTCATACATTATCCCCCATTGCCTTTTTTTTCTATTTTCCATCTTTGCCTTTTCCTTGAAAGGCTCTAATGCTTTACAGATTACTCTAATCCAACTGTCTCGTACACAGTAGAAGAGGCATCTGTGATTATGACCTAGCTTGTAAATAATTAGCAAAGGCAAAGTCAGATTATTTCCTTGGGGCACAATGATAAAGCCAATTCAGAACCACCTCCTGCTGTTAGTAAAAAAAAGCCCTACAAGAGCCTTAAGTCTCTTGTATATTCACCAGTGCCCCAGCTACCAGTCTAGTGGTTAAAAGGATATTAGGGCTTGCTATTCCAGTCACCTCTTGGAATAAACAATTTTGCTTTGAATGCTAAAAATAAGTAAGTTCAGTTCCTTGTTATGAAAGAGGTTCCCACCTCCTGCTTAGAGAAGTTAACTGCCTGTCATGGGCAGGATACAAACAATTCTACTCTCCTTCATATTTCTGTTTTAGTAAAACCCTTTTTTTAGGCTTAAAGCATTCTCCCTGCATTATATAAGTGAGCATGGGTGCCTCTGTGAATTACTTTGGGTGCCAAGAAATCTGAAATTGCTGACAGTATTCTTAATTCCATTTAAGAACTTTTGCTAATGTGATCTAGAGTCTTTAAAACAACACAGAAAATGCTCAACAGAAAGAGTTCATTTTCCCATTCTCTATTTTTTTCCTGCTCCTAATCAATGAGAAAATGATAAGAAAATATCTTCTCAAGGTTGTAAACCTTCCAGGGCAAGTGTGAAACTGAGTGTTTGGCATCATCTCAGTTCCAATATACTTTACCAAGATGATTTTCTTTGACATTTGCAGAGAATACCAATAGGCTCACGTCACTTCTGTAGTATTTTGCCCCACATAAATTGGTAAGGAATTTCAAGGGCACCCAATGCAGTAAAATAGGCTTCGACATTCACAGACATTCTTCTCTGCTTTCACGTTCTCACATCATGTACTAGCTAAATTCTCCTCCCCAAATTAGCTATAGAGAAGTATATGATACTAAGATGGCATTACTTTATGCACAGTGGGCTTCCTCTAGCTTGTTTCTAGCATTTGCTGGGTTATTTTGGTTGCTTGATCCTTCAGAAAACTCATATGTTGATCAGATGAAACATTATAATATTTTTGCTTGTTGCCTAAAAGAAAATAATTTTAGAACTTCTAACCTTCTTACTTCTAGACAGAGCAAAAACTAAAGCTCATTAATCATGTCCTGTAGAATGCCACTATTATAGATGCTGTGGAGAGTTGCCACAGTGGCAGTAAAATATTCATATTTTCAGAAAACCAATTACAAGGTACACTAAATCACTTAAATGTGTTATTGGTGATATTTAGAAAGCAGTGAGAATTTCTTCCTTACACATAATTACCTGAGGCAACCAATTCTTTTCATGGTCAGTGAGGGGAAAATGACAGTTGATAGTGAAAAAAGGAACTTCTGTTTGCAGAGACACTTTATGGCACTGAAAAGTCACCATTTTCACCCTTGACTTCAGGACCAAAACGTAGTATTCATCTCAGTGGTTAGCAGAAAACAAGGTCCGAAGATTCCTTTTAAAACCTTACCAATATCCTAGTGAAAGCACAATTTGACTACTCTGGCCACTGCTGTAGTACCCATATTCATTTGGTCTGCACTTTCTGTGAAAGAAGACCAAAGAAAATTTTCCTACCACTGTAAAAAGGACATCACTGCTTTGCTCTGTGACAGTGGTCTTTATTCTTAGTAGTATTCCTCAATTTCCACATGAATGTAAGTTTAAGAGAAACAAACTCCACATCACCATTCCTCATGGTCTCAACTTCATGTGTTCGAAATGCTTCCCTCACAGCTTTTCCTGTCACAATGCTGCCAGGTCAGTGGCATATGGCTTGGGGAGCATCGAGTGGTACCTGTGACTTACGTGACCATTTTATATGTATGTACGAAAACCCATGGTTGGTGTCAGCTTACTCCCTCCCTTAGGCCCTCACCCCTTATGTATCTACATGCCTTTCACATCTTGTAATAAATCCAGATTTCTGGCTCTCTGCATTGGAGAATACCCATTTCCTGTGGGTTTGGGTTTGTTTTTTTTTGTTGTTTTTTTTTTTTTATTTTATAGCCAGGAACTCCAGGTGCTACCATGAAAGAATGATATAACCATAGGAAAAATCCCCATGGGTGTGTATTTTCAAACTCTGCTGCACACAATTGTAGCAGTGTAATTGTTGAACAAAGGCTGCATGCATTTTCTTTGCCTAGTTTTTGCTAATAGTTACTATGGAAATGTAAATGAAATAATTGGTGATGTGTTGGACTATAAATACACCTGAAATATTGTCTGCAGTGCCCAGTTTTTAGAGCTTAATCATTTTGCCTGTATATAAATGCAACTATTTGCCTTAAATGCAATGTAAGAAACCTCCTGTTATCATTACTGAGCTGCTCTCTAGACAACAGTCCTGGACCTGAGTGAGAAGATATATCGGTGTTGGCAGAAAAGGCAAAAGAACCTCTCTCCTTCCTCAACCTCTCCTTGTTTTATTCCTTTCCTCATTTCTGTTTGTCATCTTGTTCTTGAATATCATTCTTCCACTCTTCTCATAGAAATGCTGTGAAGTTAAACTGCAAAGCTGAAAAGATGGAGACATATTTTTAAGCACACCTGTGTGTTTTTTTGGTTTTGCTTGACAGTCCCTCTAAATCTCCTAGTCTTGTGCTAGACCTCCTTCCTTTGCCATTAGTAACTTGATCTTCATAACCTTCTTCTCTTGCCCTGCCAGGTCTCCTAGAAAAAAATAAAAATGGATGCTTCAAAGTACCACTGACCTGCTTTAACTATAGATTGATTATGCTGTGCTTTCCAGAAAAACATGTTACCCAAGAGACAGCAGACAGTAACCTTAGGTTGCAGCCAGGGTAATTCTCTTGTGTTTACACCGACATCAATTGTAAATAATCACACTGAAGTCAGTGAGTCACTCTGTGCATTGTTATATATCTGAAATGAGAATCAAACCTCTGTGTTATTATCTCCACACATTGATAAAATCTTCCTACAGACCCACTGTGCTATAAAGTCTGCACATGGCATCTTTAATACCCATGGGCTCAGTGTTTACTGAAATTAAGTGTCTAAATAAAGACAGGCTGTTTGAAGATCAGATAGCTTTTCATTCCTTCCCTTTTGGTATCACTATTGCAAAGCGATATTGTGACCATTATCAGCTGTAAAAAGGTACATGGCTTTGCTTTTAAAAATGAAGCACTTGGAACAGGAGTGACACTTGGCAGTTTCCTGTGCCCCATATTTTTAATGTGCTATTTCTCCACACACAGACATAAATACAAGAGATACATATAATGTACCTTACTTAAGCTGCACTCATGCTTTTTGCTGGTCTACAAGACTTGAAATACAGCCACATACTCAGTCACATAGCAATGAATACATGGGCAGAAACCATGACATCATAACTCCTATTTTTAAAATCATTAAAGTTATTTGATCAGGTGTTTGTGCATGAATATTTACACACATACCTAAGCCCATGTACAAAGACACACAAACACATGCAGCCTTTATAGAGATTTTGTTACTGACTTCAGTGAGACACGCATTTAATCTGTGTGAAGGTAAACTGATGACAGAAAAGAAATAAATTGCAGCTTTTTGCCCTTTGATTCCCTTTCCTATGCCTATGCACCTCCCTTGGGAATGCCTGCAACATAGCAAACTTATGGACTCTATGAAAGACAGAGCAAAGTGTTTTAAATAAGTATTCAAGATAAATATTGTCTCTTTCTTCAATATGGCAGAATTTCAACATCCAAATATTATATTTCTGCCTGACAGGTATAACTTATTTTTGTCGTACCTCAATCCCTATAATGAACTTCACTGCACTTGCCACTAGATCACTTTTTAAATCTTTGTCTTTAAAGCAGAGAGTATAATGTATGAGACCGTGTACTACAAAGCTATCAGTAGCGACTTCATAGTTAAATAATTTGAGATTTGAAGGTTTAAAATTATACTTTAAGAACTGGTTTTCATGTCCAAATTCAACAAATTAATTCTTCAGACAACAGCTGAATTACTATACTATTTTTAAAATGAATATTCAGTGACCGTTGTAGCAGAAATAATAAAATTGAGCCCACTGGAGTAATTAAATATCAAAAAATGGACAACTGTAATCCCTAAAACTTTCAAACATCAAATATGCATTTAGTATTGCAACATTTCACAGAATATTGACCAATCTTTAAACATATACAGAAACTATTCCCAGTTCTTTTCATAAAATGTCTTTTTACAGAAATACAGTTTGAATTTCTCATCATCATAAGCAAATAAATATTCCTAAATCTTCTTAAATTTAAGACACTATGGATTTTTCTCTGGGGGTTGAAAGTGAAAATAAGTGTGTCAGTAAACATTTTTAAGATTCCACCTAATCTGAATTAGAGCTATATAGACCTGGATGTGTCAGTTCATGTTGCATTTTAGGATGAAAGGAAATTTGTATGGAAAGTGTTTGGGTAGAACCTTTCCCTGGACAGCAGTATTTGGCCTTTGCATTAGGTGTGATCCATTACACCATCTGCATTGACTAGCGAATACAGTTTGGAAATACCGTGCATTGCAATGCTAACAGTTGTTATTAGTATTACAGATGCCAATATACACCGTCTCAGGAGTCTGCATGTGTTTTAGGAACCAGTTAAAAATCACCGTTAAAATAACTATATATATTCAGTGACAAGAGTATAGTCCCTGATAGATTGAACACTGGTAAGTTTACCTGCCACAATTTGATTTTTTTTTTCAAGAGTCAATAGTTGTAATGAGGGACTCTTCCTTTTCTCTGGAATTCTGTTGTGACAAATCCATGGTATTTAAGTTAACATTGCAATATTGGGAGAAAATTCAAATTTCTGTTGCAGTGTTGCTGGGTGTAAGGGCTGTGCCTATGTGCATACCCAGGACATTTACCATTTGCCTAGCTGGCCCAGAAACTCCTCAGCTATTCCCTGCACAGGGGAGACAAATGGTTTGACATTATTTGATACAAATCCTGACTTGAAAGAAGATGATTGACTGAACTCTACAACAAAGCATTTGACTGACCCTTACAGAAACTCTGTGGGTGGGAATTTTGGACAGCAACTTTCCCCAGGCAGCTCCTGCTGTGCTTAGTCCAATTACTGTATACTATTTTTATGCATAAGATGTGCTGATTAACTCCCTGGGTGGAGAAACTGGCAGTCCCAGGGACTCCCCCAGGCAGGTTCTCCTGTAGAATTGGCAAAAGTCTATATAGATAATTTTAAATAGTACTAACTGTTCCTGAGGATGTGGAATCATAGAATTATAGAAAGGCTTGGATTGGAAGGGACCTTAAAGATCATCTAGTTCCAACTCCCTTGCCATGGGTAGGGGCAAATTCCACTGGACCAAGTTACTCAGAGCCCCATCCAACCTGGCTTTGAACATTTCCAAGGATGGAGCATCCTTGCACAACCTGTTCCAGTGCCTCGCCACCCCTTGAAGTAAAGATTTTGTTCTAACATCTAAACCTACTGTCTTTCCATTTAAAACCATTCTCCCTTGTCCTGTCACTACATGCCATTGTAAATAGTCTCTCTCCGTCTTTCCTGTAGGTTCCTTTCAGGTACTGGAAAGCGATAATTAGGTGACCCCAAAGGCTTCCCTCTTCCAGGCTAAACAATGCAATTCTCTTTCCCTTTCCTCACAGGAGACGTGTTCCATCCCTCTAATCAACTTGGTGGCCTCCTCTGGACCCACTTTGACATGTCCATGTAATTTCTCTGCTGAGGACCCCTGAGTCAGATGCAGCACTCCACGTGGGATCTCATGAGGCCAGAGTAGAGGAACAGAATCACCACCTGAGATGTGTTGGTCACACTTCTATTATGCAGCCTGGGATGTGTTTGGCTTTCTGGCACATTGCTGGCTCATGTCCAGCCTCTCATCCACCAGCACTCCCAAGTCCTCCTCAGCAGGGTTGCTCTCAATCTGTTTATCCCCCAGCCTGGATTGATACCGGGTGTTGCCCCAACCCAGGTGCAGTACCTTGCACTTGGTCCTGTTAGACCTTATGGGTTTCCCATGGGCCCACTTCTTGAGCTTGTTCAGGTTCCTCTGGATGACATCCCATCATTCAGGTGTGTCAACCACACCACTCAGCTTGGTGTCATCTGCAAATTTGCTGGGGATTCCCTTGGTGCCTCTAGGTCAGTAATGAAGATAATAAATATCACTGGTCCCAGTACAGAACCCAGAAATAGTCACACAGGACAGTATTTTGTATTTAGTTATTATGGGACATTTTTTTACATAGAATTGAGGATAATGCATAACAATGGTTCACACATGTGTTTGTTTTTTGGGTTCTTTTAAATTCTCTGTCCACGATAATCTGTGAAAAACAATAGGTGGTTCATTCAGTGCACTCCTTCCACAAATCCTGTGGATGGTTCATGTATTCAGAATATTATTTCCCATTAATGTGCAAACTGGCCTACAGTCTGAGCTGGTACTTGCAGTGCTTAAATCCCATTTGCCTACTTTTCATCTGGTATTTTTCTCTTCTGTGTTTTCAGAAGAAGCCACACAGATACAGACCTCAGTATATTTGCTTACAAATTCTCTAATAACTTTCCAAGACTAAGATTATACATGCATAAATTTCTCCTGGCCCACAGAAGAGTGAGCAGCAGTTTTCAAAGATGTTTTAAATTCCAATAACATTAGAACTTTGCAGATACACTTAAAATATCAAAAACAAGTGTAAAATTGGTGGAGCTTTGCAAATATTTCAGTTTTTAAATGCTCTTGACCTCTGTATGACAAGTTTCTTTGCAGGTTTTACTGTGGCTGTTTTTTTGCTTATGTAACATATGACTTTGTGTCACAAAATATGTACCAAGATTTCACAAAAAATGTAAAAATTATAAATTACAGAATTGCATACCACTTCTGTTTGTTTATTCAACTTAAAAACAAACAACATTCTTCAAGAATATTTAAGTAAGGCATTGCCAACAGGAGAAAGAAAAATAAGAGGAAAGAAAAGAAAAACATTTCATTAGAACAGAAAGAGTAGTTATTCCAGTGAATTCCATTATTTTCTTTAATTAACAGTGACTGTTTTAATCATTCATTTAATTTATCTAGACATAGTCATGTAAATTATAAGCACTAAAGCAGGTAACGAGTAATAATGACAGATAATGCAGTTATTTTATTTTAGTCTCTGTGCAATACAATGATATGGCTTTATCACAGAAAGAAAAGGCCAACATTACCTGATTTGACAGTGATCTGTTTACACATGTAATAAAGTGGGAGCCTGGGTTTTGAGTCTAGAAGAACTGACCTCAGAATCTTGAGACGGGAAACAAAGGTTAGCAGTGATTAACATCTGCACACAAGAACTAGGATCTATTTGGTTATCTGAGAGTTGTTTGCTTTAGGGAACTGCAACAACTGCAACTCTGAATTCTTTTGCTCCAGAGTTTGCTCAGCCCACAACTGGCCAGCTGCAAAGACTCAGAAGAATCAGTGTAGGATTGCATTTCTGTGCATGTACACATGTGTGGGTACACATGTATATAATGAAAACCAAGGCAAGAAAAGGGTCTGTGAGTGTTAAAATGCTTTTTTGACTTGGTGACTTCTTTAAAGAGATATTTTTGTCAGTCAAGGAGGAAGCAATGGCATCCTGCTATTTCTGCAGTCCCAATGAATTGATTTAAGAACTGGTCCTGATGAGTGTGTTCTCCCACTATCTTAACAGTCTTATTCTATGAATATGTACCTCTCCACCTGTGAATACTCAGGCCTCTGAAATACCAATGTGGATCATTCCATGTATGTGAAAATCTATTAAAAACCAATACAAAAGGAAGACTGGCAAACCCAAAGCAAATGTCCCTTTTAAGGTCTGAAACACAAATGTGTAGCCAGTATTTTTTAAAAATGTGCAGAATTTGCGACTCTGTAATACCTATCTTTTGTACTGAATGGCAGAATTGCTCAAGGATGATCAGTTCATACCTGTCTTCCTCTGTTTTCCAACCACAAGATGAGACACAAAAATGTCACTTTTTGAATAAATGTTTTTAGAAAACAAGTAGTGAAAAATAGGTAAAGAAAGTTATTGTGACAGTGCAAAATAAAACCCATAGTAGCATTTAGAAAAGAATGTTGATAATTAATGTTTTAATAGAACATTATGTTTAACTGAAGTAGCAGTTGCTTTTCATTCTTCTACACCCATCAGATATTACATTTCCTTCTTTACTTTCCCAGTGTAGCCTCATAGGTATAGCACATTTTTCTACACGTAGATCTTCATTTCAATCATTCTGCAGGAATGTCCACATAAAGCTCTTGAACACTGGCTTGAGAATATTTTGACAAAATATACTAAGCAGTTTCTCTGCCTGGGAGCTCCTGACACACCCTAATAATCACAAGAAATCTATTTGCTGATGATACTCCAGAAGTATCATCATATCCAGATGATACTCATTGCACACCACAGGGAGATTTTTAATGCCTTTTAGGGCGATCAGAAATATTCACTAGAGCAAGTTTCAACCCAGTTCTTAAAATCGTTTCCTGGTTATGGTTCTGAGGTTCAGTTGTTGGGAAAAATCTGTGGCTGCTTTGATAAAGCTTTAGTAACATCACTCTTCTGACGATGAAAGAGTAGAACAGGATTCCTGGTCTCAAATGTCTTTTTCTGCTGTTGCTCCCATGAAAAAAGGACCTGAATCTCAAAGTCTGCTCCAGCAAGCCCTTAGGTAGCTCTCACATTACAGCTGCTGCTCCTACTGTTGGCTACTATCTCAGATGTCCAAACATCAGTGTAATTGACAGCAAGTTTTCTTCTGATTGCTTTGTTGAAGACTTTTTCAATTAATCAATCTGATGCTAAGATGTGCCATGTTCCTCATAAATGGTTTCTATTAGTCCAACCTTTTCATCTCTTATTCAGGATCATAAACAGAGCACCTTCCCTGACTTCAGATATTTCTTTGGCTTTAAGTCTACATCTAAATACTTCTTCCTACATAGAAACATTCAATAAAGGTTTCATTACTTGCTGTTCATTGGTCAGTTTTGTACTGCTCATGTCCACTGAGATTGGCACTGTGAAAATCAAGTTTCAGCCTAATTTTTCTGCTTTTTCAACCCTTTATTTCTCCAGTAGCATTTTCTTCTCTACAAACTCACACACCACTTAGTCATCTCCATTTTCAAGGTCATTCCTGACCTGGTAGCCACTCAGCCACAACTGCTTCTTAACTTTTACACTCAAGGTCTTGCTCCCTTACTGCTCTTCATGCTTGAGAAGACCTTCCAATCGCTGTCTCTAAATCTACTTCATTGTTGTTCTTCACAATCCCATTTAAATCCCCCTGTTCTAACAAGAGTTAGGTCTGTTGAACACCTTCAATTATTGCTGTCTAAACATTTCCTTGTGTTCTTGTTTTGTCTGTATCACAGATTGACTTTTGCTTTAACTTCAAATTGCAATTACTCTAGAACAGACACATTTTTGTTCTGTGTCTTCCTACCTCTTCAGACATTATCATTCTATCCTTTGCTGTGAGCTAAACGAAAATGGGCAAAAATTATTGACATTGAATCACGTCAGTGGATACAACAACTCCTTAACCTGAAATTTATAAGAGAAAGCTTTATTTCCATATTACTTTTTTATGCCTCTTCTTTCACTAACTTCTCTCCATAGAATTGCCTTTTCACATTTTTGTCTACTTTCATTTAGGAAATTTTCTTCTTCTTCTGTCTCTTTTACCATTATTGTCTTGTGTTTGTTTGTTTGTCTCAAATGAGACTTCATTTATGTCTCTATTGCATTTACATGCAATATGCCTTCATTCTCTCTCTCCTATGCCTCTCTCTCCCTCCCTTTCCCTCTTACCTTCCTTTCCCAATTCTTTTGAAAGACTCAACACCTACATCGGCACAAATGAAAATAAACTGAAGTTATTACTGACTTTAATACAAACACAGACGTTCAGAAATAAATAAGCTGGCTTTGCAATGCCTTTTTTCACTAAGTGTTGTGGTATTTGTACTTTGATCAAGTTTCCAAGGCAGTCTCACCCAATGAAAATGCAGACTCATCTTGCAGCTTTTGGTCTCCAAAGAGTCAAGTGTGGAAAAGTACAAAGAACTGCTACAAAAGAGAGTTCTGAGAAGGGTGACCAATTACTTCAAGTCTATTTCTTCTTGCAGATGTAAAGTGAGTTATCATGATTTTGCAAAAGGTGCAGCACTGCTTTTTTTCTGAGAGTTAGTGCACTGGGTTGGTTGAGGATACTTCAGGAAAACCCATCCTATGCCATCTATTTTCCTAGTTTTGTTTTAACTTTATTTTTTCTTTTTCATTTTGGTAGTGGCAAAATGGATAGAGCTAGTTAGAAATATTTTTTCCCCTCTCGAAAAAAAAATGTACATTTTTCTGTCAAAGACTAAAATACATTTTTTTCTACATTATTTTTAACAATGAACTAGAAGACTCTGTGGTTCTGCCGAGACAGGCTTTAAGGCGATCATAGGATGCTTCCTGCCTCCAAATTGTCCAGAATTTAATAGCTTTTAACTTCATTTAGTAAAAACACTCTTCCTATTGAAAAAAAAAAAAAAAAGAAAAAAAGCCACTAAAACAGTTTAGGGAATTTAATTTAATAACGGTATCAAGCTATCAGACTAGATGAAGAATCAGGCTGTACAGTATTTTTCCTGCTCATGGACCCTTTTTTTCACTCTTTAACTGAAAGAATTTGCTACCCCAGCTACAATATGTGATCAGATGGACCATTGTGGAGGGATACTGAGGACGAGAAACAAGCATTGGAGCATGTGAAGCAGCTAGGAGTATGCTAGTGGAGGAATATTTAGTGGAAACAGCGTACAAAATCTGTAGAAAATCACTTTTTTAATGCTGCTGCCCCAGAAGACATTTTTTCTTTCTGTAATACCATTTACTGCAGTCCATAGGGGGCTTGAGCTCTAACAGAAGACTACTGATAACTCACTGTGGTGATTTAAAACATTGTCAACTTCAGCTGTTTGTTTCCATGCCTCTGTTGAAGGCTACCACTACCACAGCAAAGACACTACAAAGGCAACCCTTTCCCAGCATCAGCCACTCCAATGCACGGGCCTTCCAACAGCCTAAACTGCCGCTGAAAGGATGCTGAAACTCTGGTTTGTGAACTGCAACAGCCAAGCTGGCTGCTTCCTGCCAGCCAGTGTGGCTACTCTCACGACTTCCAGCAGAAGGTTATTCTGCTCCACAGGACCACTGTGTCCTGAACCACTACAGCTCCTTGCTCAGCAAACATGATTCAGAGCCTGTAGATCGCACCCACCTCAATAGAAATTGCTCTGTGGGAAAGGCATATCCTGGTTGCTGTATGTTTTATCACTGTATATTCCCATATAAAACAGTGCAAAATAAGAAAAAAAATGACAAAATGTGCTGGAGAAAATTCACAGTGCCTGCTGCTGTGTAAATCTGGACTGCGATTACAGAATATTATGAGAACATAAAACCAGTGCAGGGTCTCTATAATAATGATGCTGTTGGTTCTTTAATTGCTCTACTTTACATTGATTCAGAAAGTCATTAAATTGGATCCTCATGCTGCATTGTGAGGCAAAGCCATTGTCTTACATCAGTTAATATAAATAAACTCTGTGGAGAGTCATGGCATGCCTGAGAACCTTCAGTGCCACCTATGGCCCTTGGAGGACATTTCTGCTTCCTCTGGTCAGTGTAGCGCTACCTCTCAGTGCTGCCTGGACAGCTGCCCCCGCTCTGTTCTGGCTACAGGAGAGGCCATGCAAGAGAGTAGAGCACTTGTTAGAATGTTCCAGAGTCCTACTTTGTAGATTTGCCATGCTCCTGGGTAAGCAGTGCTGTGTCATTATGTACCTAACCTTAGAAATACCTGACTCCAAACAGGTTAAAGCAACTGCAACTCAACATAATTTCCAAGGCAAATTACCTGAGGAAAGGAAATGACATCTACTGCATTATTTGATCTGAATAGCGCAAATGTAAAAGCTCTTGAATGCTAAATAGGCTTTCACAACATTTTAAAGAATTGCTCATCAGAAAAGCCAGTTTGGAAAACTTTTTCTTACAAAATAAAGGCTCTCCAACGCCAGCATGCTGACAGTTTAAGTGTGCTTTCTTTCATGACATTTTATTGCTAGTGGCACTAATGGTTGCTGATCCACTAGTGAATATGCACAGCACGTTTCTCTTCTGCAGTGGCAGCCACAGAAAAGGTTGGCTCATGTATGAACTTTTATGTTAAACAGGAGAAAGGTTCCAAACTACTGAAGACCCATCATACACTTCACTTCAGAAAAGCCAGTATCCAAAAAAACTGTAAGCAATATCAAGTAGTGGATATTAATTAATAACCAAAGTTATGTATAGAGTTATTTTCTTATTATTTTAAATGAAATCACTGTAAAATACCTTACTTATCAAATAACATTTCCTGTCACCTGGAGAAGAAATAACAACTGCCTTAATCTCTACTCCATCTATTGAAATCTTAAAATATCTTCCCTTAATACTCCAGTTACTATTGTAGCCCAGTAGTATCTGCATCACAACATACCTAATTCTTCATGCCTTTCTCTAGCCATTGCAAGTCCTTCTTTAGCTCTGGAAGTCCTTTGTTTTCCCACAAGTACTCTGCCCTACTCTTGAGTTCAAGGATGCCATACTCCTGCTCTGCTGATACTGTGACAAAGTGGCAGCCACAGATGTCCATCGTTCCTACCATGGATATTAACTAAGAGCAATCATGGCAACCCCGCTTGATACTATTAAACCCAGGAGTCTGACCAAAATCATATTCTGGTTTGTAGCACACACACACAACCTTCAAGCAAGGGTAAGGACAACTGGAGCCATTATTGTAGGTATTCACCTTTTTCTTCTTTGCTCATTAGACTAAGTAATAATTTAATATTTGCTATATTCTTTCACCATAGAACATTAAATCATGCATATTATTAGCTGACAAAGAAATTATGAATAAAATAAGTATTTAGAGAAGAACAGAACACACTTTTCCTGGCTGAAAAGATACGTTGTTCTTCAGTGATGAAAAATGTGTCTCAATATGTCTGGTTTTGGCTATGGCGGGAAAAATCAGAAACTTTGAAGATAATCTACCACTCATTAAGGAAAATAGTAATAATAATAATAGTTGCTAATAATAATAATCACTTCAGATGAGTAGGAGAGTAAAATTTTGCAAATCTGGCTTCAATCTTGAGGGAATCGCTGTTCCCTTTTTGAATTCTCTATGCTTGCCCTAGTTTATGTCGCCCCAGGCCTCTAGTCCATCTAGCCTATAAGTGAATCTATCACTGCTATCTGTCACTTGTGACAATTTTATAAAAGTTGTGATAGATACAGGAAGAGTGAGAAACACCAACATAAGCAAATTCTGGTTGAACTTTCCTTACTGATAAATCAAGAATAACTTTATTACTGACTTTTCTGCTTTCTACATAGAATAAAAAGAAACAAATGAGAAACATTCATTCTCTTGTTAATCAAAGTCACATTTCTGAGCGCAATAAATTCATTGTTAGATCAACAGCTTGCAATGGGGAAAAAAAAAAGGTGATTGCAATATTCACTTAATTATTTTCTTGGCTTGACCTTGTCACCGCAAGGAATTCTTGTTTGGTAGATTCCACCATCTCACTTTTTCTCTTGTGTATCTTCCTGCTAGTAGTTTTTCACAGGCATCAATGAGGAGTGACTTAAGATGCAGAAATCTAAAATAAAAAAAAAAAAAGAAGCTGCCACTTCATTCCCCAGGCTCTTCACTTGATATTCTCTAGTCCCCTTTAAGCTGGCCATCAATGCCACTAGCAGTGAAAGTGAGAAGCACAGGGCTGCTGATGCTAGCATCTCTGTGTCAATTGCTGTAATATCCAGTGCCCTTGGGATAAGAAAATTTCTCCAAGCTGCAAGCCATTAATGCTACTGTTAAGTGTCCTCCTCCAAAAGCCATTGACAGAAAAAAGGGAGGGCTCTTCCTATAGTCAATAAAATTAGAATGCAGCACATGGGAAAATTAGGTAATTACAGAACAGAGAGGCACTTTCAAAACATGATTTAACTCCTTGGGCATCAAGTCAAAGTACAGCACCTGTGAAGAAAAGAAAAACTGGGATTCATCTGAATTTATGTCATTTCAAAGCACTTGTCAAAGATTTTGCATGGAAATGGGCACACCTGAGGTTCTGTTTCTGTAAATTCTTCAAGATATATACACAAACCCTGTCTGAGATTAATATCGGGAGTAATTTTCTACAGAACTTTCCAGATTTCCTGGTCTTCACTAAGATGGTCATAGTTTCTCACCTTCATTTTCCTTTTCTAAATCATCACAATCAGGGCTGAGTGGACATGCTGGTATCTTTAAAATATCTGCAGTCACTTTGAGGGCACCATAATCTCAGGTCATTTCCTTTCCCTGGAAAAGATTCAGCATAGAGTGATCAAAAACTATAGCAAGAGATCTCTTCAGGCTGCAGGTGAAAGGTATGTGGAGTTGGCATTACCTATGCCTACTGAGCTTCAAGTATACTTGTTGCCTGTTAATGCACAGCAACTAAATATGCCACAGTTCATCGACTGTAAGAGAAGTGTGATTTTGGAAAAACAGCAAAATTGTTTCCATGTTCCTTCAGCAATACAAAGTTTACAGCTGTGACAAATTGTCTATCTCTCTGAGTTGTCTCTTAAATCAATCAGCAGCCTTTTCAGTTATTTTACACATTGATATAAATCAAAATGCAACTGCTTTTATCTGCATCCAATGCTACAGACACAATGTGATAAACACAGTACACAATCTGGGTTAAATAACCCTGATTCCTTCCTCCCATTCTCACTTTTCCTGGAGAAAACTATCAAATGTTGGTTACTGTACTAAAAATAGTAAACACAATAAGGTGGATTAAGAAATCCTCTGTCAGAATATATTTATGATTTATTAAATAAGGGATGTTTTGATCTGGAATACTGAATAATACTAATAATAATGCATAAGGACTTGTTAAAAATGAAAGCTATATAATAGAAATGCAGTAACAATGTCACTATGTAATGCATTACAAAGTTACAAAAAGACATTACTTGAGGTATAAATATAAAATTAAATTCAGGGATAAACTGCATGATGAAGCTTAAATTAAACTTAGATCCTCTAAAAAAAGGAAGTTAATATCCATCATGAACCAAACATTTTAAAATAAATTTAGTAAGATCACTTAATTTGGACACTGAATAAAGATTTTCTTTCACTGATGATAAAGTAAATTTTATATATTTTTAAAGAGCTCTTATATATTTTTAAAGAGCTCTTAGAGAAAAAAAATTCAAAAATGAATGTCACAAATTATGAATTTGATATTAAAGTGAAAGAGGGCAGGTTTAGATTTGGTATTAGGAAGGAATTCTTTCCTGTGAGGGTGGTGAAACACTGGGCCAGGTTGCCGCAGAAGTTGTGAATCCCTGGAATTGTTCAACGCTAGGTTGGATAGGGTCATGAGCAACCTGATCTAGTGGCTGGGATCCCCAGCCATGGCAGGGGGCCTGGAAATAGATGATGCTTAAAGTCCCTTCCAACTCAAGCCATTCTATGATTCTATGAATCCAAACTCTACTTTACAAATAAAATTACGGGAAGTACCTTTTTCTTCTATAGGTCATCCGTAAACTAGCCTGTTTTGTGAAGAAACTTTCTTTTTCATGGTTTGTTCTGCAGTTTTCTTCTTCAAGGTTTCTTGCACATTCCTTTGAAACATTTAGATTAGACCTTTACTGGAGACAAGATACAATTCTTGACAGACTGTTCCATTATTGACAGGTCTTTTCATCTGTGCTGCATCATTGTCTATCAGTGCATGGAATACCGCTAGGAAGTATGTAATGAACACAAGACATATTTCTTGCTGACATGCCATCCATATCCTCTGCTCCATCAGAAAAGCTGTCTCTGCAAGTGCCTGCAACACAAACCTACCGCATCACACCTCTTAATTGCTTCTGCATTGGTCAAAATTGTGATTATGTCTGGCTAGTAGGACATAGCTGAACTAAAGCCTTATGGAAGAAGTTCTCACAGTGAAGGGAGAAAGGAATCAAAACTCAGATATGAGTCTCAGTTCTATGGCTTGGGCTCGTCTCAATTTAAATACTCAGGAATTTCTGGATTAAGAGAGGAGTAATAAATGTGTATAAAAAAATCAAGGTAACAAATTTTTAAATGGGAATAATTGCAGCACTGGCACCTATACAGAAGAATAATCTACGTTTAGTCATACCTATGACATGAATAAACTGTCCCAATGTTATCCAGGAAAACTATTTACTTTTCTAAAATATTACTGGCTGGAATTCTCCTGTTTTGAAATTAACTAAAACTTTCCAAATCAAACTACTTTTCAAGCCAGATGCCTTGGAAAACTGGAAGCATCCATGCTGTTCTGATAAATCAGGCAGTAATTTGCAGAACTGACAGATCTGATGGAAACCATCATGATTAGTCTCATCTATATTTCCTTGTTTATTACAGCCATTTGCTGCTTCAAGAAAATACTCCCATCTGCCTGCGGCATAGCTTAGAGCAATGGTAAAAAAAATCTGATTTTCCTCACCATACACAAACAGACTATCTCAACAATCATTACACAGAACAGGCAAGGAGAACAGAAACTCAAAATGTCACATCAATAATGTCGCATTCTCAGTTCCTATAAATCCTTTTGAATTGGACTTCTGCACACATCAAAAATAGCCAGTTAGGGGGCTTATGTCACCCTTTTAAATTGTGTCCTAGTAACTCATATCAATTTCTAACCTATCAAAAATTGGGTAGCTCATTTACTGCAGTGCCAGGGCATACCAGGCATTTACAGTGGCATTGTGTTATTTCATCTTGGTACCTCAGGCTAGAATGTTAACAAAACTCATGGGAGACAAACAAAACGGAAAGCTCTTGAAGATTCTTCTGATACCACGATCAGGAGGGGTGTGTGGTAGGTGATGCTCATTATCCGTTCTAGTCCTGTGACCCCGGTGAATTTGAAAGCAGCACAGGGAAGCAGGAAAAAGACCACAGGTACCTTTCCAAGGACTCAGTCACCTTTGCAGGGTGCCCAGAATCCAAAGGGACCTAAGATTTACTCACTATCTACCTCTTCTCATTCTGTTTGATTGCATCAGTTTTCTTATTAAGCCATTTGTGGCCAAGCTTTTCTCATCAAGATGCGGAAAGGATCCTGCACTGTCTCTCTGTTTCTTCACATTTCCCCTGTCACAGCTGGTGCAGAACATCGTGTGACCTCCAGTCTCCAAAAAACCCTAGAATACTGGTTCAATGTCTTTTTTCCATGAAATATCAGTTCCAAACTTTAGCTTTGCTTTCCAGTTGTCATAGTCTAAACATCATGAGATCCTTCATTGTTTTAGGTAATTCAATAGCTGGAAATAATTAGTATTTTTACATGACCAAATTTTATTTATATTAATCGTACTTCAAAAAGACCTTTGGTATAGGTTTTTATTTCAGTAAGACTGAAAAATCCAAATTTTTCACAACAAATTCATTAAGCATTTCCTTCAATACGAAAGGTGACTCATTTTAAAATATTGTTTTACTCTGTAACATATTTTGAGAAGTAATCAGCCACAGATGGATACTGACTGTCACAGTCTAGTTTCTGCTGGATTGGCTTCCACGGATTTGAATAACCCTGATTCCTACTGAAGCCGAATGGAGTTTCAAATGTTCAAATCCTTGAAACATCAGGCCACATAAGAGTGGGATATTCTCTTATCCCTGTCCTTGCTTGCTTCTTTAATTCACAAAGGATGTAGCAACATCTTTGAACATAATTTGTAGATTTTCTGGAGATCAGTTTCCTGATCACGGTATTTCTTCTGGTCAAATGTCAACCACTGACTAGATCTGAAGTGTCAGTACAGAGGTGACAAGTAATCAAAATATGTGGCAATATTTGGCATCCATAAAAACCAGTTTAACATGCATGGTGGTTTGACCTTGGCTGGATGCCAGACAACCACCGAAGCTGTGCTGTCACTGCCCTCTTCACCTGAAGAGAGGAGAGAAAAAGAATTAAAGGCTCCTTTCTGACCTTTTAAAGGGTCAGAACCAGAACAGGAAGAGATCACTCATCGATTACTGTCACAGGCAAAACAGAGTTCACTTGGAGAATTAATTGAATTTATTACCAATCAAACTGGAAAAGAATAATGAGAAGTAAAAGCAAATCTTAAAAATATTTTCCCCTCACCCCACCCTCTTTCTTGGGCTCAACTTTTATTTACAATTCTCTACCTACTCCCTTGCAGCAGTGCAGGCAATGGGGGCTGTGGTCAGTTCATCACACTTTTCTGCTGCTTCTTCCTCCTCAGGGAGAGGACACCCCTACTCCAGCATGGAATTCCTTTCATGGGAGACAGTCCTTCATGAACTTCTCCAGTGTGATGTCGTTCCTAGCAGTTCCTCATAAGACACTCCAATGTGGGTTCCCAATGGGATTACAACTCCTACCAGCAAATCTGCTCCAGTGTGGACTCTTCTGTCCATGGGGCCACTTCCGTCTTCACTGGTGTATTGGGTCTGCCTGAGCTGGAGTTCATTTCCCCATAGCTGCCCTCACAGGGCTGTGCTTTGCATCAGTAACTAGAAAGGTGCTGATAACACACCAGTGTTTTGGCTACTGCCGAGCAGTGATGGCACAGTATCAGCACTGTCTCTCCAACTTTCTACCTCTCATCAGTAGGCTGGGGATGGGCAAGATCCTGGGAGGGAACACAACTAGGAGAGCTGACTCAAATTGACCAAAGTAATAGTCCATACCATATGATGTTGGCTCAGATATAAAAGCTAAGAAAAGGAGGAGGAAGAGGGAGGCATTCATTATTTACAATGTTTGACTTCTTAAGGAAACACTACCCACGCTGAAGCCCTGCTTCCCTGGAAGTGACCAGACAACACATGCTGCTGGGAAGTACAGAATAACTTGGAATTTTTTTCCTTTGCTTCTCCACACAACCTTTCATTTTCTCTTTAATAAACTTCCTTATCTCAACCTATGACTTGTTTTCTGTCTATTATGATCTCGTTATTAGAATCATTAGAGAGATGCCTCTGCCCGAATTAAGGTGCAAATGAGACCATATGCAAAATCAGTAGTCCAGATTTTTATTTATCAGTAAATGTTAGGTAGAGGGAGAGAGAAAGAATTAGGGAAAAGGGTGGGGAGAGGAGGAAGACAAAAAGAGTAAGAGAGACAGATTAAGTAGAAAAAGTATCACCACACCATGGATTCCAATGGCGTCCTGTTGAACCTCTTCTTGTGATCTTCTTGGTGGTGAGAGTCCTATTCAGAGTGATGATTGCACTCTGGATCTGTCGAGAGAAGCCCAGAGTTGTGAAGAAAAAAGCCCACGGTGGTGATAGAAGTCCCAGGGTGATGAGGGAAGTCCCAGGGTGACAAGGGAAGTCCATGAAACAGCGTATATGGAGTTTTTATTATACCTCTGGTACCTCCCCTGGGTTGGGGAGTTTTACACTGGATGATGTAATAGTGGTTCATGGGACATTTCATGAGTCTGTGACACCTTCTAAAACATTACAGCTGCCTGTGTCAGCGCAGCTAAGTCCATTAAGGCCCACTATGACCCATGAGCAGAGATGAACACCTTGCGGATGTTCAGTAGTTCCCCAGGGGGGGCATTATCACATCTGAGTCATTTATGTAAGGACAAAGAAACACTAACCTGCCCAGAAGGATTTGCCTCTTTCCTTATGTTGTTCAACACCCAGCTTGTAGCTTGAGGTGGTGGGTACACACATCCCCTGCTGCTGGGCAGTTACTTTGCACATCATCAGCTTGCACCTTGATTGTTTGAGCCATTAGCGTTCCAGTCTTTCACACTTGTGGATACATTCTTCTCCTGGGATAATTGGCCCATGGTAATATTCCCATCATGGTCCAAAGTAGTAGGCATATTCTAGGAGGGTGGTCTTTGGTGAGCAGTTGCTTCTTTGCAGTGGACAGAATCAATCTTTCACTGATATTAAAAATGTTTAAGCCACTAACCATTTCAGTCTTTCACACCATCTTCTTTTCTCTCCTCGGTCTGGCTGAGAACGGAGAGTCATAGAGCAGTTTGGTGGGTACCTAGTATCCAGACAGGGTCAATCACCACATTCCTTTCTGGTGCCCAGCATGGGGTGAGTTTTATATTAAGCATGCTATAGAGATAGCTATCGAGTAGCAAGCTTCTCTGTAAGACACCAAGTTTATCAGCTATGCTGTTTATCTCTTTATCTTATTCAGTTTGGGAACATTTTAATACATACAGTGGCTCTATGTTTTGCCCTTATGTTGACAGCCTTGCTATGCTGGAGGAGCTATCTTGTGGGGATGATGAGGAAACACACCTCCCTCTCCCTACCAAGGATTGATGTCAATGGTTTTATTATGCAGGCTCCCACATTTCTTGTTCATTCTTATGTGAGCTTCTTAACACTATTAGTTGATAGTGTATTATGGTATTTATAGAATATGGTGTCATCCTGGTATAAGAGAAAAGAAATTTTGTGTGAAGAGATATTGAAGCAGCCAGTCTGTGAGTAGCAGCCTGTGTCGAAGGATTTAGATAGTTTCCTAGGGTGGTTATCACCTCCCATAGCCTAGGACTTTACACCTGCACAGGTAATCAACCCTGGCAAACTGACACATCAGATGAAAGAAGCGTGTCTTGCCTACCCCAGTGAAAACCAGCAGCCTCTATCACTGTGCTGGGGCTGGGCACAGTTCAGTACTCTCAGAGGGCTGTAGTTGAGGCAGGAATCCAAACTGCATTTGAGGACACTATGGCAGAAATAGGGAACCAAACGACACCAACTATAGTAATTGCCAAACAACAAGGAGGAGGAGGAGAACCAGGAAAGGAAGAGACTGACCAAGAAACCAGTCCTTCAACAAAGAAATTGAAGAAAGAATTGAGAAAATTCAAAAATGAAATGCTTATTACCTGGGCCCCGACCTCATCAGAGCTCTCCAATTATTACAGTAGCGAAGCTGGAAAGTGTTAGGACAACTACAATGCTTCTGAAATTGTCCCATAATCATAAACCTCGAAAATGGTAGAATAACTAAGCTTAATAGCCATTTTATATTTGACTGTGTTATTTTAACTTAATATTCTGATATATCATATGGCTGCCAGAATAGCATGTGAACAAATAGTCCTTGTCAAATATATCTTCCAATCTTATAATCAAATTTTGAGCAAAATACTCCAACACCTAAGGAGACTGCTATGAAATACACACTTCAACTTTGGTTTACTTTTTTAATGAACTAAACTTTTATATGCTACTTACTTGAAGACAGAGATATAATTGATGTCAGTCCTTCTCAGACTGGGGGTATCACCTCAAATATCTTCTGTTGAAAAGCTTTGGCCTCTATTGACAGTGATGTTAACCTGATATATACGAACTTTGGACAGCACTGCAACATACAGTAAGTTCTGTGGAAAGCCAGAAAAACTCTCTGCCACAAAAGTTCCATCTGTGCCATCACAGTATAAAAAAAGAAGTACAAGAACTCTGAATTCATAATGAGTACAGAAGCCCTGGATATCAGCAGTCATTACTTAGCAAAAATTCAGAGTTTTGGTTTGAGTCCATTGGAAGCTGGGTGACAGAAAAAGCTATGACAGCAGGAAGAGAAGCTGTCAAAGGAGCACCAAAGTGTAATGAGAAAAGACATTTCAGAAAATAGAATATGGTTCCATTTCTGCTTGTCAGGATTCATTGAGGCTAAATAGCTCTGAATTCACTGCTCAAAATGGACGGCGTACACTGATGACTAGTAGCAACCAGCCATTCTTCAGCTACAAATTCATCTTGGAAGGGAACACAGGCCCAAACATTTCCAGAGCATGGTATCTGGTTGCATGAGACTGTTCTTTCATGGTGATGAATGTTATTGTCAAGTATTTACCAGTACTGGCCCTGTGGTCCATTTACAGTGGCAAATGTTTATTATTGTATCCATTTTTATAGCATGTGCTGAAAAAGGAGTTTGTGCTTCTTTTCCTTGACTTGCAAAATCAATGTGTCCCTTGGCGTAAATTGATCACTGGAAAAATATGAAAATACACAAAGAAATACATGTAACACTTCCTAAATCTAGACAGATATAGACTACTAAATATGTTCAGGAAAGTGCTATTTCAGTTTAATATAGTGTGAATACAATTTAGAGTTGCATTGTGTCTTTCAAGTAGAAATCAAGAAAATACATATTCTTTTATCTCTGTAATCCTTTGAAAGACCAGTCTCTAATGAATCACAACTAGCGATCCTTGGAAGCTGAATGTATACAAGCAAATATATGACACCGGGTTTTTTTTTGCTTGTTTTTGTTTGTTTGGTTTTTTTTTTTCTGGAAGGAAACTTCCAAGACTAAATGGTCTAATGTGCTGAATGACATTTTAGAGACACTACACAAGATGCATGTCCTAAATACACTGATACAAGATAGTTCCTTCCCAAATTTCACACACAGACCCAAAAAAGCTGTTGTCTTACCTAAAATTGTTTACAGTCTGAGTCCTGCTACACAATCTACTGAGAGATATAGAGCAAAATTCATGCTGATTTCAGTGTTGCCCAAGTTCTAAGATCAACATTGTGTCTTGTCTCCACCATGAGTGGGCAGAGAGGAAGTCCCTCTGCGTTAGTCAGAACCACACCTAAAGAAATGTGCAACACACCAAATCAGCTCTAACTCTGTTAGCTCAGTGCTCCCACAAAGCATTAGAAAGGCCTCCACAGAACTACATGTATTTGTATTTGGCATCTAAAGGTGGTATCTCAGCTTGTTTGAAAGACATAGTGCAATATTATTGAATGCCAGGATAGTCATTTTCCACCCCACAGAGAGAAACAAGGTATAGAAGCAGCCCAAGCACTCTGAGGACTCCACAAGATTGTCCTTTCTAAGAGGAAAAAGAAATGATAGGCTTATAAACTACAAAGACTGGGTGAAGATTTGGGTAGCCATATGCTCTCTTTCATTAGTGGTAAATAAACATAAGCCATGCAACCACTTTGCTTGGAGGAGGAACACTTATGGTTGCTTTGGAATTTGAATCACATTATAGAATAAGCAAAAAGGTCCAAGAGAATCAGCAGTGAATAATAAAGCACAAAGCACTGCAAGTTCAGAAAAGAATCTGTTGAAAGTTAACATATATCTTTCAATAAGTCTAAGCCTTCTCAGGAAAATCTCCAGAGCTCTTCATGAACCCTGGTCCTAGAAATGGCCAGACACTCCAACAGGAAGAGTTTTGTGGTGAAGTGTGAATCCCACCCCTCTGAGGGATTCAGCACTCTGCAATCAGAGGCACAGCTCTGACACAGCCCAGCCGTGTCCTTGGCTCAGGCTGCTGAGGAAACTGTGAAGCTGTGAGAAAGAGAACTGAGAAGGTATCTAGAGCAGCAGGAGTTCAGATAAGGAAGGTAAAATGATAGACACAGGGATGGTAAGACAGGTTGTTAGCAGCTCAAGAAGGAAAGTTCAAAAGGAAAAATATGAACCTTGGAAGGTACAAAATCTTAAAAGAAAGCCCAGAGATATGAAAAACAGCTGCTCACCACCTCTGATGATGCGCTTCAGGGAGCAGTGAAGTCCAGCCTGTAATCATTGCTATCTTGTAGTTGTGTTAGCCACTAAGTAATGACTCTATACATCTATTTGCAGTCTCTTTGCATATGATAAAAGGTGCCTGAACAAAGTGACATGGAAAATTGCAACTGGCACAAAGAAAATGAGCAATAAAAAAAACTCAAAAAAACCAACCCTCTGAAAAAGGAATAAGCACAACTGAAAACAAAGTAAATGAAATGAGACCCTGAATAAGCGATGGATGTGTGCCTACAGCCTATTTAGCAAAAGCTACCAAGAGAGAGATTGTTGTGACTCCCTGCCGTGCAAGTTCTGTGCAATACATGATATTTATTTAAAAATAAGTATGCCCCATCAGGAGGTGGATTTCCAATGAGCATCAATAATATGAAATAAAATCAGCATTTCATTTCAACTTTCCACATACATGAATTGTTAATCTGCCATTAGCTATGTCTGTACTGCAATTGCAGATTGACATCATTGCAGCTTATACTGTAGTAGCTAACTAACTAACTAACTAGCCTGAAGGTTTGTGGCAGTCTAATCACAGCAGAAAATAGGGGCTTTTTTTCCCAGAGAAAGCAGACAAATTCTGGTTGCACCTATATATTGACCACCATGATAATGCAGCCAGACTTTTGTTAGTGTTTGGATAAAGCCTGCATTGGTGCGTCTACACTGCAAAGAAACTGTTCACCTTGAAGGGGGACAAAGACCACCCAAAAGAGTCACTAAAATAAAGCACTGAATGCAGCTGAGAATGTTGCTGATTAGAAGGCCTTCAGGAAAGGAATTTGAGAGACAGCTGTCACAATGCAGAAGCAGACCCCAAGAAGTGAGTGCCACAGTGACACACAGAGAAACCCCAGACACCATTTCCTGTCTCAGAACTGTAGCAGACGAAGAAGTCAGGCTCTTACACACTTTCAGAAACTTTTCTGAAAAGGGGCAGTATTAATCCAGGGTAAATCCTGGGTTGCACCTTAAGCAAAAAGCTTTGAAGTGTCATAATGTCAAGAAGAAAATAGTAATAATGAACAAATCTTAGTATCAAAAGAAACTATGAAATTAAGATGATAAATAAATTGAAGTCAGAGAAAAGCTAGAATGACTACTGAAGCCACATTAGTTTGAAACTTGTCCAGACAACAGGATTTCCTTTAAAAAACCCAAACCAAGCCCCAACATATCCTACTTAATTTTTAATAACTCTCTCCTTTTCCCTTCACCAGTAAGCTGTTTGGATTGCTTCTGCACAATGGTTTGCCACAGTTCACTTCTGTCTTTGGACCAGGGTCTGGGTTCCACAGTGTTCTCCAAACGCTTTCCAGCCAAAGCTGGGACCCAGTGCTTCCTCCTTGTTCTCTTTGACTAGCCAGCCCTCTCTGGCACTGGTTTTCCAAACTTCGATGTTTTCATCTAGTCCTTTCTCTCGTCTTGTATGTTACAACCTGCTGACCTCTTTAGCTAGTTGGATAGAATGATGAAATGCTTCAGAAAGAGTAAATGTATTATTTTAGTGATATTTTTTTGTCTGGCACTTTATATTAAGAAGGAAATGAAATAATAATAGCACTGCTTTCTCTATAAAACAAATGTGTTTTCTGAGACAAGATTTTAATTTTCTTTGGCAAGCAGACTGGAAGAAATACAGTAATTTCAATTTGGGTTCTCATGACATAGGGAAGATTTTTTTGATGAGCTATGTGCTGTGTTTTTCTCTCTACCACTGTTTTCTGTTATTCCTCACTCACTGTTTCAATTCTTGTTAAGCTGTCACTTAGCATTTTTTCTCTCTGGAATGACAGCAGGGTATGCTGCTTACACTGGCTAGACAGATGCCTACTCCAGAGAGTGAGTATATAATCTTCTGGACTGCACAGCCTGTACCAACATGGTACATGTCCTTGACATTGGATCTTTGGCATTAATGTATGTAGGTGACAAGCTTGTTAGCAAATCAGATGGTGCAAAAGTTATGCAATTAAAGTAGCAGACAAAGAGCTAATTTTAACTCCTGAAAATAAATTAAAATTAATTCTTGTTACTGTATAAATAGTTGTCTGATAAAAAATCAAATAAAGCTCCTGCAGAGATGCTTAAATGATTAAATTTTTCCTATAAATCCAGAAATTTTGAAAAAATACTTACAATTTAGCTTTGTTTTGAACAATATTTAACAGGAGACCAATTATTGCCAAGTATTTAGAGCACCAACATAAATACAGCTTTTACTATGGGAGGCCATATAACACCTTCATAAGGTTTCACAGTTCTAGAGTGGTCTTGGAGGAACATTTTGCAGGGCAAAAACTGAAAAGCTGCAGTTAAACTTCTTACACCAACATACAAGTCATCAAGAAGAATGAAGTCTTTTCCCTGGCAGTATTCTAGCTGCAAGAATGGCTGCACTAATTCAATCCTTACCTGTCTGCTCATAATCCAGACATTACTATTATATAATTGTGGGTCCTCATTGCACACTTTCGCTCCTGCTAAGTTCATCCAATGCCAGCATGGCAATAGCTTAACCAAGACTTAATATTTCTCAAAGGAAAAGAAGACAAAATATCTCAGTCGCCTCTGAAGAGCTGTTTTGACAAAATGCACATGATTATACAAGACATAAAAGAATTTAAAGCAAAAGGTTCAATTCCACACTCAGAGTAACTTTGGATCAGGAGGCATTCTGGCATATACAATGACTTTATTGTATAGATTAATACTATTTGAACACAGGTTTCAGCTGCGCCACCACGAGTTTGGTTGAAAACACCACACTTACATAGACATGGAGTTAGATCCACCTGATTCACCACTGTAAAAGTTGACAATGTAGATATATGCAACAATGTTGGAACTGTAAATTTTACTATCCATAGAGGGACAATAGGTTCTTCTGCCACATGATTTCTTCATTCAAAAGCATGCGAGCAAAATTTATCAGAAAACTTGAGCTTTGCAAATGCACTTATTTGTCTCTACTGACTCTCATAGAAGTCAAGACTGACTACATCAATCATAGTAGTCTACATTAATTCTCTCTAAAAACACAGAATCATGGAATCACAGAATTTGCTGAGTTGGAAGGGACCCACAAGGATCATCGAGTCTAACTTCTGGTCCTGCAGGGGATCATGCACAAGAGTCACACCGTGTGCCCTGAGAGTATTGTCCAAAAGATTCTTACGCTCTGTCAGGCTTGGTGCTGTGACCCTGGAGAGCCTGTTCCACTAACCAATCACCCTCTAAATGTTTATAATATCTGAACTAAACCTCCCCTGACACAACTTCAGACCATTCTCTCCATTCTGTCACTGGTCACCACAGAGAAGAGATCAGTGCCTGCCCCTCATCTTCCCCTCACAAGGAAGTTGTAGATTGCAATGAGGATAAGGTCTCCCCTCAGTCTCCTCTTCTCCAGGATAAACAGACCAAGTGACTTTAGCCACTACTCCTATCTCTTCTCCTCAAGGCCCTTCCCCATTCCTTGTTTCCCTCCTTTGGACATTCTCTAATGGCTTAATATCCTTCTTATATTGTGATGTCCAAAACCGCACACAATATTCAAGGCGAGGCTGCCCCAGTGCAGAGCTGGCGATGCTTTGCCTGATGCCCCCCAGGACACGGTTGGCCCTCCTGGCTGCCAGGGCACTGCTGACTCATATT
>JAWWEW010000041.1:25786824-25839404 GCA_035583185.1 Anabacerthia variegaticeps
GTCCAAAACCGCACACAATATTCAAGGCGAGGCTGCCCCAGTGCAGAGCTGGCGATGCTTTGCCTGATGCCCCCCAGTACACGTTTGGCCCTCCTGGCTGCCAGGGCACTGCTGACTCATATTCAACTTGTCATCCACCAGGACCCCCAGGTCCCTTTCCTTGGCAGTGCTTTCTAACATTTCATTCTCCAGTCTGTATGTACATTTATGGTTCAGCTGTGATGAACACCAGTCCAGTGTTCATGGAAAATCTCTGGGACATCCACCACATTCATTCAAACATTTGATACCTTAGTCAATGGAGAATTATTGAGGTGGATTTGCATAACGGTTTTTTTCATTCCCAGTTGGAGAGTAGAGTGCTTCAAACTTTTTCTCACCTATGCCATGGTATATTGGGTCTGGCTGGGACAGAGTTCATTTCCCTATAGCAGCCCTCACTATGCTGTGCTTTACATTGGTAGCTGGAAAGGTGTTGATAACATTACGGTATTTTGGCTACTGCTGAGCAGTGCTGGGGCAGCAGCAGCACCGTAACATCCCTCCTCTGAATCGAGGGCAAGAAAGATCCTGGCAGAGGACACAACCAGGCCAGCTGACCCAAAACACCAAAGGGATATTCCACACCATATGATGTCAGCTCAGATATAAAAGCAAGAAAAGGAGGAGGAAAGGGGGGCATTTGTTGTTTACAGTCTGTGCCTGCTGAGAAACTGCTACATGTGCTGAAACCCTTGTGTCCCAGGAAGTGGCTGGACATTGCTTGCCAATGGGAAGTAGAGAATAAACCTCACAATTTTCTGCTTCACTTGTGTGCATGCAAACTTTTGCTTTTGCTTTAGTAACTGCCTTATCCCAAGCCATTTTCCATGTTATTTTCTTTCACCTGTCCAGCTGGGAAGGGGAGCGATTGAGTGGCTTGGTGGGCACCTGGCATCCAGCCAAGGTCAACCCACTACACGTGGCCAACCAGCACTACCTGTGTGCCGTGACAAAACACACTGTCCCAGCTTACTGCCAGCTGGAGAATGTGTGAATGGAACATCTTCAGATTTCAGACTATGCTGTAGTGTGAATCTCAAAGAGCAAAGGTTTGGCACAGTTCTCATTTTATCCTAGTTGATTCTCTCCTCCTGTGGCTCAGGTAACCTGTCAGCCTTCAAACGGGATGAGAGCCATTTGAAGACTGTGACATTGCAGGTGTCAGAAAAATCAGTTTCTACTTGAAACCAACATTTTTGATTACATTTGGCATTCCCGTGCATATTGCTGTCACTTCTCTACCACTGATGGCAATAGGCTAGGGAATGTCCAACATTATTAAAAGCTTTCATTGCTAGTACATTCTGTGACTTTTATGTACCTTCAAACCTTAGGTCTCCTGTATTGAACAAACTGTAGAAGTCTGACACCTCAAACACCACAAAGATCCTGGCCAGCTATTGGAAAAAGTGTCTGCCAAAACAAACCGTCAGGAAGCAGCAGATTTTATTCTGCCACCCCTCTACAGGCCCTCTTCTAGTAGTAGCTGCTTAATTGATCAAACCTGCTTTTCAAACCAGGACTGAAGAAGAGGTATATACCATTGGTGCTGCTCTCCACGTTCTTCAGAATAGCACTGCGTCACTCATCCAGAAAGTGAAAAATGCATTTTAGGCTCTCTTCCAGCTTCAAGCTTTCCCAGAAGACAAAAACAACAATAGGTTAAAATTGCACTTCACCTTCTGTCAAAGCAAAATCAGTATAAAAAGAAGGCATCAATAGTCTTGGGATCAAACACTGAGCAAATGAGGAAGGAGCCAGCACTGTGATTTTGTGATTTGGGCACTCATTTAGGATAGGGTAGGAATGACTGCTTCTGCTCCCTACTCCCAGAAGTTGTGCAGCTGACAATCAGATAAAAATACTGGCATGATCCAGAGTGAAGTGTTGGATTTTTCATTCTTCCTTTTTTTCTTCCTTCCTCACTCAGAAGAGAGAAAATCAGCAGCAAAAATTTTCAAGGCTCTCCTAGATCAGCTTCACTAAAACCTCTCCCAAACATACACATGAAACTTTCAATTCCCCCACCATCCTAAAAAGCATACATCGTCAATCTTCTACAATAGTCCTCTCTGAGCAAAGCTTCAAATGCTGAGGATATATACTGCAATTTGGTGTCATATGCTAACTCTTCCAGCTCTGTAGGACACCTAAAGAATTCACTTACAGTTGCTGAAAGTGAGTGGTAACATAAACACTATGTCTGATCCCTTCCTGAAGTAATTTATCAGAAGATGATCTGCAAGGTCAAATGTCACTATGATATTACTCACAAGTTCTTCTCACAATGAATTAGGAAACAGGAGAAATTAGAATGACTGTCCAACACATGTATACTTTCCCATAATGTGATCTCCATGAAGAAAAATTTTAGAGCAGCCTTAACTTCAATATCAAGTCAATACCAGTACATCCAGTGTACAACAACTGCACATTTTGCCTGTATCATTTCTATGGCAGTGAGTCAAAGAATACCTGATGTTATACTTGCATCTTGTAAGGGAAATTTGTTCTTTTAGTGTGAAGAACTGTACTAAAAATCAATCAAGGCCTTCGAGAACATATAACCATTGGATTGTCAGGCATTTCTTTAGTTTCTCTTAAATGAGTATGTCAAACAAAAAGTTCCCTTTGTGCCATTGACCTGTAAACCTGGCAACATGACATTTTCTATTTCCTCTTCCGTCACTTTCTAAAATGAATTCCAATGGTTCTGCCACCACTGGAAAAGAAAATCATAATCAGAGGAGTAATTTATCTCAACCATAAGATGAAAACAAAGAATACTAGACTTACTGTTGACTGAGCTTTACTCTTTCAAAGCAGTTTCCACAACAGCAATCCAGGACTAGACTGAAAATTTACAGATCAGTGAGCCAGAGATTTAAGCAACTGGAACATAATTCTGAATCAACTTTGCATCCTGTGATAAAAGGTTTAAGACAAAAAAAAATAATGCTTAGAGCAAGACATTGACTGATAAGGTTTCAATGCAGTCTGCAAGAGTTACGAGTCACAAAAGAAAATAAGACAGCCAGTTCTCTGGTAAGACATTTAACAAAGTTACAAAGGAATAATGCAGCAGAGATTCTCAGACCGTTTTGTGTGTCACAGTAAGCTTTGAAAAGTCTTACACACAATCTGGATGACAACTTTATGGAAGAGGTCTTAAGGAAGTCGACTCGGAAAAATGCCCTCCTTGATCTGCTGCTTGTCAACAGAGTGGATCTCATGAGTGAAGTGGAGATTGGTGGCTGTCTTGGCCACAGTGACCATGAAGTTGGTGGCTGTCTTGGCCACAGTGACCATGAAGTGATCAAGTTTAAAATCTCTGTTGACAGAAGGAAAAGTGCCAGCAAAATCTCAACTCTGGCTATGAGGAGAGCATACTTCAGGCTGCTCAGGGAATTAGTAAGTAAAATGTTTTTGGAGGTGCTGGGGTCCATCAGTGCCGGTCACTTTTCAAACATCACCTCCTGAGGATACAGGAGCAGGCAGTTCCCAAATGTCAGCAGTCAAGCAGGCGAGGCAGAAGGCCAGCTTGGCTGAGCAGGGATCTTTTCTAGGAAATAAGGCAAAAAAAAAAGAAGGTGTATGCCCAGTGAAAGCAAGGTCAAGTGACATAGGAAGAATACAGAGATGCTGCTTGCCACTGTAGGGGGAAACTTTGTGTGGCCAAAGCTCAGCTTAAGATGAAGCTGGCCAGAAATGTGGGGGATAACAAAAGGTTTTTTCAAATATATTAATGGCAATAGGCAGTACAAAAATATCATTGGCCCATTACAGGATCAGGATGGTCACCTCACAAACAGGGACAGTGACAAGCAGAAGTGTTTAATGCTTTCTTTGTCTCTGTCTTCAACACATATGACAGACCAAGGGGGTCTCAGTGCCCTGAACTGGAAGATCATGACTGAGAGAATGATCAACTCCCAGTTGATCCTGAAATTGTGTGGGACCTACTGCTCTGGCTGTATCCCTACAAATCTATGGGGGCTGATGGGATTCATCCAGGAATCCTCGAAGAGCTGTATCATGCCATTGTAAAACCTCTCTTGATGATTTTGGAGCAGTCTTGGGAATCCAGAAAGGTCCCAGCTGACTGGAAGCTGGAGAATTTTCAAGAAGGGCAAGAAGGAAGACCCTGGAAACTACAGGTCTATCAGTCTTATTTCAGTGTCAGGTAATGCTATGGAAAAGATTGTTCTGGCACGTATTGAAGAACACCTGAAAGACAACGCTGTCATTGCTCAGAGCCAGCATGGCTTCATGAGAGGAAAATCCTGCTTATCAACTTAATTTCCTTTTACGACAAAGTAACCCACCTAGTTAATCAAGGGAAGGCAGTTGATGTAATCTTTTTAGATTTCAATAAAGCTTTTGATACTGGCTCTCACAGGATCCTTCTGGACAAAATGCCCTGCACACGCAGCTGGATAAACACATCATGTGGTGGGTGAGAAATTGGGTCATGGGTCAAGCACTGAGGGTAATAGTGAATGGGGGAACATCCACTGAGATTGTCCAAAGGAGGGCAATGAAAACAATGAAGGGCCTTGAGGGGAAGCCATATGAGGAGTGACTGGGATCACTTGGTCTGTTCAGCCTGAAGAAGAGGAGACTGAGGGGAGACCTCATTGCAGACTACAGCTTTCTTGTGAAGGGAAGAGGAGGGGTAGGCAGTGATTTCTTCTCTGTGGTGACCAGTGACAGCATGTAAGGGAATGGCCCGAAGTTGTGTCAGGGGAGGTTTAGTCTGGATATTAGAAAAAGGTTCTTCACCCATACTAGGGAAGTGGTCACAGCACCAAGCCTGACAGAGTTCAAGAAGTGTTTGAATGATACTCTTGAGCACATGGTATGACTTTTGTCAATGGACCCATGCAGGGTCAGGAGTTGGACTCGATGATCCTTGTGGGTCCCTTCCAACTTGTCATTTGCTGTGATTCTGTGATCAAGATAAAACTAAACAATTACAAACATTTTTAATTGAATGGAGTACAAATCTCTCCTGCACATATAAACCCAAGCAGAACAAGTTTGGTGCAACAAATGCTGTCAGGTGTCTACTGTCCTAAAAACGTACTGGCTCACATTAGAACTTCACAATTAGAAGTGAAACGAAAAACAAATTTGTTCTGCAATGTCTTACAAAGATTTATTTCATATCTGTAAGGGATTCTCATTTACCCTAAGTCTATATCCACAAAACTAGACAGATACAGTCTTTTTGTTTCATCTGCTTTGAGGGAGAGTAGAAACTCTCCATTTCTAATGGAGACCAGTACATGGTGTCATTTATCATCCAAAGGTCATATTTGATTGGCTTTTATTTTAGCAGACAAATCTTTTTGCAAAGAAAAGTGAGAGGGATTTTGTACTGCTTTTGCAGGAGCAGACACTGAAGCTCTCACTCAGGACTCTAAAAACATTGAGTGGCCATTAACTCCTGAACTAGATGGTGCAATCCAGAATCCTCTGCCCAAGAGCATAAATATGGTTATGTACAGTTGTGAATGTATCAGGCAATAGTATGTACCAGCCTAAGATTCACCTGAAGAAAGTCAAACATAGGTATTAAATTCTTCCCACAGATGTTCTCTAGCCTCAGAAAGCAGCAAGCTTCAGCACTATAAGTAAATCAAGGTAGCACAGAAAATGCTGATCCAGTATCTAACATTAATTCAATAGCCTGAGGCTGCTTTCCTGATGCAGAAGAAACATTAGTAAAATGCAATATTGCATCTGTATTTCAGGCAGCTTCTGTCCACATTCAGAATATTAGCATATGGCAGAGTAATTTCATTTGTTGGTTAGACAGAGAAATGTAACAGACCTTCACAAAACATCCATCCTTTCTACATGCTTGCATCCCATGTTTCTTACAGAACTTATAGTGAAATGTGTAGTTTACTGGGTAGATTCACAGCAGCTAGATGAGCTTCCTTTGTGTATTTTAAAACTTGTTAATTTTGGGGGGGCTTTGCTTTCAGCAGCATTGTTTTGTTTATGTGATGCAAACAGTGTTTGAAATCCCTTGACTTAGTGCTTTTATGTCTGGCATCACCAACTCCATTTGGTTAATAAAGGATTTAGCTGTCTGTAGTGGCAGGTCTGATGCAAACAATAACTGTTTTCTGATAATAAATGCAATTATTTTCAATAACAGAATTTCAAATAACAAATTTCCAATAATAGAATAACACAGATAAATAAGAATCAGGTGCTTCAAGTAAAGTTCTGTATAGTCTTCCTTTTCTTTTCTCTCTTGAATTCCATTAATAATGTTTAATTCTACTAGTTTAAGAACAAAAAAATTTCAGTGATGTGAGGCCAGTAACATATCTTTGAAAAGGAGCGTAAAATGTATGCTGACCTCTTCTACCAAAATAGTGCATGAACAGCACACCTCACACACTGCAGAGCTTTTTGACATTCATATTGAAGTTTTGTTTTCAAAGACTTTTATCCAAAGATGAAAAATAATTGAAGGCTTACCCAGGCTTTGCAGATAAAGCATAGGCAAGTTCAGGGATGAGCAAGTCATCCTTGTTACTAATTCACTGTACATGAACAAAAAAGCAAACCAAATTTATTAGTTAGGTTATTAAACAAAGCAAAGTGAATGCTTGAGCACTGTCAGGACCCCAAGCAGGACACCTTCTGCATCTCTGTAGTGGTCCTGGCTCCTTCCTCCCTCCCTTAGCATTGCTGTTCCTTTCCCATCAACTAAGACATGGACATTTTCACCATAGGCAGCAACTCTTTTCAGTTTAACTTTTCTCATCTCAAATCCACCACAGAAGGTCATCACATCTTGCTTTACAAGTGGGATGTGCAAAGCACCTTGTGCAGCAAGCAGGATATGCCAAATATCTTGTTTTCTTTAAGACTTAAACACTACTCTTGCATCAAGACTCAAACACTTTATTACTTTCATTGTCAAACTGTTTCCTAATTTGCAATGCACATGAAACAATCACAGCAGCAGGCTGACTGTAGAGTTAGGTAGTCACTTTTCCCTTCTTTTAATACCAGGGAAGACATCAGATGCTCCAGATCAGATTCAGTTCCCTGACTGTAGAATATGACCACCATCAGAGATGAGTTTTGGTATGGCATTTCACCTGCTATTCCCAATCCAGGAGGTCATGAGAGCTGACTGAGGTAAAAGCCTTCTGCAGATTTCTTGGAAATGACAAATATCATAAATGGTCATAAATAAGAATGTTTAAGCCGCTGGATGCATCCTTTCACTTGTGAGTCAGTTTGAAACTGACATCTAAATCATGATTTGGAAGGGGAGTGAGATCACATAGTAGGACACTTGCTAAAGTGAATGCCATGCTTATTATACTGGCAAACTTACCCTTCCTGCCCTGGGTGTCCATGCCCAGGCCCTGTCCACGGGGGCACAGCCAGTTCCAGCTCTCTCCTGCGGGGCACAGCCAAGCACGATGCTAATGGCTAGTGGTGCCTCAGGGAAACAGATCTAGGAAAGGGCAGCATGTCTGACAGAGAGGAAGGGGGGAATACAAAGAAGTGGGAAACAGCCCTGCAAACACTCAGGTCAGAGACCCACATTTTAGAAGTTGGTGAAGAACTCCATTAATTGGCAATAAATTCAATTAATCTTTCCCAACAGGAGTTTGTTTTCTTTGTGACAATAACTGGTGTGATTTCTCTGTCCTCTCAACACATGGACTTTCATCTTATTTTGTTCCCCCTGTCCTGTTGTGGAGGGGAGTGAGAGAGCAGCAGGGTTGGCATCTGGCAGTCAGCCCAGCTCAGCCAGGCACAAATGTTTATAATGAGTTGCAGTTACGTTGATTTCATTTAGGAATTTGATCACAGCATAGGTTTGGTCAAAGCTCAACAGGGCAGCTGCAAGTCTCCAAATACTGGCTATTTGTAGTTGTTAAAAATTTTTCTGCATGTGGTAGAACTATTTGCTTGAACATTCCACAGTCTCCGCTGTTACAGTCATGGTTTCATGTTCATTCATTGCTCCACCTTTCACAAAACTGGTTTGCCCACACCATTTGGGCTGCTGGCTCTGCAATGCCCTATAGTTGCCTCTGCTCCCTAGGCACTGTACTCACAGCCCCTTTGGTTTCTTTGCTCCACTTTTGCTCATGTCCTTCACCCTCCAGCTCCCTTTTCCACTCTAGATGAGCGCTTCTCCCCTAGCTATTCTGCACTGCAGCCAGGCAGACTTGTGCACAGGGTCCCTGACCAGTCAGAGCCCAAACTGAACAAATAACTCTTCAGATCACCTATCAGCCAGTGCAGGCATTTAAATGACATTTGCCAGTGTGGGCTTTTATTCTGGCTACTCTACCACTGCTTTTTATGACATTTTTAAGAGCTTAATGTCTTCAAGACTTAAATTCAGTAAAATTTTGGGGAAATTGGCCAGTCACCTCAAACTGTATCTGTGGTGGGGGAAATGACTTGCACAAAGAGACAGAACAATCACACCAGAAAAAAAAAAAAAAAAAAAGGAAAGCAGGCTAACAGTCTATTGAGCTATAAGTCTCTTCACCTTTAATACAGAGGAAAAACCTCCAAAGACTTCAGAGACGACAGATGCCATCACACAACATTTCATCTTGATCTAAACAGCATGAAATTGTATATTTGTACTTGTGACTTCTGCCATCTGCCCCTGGGATCAGGCTGAAACATTATATGCTGGGACTGCATATCACATTATGAAATATTACATGCAGTGACCTTTAGACTCCAGGGGCCACACTTCAGTTATTGAAGATGAAAGAGGCAGCAATCTTTGCCATTCAATTCCTGGCATAAGATCTTTTCTCTATGCAAGGGATTAGTAGTATTCTTAAAAATTATTTTCTATAGCTATTCTGTATGTATTATGTCAGCTTAGTGTAATGATTTTCTTAAGAAATAATGGAACCATGCATCCAAATCATGTTGAAAGAACAAATTTGAAAGTTACTTTAAAATGAATGCAACAGCCTTTTATGCTACAGTGAGTAAATAATAACCTTATGAAGAAGACTTCCTTGGGAATCTATTAAAATATGTAACTGCCATCACAGTGCTGCCTCCTACACATTTGAGCCAAGAACCTATCTGTGCCCCTTAGTCAACTCATCATGCCTTATCTAAGAAAGGATCTTCCTTCCTTGTGAAGTAGGAAAGCAAGATTACAAATAAGAACACACTGCATTTTCATAGACATTCCATTTCTATTAAATGCTCTTTGCAAATATTAGTGGAAAAAAAATCCTTCCACCAGTAAGACAAAGTAGGAAATTGTACAACTGGGATGCCTTGTTCTGCCCAAGCTCCCTCAGGCCAGTCATAGAGTTGCAGAATCATTTAGGTTGGAAAAGACCTTTAAGATCATCAAATCCAAACCTTTTGTAACTATAGAAAAACTTTCCAAAAGATTTATTACAAGGAGATGAAGGTTTATGTTACTTAAGAAAAGTTTCTGACCTGGAAAGAGGCATCCTTCCCAGAGGCAGTTTTAGATGTTTTCTCCTCCTGCATGTCAGAGGAGGTGACTCCTGGGTACAAGAGAAGATGAGTCCTTAGAGACATGTTTGAAGGTCTCCACAGCTGGGGGACCAGGGGATGATAGAAGCCTTGAGAGGAAGGGGGGTGTATGCCTTTCCCAGACTTGGTGCAGCTTGTGCTGAAATGTTAAGTGTTCTTGGCTTTCAGAAAAAAATTCTCCTAAATCCTTCTATTGCCTAGTATTTTGGAAGCACCTGCATGTAATCTTCCCTCGCACCTTTACCCAACACTACCAAGTCCATTTCCCTAACTGCCACATTTAAATGTCTTTTAAATATGTCCTGGGATGGTGACTCAACTACTTCTCTGGGCAGCCTGTTCCAATGCTTGAAAACCCTTTCAGTAAATAAACTTTTCCTAATATCCAATCTGAACTTCCCCATGTGCAACTTGGGGCCATTTGCTCTTGCCCTTTCGCTTGTTACCTGGGAGAGGAGACTGACCCTCACCTTGCTAAAACCTCCTTTTCTGTAGCTGTAGAGAGCATTGAAGTCTTCCCTCAGCCTCCTTTTCTCCAGGCTAAACAACCCCAGCTCCCTCGGCCACTCCTCACATGACTTGTGCTCCAGCCCTTTCAACAGCTTTGTGCCCCTCTCTGGACACAGTCCAGCAACTCAATGTATTTCTTGTAGTGAGGGGTCCAGAATGGGATGCGCTATTTGAGGTGTGGCCTCACCAATCCTTAAATTCCTCTGGATATATCTATATGGAAGAACTCAATGCTTAAAAAAGTAACATACAGGAGATATGATCAAACATTAATTTTCATAGCACTGTGCATGAACTCAATACCCTGTACTTAGTGCTCATTAGTAACAGGATATGTCTGCTACAGAGAAGAACCAGGGTAGCATAGCTACATACTTCTCCAGGCTAGCGCAGATGGCTCCACAAAGCGTGCTTTGTGCCACACAGTTTTATCCTGAGAATCCCAGTCAACAGACGAGGGGGAAATAGCCCTCTTTGGAAGCTGGTTAGAAGTTAGAAATCCAACCCTTCTTAATGCAGAAATGTGTACCATTTATGGCTCACTATGCATGCAAAATGTGAGACAGTCTTTTCTAAGGTGATTTGACAGATGTCACAAGAGTGCAAAATGGGAATTGGTCTTAATGGTCCTGCAAACTGCCATAGAATTTATAAAGTGGGATCTAGACTCAAAAGGACACAACTTACCAATTTCATGGTGTCTTCAAAAACACCAGCACAGCTAGACATATACTTTAGTTTGCACTGTCTTTAACTGTTTCAACTTTCTCCTCCCACAAGAATTAAAGTTTTCCACTTCTTTTGGATCTGGTAGGACCTTAATGAAATTAGAAAAGACCACAGAGTAAGTTTCAGAGTTTAATGCCCATTAAGTGATTTATATGGCTCCTATATTTGGTTTAGAAATGGGAGTTGAGGCTGAAAGGTCAAATTTATCACACATTAAACACTCACCGTGTTGTGTGGTTGCCTGTTCCTTTCATTTCACTGTCAAAAAGGAGAGTAAGTCCCCTGGGACTCCTAAAGCAGACCTGGACTAGTAAACAACCTCAGAGAGGTGAAACGAAATGAATGCAAAAGTGAACTCCATTCAGAAGTGCTCCATCTTCACCCACGTATTCTGCAGTCAGAAAGCCCGGCCACTGTGAGCAAAGCAGTGAGCTATAATTTTTTAAGACATGCTGCAAATTTTCTTCCTGTTTTCTCTTCCACCCAACACATGAACAGAGGAGGAGTGTCCTTGATGCACAGTACCTCCAAGGGCTGCTTTTGTGGTGCTTCAGCCTGTGCCCTTTTTCTTGCACAGGGCTGTGCCTAAAGACACAGACTAGCCTGAAGGGCTAGCAACAAGCATCAGCAACGTAATCAGGCATAAGAAATATTAAACTAACTGAAAGAACCATGCTGGCTTCACAGCCTGAGATGAAGGAAATATGAACTACGCATAAAAATTAATTTAGTTTGCAAAAATTATTTTAATGTCACAAGATCTTGTTAGGCAGTGCATGGTGTCAGTCATCACACAGAGAAAGCATTTTAAATACGATTTTCAACTTCATCCTTTTAAAACCTCTTCATAGACTCCACTTGCACTGTTTCTAATCATTTTAGTCCTCAGGAAGAGCTCTACAAAAATATGACTGTAAATAAAGCATTGAAACAAGCAATTCCCAAGTGGCTTAAAACAACTTTCCTCTGTGCCCTCCCCACCTCAAATCTCTTCAGATTATGTGTAGTACGAATGGAACATGTAGTGTCTTGTCACATGGATTCTCATTTGATTTAAAAAGCCAACATCTGCATATTTTGGTCAATGAGATAAAAAGAATGAAAAAAGTGGTAGGATTTTTTTGTGACACGTTGTCTTTTCTGAGCCACATATAAACTTGTCTCATCCTGTATGTGCTTGCACTTACAGCTGTTGTCACTATCGACAATAGTTAGATGAGGATCAGTTACATTAGCTGCTAACTGAATGTGAAAAGAGAAAACAGTGGAAAAAAGCTCAGTGCAAAACACATCGGAGCATTAAAACACTGCTTTGAATACCAACCGATCATTGTTTTCTTGTTATGGTTGAATCTGCACTTCTACACAGTCCGTATATTTTAAATAATTTACCTCACCTCTTCCACTGTTTAAGAAGGGAAAGAAAAGAGAGTCTTTATCAAGGGCATTCTGTATTTTTATTTCCTATCACTACTACAGGCTGTAACATAACTGGCATCACAGTGAAACATTGATACAGGAGGCAACTTGCCACATAATGAGGATGTCTCCCTTTTGTTTCCAATCTGTTTCAGAACATGAGACAGATGCATTTCCAACACATGTGCAGGCTGTGTGGCACGCCAACAACAAACAATTTCTGCACAATATAAGTGTTCATCATTGAAGGATCTACTTTGGTTTCCATTTTTAAATGTATTTCTTCCTCAGTCTATGTCAGTCACCATCACAAGTGACAGGTGCATGCAGCATATGCCAACCTTTGCCTAAAGTCATTCTTCATAAGCACTCTACTTTTGCCAAAGTATTTGATCTCTTCACATCCTTCCTGGGACAGATGTGGAGCCTCCAGTAGTATTTGATTGTTTTGGATGTGTGTGAGCATGAACCATTTAAAGTCTAGAGATTCCTTTAATTAGAATGAGATAATTGGATGCACCTAAGAAATTGGAGTACAATAGGACTACAGGTGAAATAAAGAGGTAAAGAGGCTACAATAGACATGACTGGTGTGTGACAAGCTGGGTTCTTTGAAGGTTCAAATGGGAGAGTGGAGAATGTGCTCTTCTGCTCTTTATAAATTTAAAAGACCTAATTCAACATTTGCCTACCTATTTTAGCTTCTGCTGCACATAAATGCCTATATATTATTCATAATAATTCTTTCATTATTATTTGATCTTCCCACTCGACTCTTAATAAATCTTGGTTTTAATTAGGCCATCTGCAACTTGTAACGTAATGGAGGCACAACTTTAAAACTATGAATTCCAAACAGTAAGTGCAGCCTCATATGATGAAATTTATCATGAAAAGTAATTTGACATTATTGTCTGAAGCTTTGCATTTCTGTAATGTGATAAGTAAGAATAATTTCCTCTTGCTGTAATTCTTATAGGACACAATGTTCATTTAATACAGAATTTAATAGAACAGAGTGTGCTTGGGTAATGGGAAAAGATTAGAAAAAGTTAGGCACCATGCATTTCAATGAAACTTTTACCATACATTTGTTTTTGTTATCACTGACCACTTGCTAACTAAATGCTTCATGTGACTAGACAGGAGTATCATGTATCTCTTGTGGCTGTAGCCCTTTGGATACTAAGGAAGAATGACACTTCTCATTCACATCATTGGCTTGACAGAAGACAGCAATCCAATTTCCTGATAGTTGGCATGAATCACAAGGAAAGGGTTCAATGCAGAATTGTCATTTGTCATGTAAAGGCACAATAGTTATTACATTTCTTGTTAAAGTATTTGAGGGGGACCCTAATGATGTGCGAGTAAATCCTAAGCGACACACTGAGATTCATAATTATTCACCACAAACAAATATGCTTCTAATAAGTAATTTATTTGCAAAGACACTCCATACAAACCAAGGTTAGTGAGCTCAGTTCATCTCCTGAGGTAATCTTGTTTCAGTTGAATAAACAAGAATCCAGACATGAATACCAAGAATCCATTAATAATAATGATTAATAAACAGTATTAATAAGCTGTTCATCCACAAGTCTACAAAATGCAGCTAGATCTCTAAACTGCAATTTATATTTCTGAAAATCACAGAATCACAGAATAATTAGGGTTGGAATGGACCTCTGGAGATCATCTAGTCCAACTGTCCTGCCAAGGCAGCATCACCTAGAGCAGGTGACACAGGAACATATCCAGGTGGGTTTGGAATGTCTCCAGCCTGTTCCAGTGCTCTGCCACCATCAATGTACATGTTGAGGTGGAACTTCATGTGGTTTAGTTTATGGCCATTGATCTTCATCCTGTCGCTGGGCACCACTGGCTCTTTTCAGTCAAGAGGCTGAAAACTGTTGTCTTGACACCCACCTTGGAGATATTTATATCCATTAATGAGATTCCCTCAGTCTTCTCTTCTCCAGACTAAACAGGCCCACCTTCTGCAATCTCTCCTCATAGAAGAGATGCTCCAGTCCCTTAATCATCTTTGTATTCCTCCACTGGACCCTCTCCAGTAGCTCCTTGTCTTGTAGTGAGAAGCCCAGAACTGAACACAGCACTGCAGATGTGGCCTCAGCAGGGCCAAAGAGAGGGGCAGTATCACCTCCCTTGACCTGCTGACCCCCCACTTTCTGATGCACCCCAGGATACCATTGGCCCTTGTCACATAATTTGGCAAAAACAGTGATCCACTAGAGTTTGCATTTTGAATCTTCCTGTAAATGTCAAAGTGTTTATAATTCTCTGGTTTACTCATAAAAGACGTATTTTTAAGAAGTAATGAAAACATGCTACGTACTGAATGTTTTTATTATTGTTTATTTAATAACATTTTTTTAAATGTAAAAATTAAATTTGGGAGTGTGCAAAAATGAAATAAGACATAATTTCATGATAATACCAGGTTTTGTGAGGTCATTCTAATTGAATTAAATAAGCAGAAATGTTTTATCTGAGATAAACCTGTTTCAGTATCAATTTCCATTGCTGACAGACTTTATTTGGTTTCCAAAGCTGTTTCCTACTTCCATATCACATCATTACATAAACCCATGTCAATTAATTTTGAAATTTTCCTTCTGCCATTTTTAATTACATGAAACAAAACTATCAATATGCTACCTATCACTCGGTACTCAGAATTGTTAACATTTTGAAGTTTGCTTGTGAAATTACTGTATGACAATTTCTCACTCTAGTGGAAGAATGTAGATATGTTCTACTGTGAATCTGCAGCAAGTCAGAAACTTTGACACAATATTGTGTAGCTATTGCAAGGTTTGAAAGTGTCGTAATTTTCTTTACCTCTGTGCTTGAAAAATTGTTTCTACAGTTAAGATTTTATCTGACCATTGCATGATTTCCCTCCCACTCATGCCTTTCCCCAGTCCAGAATCACTGCATTTCCCAAATGTCCCTCCTTTAATCTGTTGTAAATTCAATAAAAATCTGCGAGAAGGTAGGGGGTTGAACATGGCTGGATGCCAGGCACCCACCAAAGCTGCTCTACCACTTCTCTCTGCAACTGGACAGAGGAGAGAAAATATGAAAAAGGGTTCATAGGCTGAGATAAGGACAGGGAGTTGATATATGGACACTCACCAAATATCACAGGCAAAACAGACTCCAATTGAGGATATTAATTGAATTGATTACTAACAAAATTAGACTAGGATATTGAGAAGTAAAATGTAACTTACAAACACTTTTTCCTCACCCCTCCCTCCTTCCTGACCACTACCTCCTCCTCCCCAGCAGCACAAGGAGACAGGGAATGGGGGTTACAGTCAGTTCATCACACGGTGTTTCTGCTGCTGCTCAGGGAGAGGAGTCCTCCCCCTGCTCCACCATGGGGTCCCTCCCACAAGAGACAGTTCTCCATGAACTTCTCCAACATGACCCCATTCTACAGGATGCAGTCCTTCAAGCACAGGCTGCTCCGGCTTGGGTCCCCTACAGGGCCACAAGTCCTACCAGGATATCTACTCCAGCAGGGGCTCCTCTATCCACAGGTCTGCAGCTCCTTGCCAGGAGCCTGCTTCAACATGAGTTTCCCACAAGGTCACAGTCCTCTCTCGGACATCCACCTGCTGTGGCCTGGGCTCCTCCAGGGGCTGCAGGCGGATCTCTGCAGCCCTGAGGTCCTCCCTGGGCTGCAGGGGCACAGCTGCCTCACCACGGTCTGCACCACGGGCTGCAGGGGAACCTCAGCTCTGGTGCCCAGAGCACCTCCTGCCCCTCCTTCTCCAGTGACCTTGGTCTCTGCAGATTTGTTCCTGTCACATGTTCTCCCTTTCTCCCTTTGCTCTTCTCTGGGTGCAATTACATCTGCACAATTACTTTTTTTTTTTTTATCTTTTTAAATATGTCAACACGGACACGTTACCACCATTCCTTATTGGTCCAGCCTTGGCCAGCAGCATGTCTGGAAGCCCTCTGACGTTGACTCTGCTGGACATAGGGGAAGCTTCTGGCAACTTTTCACATAAACCATCCCAGTATTACCAAAACCTGGCCATGCAAACCCAGTACTGAGACATTGCTTCAAGCCCTTGAAATACACTTCAAAATATGCCAAAGTTTGCCTAGATATGGCAAGTCAGAACATCTTTGCACCTTCACAAATTGAAAAGCCTGGTTCCAAAGTCCTCCAGAGACCTATTATCTGTGGATCACTGACACAATAAACCAGAACAGCTTTCAAGGAACCATTTGGGTCAGCCAGGTTGCTTTGGGCACAGCACCTGGGGAATCTTTATCACTAATTGACACAATTCAGAAACATGTCAGACTACTCAGGCTGTGCCTAGGGAGCACAAAGGCAATAAATCTGTATGTACTCCCAAGCTCTGCCTCCTAAAAATCTTTATGGAAGTTTTCAGCTAAAATTATTGATGAGTCTGTAAATGACCAGTTTTCTGTATCAAATAACTATTTTTAAAGCATGTGCTTGCCACAACGTTACCCTGAACACTACTCTGGCACCACCTGGAGACCAAATACTGTGTCATCTTTCAGGAGTAATTAAAAGATATCCAAGGATTTTGTGTCCCTTATTTGTCATCCAGAAGAACACTAAGGATACTGCTCTAAATAACCTGCCATGGCTTAGGAGCAACAACTGGTTATCAGTGACTTGACCAATCTCTAATTGTCTTTCTTAGTTTCTCTGTAGTCTGATATTCAACTCCTGCTCAGATTTTGGCTCATGCCAAGGCCTGTTCTGTGTGCTTTGCAATGGCACTGGAAGCAGTGCCATTATGTCAAAGCAGTGGCAACACATAGGCAGAACCTGGTTGCCAGAAAGGGCTAAAGTCATTACACAGCCACTGTAACCTGCAGCTTGCTGTCTCTACAGCCATAATCCTTGCACACTGATTTTCTAGGACTTCTCTTTGGAACCTGCTAACCCACAGAAATGGGACAGACCAAACTTTCAAGCTTGAAGGTGAAAATACTTCAGCTTACACAAGGAGTTTTTTAAAGCAGATTTAACAGCAGCTGGGCAGCTGGAGCTTTCATGTTTCCTGCTGTGATACAGGTGATGCCCACACTGTGAAGGAGGAAGGATGAGCACTCTCACTGTTGGCTAGATTGCTGTTTTGCTTAGAGGCACACAGGTTACAAGTTATGAGTCTGAAGTAATGAATTAGAGAACCTGTGAAGTAGAAACGTCAAGAGTTAAGTGATAAATTAGTGGAATTCACTTTAGACTAGTCTGTACAAAGGGGATTGAGCCCTGGTACATTGTGTTTATTTTCTCTCCCAGTGAGCTCATAAACCAAAGTTTAATTTACAGAACACCTTATCCGGTAAGTTTAAGAGATCAAAACAGACACTAGTGACAATAATCTTTCTCCAGGGCTTAACTGCCCATGCTGCACCTGATCTCGTGCAGCCAATAACCTGCGATCTGACTTCACAGAAAACATCCAAGTTGTGAAAAATATCCTCTGGGTCCTCCTCTGAGGTGCAATCTGCACTGAGCCCTGGCCCACTCCTTTGGTTCTTGCTGAGATGTCTTTCCGCCCCGCTGTATCTAGTCTTGTGCCCTGATGGTCTTGATCCTGATCCTGACTTGTCTACTGGGCTTCTCAGTGGGGCCTCAGACCTGCCTTGTGACTACAGCTCCATGGGCCACTGGGTTGCCCCAGTCGTATCCCCAGCCTAGCCCCACTCATCCAACCTCTTCTGTCCAGCCCTGGCATGATCCATATTTGGAATATTTGCAAGGTCCTGGGGAAAGGCTGAAGGATTGGGGTTAGGCAGGAGCTTTGTCAGGAGGGACATGACTCCTTCCATTGTCCCTTTCCTAGTGATGTCAGGCAAAGGCAGTATCTTGTCACATGCTAATCTCTTGTGAAGGGGTTGTGACATAGTACAAGAGCCTCAGGAAAAGTCTAAACACAGATGAAATAGATAATCCTACACTTAAGAGAGAATAGCAGACAGAGGGCATGATGAGTTGGTTTGCTAAATACCCTAAATGTCTGCATATCTTCACCAGAATTGTGAAGCTAAATAAGAAGAGCTGGAAATTTTAGCACATGATTAAAGATGGAATTATAGTCATAGCATATATTTGTTGGAAATTTTCACAGCTCACTTGTCAGTATTAAAGGGTACAGGTTTTTCACTAAGAATGGGCAAATAAAGAGATGTTACCCTGTATACTTGGCACCAAGTTAGCAGCTTGGAGACACATAATATTAATAAAGTCAAGACAATCGAAGGAAGGTTTATTCAAGGTTAAGAAAATAAAAAAAAAACATAGGTAGAGTCATGGGGAGCAGTTGATTACAGACAAGGAAGATTACACTAAGGAAGTTTTTTATCTGCAGGAGGTAGAAGTTAGTATGTGACCTTTAGGTGATGGGAAATCTCAGCCTGCAGAGTGTCTAGGGAAAGATATCTCGCAGGACAGACTTGTCATGCACAAAGTAGGGAAACACGGTCCTGCTCAATCTCCTACTGCTTGATACAAAACTGGCTGGAGACCTGGAGGCTAGATAGCAACTGGCAGTAGTTAAGTGTCAAAAACAGCGGGTTGTATAGAAGTTGCACTGGAGTCTGTCCTGGCTCTAGTATTAACCAACATTTTCATCAAGAGTCAGAAGACTAAATAGAAAGGCTTCCTATGCTCTTTTTATTCCATTATTACAACAACTGTATTTGTGAAAAACAAAGCTAAAAGGAGCTGCAAATATCTTGGCTAACATCATCAGAGTTCAAATATTCTTAACAAGCAAGAAATGGTCTACTGAAGAACAGGAAACAATTCACCATAAATAAATGCATGTTTCTATTTTTAGCAATAATTGACTGAACAAATGCAGAATGTACAGCATTTGATTTTGGTAGCAGTTCTTAAAAAATTGATTTTAGGGATTACAATGGATCACAAAATGAACACAAGTGAATAATGTCCTACTCACAAAAATAAAAATACCCAGCCATGCTACAATTTATAATTAGGAATATGTGAAGACAAGCAAAACAGTGTCCTAGTTCGGTCTAGCATGGATTAAGTTTCAGCTGGAATATGAAATCCAGGCCACAGAATTTCAAGAAAGTTGTAGCAATCTAAACATAAAACACAAAGGATCAAGAAAAATGGAAAACTGGTTATTTAATCAAAGAAAATACATCTAATTTGGATATATTATAATAGTCTTCATGTACATTATAATAGTCTTCATGTACACTGAGAGATGCTGCAGAAATTAAATACTCTGTTCTCTGTCCATGATGCACAGCTTAAAATGAAGCAAACAGCTTATTTTGCAGAAATAAATATTCATGGTAAGCACTGGGAAAACCTTACTAACAGTGGAGGAGCAAAGCCCTTGAACAGGTTGCATGGGGATGTTCTGAAGTCCTCTGTACTGGAAGTATATTAAAAATGATTATAGACATGCCTCTGTCAGAAAAGATACAGCATATATTACAGGACCCGCACTGGATGTGGCAGGTCATTCTAGCCTTTTCCAATTGTTTGAAACAAAGTACCACAATGCTACAGGAAAAATTATATTTTTGATTTTTCTTGACATTGTAGCTCTTTATTTGTATTACAAAAGCAACATTCCTCATGATGATGTTTGCTCACTTTTCATTCATTTATGATCGCCTTCCAAAGTCTATTTCTTCCCTTGATGAAGCAAGATTTTTGAAAAAATCATGGCATAGTCTAAAGATTATCAGATATATAACATACCTGATAGTTAAGGAAGCTGTATCATTACATGCAACTGGAAGATTTTCAAAAGTAAATCAGCAAACATGTATCAGATTCAGTATTTAATCCCCCAACAAGAGAACAGGTATTTTATGTTCTTGTGGTCTTAAAGCTGTATATCAACATTATTAGGTTATATATTGTGTATATTCTTGGTATGGTTTCCTCAGCAACTATATTTTGGGTAGCTTTGCTATGGCAACCAAAGATGATTGCTTATTTTACTGTTTCAATTAATAATCCATGGCCTGAACCATAAAAGCAATAGTAAGATAATACGTCTACAAAAGGCTAAATAAACATATGCTTCACCAGTGCAAGCTTTCTGTAAGAGTTATTACCCTGGTGTAGGAATAATACATAAGTACATCACTAATTGGATTCTGTATTTCAGTGCTTAAAATAGAAACCCTGTGTTTAATTCTAGCCTTATACAGAGGAGGGCACAATAGTGGGTTTTGCAACATACGTGACAATCATCCATTATGCAAGAATCACATTATGTCAGAATCAACTCCTTATTTATGAAGGCAGGAGAATGAATTTCCCAGTATGCCCTTCTGCCCTATTCTTGCCCTCACCTGCACAGGAACAAATCTATTAAGTCAAAGGAGTTTCTCTGTAAACAGAAATTGAATTTCTGAATTGAAATTCAGAAAGCTGAAAGAGAAATGGGCCTTTGTCAGGATTTTTTTGTAGAATTTCTAAACACACTTAGCTTATTGTTATGTAATGGGAAAGGTATGTTTCTGTAATGCTTCATAAAGCTGGTGACAAAACATTCTCAAACAAAAGCATTTCACATTTCAGGATGTTAAGCACAAAAGCTGAACTCATCTCTAAGCAAACATGTTTTTCTGTCTTTACTTTCAAAAAATATAAAGATTATCTAGACAACCTTAACCCTTTTGCAATTTCCACTTATATAAGAATTTTTCTTTTTTTCACCTCTCCACATTTCAGCACTTTGTCATCTGACTATGAAGTGGCGCCCAGATTTAATTATAAATACAAGTCTAGAAGTCTGGTTTATGCTATCAATCTGGATTTGAACATTGTAGCCAGGTCTACACAACAAATACACAACTCATATCAGCAATGCTCTTACATTGCATGCAGGTCAAATCACACCCTCTTAGAAGTACCTGGTCATCTATGTAACGTAACTTATGCACGGTCTGAAAATTAAAATGCGATAAATTTGGGAACTTCCACAAGTCTAAATATCTGGTCTTACTGTAATAACTCGATCATCCTTTGATATGTACCTCAGGGACTCCTGAGGTAACAGAGGCCAACAGGGAAACACCAAGGAAATACCTCAAAGGAATTAAGGGGTGTTCTTCTGACAGCCCAGCTGAGGTGCCTTTACACAAATGCATGCATCCTGGGAAACAAACAGGAGGAGTTATATGCCCCATGCTGCTAGAAAGTTATGACCTGGTTGCCATTACTGAAATTAGGTGAATCCCATGACTGGAGTGCTACTGTTGATGGCTATGGGCTGCTGATAGACAGGAGAGGAAGGAAAGGCAGAGGGGTTGCCCTCTACATTAAGAGGTGGATTGAGTGTGGAGTTGTCTCTGAAGAACAGTCATGAGTGGGTCAAAAGCCTGTGGGTAAGAATCAGAGACTGAGGTAACAAAGGGAACCTCATGGTCGGTGTCTACTACAGGCCTCTGATCAAGAGGAGCTTATTGACAAAGCCTTCTTGCTCCAAATACAGGAGGCATTGTGCTCTCAGGCTCTTGTCCTGCTGCGGGACTCCAACCACCCTGACATCTGCTGGGAAATTAGCATGGCAAGCAGTAGACAATCCAGGAGACCCCTGGAATGCATGGAGGATAACTTCTTGAGCCAGGTAATAGATAGACCTGCCAGAGGGGATGCAATACTGGACATGATGATCACCAACATAAGCAAGCTAGTGGGGGACATCAACTTTGGACACAGCCTGGGCTTCAGTGATCATGGACTGGGAGACTTTGCAGTCCTGAGGGATGGGTCAGATAAGGAGGAAATTTAGGCCCCTGAACTTTAAGAAAGCAAATTTCCTGCTCTTCAAAGAGATAGACAGTAGCATCCCCAAGGAGACTGCCCCAGGAGCAAGGGAGCAGATCCGAGTTGTGAGATCTTTAAGGCAGTCTTCCATAAGGCGCAAGAGCTAGCAATCCCCAGGAGCAAGAGATTGAGCAAGGAAGGCAAGAGATTGGCATGGTTGAGTAGGGACTTGCTGGTCAGATTAAAGGTAAAGAAGCAAATGCACAGGCAGTGGAAAAAAAGGACAGGTAACCTGTGAAGAGAATAGAGAAGTTTGGTTGTTTAGGGATGGGGTGAAGAAGGCCAAGATGAAGCTGGAACTGAACCTGTCAAGACACACAAAGAATGACAGAAAGTGCTTCTACAGGTCTGTTAACCAGAAAAGAAAGGTCAAAGAAGGTGTAACTGCCCTGATAAACAATGCTAGTAAACTAGTAACAATGGATGAGGGGAAAGCTGAGGTACTCAACAACTTTTTGCCTCAGTCTTAAATGGCATACTCTCTTCCCACAACCCCTCTCAGGTGCATGGACAGCAGAATGGGGACTGGAGAAGCAAAGTGCTTCCCACTGTAAGTAAAGATCTGGTTCATGACCACCTGAAGAGCCTGAATGTACCTAAGCCTATGGGAACTGATGAGATACATCCCAGAGTCCTGAGAGAATTTGCTGATGTAGCTGCCAAGCCACTCTCCATGATATTTGAAAAGTCATGGCAGTCATATGAAGTCCCAGGTGACTTGAAACAGGGAACTTTGTACCTATCTTTAAAAAGGGAAGAAAGGAGGACCCTGGGAACTACCAACCTGTCACTCTCACTTCTGGGCCCAGGAAGGTCATGGAACAGATTCTCCTAGAAGTTATGTCAAAGCATATGATGAACTCGGAAGTGATTTGAGAGAGCCAGCATGGCTTCACCAAGGGCAAGTCCTGCCTGACCAACCTAGTGGCCTTCTACAATGGAGTGACTACATTAGTAAACAAGGGAAGGGCTACAGATGTCATTTATCTGGATATCTGGAAATCCTCCACAACATCCTTCTCTCTAAATTGGAGAGAGATGGATTTGATGAGTAGACTGTTAGATGGATAAGAAATTGGTTGGACAGTTGCATCCAGAGGGTAGTGGTCAATCACTCAGAGTCCCAATGGACATCAGTGACAAGTGGCGTCCCTCAGGGGTCTGTACTGGGACCAGTGTTATTTAATATCTTAATTAACAACATAGACAAAGAGATCAAGTGCAATCTCAGCAAATTTGCAGAAGACACCAAGCTGAGTGGTGAGGCACACCAGAAGGATGGGATGCTATCCGGAGGGACCTGGACAAGTTTGAGGAGGGGGCTCAAGGGAATCCTATGAGGTTTAACAAGATCAAGTACAAGGTGCTCCACCTGGGTTGGGGCAATTCCCTGTAACAACTGAGGCTGAAGCATGAACAGATCGAGAGCAGCCCTGTCGAGAAGGACTCGAGGGTGCTGGCAGATAAGAGGCTGGACATGAGCCAGCAATGTGCACTTGCAGTCAGAAAGCCAATCGTGTCCTGGGATGCCACAAAAAGAGTGTGTACAGCAGGTCATTCTCAGGGTGATTCTGCCCCTTTACTCCACTTTGGTGAGACCCCACCTGGAGTACTGCTCTGGGGTCCCCAGAACAAGAAAGACGTGGACTTGGTGAAGTGAGTCCAGAGGAGGGCCACCAAGTTGATTAGAGAGATGGAGCACATCTCCTATGAGAAAAGGCAAAGAAAATTGGGATTGTTCAGCCTAGAAAAGAGAAGCATTTAGGATGACCTTATTGCAGCCTTCTAGTACCTGAAGGGGACCTACAAGAAAGATGGAAAGGTTTTACAAGGGCATGTAGTGACAGGACAAGGGGGAATGGCTTCAAACTGAGAGAGAGTAGTTTTAGATTTGGTATTAGAAATTCTTTACTGTGAGGATGGTGAGGCACTGGGACAGGTTGCCCAGAGAAGCTGTGAATACCCCATCCCTGCAGGTGTTCAAGGCCTGGTTGGATGGAGCTCTGAGTACCCTGGTCTAGTGGAAGGTGTTCCAGCCCACAGCAGGGGTATGGAAATTAGATGATTTTTAAGGTCACTTCTAACCATTCTATGAGTCTATGACATATTATGTTATGTCATAACTCTGTACTTGGTGAAGAGGTTGCAATGCATACAATGCATAATGTCACTGCATGTAGAGAGCTAGGTTCTGAAGGCAATACCCCCATGGAAAACACAAGAACCCATGTAACCATGTAAACTTTTTTTTGTTTTAAATTTGGCTCCATTGTCCTGTGCCTCAATCTATCCACAGAAATATTTCCTAGCTCAAAACAAGTAAGATCTTGAGCTATACATGTGGTAGAGTAGTATCTGAAGGTGTGTTGTGCTTCCATAAACAGCTATATTATTCTTCATGTCATTCAATATTTGACTGTTCAACCCTGACAACTCAAAGAGATGGGAATCCATGATCAACAAAATCACCACTCTCCACATAAACCAGGGTTTCATAGTTTTAATGATCTTCCATGCAACGATCCTAATGGAAATACTTCAGTTATTCCATTTATTTGGAAAACTGAATAATCCTAAAACAGCCATTCTCGCCTATCTTGTCTCTTTATAGCAATTTTTGTACCTGATGCTCTCTTCTACAATTACCCCATCAATTTTAAAGAAGATCAAACCAGATCCATCATTTTCAGAAGAGAACATTACCTCCTGACTAATCTAAATAAAGGGAAAATAGAGATAAAAATCCTCACATTCAGATGCAGAAGTACTCACTGAATTTTCAAAATACAACACCTATGTATACATTTTATGAAAGAATACAAAAGTTTTTACTGGTTCATTGCACCATTACATTAAATGTCAAGATGACCTTATAGTTTATCATCAAATTTTCCAAGTGCTCTAAAATCCATATGCTGACCTAGGTTGCCTTGAAAATCTCCAGACTTTAAGATATTAAGAATGTCTGAGCAAGCCACAAAGCAGACAAATACCACACTACTAAAAACAAATCCAGAACACATTCATATTTTTTTCCTCCATACCGCAAGAAACTGTTTCTGTCTCAAACCAGTATGTTGAGCTTTTTTGTGGAAAATAATCCTTACAATTTCTTTTCATGGTGAAAGTCTGATTATCTACAAACTCCAGGTAAAGTTGATAAAAAAGCATGTGTCATGAGCTGTTTTAAAGGGACTCTGGTGATGCTATAGCCGTGTGACGCCCATTAATGTAAATTAATCGCAGAGTATCTGCCAGATCATGAGTTTGGATCCTCAAAAGTCTGTTTACTAGGAGCATGTTATTCTCCATCTGTACAGCAGTAAATTTCTTCCAAGACGAAAACTTCTGATTTAAAAAATGATGGGTAAGATTAATTTGTTATAACTTTAGACATTTAAAAATTTGGATATCACAGTGCAAGTTACTTACCCAATGACGAGTGGACAGAAAAAAGACACTTATAAAAAGGTGCTTTCTCTTATCTCAAGAAAAATGCATAAAAGAGGTTCAATGACTTCTAGAGATGTTCATTTCCTCACTTGTGAGTAACTGATGACAGAGTCAAGTTGATGCATGATTTGGCACTGGTGGGGTGAAGAGGAGGAAGAAGACACAGGTCAGAGGAAGACAGAGGAAGACAGAAGTTGGCAGAGTTTTTATGCAGGAAGTTGTGCCCAGCTCAACAAGCCTGAAGTGTTGTCAAGTGAGATACAGCTACAATAGATCTGGAGAAAAAATCAGTATCACCCAGTGAATTTCCTTGCCCAGATCTTATTCTCTGTAGAATGTTGCTCCAAACTTAAAATTTCTCCTGGGTACCAGTGTTACATCCTGTTTTTTGCAGATACCAACATAACAGCAGACACTTAAATAGTTTAGTTTTATTTTCATTGCATTGTCCTTCATATTTTACCGAGAAATTACTCCTTCTATTTTAAAATGAAAATGCTTTCACCTTTACTTTGTAAATGCATTTAATCTTTCTTAGTTAAAAACCCTTACTAAATTGTAGATGGTTGGTTTCACTGAATTGTCTGAACAGAATTACAATTAAACCACTGAATTAAAAAAAAAAAAAACTCTCCAAAAATTACCATATCAGAATCATTAAAGAGAAATGAAAGGAATAAGAAGCATTTTAGCAACACATGTAGCTGATGAAGACCTCCTACGCATACTGGTTGCCTTATTTTGAAATTCATTTCAACACTTTTAGATATTTCCATATGAAATTTTACCAATTCTAATTTTATTTTTCACATTAAATAGCATAACTCTGACTTCTAGAATAAATTCCAAGAGGAACACATAACAGTAGATGCAGTTGAAGACAGAGCTCCCTGCATAACGTATGTATTTGTGTTGGTTTTCACACTCTAGTAATTATCAAGCAACTTGCCAATGTTAACCTTACTTCTTGCCAAAGCCCTGTTCTTATAGTAATCAATCAACTCTTGCTCAACAGTAAATTAAGTTTCACAGAAACATTCAAAGTACACCACAAATTATAGGAATATACTTGTGAGGAAATTACAGACAGTTTTCATACTTAGCTGCATGATTCTTTTCCTGTTATGACCTCAGTAAATATAATAATGGTAAAAATTCTGCTTTGAATTCTGCATTTAGCAAAACAAAATTTTAAAATATATTGAAGGTGTAATAGGTGATAAGCAGACAATTAAGCCTTTGAAATCGATTCCCTCACAGTGAGGAGGTAAAAGCAAGGGTGAAAATCAGCTAATGCTTTCCAGGCAACAAAAGAAATGTTGCCAGCTGAACGATGACTTCCTTAGGGTTATAGAGGTTTGGACTTACCACAGATAAAATATCTATCTGGCTTAGAGAGAAAATGCTGAGGAAGAAGCTGCAAAAAAGGAGGTCACCAACTTCCAAATTAGTTATTGGATAAAAAAAAAATCACTGAGCTGAACATTGAAAATTGTTTCAAATGGAGATCCTACACTAAAGAGCCTGGACTAAGACACTTATGGCCTCATACAAAATTCCAGTGTATTTTGAATACTGGGCATTTTCTCCTAATGATACATAAATATATATAAACCACCAATTAAGAGTTGGTATTTCAACAGTTATGATGCTGGGAAAGAAATAAATTTAGGAAATAAATACAGTCTAGGAAAGCTGTGGGATTTTTTCTGGTGTTATTGCCAGCTAATGAACCACCACTAAGAAATTCACAAAAACTGGCATAACTTGTATAGTAACTTATTTAAATGTGTTAATGACTTTATGCAGAGAAGCAACAACAGCTTGCCAGTATTCAGGACTGACAGGTCAATAAGCAAATCTGAAATTAAGCAAGAAGAACAAGGTAGCTGCTATTTGGTTTACATGACAACATGAAACATGAGAAGTAAACAGAGAAGTTCTCAAACAAATATTAAAACACTGAGTCAACATGACTATTCAAAATCATATGTATAAAAACTTCAGCAAATGAAGAACAACAAAGAAAATACAGAAAATTCTAGTAAGTTCAAGAGTTATCTCAAGCTGGTTTGAAATGGACACAGTTCCTCAAGGCAGTATGAGAAATCACTGTAAAACTTTTTCAGCTTCTAACAGGACAATCCAGTAGTATCTATGTCAGAATTGCACAGCTGAGGCCCACACCTTCAGCATCTGTAAATTACTCTGAAAACATAGCCCTATTATTGCCTCTTTATGTGTTCTGAATTTAACAGCAACAATGAACAAGACTGAAAGAAGATCTCTCTAATGCTGTGATTGTTGAAATGAAACCCATTTCTTATACTCAGCCTTAAGCTATTACAAGCAGAGTGGGAGGAAATCAAGTTGTTCCATTGAGAAAATTGGTATTGAGGATCTGGGATCCCTTCAGTGGGTACAAAGACTACTGTTAAAGAGTGAGGTGGCTCCTGGCCAAGAAAGCCTCAATTTCTACCACCAAAACATATTTCTGAGAGCAGATTGTCACTCTCATAATCTGTAGCCAAAGTGTGTGTTTAAGACTCTGAGTGACAAGTACAGACATACTGGCTTTTCCTAAAACATCTGCAGAGTGTGACTTTTTTTGGCTGGACATTCAGCATGTGGACACCTACAGGTATGTCCACACCTGACAGTGTGATGATGCTCTTGGTGTGCCTTGCTGCTGCAACTACTCCCTCTAATATCATATCCAAGCCAAGCTGCAGCCCCTCTGGCATGCAGAAGTCCTTATACCACATATGAACCCATGCCATTTTGTACAAAACTTGCCTGGAAAGCCACCATTGCATACAGGTGTAGACAACTGTGCCAGAATTTTCTCACACAGTCCCGTGTGAACTGAGAGGAAATATTTTCTTTCTCATAAAAGACATTTCAAGAGGAAATAAAATATTTATCCATCTTACCACAACAGTGTTATGTGCTCTTACTGCATCACTCAGGAAGTTAAAGGACAGCATAATACCTGAAACAACATCAGGTCAGGAGGAAAACAATCTTCTCTTTTCTTTTTTTTTCTTTTTTTCAAAGCAAGAAACTTTCCTAATACTTCTGTACCCCATCTCTGTCCTCACAGTTGGATACACCCACAACCATAGTAAATGTTCTCAGAGATGGTATGTGGAAAACAAGAGCAGGGAGTTTTTTGTGGGCTGCTTTGACACATCTGTCCTCATGATTATAAAGACTATCTTCAGATTGCTCTTCCTTGGCCATCACTCCACCATACAGTATTTATTGTGATTGAAGAAAAATGTGCCTGCACAGCTCTGCTCTCTGCAATATGTCTACATTCATCCTCAGCAAGGCACTGATGTGAAGACCACTACTGCCTGGAAAACCCAGGGAAAGTTTTACACAATCTCTTCCCTCACAGGGGGACTTCGGCAGTGGCACTTTATGCCACCAGTCTGTACTGCCTGTACCACAGCCCTCAGCCCTACCTGGTATGACATGATGAACACAGGCAGGGATTCCAGGAAGTCAGTCTCTTAATCAGGCAGAAAACGAAAGGCTCATTTTCTTTACTGAAATGAACACATTAACAAGGGCAAAGCCAACACAAAAGGGAGGAGTATCACACCTAGATTTATCCTTATACACTTGTCTAAAGACACACATTAGAAAATGATTTTATGGCACTTTGAGAAGAGCAAGTAAAACTTCTAAAGAAGTACATTATTGCAGTATTCTTTGGAAAATAACATGAAAAATGTCATTTCTAATATCCTCCAAGAAGCTTTTCTTCTTAGAAAAAAAATCTTATTTAAGATAGCTTAAAAATAAGAATAGCAACTATGAAAACATGCTGAGAGCATCCCTCCTGAGACAGACCTGCTAATGGACATGCAAAAGAAGGAATGTTGCTCTTGCAGAGAGATAGTCATGACAGAAAACCAGGCTGGATAAAGCCTTGAGCAACCTGGTCTAGTGGCAGGGGGCAGGGTTGGGACTAGATGATTTGTAAGGTCCATTCTAACTCCTTAACATTCTATGATTCCAAGATTAGCTTTGTCTCTGCAGTTCCTGATGCAAAAGACTGACCTGCAAACCTTCTAACAAGAAAATATACAGGAAGCGTAAATGCAAATTATTCATTTTATGCATTTGTTTTACCAGAACCAAATTAGAAGAGAGGTAAAAGCATGTTACCACCACACAGCTATCTGGCATGTAGTGATACCTCTGACATGCAATTTGTCTTTCAAGAGGGGGAAAGATTATTCAAACTGACATACCTTTGTGTTTCCTCTCTGATCTGAGGTAGTGAAGTCGACAGCAATGTTCCTTGGTGTCACAATCCAGCTGCAATCATCAAGCTGCCCACTTCCAGAGAGGCAAAAATTTACCATGTTGACATATTCTTACTGGCAGTGTAGCTGTTTCATCTCATGCAGAAGAAACATACTGCCATGTGAGGTTTTGACAAGTCTCCAGAAAAAAAATGTACTTAGCTGGCAACTTCTCTGCACAGACACTGTGATATCTAACCTGCTTTCATGAAGAGCAACAGAAACATTTTCATTATTATTGACGATATAATCAGCATTATATGGATTTTCATTATAGCACTTTCTTGTTAGTAGGTTTTTAGAGAATCTCTCACATTAAAAATATTGTTTTAATAGTATCTAATCTCTACCAAAAAATTAAGGCCATAAATTCCAAGCTCTAATGACTAGGATTTTCTCACAGCCATTAGTTCCTTCCTCTATGCCAGGAGCTAACTGAAAGAAGTTTCGTCTTTGTTGCTAACTCTGCAGAAGACACTACCATTTAAAACCTTAAGTCTAGGGTGTTGCAGTATATGACCCCTTGTTTACCTGAGAGTGGTTAAATAAATTCAACCTCCTTTGTCTTCATGCTGGCATCTGATCAGAATTGCTGCACTGTTAAAAAGCAATGATCATTTATTCTTAACACAAACATATTCACTCTTGGAAAAGAAATTCATTCTAGTTCAGCATGGGTTTATAGTCACCAAAATAAACAGGATGTTGCTATAATCGGGGGATAAATATTCTGACCTGCTGCATGCCCTTTTCTCACTTGGTTGTTTTTCATGATGTTTTCCTCTGGCTCCTGAGCCAGTTGTTTGTCCTGAGTTATCCTTGGTGCAATCTCTAAAGTACTTATTCCGCACCTTACTGTACTGCCTGTGCTCTGTTTTTGGATACTGAAAGTCTGACTCTTTGGGATTGTAGATGAAGGAATATCTTGGTTATAAAGAATAATAATATGTGGACTACATTAAAAATGGCGAACAAACATTACTAATTAATTATCTAAAGCAATTGTAAGGGCTTATAGGTAAATACTTTGGATGTTACCTAGGCATAATTATCACTTATGTTACAGAAGGAAGAACAGCATTGGGGATGCAGGGACTGTCATAGCATATCAAACACTTGGTGGTAATGTCAGAATCAGAACTGCCCCAGAGGCAGCCTGCAAGGCAAGAATGAGGTATGTTTTTGAAGTCACTGAGCAATATTGGATCACTCAAAGATCTCAACGTAGTGGGGTGAAATGGGACTCATGGAAATACCACTGTTGGGCTGGTAGCACCCAAATACCTTGTTTCCTACATTAAGAATCCCCATTTGTTCAAATAATGGTGGTTGAAATAATTTCCATCAATGTTTTCTACTTGATGCTGCTCCTACCATGCAAGCTCATAATTCCACTAGGATAGACTAAATCTGTGGTACTTTTGCAAGATTACATACAAAGACAACCGTCATTTTTAGAACTGCTCCAGCCAAGAAGAAACACTATGTCTACATTATACCACCATCTAGAGGAGTTAGGCCTTGGCATACTTTCCATCAGTTAAAGAACTCAGGATGGGTTTACCATACTCTGGATTGGAAGCAGAAGAGCCTGTGGTAAGACAGAAATAAAGGTACATTGGTTTGCTACGTATCCAGCAGAGAGGAACAGAGACCTAACCAGAAAAGAAAAATCGTATTAACCTCTCTAGGCCCTGCACTAACATAAACCCTCAAGTCATCATAGTAGAGCAGTGAATAGAGGGGAATTTAATTATTTGTCATTCTAAATTCCAGTTTCTTATCTTGTAAAAGCTACCTGGCATGTTATAGAATCATAGAATTATTTAGATTGGAAAAGACCATTAAGATCACCAAGTCCAACCACTAACCCAGCACTGTCAAGTCCATCACTAAACCACTTCCCTGAGTGCCACATCCATGTCCTTTAAAAACCTCCAGGGATGGTGACTTCTTCCTCGCCAGCTCGTCTTTCACTACATGAGGACAACCTGCTCCTGTGCCTTGAAGATTTTCTTCTGGAAGAATGCCCAGCCTTGCTGGACTCCTTTGCCCTTCAGGACTGGCTCCCAAGGTACTCTCTCAACCAGCCTCCTAAACAGGCCAAAGTCTTCCCTCCTAACTTCTACAGGAATCAAAAATTATCCTTTCATGATCACTGTGCCCAAGATGACCTCCAACCATCACATCACCCGCAAATCCTTCATGGGAACCAATGGAGGTCAGATTAAAAAAAAAAAAAAAAAAAAAAAAAAAAAAAAAAAACAAAAAAAAAAAAAACCAACCCAAAAGCTCTTCAGCCCAGGGCCCTGCACTGTTTTTTTAACAACTTGGAATCCAAACTCCTGAATCAAACAACTAGATTTCCTCTGCAGTATGTAGGGAGCCCTGCAGGCCAAGGACAGGACTCCTCACAGGAAACCGGCTGAGGAAGGTCTAGCCTTGTGCCAGCCCTTCAGAAAAATCTGCAGACAGGCACATATCAACCCCTGCTTCTGGCTGACATAGGCACTTCTATGCTGCATGGAAGACCTTCCTTACGCAGACCTGCAGTCCTGCCCCTTTCCACATGACCTGTGTTTAATTTGTTTAACCCAGGTGTAATATGGCACATGTTCTTGTGTGATTGGCATGTCTCTACCCACTTCAGAGCGAGTGCTGCCTGCAGAAACTGGTCAAGTGCAGTGAAGGCAGCCTTGCCATCCCAGAGCAGCACTGTGCCAGGACTACACAGGCAGCAACTGGAGCATGGTGTGGGCTGGTTGCTGTGTACACACATTTCAGCCTTCCCTTACAAACTAAACGCAGGGGACAGCCAGGCTTGGGCAAAAGTAAGCCTGAAAAATAACTACCTTAATACAAATCAAATATAATCCCCCACTAAATGACACCTCACATCCTAGGACCCTCATACACGGTTTCAAAAAATAGTCTGTAGCAAGTTTAAATTGCAAATGAAGCTACTCTAATCTTACCCTCTTTAAATACCTTATACTACATGGATCCTTCAGGGTGACAGATTGCAAGATTAGATTTCTTTCAACTTAGTCTCATGATAACCATTTGTGAGATAATATAATCTCTATTTTTCTGCATTTCTGAGGGAGACTTTGGCTGTTCAATACAGACTAGAGGGCACTTTTGTTCCTTGGTACCTTGTCCAAAGGAAAGCTCAGCTACCTCTTCTGTGTAAGCCTTTGCCTGTCAACAACACCAAAAAACACCTTCCAATCACCAGCATGATGCAAACTATTGCTGAGCATATAACACCTGGACAACTACACCATTTCTAGTGTCTAAACCTTTTTGGCAGAGTGACTGACATTTCTAATGAAGGGAAAATACTGTCTAAAACTAAAATGTATTGCATGTTATTTACTGGTTAATCACCAAAGTTCTTGGGACAATTTCTCAGTTAAACTATATTAAACACACTTGAAGCAATTTAGAGAAAGAGATAATGCTCTGTACTCTAATAGTATTTTATTTAAGTGTTTACTATTGCTAAATTTTGTGCAAACATGTAATTTCAAGTGACATATTTCAAGCCCACAACCTCATGCCAACATTGCTAGGAAAAAGATGCCCTCTATTATTCTGAATCTTGGTAGCTGCAGTGGGATTAAATCAAGGAACAGAGTTCTAAATTGAACAATCACTATTCTCATTGATGTAAATAATACAGTACTTCGGAACTACACCCACACAAGGAAATGTCAAAACCTGACTGTTTTTAGTTTTGCCATATAACATAAAAAATTCCTGTCTCAAAGTCAACATCTAGAAATTGTCCTTTTTCTTTTAAAATATTTTCATTTTAAATAATCTGACAGAAAACTCGATATTCATATTCTTAAAGTAGAATTAATGACCTATGCACAAACCCAAGTATTGTTTCCATACATTAGAAATAAATCCAAACTAATGAGTACCTTCAAATAAAATATCTACACCTATGCTGTCACAAGGGACATTTCTAAGAGGACATGAGACTGCTGCCTTAGGATGATTGTAATAAGAGTAAATTACCTTAATACCATTTCCTACTCCTTTTACAGGTTTGTCGGGAAAATTAATATATCTTACACTGCATTTTGCACTTGCTGTAGTCTGTCACAGGAATGAATTATCACTAAATTTTAATGCTTCAATACTGTGCATTTTTATTCTCATTATATTCTCCCTTTTTTTCTCAATCTTGTGAGAAAAATTAAAATAATAAAGAGAAAATAGAGAACATTTATCCACTTATCCATTCCCTTGACATCCTTAAGATTGTAACCAGAACAGAAAATTATATGAAAATGATTTTTTCTTACACTAAATATAGACACAAGGAAAGAAATAAGTTTAAAATTAATCAGTTCCCTGAAGAATATGAATCCTTGGTCCATCGTCAGTGCCCTAAAATGTACTTCTACATCAAGCATTGTCATCAATTAAAGCTATAGACAGTATTAAACATTGACATCTGCTACTGTGATGTAGACTGCTGTGAAATAGTCTGCAATTTGATGTGATACCATTTTGGTACAATGAGGCAAAGAGAAAAGCAAGGCAGATTACTAGATTTCTGAAATGTTTTATAAAAGCAGAGATATTAGCAAATCTGAACTTTGTAAGTCTTGTCTCTAAACAGAAGAGGGCCATATTTCTGCTAAATATTCAGAACATGTTATATTTAATGTTATTTGGTCATCTGTTCTTCTATGACAGAATGAGATATACATGCATAAAACGTCATTTCCTCAGCATGTAACATTTCCACACCAAGGAGGAAAATAAACCCATCAAAAAGCTGTTTATTAGAGGACTATTTTATAAGTACAATACATCTTTAAATATGCATATATCCATTACTATATCTATACACACAGACATATATAGGACAGTGATATTCCAAGTGAAAACAGCCAAACAGATTTTTGCAGGTGAGCTTAGGATAAGCTTGCAGCTGAGTAAGCTGTCATAACTGCCTCTCGGCATGTCTTTACCCATGGATAAATGTAAAGAAAATTATCTCAAGTTCATATTGCATCTTTTCCTGACATGACTAGTTCACCTGATACTCCCAGTGTCAAGTCTGTCCTGTAACTCTACTATTACATAGTCAATGGCAACTCCTTAGAACCTCTGGGTGATGCTGAAAGGATGTGACAGCCTGTTTCCGGGCCCTGACAAATGTAAATATCCAACCTGCCCCTGTACTCTGTTGGTAATATGGCACCGTGTTTTCAGGGACTGTTATTACTGATAATTCATTCTTTTGCCCACAGTATCTTTCAATGGATTCTAAGAACATGGAAATATGAGAGAATAGCTAGTAAACTAGTTCTAGTTATTGTGTTAATAAACTCATATTAATGAGTTCCCACTAAAACAAATGCATTCCTGGTTTTAAGATAACACAATGCAACACAATCATGCTATCTTATCATTCACTTTGATCAGATAAACCACTAGTCTTGTGGAATAATTGAAATGAATCTTTGGTTTGAATCTTAGTAAGCATAAGGATTTATCACATACCATACTTGGCCTTCTCCCTACCTTCAATGCTTAATTTTTTCTTAAAAAGAAATTTCTCCTATTGAACTTAGTTTATAAAGAGAAGTTCCTTCCAGGTACTAAATTATATAATCTAATCCAGACTCTGAGTTTGGGAAAGTCATAATAAATTCACTCATTATTAGTCTGAAATGCACTTTTGTGGATATATGCAAAAAAAAATCCTCTTGTTGACAAGAAGCAATTAACTACAAGCCTTAGCAGAGTCTTGGGGTAGTTAAAAGTTCACATTATCTGGAGAACTAATAATGAAGTCTGTTAGCCATGTATCTGGATTGCAGGTAAGGTTTAATAATTTAAAAATCAAATAAGATCTCCATTATCCCTGAAAAGCAAGTAAATTACTTTCATATTAATAATACAGTGGTGTTACTATAGTACTGTAGTCAAGGTCTTTTTTTGATTATGCACTCAATAACAAACATAAAGGAAGTAGAAATCTACCAATATTCAGAAAGAAAATGGAAAAGTATTGTCAAAGTCCATGGAGAAGATGTTAGATCTTATGGACGAGGAAAACACAGCCATCTTCAAAGATCATAAACTATGGAAACAAGGGTCACAGAGCCTGAAATCATAGAGAAAGAAACCACAGTTAAAAAGCTTCCCATTTTCTTATTTGAATTTGTCATGAGCAAACTGCAAATGAATTCTTTCAGGAGTCCTTTTCTGTCTCAAAACCTTGGCAGAACTATTTCTGCCACCAAAGCTTCCGATATTTCAAGAAATTTTATGTATCTAAGGTGTTGGTAATGCATGAGAACAGTCAATTATGGAAATGTGAAAATGAAGGACAATATATACATGAATGAAATTGAATGTCTGATTTTAAAACATAAAACCTATGGATGTAAGATTTTTTTAAAATGTAAAAGCTTAAAGAAGAATCCAAGAGCAATACAAAGAAACACCTTTGCATTCACCACAGAAACCAAAAAGGTATCTTAACTCCTTCTTAACTCAAAGAAAATGACAGGAGACTTGAAAGAAGTGGCAAAAATAACAAGACTTCATATCAACGAAGATAAAAACAGATTTGCGCTTGTAAATTGGCAAAAATAACTTGCAGAAGTTTATATAATAGTCAATAACCAGAGATATCAACATAAGCATCTTAAATACCTAGCAATATTAATTACTAGTAGCTATTGAATTCAGAATTGCAATACAGGAGAATTGAAATTTTGTCCTCTCAGCTACTGTTTCATTTTCATAATCAGCAATTTTAAGACAGCTATGTGAATCTCCTATAGGAGAGGCTGTAGATGTAAGATATTAACCTGTACAAGAAGTAACTAAATAACCATTGGAATGAATTGCAGTAAGAAAGCAAGATTAAGAAAACATTTATTCAAGTCTGGAAATCCTCAGAGAAAACATCTGTAGCAAACACAGTGAAATTCTGTCAGCCTTCATGTATTAGCAGTATGAAGAGTGAAGAAAACATGATGTATATTCTCTAAGAATATGAATTTTCCACTGTTAGGACTTTGCAAATTGTTTAGCTACTTACTTTTTTGTGTACCTTTGGAGACCCTATGCAGTTACCACTGTGTTGCCTCAGACAGATCAGGGTCTCTTGAAAGAACTTTCCTCCATTTTTTTGCTATGAAACTAAGAAAAAGTATCTCACTATGCATTATTAGTGTTCACAAGAAATATGCACTTAAAGGAAAGTGATCCAGTGAAGTTATGAGAGCAGAGAGGGATCTTCCAAGTGCACGGTTTAAGCATGCCAGATCCCTGCCATGCTAAACACATTGTTCCAATATAGAGGGAGTTTTGGTATGACTCTTCACTATTTCCACTCTGGGTTATGGTGGAAAAATGCTGGTGTCTCCTCTCTTTCAGTTCTCCTCCAGGCTAAACCACCCACAAAGTAGGTGTTCATGCTTTTCCATAGCCTGATGCCTAGAAAATTTATAACAGTATGTCATCATTTTTACACAATTATATTCTTGCCCTCCAGGTTTTGAGCTCTTGGCTGTTACAGTCTGTTTTGGGGGCAGTTTATCTGGATACTTTCAGCTAGGCACTGTCTTTGTAAGTAGTTACATATAATGACTGGTTATTAGGCATTAGTATGGTCACCAGCCCAGGTGTTGCAGAGCTGCTGTCCCCAACCATCTCCATTAGGACTGATAAAAATGATGGCTCAACTCTAGAATTCCTGGACTAACCCTTGACCAACCTTCTTGGTTTCTTTTCCTTTAGGATTTTACGCCTTTTCTTGTTGTGTTTTCCTCTTGAATGCTTCCACAGCTAACAATCCTGTTTCAATAATCTCACTTTTATCTATAAGTTTACATTTTTGACCTTTCAGCAGAATATCTGACAGGTCTCTATCAGCAGTATAAGAAAATGTTATGTAATGGAGCTGTATGAGAACTAGGACTTAGAGCCTGGGACACAGGTGCAGGAGCCCAGGGTTCATCTGCATGCATAGGTTGCATAGACCTTGCTATTCTTTGCCAACCTTTGGATCCCCATTCCCACATTCCCAGGAAAAGACTCTCTCTATCTCTCTCAGAGCTGACATAACAACTACATGCAGACTAAACAGACTGTAGCTCCCTACTCATTACCAGGTCCAGCTCGGGGTCAATCATCTGAGACATCGAAGTCCTAACCCAATGGGAATTTTTAAAACAAAGTGAGATCTACTGCTAGTTCTGGGGCTGGGATTGTGTCTTTTAAGGCCTAGATTCTTAGTGAGGGAGCTTTGATATGATATTCAAAGGTTTTTTTTTTTGTTCACAGCCCACTGTACTAGGGGACCAAAGTGCAGCCATAGAGATAACACAGTACAGAAAACATGGCAAGCTTTTAGCAGTATGATACTTCACAGCTGGTGTTTAATACAGGCGTTTGCTCAATAAGTTGTGACAGAACACATCACTGACCAGATGCTGCCTTCTTCTGCAGGACAGTCAGGATATGAGCGGTAAGCTTTCTCTCTATCCTAACAGAGATTTATACAGGAGGCTTAAAACGCATGACCGACTATGCGCTCTCTTCAGTGGTCATAGGAGCTTCAGTTTTTCATGCCTGACCAGGAGAGGAGAGTCTGCACATTAATCGTGGCCTCAAGCATTATTTCAGGTAGACATGCTGGAGGGTTATAATATATAAGGTAGCAAAGCTGCATTCACCAGGCTTGAGTACAGTGCTGAAGAAGAGGTTTGAGACAAAGGAAACACCTTAGCACTTCACTCCGATTGTAACCATATTGAGAGAGGGGGAGTGAGCAGTCATGCATTACTCTGGTTGCTTTTCACTCAAGCGCATGCCCAGCGCATAGCCTTTTGACTACCAGCTGTGATAAAATCAGGCCACATAACTTGGCTTCACCCCTACCAACAGTTTACAGTATCAAGGAATAGGATTTATATTTTGTCAAATGTATCAAATGTATATATTTATCGAATATTTTTTCTAAGGCATTTGCAACTCCAAAAATCTAGCAAATGACTTTAGAAAGATCAATTCTTTTTGCACAAGTGTTAAAACATCTTAGGAAGATGTTTGGTTGAAGATTGGCACCCAAGGCTTTTCACCAGAAAACAAAATGTACTTTTCATGATGTGCTCTGAATAAAGAACATTTTCATCTGAGGAAAAATGCAAAAACAGTTTAAAATGGTAAACAAAGGCAAAATATAATTTTCATTCTGTGTTTTGGAATGAAAGACATTAATAATACAGAATGCAAGGGTATTTTATAGTAATCCAAGGAGTTACCACTGTGCCTGCTTCAATAGACGAGATTGACAAAAATTTCTTTCAAGAACCACTAATGTTTCTTTTCTAGATGTCTCCACTGGTAAGCTGAAAGTGCAACTACAAGAAAATGCACACAACAGATACAATATAGTGGTATTAATAAAAAGTTTGAGAAATTTACATAAGTTACTGAAAAGAATCATCAGCCTGGAACTGCAATGACAATAAATACACCATTAAATACTCTGTGAACATATCCAGAGGGAGCACTTGAAGAAGACCTGCAACCATGAAATGATAAAAATGAAGGGCCAATGTTAATGCCATGATATCTAACTAGTTCAGACTCCTGGAATGTTGACACTGATTGGCAAAAATTAGGTATTCCTACTACATTTCCCCAAGACAGCTAAAACTACAGTTCTGTGAGATATTTTTTGCTAACATTTTTTGCTTTTGCCAGACATTCTATATCTGCCACCAGTGTCTGACAATGGGTTTATAGTTTGAAGGACATTATTTTAAGCATTTTAAAATTATGTATGTGATATTAGTCCATAGTAATTCCCAATCCAGAATAAAAAATATTAAAACAATAAAAAATATCCAAGTGGTTGGTCTGTCTTATCTTGGGAGATACAGAAGATGAGGGATGCCAGCTACTTAGTCCTCATCATGTCTTCTGGGGACTTCTTAGGTTGGCGATAACATGTTGCTTTTGGGCGTGCTTTCCTGTACTCCTTAGAAAGAGAATGTAATTCAAACTCCTCCATCAAGTCTTAGGATTTAGTCACTGTCTCTTGGTTTCTGATCTAAGTATCCTGAGAAGCTGTACATGTATACACTGAAATCCTGAAGACCTGCTGATATAGGTTTCATCAATATATGCCGCTTTTCTGTTGTTTTTTTTCTGGTGCTTCTGCATTTCCATTCACTATGCACTCATATTCATCTTAATGGTTCTTTACAATTCCTTGCACAGATAATATAATCACAAAATTATATCAATGAATCATGTGCTGACAGCTCCTGACACTTTGTTAAACAAAAACAAAACACCTGCACAGTCAGAGAACAATGTCAGAGTCACTAAAAAACTACAGGATGAGAAAGAGACCATTTCATTTAAAAACAGACCTATCAGTAATGTAGGAGCTGCCAGCACCTCATGAAAACAACACTGTTCATCTCTGGAATGAGAAACTACAGTCACAAACATCTGTATCTCAGGAGATTGACCCATGGCTTATGCAAGATTTGTTCTCAGCAGACTGATATGAGAGATGGACAAAAGTGTTTATGAGACTGAAAAGAATGAAGCAAATTGTGAAAAGTGCCGGAGAAGGCCACAGACAGGGACTAATCACACCGAACTGGCTATGGCATAAACTGGTATCTAGACCTGCCACCCCCAAAAGTAGTCATGCTAAGACACCAAAGACTCATTCAACCAAGAGCAACTCAAAGATTAAATGCACATGGTCAGCATAGTATGTATTTTGCTGTTTTTTAATTTATTTTTAATGGCATTACGTATTACTATTTTTATATATGCTACTTTTAACTGTCAGCAGAAAAAGGACAGGATAACACTGGCCAATAGTGCTTTCAAAGACTCAGCTTCCCAGGCAAAATGTCTGTGTGCAGCACAGCAGAGCCCTTGAAACTCCACACTACCGACTGGAGTCAAACACAGACTAAGCCTGACCCCTGGCAGGATCTCCATCACTACACAGCTGGAGGATAGTACATGTTTCTTCAACAGTGCCTAGCTCTGGGACATTCTTGGTCATGCCTGGAAGCTGATTACCAGACATCTAATCCCTACACTACTATTGCAGGGTCACATTGGTGCAAAATTCCACCCTGACACAGCACAGTCTCTGACCTCTCCTTGTCCTTGCACTGCGCAGGATGAGGAGAGGCCAGAGACCCGCTCTACAAGATCCTCAGAATCCATGCAAGAAATCATTGCACAGGAAACAGGCTTGGGCTCAAGCAAAGCAGCTAACCTCTCCAGGGACACCCACTCATTTCTGCCTGAAAGACCAAATTGTACATCTTTCTGTATCTAAGGAACACTTCAGCTTCCTAAGAGACAGAGTAGATTGGCAGGCAGGACACTCCTGCCTTATGTTGAAAATGCAAGTTTGAGTTCCTTCTTTAAATCAGGCCCAAGTGAAGATTTGAAGCTGAATCTTTTGGGCAGAAGGTGCTGCTCCACACAGTACACATTTACACACCTGGTTCCTGGGTTGTAATGAAAAGTACATCCAGCTGATCCACACCTTGAGCTCAGCCAGAGTCTGGGGCTACACTGCAGTGGTGGAACTGCACTAAGGAACCCTTTTTTGGAGCTATCAGTTAACATCTCTCTTGCACAATTAATGCCCAGCTTGTTAACCACAGCAGCGTGAACTCACAGATGATTCTGTACATGCCTGGTGGAAAGACTATAGACACTTAGCCATTAAGAGATTGATGATAGTGGTATCACACGGAGATACAAGTAGACCTAAGTCCACTTGATGAATTTGACCTATATTTGCCAGGGTTATGGCTGCAGTGCCTTCAAGGTTTGATACATTGAATTGCCTACTACTTTTCCATCAATAAAGTGCTACTGCTATTGATAAAGCCATCAATACTTTAATTTAGATTCAGTTACTCATCAACTGATGTAACAACTGAAACACTGAAAACAACACTGAGTTCAATTCACTAATTCATAGAAAGAGTAAGATTAAAGGGAAAGAAAAAAAAAAAAGTGCTATGCCAAATTTCCTCAAATGATCAGAGGGAGAATTAAAGACCATTAATTCTCTCATTACTCATCTCATCATAAGGCCAATTGCATCTAAAGGCTAAGTAATATGCTTTTCTGTAATACTGCTTCTTCAGGGAAATATGACTTGCCTCGTCTTATCAGCTTCGAAATGTCAATTGGAGGAAGTGAACCAAACAAATCAATAGGGTTTCTTCTGTTTCAGAATTATCCTAAACTTAGAGCAGATACTTAGAAAACTATTAGAAAGAAAAATAGCAATAAATACATCCCACTTCCAGGAATAAGTTACAGTGCTAGTATCAGCTAAATAGGGGAAAAGACTTTGTACTGAATGTCTTCAAGACATTAATTCCAGATGGAGCCAAAGCATTGATCTCTCTATTAGTCATTCACTAGGGTTTATAATGCTAACAGGTACAGTTTTCCTACCTCAGACTGACATCAACGGCTTATCATTCATCCTTCATGCAGACAGCACGACAATTGACACTCCACAGAGACATTATGAATAAAACCAAACACCACAGGATTATTAAATAGTCCAGGTAACTTTCCTCATCTTCCAGAGAGATGATTTTGCACACTCCAACTTTCTATAAATGTATTACTGCCACAATGACTAGCTGTTGAGGTTTTTAGTCCAAGCACAGAGAAAAAAGTGATCCTGTGCAAAATGAGGGACTACAGTGTGAAAAACTTTCAGTAGCGGTCACTGACCTTTTACTGTAGAAAAGTGTTAGAGCAGTGAAACTAGGAAAGAGGATTTCTCAGCGGCTGATAAGGCTGATGCAGCCTTTCATCTGTGTACTAATTCAAATCCTGCCTGGACAAGTATCCTACTTTCAGCCATACTCACCTAACAATTATCATGCTAAAGTTAAATGACTGCCATCAGCTTTGGGGGTGAGGAGAGGGGGAACAAGTTAACTCTTAGACTTCTATGTATTATGCAATCCCAGTTCTGCGTGACTTCCCAAGATAGCCTCAGCATCATAGCACAAAGCAACTGGTCCAGGGGCAATGAAGGTTAAAGAACTGATCAGAAATTGTTGCTTTACAGCAATAAATTTAGATGGCATCCATATGACTTCACACCTTAACATCCATCAAAATTAATCTTCTGTTTTCTTTCCCATCGTATGAAGAATACAACCAATATCTGCAGCTCCAGGATAATCTTCTGCCCATACATTCCACCAGGCACCTAAATGTCAATAGACCTTGACACAACTTTCTCGTTAAATCAAAATCCAACCTTTTCACCCTATACCTACTGTTAAAATACCAGTCCATGCTCCTGTCATCTCCTTCTTTGACCCATAAAACCTTCTCCTTTATGGCCACCCCATGACCTGCATAAATCTTTACCGATGCGCTGAAAATGACACAAAAGCATGAAACAGAAGGAAAATGTTTGTAAGAAAAGCAATGTCTAAACCAATCTGCATATATCTATTGTGCTCCAAAACATGCAGCCTAATGGATATATGCTTTCTAATTGCCTGCAATTGTGGACAAATAAGAGGCTACATTACTACAAGCTAGTAAAGAGAAAATGTGACTTATTATCTCTATTTAGATGCAAGTCATAAAAGAGTTGGAATAAATTTTGAATCCCTCAGTGCTTGATACTTCCAGAAGATGACAGAAAAAGAAGACCCCAAAGACTATGAATATGAGCAATTAACACCACCTATTAAATATTTTGAAATATTCTGTAATGGGAATGAATAGACAATGGGTTTATAATTAAAGCATTAAAACACAGATGCTCAAATGAAATTGGTTTCAAACTCAGTAATTTCCTGTCACTCTTTTTTTAGGAGTTCACCGTCTACATCTTCAGGAAGCATTACACACTAGAACCCATTTTCAAATAGTCTTTAACATAGATGCCTTTTCTACATGTTTGCATATAATGACAAAGTTTGTCTGAACAGTCGCTGTGTGCAGCTGTGCAACAGTACATAACATTGTGGCATAAAACTCAGCTTCTATACACTGAAAATCCAAACTTAACACTTAGAAACATCTTATCAAAGAGTGGGATGCCAGCTGCAGGAACCTACTGCCTTCTCCATTTGCTCGGATACCTGTTTAGGGCTTTATCTGGCAAGGTCCTAAGTGTGCTGCTCCTGACACTGTGAAGCAATCAAGGATGCAAATAAAGTTAAAGAGCTGACTCATTTCATTAACTCTCTGGGTGTCACGTACATGCACATTGCATAACACAGCTGATTAAGTGCTTCATGGGATGTCAGCCAAAATGTGCAGACGGCCACACTGCTCAGGATAAGGGGGAAGTGAAACATCTGAAATAGTTCCACTGTATATATGTTTATGCACATAACATACATACATATATATAAACACACTTTTCTCTGTGTGTGTGTTTCATACATTTGTATTATCATGGCACTGGGTATTTTATCTAAGAAGTGACAAAGTTTGAGCCTTGCCCTGTTGATGCTGGTGAGTTCGCAGCCACAGATGAAATGATTGCAGACCATATTTATAGACACTTCTGAAGAGAAGTAACACTTCATTAGTGCATATAAAATGTGTCGTTTTCCCCACTCTTGTCTAGAGTTACACAAAACAGCAAATAGCCCTGGAAGTGAAGCAGACTCGATCGTATTTGAATTTAAGCATTGGTAAAATAAAATGTTTTGCAATAAAAGATACTACAAATAAATTTTGAAAATAGTGACAGAATTATATAGGTATGTTGTATGTATCTTTACAGCTCTTATCACAGTCACCTTTGTGTCTCCACTGGAACACAAGGCCAGTCAGCACAAAATAGATTGAACTTTGTCATTGCAAAAGACATCTCATAAGACATTCACAGGCATTGCGGTTTTGGCAGGAAATTTCACATATCTTGATGCAGAGATGGTGCATTTTCACAAAAGGATTTTCCTTTTCTGTTTCCACATAAATCTGTGGTAGGTACCACAGCTGCAATGGGAACAGAAGTGGAAAGAATGAGAAGGCACAGGAGTCTTTCTCAACTTTGCTGTTGACCTTCCACAAGAATTTCAGGAATTCAAGTCATCTTTCCCTGTCTTGATTATTTCAAATGTAAACTGGGGATGACCATCCGTGCTGTCCTTCACAGCAAGCCACAAAATCCATGCATGCAAGCTAATATTTAGGCATGACCCAAACCCCACTACATCCATGAAAATAAAAATTTCAAGAATTTTGATTGCTGAGTTTGGATTGAGTACTGTAATTCTAATCTGGCTATTACTATTTTCTTAATATATGTACATTATTAGAAACATACACATTAAATATACATAGCTTCCATATTTCATGTGTCTTAGGTTTTTATTACTATGGTCACTGGAGTCATTAATGTGAGATATGTCAATTACATGTGTTTACAACTCTATTACTCAGTTTACACATCACAAGTGATATTTCTCACTGAATGATTTTTCAGATTGGTAACAGAAGCTAGATGCAATTTCCTTTAAAAGTTTGTGTAATCTGTAAAACACAAAGGCATTAAGCAGTTATATTTTTCTGAATCATGGTGTCATTTGTAAGAACAGCTGTGTGTTCAGTTCAACAGTGAAACTCAAACTGTTTTACTAATGAAAAGGGAGCCAAATAACCAAGTGTTGGAATGAATTGCAGGCTATTGGAAGTGGACAGTTGACTCATTAAATGTGCCCCTTATGAATGATGCCACTTCCCTTTAAACTGACATTGAAATAATCCAGACTTACTTTGTAGCCTACAAAGTATTTTCAGGACCTTCTGTGATCAAGGTAAGATATAGGAAATGCGTTCCATGAAGAAAATACCATTTCTTCACTTGCAACAGCAAAACTCCAGCATTTACCAAATAAATGCATGTAGATTCTAGGATAAATGACTTCTGGGGTAATTATTTATGGGTTTTCCTGTGGTCTTGCCACTACCATTGTACTGCTGCACATGCATTGCAATTCTGGCAATATAGCAAAAAATGATTGCCCATTTTTCAGACAGAGGTGGGATCATTGGCTTACTAAAGGCAATGGGAAAATTCCAATATATGTCAATAAGACAATACTTTAGACATGGAATTCAAGCTCAGAAACCCTAAACAAAAACATCCAAGGTGAACTGAAACATTTTAATTAGTTCTCAATAGAGTGACCTGCAATTATGACTCTTCTTCTTTTAAAGAGTCTTCAGCAAGTTTCACCATCAGTTTCACAATATCTGGCTCAGGTCTTTTTATTCTTTCCTGTTCTCCCTCTCCAGGCTTTGTTCATTTTTAATTCTGCGCATAAATTTAATTGCTTCTTACTTTGGATGTACTTCCATAAAAATCTGCAGTTATCTAAACCTCTTTGTTTGGTGTGTGTATCAGGACTGTTTGTTCTTCATGCCCAACAGTTAAGTAGCCTGATTCCTGACCAGGAGAAGGCAGACAGGTTGTTAGCAATGCATATATGTATATGCAGCAATGAGTATACATATCTGATGGGGGTTAAAGAAGACAGAGCCAGGTCTTTTTCAGTGATGTTCAGTGACAGGACAAGTCCCACTGGGTTCAAACTGAAACAAAGAAAACTGTCTAAACATATGAAAAAACTTATTTACTATGAAGGCAGACAAACACTGACACAGGTTGCCCAGAGAGGGTGTGGAGTACCCATCCTTTGAGCTATTTAAAATCAGGTGGTTGAACTAAGTGATCTCCATTGGTGCCTTCCGTATTAAGTAATTCTGTGATTCCCCTCCCCTAGGCAGTGAGTTTTAGCATGTAGCACAGCTCCTCCTTTTGAATTCTGTTCCTTCATCTGACAAGGATATATCATCTTCAGCCTAACTCTAACCTCTTGTTTTCCCAGACTATCTGCTAATTTCAGCAAACTTTCTTTCCAGGCCCCAATCATGAGTAAAATATATTTTAGGCATGCAAATGTCAGGGACAGTTTTTATAATGTCAGTTTTCTCATTTTTGACTAACACACTCAGATTTAGATGGCTTGAACTCCATAGGCAGGTAAACTATTTCTAACAATGCCTAGAGCTGTGAAAAAAAAAGGTTATTGACATGTCCTTATATCCAAATGTAGATTAGATCTAGATTTGAAATATATGATTACACAAGTTCATGATGTTTAAATCAATTTTTATTGTGATGAAACTTCTCCTACTTGTGAAACCATATGCACAGAAATCAAGAAAATATCTGACAGCATAGTTCACAAAAAAAAAGGCGTACTATACAAAACAATGCATGGATGACAGCTGTTACTCCCCCTTTAAATCTTATTCGGTCATTCTTATGTTGAATAGTATCTTCTTTTACTTACTGTTCAATCGTGATGAAGGTGGCATCATCAGGCCCTCTGAAGCTGAACTGTTTGTGCTGTACATATTTTTCTTGCTAATATTGTAAAATAATTATTTTTTCTCAAAAAGAACCAGACAACCGACACACAATATTCAACCCACCTATTGAAGAATGTAAGAACATCTCAACAGCTTACAAACACTGTTAGTCTAAACAGTGTACAAACAGTTAGTTCAGTTAGTACAAACACTGAAATAAAGAAGGCTGAATTCAGACTTTACCTCAAAGGTGGAGAGAGTTTGGATGCATTGTTCCAGTTGATGTCTTTATTATGCTTCCATGAAAACCCAAGAAACCTGCCTCTCATAATCCAGAAAAAGCATGACAGTGCTTACAATAGTCACAGGGAAATCCCAGACTTGCCATATTGATGGGTAGCTCCCATACTGCCCTGCAGAGTTCAGCGGGGAAGTCAATCAATGGGTGTTTAACTCTGGCTGGCACCCTCTGCACTCACTCCTGCAGTCTGGCCGCTCCTGCCTCCTGCCAGCACCAACTCCAGAGCTTTTTTTTCTGCAGGGCTGGCAGCTGCCTCCATGCATCTCTGCTCCAGCCAGCGCTGCACAAAGACGTCTCTCAAGTGCTGGCAAAAGAGCTCAAAGAGATCCCAGCAGGCAGAGGAGATCCCCTGCCAGGCTAAAGGAGCAAAGGACTGAGGGAAAAGGAATCACTATACTATTTAATCCTTTATTTTCATGCCTGTATAAAGGACAGCAGGAAGTATGTGACCCCAAAGGAAAGAATTTTCTATCAAAAAGTGGTGCCATTCTTTCTGTAAGCCTTTCTGTGCTCTCAGAAAGAAGTAACTTTGACTTCTCAGAGGGATCAAAAGGAGTCTGCTAGAGGTGACAAAAGACAGGAAGAAGTTAACCTCCTGACAATGGCAATAGGTTAAGCCAGTATGAAGGAAGATTATGCTGCAAAGATCTTCTAGGACTGAGAAGAAAATTATCTCTGCTTCAGCAAAAAAGGAAATGCAATACCAGAGGATCAAGAAGAGAAGGAACACAGTAAAAATGAGAACCAGAGAGATGCCCCTTTGCAGCAGCACTTTGAGTAAATAAACCTGCAGGAGTCACAGTGAGAGACAGGGCATGACTCTGGGTCATACAGTCAGAGAGAGCTGTTAGGTCTAGGAGCTGCTGTGCTACAAGCAGTAAGACCTCCACACAATCAAGTGGAAATAACAGGAGAGGAAAGACAGAAGAAAACATGAGTCATGGATAGTATTCAAAACCATATTTGTTAAGAAGGGCATCCAGGGACAATGTCTAGAGAGTCAAGAGATAAAAACACAGATGGAAGCCTAGCAAACTCTCAGCAGTAGAAAAAACAGGAGTCTGCACTAAAGATTCAAGAAATAAAAGTGAAGAAATGGGAAAGAACAATTTTTTTGAAGTGCAACGGTGTTTTTTTTAAGTGCTTACTGGATTTGGGAAGAAGAATGAGAGTTTCAAAAGCAGTCCATCAGTAAGAGACGATGATGAAACACAGGCCTTTATGTCTTAGTTGTTAACTGGAGGTGTCCACGTGAGCAGCTACAGCTGATGGAGGAAGGACTGAACCATACTGAAGGAGATGCAGGATGTAATTACAGCAGTTTTGAACTACATGTTTGGGGAGACTAGAGAACACAGGAATAAAACGGATGAAGTAACAGTTACAAGTAGGGAATCCAATGGGTATTTTCATGACAGGAATGATCTGTGGCTACCTACATTTATTTGAGAGGAAACTTATGGAATTTGAGAAATAGTAGGAAAAAAAGAAGGCAAGATGAAGCGGACACACATGATGGGAGAGGAGCACAGAGGATAATAAGAGAGAAAGTAAGAGAAATAATGAAGTCAACATTTGTGTGACAACAGACTGAGAAGCAAATGCGGGAAAGGTTAATGACAGAAGAAATTAATTCTGTATTTTAACTTTGCTTTTTCCTGCAGAAGTAAACGAGGTAGCTGCAGTAGAGCCTACTTTCTCAAAGAAAGAGAAGCACACGGTGAAGTCCAAATGAGGCAAGCCATGTTTTTATAGAAGAGAAACTGAATGTAGATCTATGACTGAAGTGATGAGGACATAGTGATAGTCAGCTAAAATGTCAGATTAAGTATCACCAGGGAAAAGTAGCTCCAGGGTGAACATGTTCATGCAGAAGTGATAATCATTGCCCCATAGTCAGCATCTTATCTGTAATCAGAGTTAGTGTTACAGCAGTGCAACTTGATCAGAAAGCTTCTCAGATGCTCTGGTTTTGGCTGGAGTAGACTTAATTTTCCTCACATAGGTATGGAGCTGTGTTTTGGATCTGTGCTGAACATGGGGTTGAAAAGGAAGGCACGTTTTTGTTATTGCTGAGCACGGCTTACACAGAGCCAAAGTCTCTTCTGCTTTTTGTACTGCCATGCTGGAAAGGGAGTTGGAGGGCATATGGGAAACTGGGAGGAGACACAGTCAAGGCCAGGTGACGCAAACTGATCAAAGGGATATTCCAAACCATATGACATTATGCTCAGTATATAAAGTGGGGGGAAGAAGGAGGAAGGAAGGGACATTTGGAGTGATGGTGTTTGAGTTCCCAAGTCACTGTTACACAAGATAGGGCTCTGCTCTCCTGGAGATGGCTGAACACCTGCCTGTCCATGGGACGCAGTGAATTAATTCCTTGGGTTAGTTTGCTTGCGTGTGCAGCTTTGGTTTCCCTATTAAACTGTCTTTATCTCAGCCCAGAAGGACTTTGGCTTTTACCCCTTCAATTCTCTCTCCCAATCCTGCTGGTGAGGCAGTGAGCCGGCGGCCTCATGGGGCTTGGTTGCCTGCTGGGGTGAAACCGTGACATCAGATCAGTGTGGCCATGCAACAAACAAATGGCTCTCAAAAAAAAATAGATGAATTGAGGAGAGGGAAAGAAAAACAACCAAAAAAACCCCCGAAATAACCCCTTCAGGGTGTAGTTGATTATAACTTTTTCCACTCCAGAAAGTGCACTTTATTTTCGATTTCCAGTCTCACATATACCTCCTTAGCCTTGTGCTCAAAATTTACAAAGCTTTAGCTTGTCAGCTCTGGGAATTCTCTGTCTTTCCTCTGAATATTAGTTACATAATAGCTTGAGCTAAGCAATCAAAGTGGTGAGAGGTCAAAAGGAAGATTTGCCTCAGGTGATGCAGGAAGTTGATGGCAGAGCTTGAAGCTGAATACACATTTCTCTGCTATTCAGACAGCACAAAAACCAACAGAACCTCCTTCGCTGTTTGGATTTTGTTGGCTTTTTTCCAAAGCAGCACTGTTTCTGCAGCTAAACCCACAAAATGCAATGGCATTGAAAGAGCTAATAAGCCAAAGAAATAACCCCAATTGGCACTACTTTCTAGCTCTCAATGGCACTTCCATGATATTACTAATAAATTAGATAACTTACAGTTGATATTTTCTACATGCACACTGTACTTGGTGTAATTTGAACTGCCTGTAAGTATGTACAGTTCCTGAGATATTAAGAGGAGTGTGTTAAGCCCAGTCTTCCCCTTGGATTTTACACTCCTCACCTTCAAAATAGTTAGGTGAAAGAATCTATAGCTCTTTGGTACTGGCATTTCTAGTTATAAAAGATAGACTTGAAAGTCATTGTTCAACCCCCTCACATCTGTTTCTTGGGACTAAATGACAACTACTGAAAATTTTAGCTGGTAAGTGGTGGTGACAGTAAATACAACACTGAAATTTACAGGGATGAATTAAACATTTTTTTGACATTGCAGAACACTGTAACATTTACTTGTCAACAGTGCAGGATGCAGTAAATAGGTCAAGCAAGGAACTAAGACGGTCAGTACTCCAAGACCCACTCTCTGAGGAGACAACAATGACACCTACTGCACTTGAAATTGCCATTCTTCAGATTATTTAGGGGTTATGATTTACATGGAATTGATTAAGGAATCAGCCAGACATCACATAGCATTACTCTTCTCCATGCCATGACAACACTCTCAGAAATTTCAAGATTTTTCTCCTGTGAATTTATCTGGCAACAGCTTCTTGAGAAAATGCCTTCAGAACTGAATATGATGCCTAGAGTATTTAAGATCTGAAAAAGTCTAAAATAGGCATTTCATGAATAAAAAGAATTCTTATGAGTTTTACTGATATTCATTATTGTTTGCTTTATCACTGAGTCTAGGCACTGCTGCTTATAAAGAAGATGCTTTCATGTTACTTGGTATAAAAAAGGAGAAAAAAGGTGTTCCTATCCCTGGAAGTTTATCATCTATGACAATTGACAGCTGATGGATTCTGATCGATGGAGAAAAGAAGGGCATTGATAAAAGAATTATGATTGGCACCACAGTAACATCCCACCTGAGATGTCTGAAGTTCCTATAAGCATGAAGAACAGCAGCTCAAAGGCAATTACAGTGAAATTTTATAAGGCAGAGGCAAAGCTGTATGTATGTTGAATAATCTGGGTCTTCTCTTTAAGAAGCCGGTCAGAAACTGTTTCTGTAAAGAGAAATGTTTACCAAAGTTGTTTTTTTGCACAAGTCTAGGGAAACCTTGTGAGAGCATGGTCATGAATTAATGTTTGATGTAATGGATTACAAATTCTAGGCTGATTTTGACATTAGATCAGCAGTTTCTTTGGGTTATTTCTATGAGCATTTCAAAGACACATACTTTGAACTTAAAATAATTACTTACAGGTCTTTTATCCAAACTTAAGCAGACACCTTTTACACTGAAAAATAAAAACTGAGCTCTAACTAGAACTAGCTAATGTGGTCAAACAGCCTAATGTGCTATTTCTGCAAACAGCCTTGTCCAAAAAAATACATAAGATAAAAATCGGGATAAGTTAAACTTATGTTTTGGGGGGGTGCTTTAACTTAATTACCTGATAGCACTTCTCTTAGTTTTTCCCTTTCCAAGGCAGCAGGCTGCTCTCCACCCTGTAAAACTGCTTTCCTCAGATCAGGAATAGGTTATGATGGCACTCGTTAGTACTGTTATCAGGAGGGCCTAAATCTGAAATGATGCACTCAAACTAAAGGTGACCTGTGCTATTTTTTAATTATTGTTTATTTGTTTGTTTGTTAAGAGCAGACAACCAGCCCAGGTCGGTCTGTTTTACACCTCACTCCGCCGGAGCCGCGGCCGGACCGTGCGGCCGCAGCCGTCCCTGTGCCCCGGGGCCGAGGCCCGCCGGACCAGGGGCACTCCGGGGCTCGGCCGGAGCCGCCCCCGCCAGCGCTCCGGGCCCAGCCCCGGCCCCGCC
>JAWWEW010000041.1:25846353-25861002 GCA_035583185.1 Anabacerthia variegaticeps
GTTGTTGTTTGGTTCTTTCTGGATATAGATATATATTTATCTGTGTATTGTGGTTAAGAACTGTTATCCTTTCATATCTCTCTCTCTGTCTCTCTGTCTCTCTGTGTGTATATATATATATATATATGTATGTATTTTCCCTAATTTAAGTTCTGTTTTCTAAATTTAAAGGAGAGGGTTTATTTCTTGGCCAACATAGATATCTTAGTTCTCCCCTCGAACTAAGACAACCAGGTCTTTTTCTCCACCCAACCTGTAGGTGCATCTGGGATTGCCACAACCCAGGTGTAGGATCTTGCACTTCGCTTTTTTGAGGCCCACCTCTTCAGCCTGTCAAGGTTCCTCTGGACACCTTCCCTCTCGTGTGTCATCTGCACCAGCTTGGTGACATCAGCAAATTTGGTGAGGGTGCACTACACAGTGTAAGTGAAGGCCTGAAAGCAGAATGCCCTCCATCAGACCTAGGAGTTGCAAACATTAGAGGTAGGGAAGAGAGAATTGTGTCCCCAAGCACACTATTGTACAAAAATAGAGCTTGCTGCTGGGCTGGGTTAAAGTTTGTGTTCTTCTTCATCCTTCCTGTATTGTCTGTGTTCCTCCTCACTAGTCGTTGCCTTGAAAATTTCAACTGGAACCAACAGTACCAGCTGCTTTCTCGGCTGCCATTCATTCAAGGCACTAAAATTTTGTGTACTGCTACTCTCCACTAGGCAAGTATAAAAGCACGGAAATTACCTTCTTTTCCTGAATCTAGTTAAAATACTGAAGAACAATGCAATTCCCTAAAACTTAGAAGAGTCTGTCTTTTCTTCTGTTTCTCTGTTCTTCTGTTTGTGCAGCTCTTTGCACACACTGTGATAATGCTAATAAAAAATAATACAACTGCGTGTCCCTTCTCTAACCTTTCGGAGAAAAGCAACAGTCCTAACGCATGACCAATTTTAATCTTGGAAGAATAAAGTGAGGAAAATTGTCACTTTTATCAAAATATGTTTGCTATCCCTTTCATGAGTTTCTGGGAAATGAGAATGTCTTTAATTCTAGAACTGTTCAAAGACATTTTCTGCCAACCTATTTCTGAACTGATATGGCTATGGAAATTACATGTTCAGTACCTGCACTTATTTCTCAGAATTTAACCTAACATGATTCATAAGTCCCATGATAGGAGTTTTAAATTTTATTTGAATCTATTCAAATGACCTGCAGGACCAGCAGAAACCATGTTGACTCATTTTTCCTCAAAAGCACATATTTATTTCTGTATCTGCATGAATAGCAAGGAAAAATTAAGTCTTTTTTTAAAAATTCAATCTTTTCAGAAAGGCCATTTGTGGTCAACTTCCAAAGTCTCTCTGATATTTGCATACATTATATCATCTATAAAGTAGTCTATATCTATTAAAAAAAATTGTCCTTTTTCATAAAAGGTAATATTGCAATGGGCTTTAGCTAAGGAGCTTTTCATTTCTTCATAAAGATTAAAGATGTTGATTGTATATCTGGAGCAGTTGCCAATAAAAAACCAGGATTCAGCAATAAATGTCAGACAGTCATGTTTTTCATTCTATTGTATTTGCAGAAAGAAAACATAAATCCTCAAAACTATTTTACATTAAAAAGAGGCAAAAAGTGCTTTTCCAAGAACAAGTCAGTGTTATCTAGTAGTAATTATGGCCCTGATAAGAATCTCAATGAAGTCAGCTCAAAAAAATTTATTGTCCTAAATTGAAATCAAGCTCTCTTAAAGGGGTGACCAAACTGTGTCTTCTGAATGCCATATAACTTTGGCAGAACCATGCCCCGTGCCAGGGTTGTGGCAGCAGGCTGTCCTGATGCACGGGATGCTGGCTAACCTCCAATCCTGCCTGGGAGTGACAGACAGCTGTGTCTCCCTGGGTGCCAAATGCATGCCCAGGCCTGTGTTACCCTCTCGCTCCACGGAGTCATCTCCAGCTATGACAAAAGCCAGATAGGTGATGAGCTAATTGTTTAGACATTCAGGAATAGCTTTGTGGCTTATACATTGCTAACCTTCTTCCATGCCAAATTTCGTATTTCAAAATGTAGTATTGTTGGTGCACTTAATTTTAAAATAGCCTATATACAATCTTTTAAAATATGGTATCTTTGTGGGCTGGGGTTGGTGCATCCAGGAGACACGGAAAACCAGAGGACACTGTCAGCTGAAAGGATATTTCCAAATTGTCTGTTCAAAAGAGGGAAAAAAGAAATCATCTTTGGGAAGAGACTGAGCCAAGAAATGTGCAAGGTGACCTCCAGAGGTCCTTTCCAACCTAATTTACTGTATGATTCTATGAAGTCCTAGTTGCAAATAGGATGCATAAACAGAAGCTTCATTCACTTGTATCTTTATGGCAAACAAGGATATATTTGTGGTGAACAAATCTAATCACAGTGTGAGCCCATAGGGAACCTGACTGCAAAAGCTGTGAGGCTGTTCAGTCATCGTGTAAGACCACAGGGAAACCAGATGTACCAGCATTCTCCCACTGCGTCTAGTGAAACTCAATCCCTGAGGCATTAAAAGGTTATGGAAAAAAGGGAGCAAATATAGCACATGTTCAGTAATCCTCTTCTCAGAGTGGGATTTTTAGACATGGGTTTATGGGGCTAGTACTGTACTCCACATGGAATTCAAGTGCTTCAGTGCAAAGCCACAAATGTGAATTATGTCAACTCCTGCCCAAGTCAAAGTTTTGAAAATATTAAGATTTGAGAGCCAGAATAAGAGACTTCGTTGCACATGGAGTTCCAACTGGCATCAGTGATAATTTAGGACAAGGTCAAAGACAAAATACAGGTTTGGATGTGGTAGTTACACTGATAGGATGGAGGGGTCTGTGTCATTCAACCAGAAGTGCACCTTGTACCAGATGGTGCTCCTGGGGAACTGCAGACGCATTAGACTCCATCCTCATCTCTTTCCTTAGAAAAATAATAGCTGAATTATTTATTGTGATAACTGAATGCCAAATTTTCATCTGGTTAAAAAACAGCCTGAAGTTGCTGAAATCAGTGCAGTCATCCTGATTTAAATTCATTTTGAACAGAAAACACAAGAGGCTTCATTCTGACCTTGCACCAGCCCTTATAATTCTGTGTAATGCAGTAGAATTATTCTTGATTTCCGTTTATGTGAAAATTTAAATTGGTTCTTAAAATAGATTCTGTCTTTTTTTTCCTCTCAGTCTGCTACCAGTAAATTATTTGACCTACATCTTAATAAATATTAGAAAAAGATATTCACCCCACTCTTATTCCACAAATACACTTCAGAACTTGTATATTCATCTTAGAGTCCATCCTTCTGGCTCCCCACCCCCAAGATTTATCAATGGAGACAAAGGCAAATCCACCAGACAGCCCACTCTCAAGGACACCATACTAATATAAAGTGTCTCTTCACGCAGTTTTAATGTATATGTGCTATACACATTTGCTGTACATCTGCTTACCTTTCTGCCTTGTCCTAATTATTTTAGTAAAAAGAGCAATCTGTTTTGTCTATGTCAAACTGTTCCTCGAGAACTCCCCTCACCGAGTCTACATGAGGTTCTGTGTACTAAATGAGAACTTCATAAATTTTATTTTCCTGTCCAGAAGTAACACTGAAATCCCAGTAAAAAGGATTACATGCTCTCAATTTCAGAAGGGCCAGCAAGGAAGTTATTATAGCTGTAGATAAAAGTGTAAAGCACTAGAAATCTGAACTTTTATGAGTTTCGCCAGAGGTTTCTCTGCTTAACTCCCAATACATTTAATAGGAATTAAAAATCCCTTCCACTTCCAAAGGAATACTGACCTTCCAGTAGCGAATGTAGATCATGTGATCACTTTATGCACACTACCAAAATAATCTGAAATTGGCTGTATATAATAGTTGTCAGACTGCTGCCATAATATATCATAATGTCAACTGTCATAACTCAGGACAATGAAAATTGCCTGATTTAGTGTAAAATACAGGCTTTGGGAAGTAAATGTCATAGAAATAGGGCAAAGAAGCACTGAGAGACATACCTTAAATATGCTCACTTTCATGCAGTAGTAGCTGAGCAATTTGCTCAGTAAGAATTCCATGTCCTCTTACGGCACTGGGGTTTTGATTTTTTTGTTATCTGGTGTTGAAAACCCACTTTCCCTTTGTCCTGCACTTCAAAAGATGCACTCTGGTTTCACAAGAAATAAGTACTAAGGAAATAAAACTCATGAGTGAAAGATGGAGATTTTTATTTTTTAAAACAGTGGATCCCTGCCACTTGCTTATGGTTAACTATTTCTGGTCTTATTGCAAAGGCTGAGAAATGTGTAGCTTTTATGAAACTGGGACATTTGTAAAGAGTTTTGTAAGCATCTGTTTCTCCAAACTTAACACACAAATAATAGAAACCCATCAACTACACTGGTTCCAAAAATTCCTTTTAGGATGCTCATAATGAACAGACCAGAACAAATCTTTCACCATCCCCTGGTAGAGAGACTTCATAAATCCTTTCTTAAAACTGCTATATAGTGCAGTTTTAGTCACATTACTGTATACCTAAGCCTCAAACCATAATGCTGAGTCAAAGTCTACTAGGCTTATATCTCTTTTTCATTTGAGCACTTGGAAGTCCAATGTTAAAATCTCAACATGTTCTTAGTACTAGTAATTATTCATCCTAATATTATTATTATTATTATTATTATTATTATTGTTGTTGTTGTTGTTGTTGTTGTATTTTTCAATTTAATGGGTTTTTTACATTAAAAAGAATAAATTAGCTTTATTTTCCTTTTTTTAAAGATAACTTACTGTATCTATTCACTAGGAGCCATTATTTGAATATCCATACCCCACAGTTCACAGATTTTTAAGGAAAGGCTAAAGAGTGTAAAGGTTGAAAACCTACCTCACCTTAAAATAGTTTTGGTTTAAGTAGGTTCATAATTGTATTTCAAGACTGCCAAGTGAAGTAGAAGTCTAAAAGTTTCATAATTAAGACCTTTACTTTGCTCTCTCTGACTTCTCATTGTATCCACTGAAGGTTATCCCAGCTCCATTTATTATCTAACTAGGTTTGTCTAAATTGGTCAAAAGTGAATTTGCCTCACAATTCCATTAATTCTGTGTTCTTAATTGCCTCTGTCTGGCTGTGACAGCAGAAAATAACTTACATTCCTAGACCAAGTTTTTTCTTCTGACTTCTTCTTATGCAAGAATGGCCATTAAGTTACCGTCTCTTTTTTACTTCTCTTTCAGCATCACCAAGTTTTCTCAAGATGTGATCCATGTTTTGGTAACTAAGCCACTTGGGCAAATAAATCATTCTGAGCAATTGCCAGCTTTTCTTGTCTGAAGGTCTTCCATTTTATTTCAGGTTGCCAGCATTTCATTATGTTCTATGGCTGGCCTCGTAGCAGTGTCCTTTGGAAAAGTCAATGCACTAAGAATGTTAGAAAAAAGGAAGAACTGCTCTACTTTCAATATAGAGTGTGCAGGTTGAAACAGATATATCTTGAGGACCCATTATCTCAAAGAGAATTCATAAGTTTTACATAAATTCCTCAAATTGCCACAGTTTTGTTATGCATGCATATTTACAAAGATATATTGTACATAACAGAGATACAGTATATCAACTAAAAGTTCTGTTAGGTTTTGAAGAATTACATTAATACCAAATTTACAGCGCAGCACAGAATTACACAAGAGATATGTTTTGCTTGGCTACATCTGGTACTGTACTGTGAGGAACAGTGTTGACTCACTAAAAGAGTGCTTTTTTGTCCAGTTGCATATCTCAGATTAGGAAAAACAGATTACTATTATTTAGATCTCTTATTTGCACATTTTGGTTTAATAATGGAGAATAAATAAGTTCAGTGAGGTTTAATAAAATTAGGTAGTGAGGAACAGTAAAAACTTCAAATAGCTTTGTGTTTTAAATATCTAAAACATGGCTCAAACAGAATTTAGGATGTAAACCCTCCAAAAAAGGACCCAGAAATCCCTCATTGCAGCAACAGTAAGACTTATTAGTACTCATTTTTCGATTCACATTTACTCTAGATGATACCCCTGAGATTGCAAACTTTCCATTCACATGCAGAGCTGCCCAAGAATGTGAAATGTAAAGTCTCTGTGATCTGGATATGAGACAGAGCATAACCAAAATATCTCACTCCCATCAATGTCCTTACAAGAGTCTGATCTGAGTGGTGTATTCAGGTAAGGTCCATCAGCAGCAGTGCTGAACCCAGTGAGTGTACAAATGCCGTAGAGAGTCCAGCTTTTCCATAACCATCTAGTAGTTAAATCACACAAAACACATCTGGAATTGAAGCCCGGTCTCCCACCTCCAAAATAAGTTGCCTGGAGTACTAGGCAATACAGTCCTGGGAAGCATGGTCTGCTGTTTATCCTAGACCCTCTATATATAAAAATGCAGGAGCAATGACACAGAGAGGGGTGGTTGTGGGCAAGAGAGATGGACTCCCACTTCTGCTACTTAGGAAACCTGCCGCTTATGGCAATATTTAAGTCCTGGTCCCTGCTCCATGGCCTGACATTATATACCTGATCAGAAAACAAAGCAAAATTAACACTAAGCAATCTAGGTAGTTGGGATCAGATCCCATATGTCTTTCCTGACAGCAGACTGTTTTATCTAGTACAGTGCAACATCCTGCTTCTGCTCAATTTTTCATCCTTTTCTTTAAATACCATGCTCAAACATTGCCTGACTATATGTAAATACTAGTTCAATTGAGCAAAAGATACTGTCATTTGCTAACATTAGCCTTTACTTGTTTTGTAAGTGACATTTCAAATAAAACATCCATTATTTCATACCTCCATGAAAAATGCAATGCAGTAATAAATTTATATTTACAGTTTTACAGTTGCATCAGAGCTGCATTCATGCAGTTCCTCCAACTGTGCCCTCACAGTACTGTTCTAATAGTATCTGCAAAATTCAAACTGTTGTGTTTCTTAAAAAGATGACCTACCTTTACTGAGAGACTGTTCTCTGCATCCTCCTCACAAGTGTAAAACTTAAAGTTGTTTCTCCTTGTTCTACATATAAATGAGAACATTTCATGTTTGATATCCAAGAAACTCACAAAATGGGACTATGGCATTAGGTTCTAGGTGTTAAATTAGTTGCAGTGAACAGGTAAAAGCTGAACTGACACACAAATATCCAAGACTATTTTCCCTTTCTAGATCACAAGATCTGAAGCTCACTAGTAGAACATATATTCATAGTAGCTGCTTGCAAAACCAGTGCCCACCCTTCATTTCAGACGTTACAGATTTGACTCTACATTGTCTCAATCTTATGCATTCAAAACAATTAGCATTCAGCAGTACACCTTTTTAAACAATTCATATTTTCTTTGCAGAGCTTTAAATCAAACAAGAGTCACTGCACTGTACTATACAATACATATATATATATATATACACACACACACATTATGTATATAAATCCATGTAAATAAAAAACATACACTGGATGTAATAAACAAAATTTGAACAATATATTTGTAGCAAGGCTAATGCCTAGATGTGAACTGGTCATATCAGCAAAAAAACTACTTCTTACATTGTTAATTTTTGTCCCTAAGCACAGCCTTAAAGTTCTTTGAAAGCTGTCAGTGACAGTTATACTAATTTATCCTATTATTTTTAAATCCCCCCTCAGCTTATTGCTAGAAATAGAAAATTCTATTGCCAAAGAGTCTCTCTAATCCTACAACATACTGTCCATTCCATGTTTCACCTCTAACCTACCTTTAAAGATTACAGAAAAGGGAAGTATTTATATATCTTAGCTCTACAAAAGTGATTGAATTGATATATATCCCTAGGCGCTAATAATAGTCATGCAAATAGTTCTATGAGCGCAGAAAGAAATGGAGCAGTAACTGCAGCAGAGGCAAAGAGCTCAGCTGTTTATCAGTTTGATACTGAGCTGGTCAATAAAATGTGTGTAGCCTGCCACAAAACCAGCATGGTTTTTGCTACTTGCCATTCTGCCGCAGATATAGAAATCATGGTGCCATGTCCAGTGTCCTGTTCAGCTGCACAGCAGAGCTCAGCTAAGCCTGGTCACAAAGAGTTCAAACTAAGAAGAGGTTAAGACTTCAGACCATGAGAGTTTTGACCAGTATGCTGAGGCCTAAGTTATAGACCAGGATCTGTAGGGAGCAGTGGCCAGCCTGAAAGTGGTGGACAGCCAAGGGAAAAAGGCAAACTCTAGGACAGGCAGCCAACATGTACGTTCACAAAATTTATAGGAACCTCACCTGCCTCTGAGACTTCTCTGCTAATGTAACAAACTCCACTAAAATGAGCCTCCAGGTTTCAAAGACAGTGTAAGGAAGAAAATGTGCATAAATTCACTTAGGCATTATATAGCTTCATGACAGAAAGTATACGACAAATAATGAACCATAATCACTCTTTTCATTAGGCCCCAACCACATCCTAATAATCTCTAGTGAGCCAACAGCACTAAAAGAGATGGGAGCAATACCTGCCAGTCCAGCAGTTCCCACAGCCTGACAAAGAAGCATTCTGCACATATCCATACATGCTGGAAAACAATGAAAGAGCTTGGGATTGAGTAGGTTTACATAACTGGTAAAATTATGTGCATCTCATACATGAGGCTGTCTATGCTTAATATTGGATGCATAAAAACATTGGACACAGCTCAACTGGAAGCAATCATCCCCTGCCTCTCAAGAGTTTTCAGGTTTCCCTCTCAAGGCAAGCATTCTGTTCTGTAATGTCACTAACCCCATTCATTTTGCTCCACAGCGTTCCACTGGTACCTGAACGGTGATAGGAAAAAAGTGTTCCTGAATCCTGTGATTGGCACTGTTAATGACCATGACACTGCAAAGCTGCTGTGTGCTTCAGCGGGGTTAGCTGATTTCAAGACTTGAATTTCCACTTAGCAAGGTAAACCAGAAGCATTGCATAGCCAGTGAGAAAGCATTTTATTGAAAAATAAAGTGTTAAAATAGCACAGACAAAAGGACAATAAAACACAGTATCCAAGAAGGGGTGAAGTGCACAAACCAAACACTTAACTTAAGAAAGACAATCTACAAGCTTTCTAAAGCTTCTAAAATCACAGTAGCAGATTCCTCCACTGCAGTAACTTAACAGAACTTTCTACTTTAGTGGTCCTGAGATGCTGACTTGCATTGGCTGGAAATCTCTTATGTGGGAGTGCTTCCCTTCTACTCAAACGTGATTGATACAGTCTCAGAAAGTAAGGTATGAGAACAACAGTCAACCAAAGTGGACAAGATTGTTTAGCTATACTCAGAAATAGAAAGTCATTAGCATGGTCCTGAGTCACCACTCTCAATTCAACTTCAAAATTCTGAAAGGCTTTCTATCTGTTTCTCACCAGATTGTTTTCATATTATTAGTTAGAAAAGCCTCATGCTAAAATCATGCCTTTCAGCCATGATGATTTAGTCATGAACTCCTGTGTTCAGCATCACTCTTTCGACTATTTTGGTTGCTGAACTGTACCACTGTGATTTATTCACATTACCATATGTTGTGCAGAAAAAAATAATCAGTGAATGGAATGTACTTACAGTAGTTGAAAGAATTAATGTAGTTTTTACTAAAAGATGTAGAATGAATTGGATTAATTAAACTGCAGATGAAAATACATTAAATAAATGAATCACTATTTCTGTAAGACTATTCCCTGTGTCTACGCATATGCTTCAACAAATCTCATCTATAAGATTTGTAAGGAATCATATTTTATTTTATATAATGGAGAAAAAAGGAAGTATTTTCCCTCCTGTTCCACATTCAATTACCAAAACACCAACAGGTTTTCTGGCATAGAAGAAGAGTGGAGAGACTGATACAGCAGGAACTTCAGTACGCTTGGTTCATATTCTCTTGCTGTTCTGTCAAAAGGTTCTTTCTCCTCCCCAGATATGCAGGCAATAACAGTAAGCATCCTTCTGAGGTCAGCAGTTCAGGATCTCACTGTAGACACTGTTACTGAGGTGTTTCTACAGTGCTGCCCATATTAACTAAAAACTGCAATAAGAATTTCAATACTTCCCACTACCAAAACTGCAAGTTCAGAATAATTCACATTAAAAGAATTGTTATACAAGCATACAAGATAATGCTTACCCTCTGCTCTTACAAAAAAAAAAAAAAAAAAAAAAAAAAAAAAAAAAAAAAAAAAAAAATCCCAACCAAGCAACCCAAAACCTAAGCTAAACAAATTAAAGATTATATTTTGAATATGACATTATTTATAAATACAATTTATATTGAGAGATCCGAGATGGCAATATTAGCGAAATATTCTTAACTATTCACAACCATCCAAAAATATTATCTCAACAAATGTGTCTATTTGGAACCACTTCTTCAGATACTATGAAGTTCCTTTTATTTTTCCTTTTGTGAGGCTCAGTCACTGATCTGCATCTCTGTGAACATGATTGGCTCTATCTTTTTTAAGTCACTTGTCATTCCTCCTTGACTGAGAAAGCAAGCACTTTGGTACGTCTGCAGTATAGGACAATACATACATGGTGCACAAAAAACAGAGACCACATATAGACCTTTCTTTGCCTCTCTAACACTTCCTTTTCTCTCTTTCCTTCTAAATCATACATGTGAAACTGCCATTTGTGAAGTCCAGCAATTTAAAAATGTATCTTATCTTTTGCAGGCACAAGTAATTAGCAGTGCAATTTAACATTGGTAATTACTCACAGCTACAGTTAAGTTCATTTGCTTTTTTAACTACCTGATATGCAAGTGAAGTCAAGTAATTACATGTCCACACTACCTAAATTGCACAATAACTGAACTTAACATTGCAACACTGATTTAACAGTGTATCTACAAAACCTAGATGCAAAACATGTGTCCAGTCTTTCAAATGTAGTCCCAATGAATGAACTGGTAAAAGCCTGAGGATACAGGAAAATATCTAAAGAGATTTTCAAAAGAATTGTTATAGTGACAGGAATGTAATTTTGTTATAGGTGAAAACATGCATCACTGAGTGGAGACCACTAGAGAGATTTTCAGTGTGGGGTGAAAATTATGTCTGTGCTGAGAGCCAACCCAGCAGCCAGACACTGCCAACAAATGTCTTCTCTCTGAAAACAGTTTACCAAGGACAGGAACCAAATATATTGCAGGTGAAATTCTCTATTGTGCAGGGGTCCTACACAGGTCTCCATGTTATAGAAGTCCTATTTAAATACTACTCCAAAGCTACACAAATCTACTGCACACAGACACAAAATTTCCCTTGGAAGAATTCCTTGAGCCCTTTGAAAAGGATGTACTTTGGTAGCATCTATCATAGTCTCTGAAGCAATACATAAATCTTGTGCTGGCCTCTGCACAGGGGTGGGCACACCTTGCAGATTATCTCTCCTGTTTTGTAGAAATGTTGGAACATCTTACAATGCTTCAGAGTTTGTATTATGCAGACTGGGTTGACATTGCATATATACATATTTCAAGACAGTCAGTAAAAATGTTACTTACTGAAATGATCAAGACAAAAAGAGACATGAATACTTTACATTTTAGCTATTTGCAACTTCTGGCTCCATGCTGAAATCATCATTCCACTGAAATAGTTGAGACATGTTACTGACTTTGGTGAGGCCAATATCTCAGCTCATCTCTTCAACGAATAGTACTTGTCATCACTACTCTGCCTTCTAGCGTTATCTCTACCTCAGACTCCATTAGTGAGACTTCTCTGTGTCAGACTTCTCAGAAACCTCTCCCATTCTGAGGAAAAGGCTCAAAACAATGGGAATCACTTACCCAGCATCCTCACATGGCTCACAACTGTGGTATAGGATTTCAGGGCATACATCCTCAAAAGAAATTAGGTGGCAAGTACCCCAAATGCTACTTACACACCAACAAAATTCCTTTGCAATAGTATTCAACTGTCCCCCACCCCAGTGCCCAAGTTCCCGGCACCTTGGCCATGTGCACCTCTCATCACCACCACCTCATGGGAACGAGCTGCCCAGATCTGCAGATCATGCCAAACATGGAGAATATCAACGTAGGGTTCTCCAATAAGATGATCCTGATCAGTGAACGGACCTAGTGGATCCAATTCACTAGGCACAGCTCCTTGGTCATTCTTGAATGGTATCTAATATTGGAAAAAAATAAGCAACTGGAATACGGGATCCTCAGTCACCGGCAATGAGTGTTTCATCAGTTCCTTTCCTGGCCATGAGTATTATATAACTCCAACAGGAGTAAATGAAAGAGCTCTGTACCATAACCGTCAAGAACTTTGTAGTAGGGTTGTCCAAACCTGGAGATGCTTCACATCTCTGATCAGAAAATCAGGGCAATAGTCTTGGCTATCTCATTTTCTAATGAAAGCTCTAATCAATGTGCTGCTAGCTCTAGTGGGCACATGAAAACTCTTGTGCTTTGCTCACATTTCACTTACAGTCCCTCCCTTTACCCTTCCTTCTTGGAAAACACCAGTATATAAGAAAAAACCCCCAACCAACAGAAAAGCAAGCAAACAAACAAACAAAAAAAGGCAGGGAAAGATATTTACTTCCCTGCAAGCAATCACTTTCTTCTGAGGTGCCTATATGGGACACAGGTCCTCTGTGTTTTTGAAACTCTGTGTTGCCCTTAGCGTTGCCCCCCTTATATTGTGTGGTGGGCAACTTATTCAGGATTCAGGATTTTTCCTTTCACCAAAGGCCCCAGAAATTCTTCACTACACCTAATCCACTCACTTTGCAAACAAGGAGTGCCACACACCTTTTTTTCTGAACCTTTCCTATCTCTAGCTCAGCTGTTTTGAAGAACTAGTCAGCTCAGACCTCTTCACCTGTCCTTATGTACCTCTTCTCCCCACCCTCCAATTGCACATTCATTTCCTAGTTCTTGCTTTGTGGAGCCATTTTTGTCTTGCATCTGCCTTTACCTCCCAGATTCCCAGCCCCATGACTCCTAGACTTTCTTTCCTCTTTCCCATCATGGAGGATATGACCTGCTCCTGGTGCAACAGCTTAACACAGCATTATGTCTGTGTTAAGAAATCTCTTACTTTGTAGCAAAGGTTTCTCTTGCCTTACAACAAAAAGAATAGAGTTCAAGCCACATGACAGCTTTTAGACTTGTGACTCAGAAGGTGATGATCTGTTCCCTAAAGCACCTCTTTCTCGACATTGACTATGATGGGAAACTAGCTGTTATACGTCACTTCAGCCTGAATGTCTACATTTTGTTGAACAAAATTAGAGCACTGGTTCTCAGGTTACACCTATGGATTTATGCTGAACTGGTGGTTGAACCCTGAATGAATTCTGAAGTCCATGGATTACTTCTAAGCAGTGTGTGTGACAGGTCTAAAAGGAAAGCAAGTTTTAAAATGTGATATAGCAATGTAATTCTGTAGCAACTCTAAGAAAGCAGAGACAGAAAAGGTCAGCACTGCACTGAATCTATTTTACAACATTGATGATTCTGTTGCATTGTTTACTCTTAACAAAAAATCATATAGCAGAGTGTAAGAATAGGTCCTGACCATAACCATACTATAGGCATCCTGTAGCACATACTATAAAGCTTCCTAATCTTGTATTGCAAATGTTTCATTTCCGTGCATGGCGTTTGGAGAATTCTTCACTATCTCAGGCAGACCATTAAAGTGCTTGCTCTTGCTGGCTTAGCTACTTACTTGCCCTTCAAATTTTACGAATGACTTCAAAAGTCATTGTTTATGTCACTGTGGGTACATATATTTAACAAAATAAAAAGGATAGCTGGAGAGATCTGCTTAGCTTAGGTGACTGTGACATCAAAAGTGCATCTTGAAGCAGTAACTTTAATAACCACTCAGCCCCTTCCACTCCAATGATGAGCACTAGCACAAAGTTGTTATAATTCCATTCACAGGAAAAAAATAAAAATAAAAATTGTGTGGTACCTGAGCTTTGTGTGGGTTTTCTGCCTAAGAATGAATTTTAGCTGAACCAAGTCACATGGGGGCTATTTGGTTTTAAATAACTGTATTTTTCGCTGTCTGCAGACCTCTGGGCTTGGTCAGACTGTTACTGAAGATGATTTTGTGGTTTGGCCACCAATTCCAGTGCCTTTTAGTAAGTGCCAAAAAAAGAACCCAAACTTGACAACGGGCTTAAAAAATGCCTGTAGTCTACTAACGGTCTCACAGATGTGACACACATTATGAATCAATCCCATAAATCTGTCCCCCAGAAGGATTTATTCTGGCTTGAACGGAACCTCCTAGTGAAGAAGTTCCTCAGGATCCAAATCTCTCGACCCAAAACAAGCTGTTCCTCAACTGCCTTGCAGTCAATGCGAATTACTCTTGGGGCATGGCTTTCATGTTCCCACTTCTCCCGGCTAAACTTCCATACAAACCGCAAAGGCGGGGAGGGTGGCGGTGGTGGGGAGGAAGGGGGGTGGAGGGACGTGCTCTTTCAAGCCGTATCCAAACCCTTCGCGGTCGCTCCCGGTTTTGCCGGGGCGGCAGCGGCGAGGGTCGGTGCCAGCGGGTGCGGGGCCGGCGGGAGGTCCCTGCGGCGGCCCAGGCCACA
>JAWWEW010000041.1:25861102-25895170 GCA_035583185.1 Anabacerthia variegaticeps
GGTGGGGGGGGCGCGCGCGCACGCGCGGGATGGCGGCGTCGGCGTCGGGCGCGCGCATGCGGGGGAGGGAGGAGGAGGGAGGCGGCGGAGCGGCGGCGGCGGGGCCTGGCCGGGCCGGGTCGGCGCGTCTCCCCATCGCCCCGCTCCGGGGGCAGGCGCCCAGCCGCCCGCGGCACCCGCAGGTGAGCGGCGGCCCCGCGGCAGCGCTCGGCGAGGCCAGCGGCTCCCGGTGCCGAGCCGAGCCGATCCGGGGCGGCCGGGCCGCGGCCTGGGGCCTGTATCGCGGCGGTGGCGGAGCGGGGCCGGCGGAGCGGAGCGCGGCCCCCCGGGCGCGGCTGCCATTTTGCGGTGCGGGCCGGGCTGACCCCATTGTGCTGTGCCCGCAGGTGGATGCCCGCCGCCCGGCATGGAGCAGGCCTGCGAAGTGAGCCGCCGCAGCTGCCTCGTCCCCTTCGGCACCTCGCTGGCGGCCGCCGAGCCCAAGGGCGGCCCCTTCGGCGAGGCCCGCGGCCCCGAGCCGCCCGCCATGCAGCTGGCGGCCGCCAAGCCCGGCTACGGCCAAGACCCGTCGTCCTGCTACATCCCGCTGCGCCGGCTGCAGGACTTGGCCTCCATGATCAACGCCGAGTACCTCGGCGGCGCCGCCGACGGCGCTGAGGCCCTGCCCGACCCCGGCTCGCCGCCCCCCCGCCTGCCCGCGCCGCAGGACCCGGCGGCCGAGGCGCCCCGCGGGGCCCGGGCCTTCCCCCTGCTCCTGCGGGACGGCGGAGAGGAGGCGCCGGAGCAGGAGGAGGAGGAAGAGGAGGAGGAGGAGGGGGAGGGCGACGAGACGCCGGAGGAGGAGGAGGAGGAAGACGAGGACGACGACGACTACGAGGAAGAGGAGGACGAGGACGACGACGACGACGAGGAGGAGGAGGAGGAGGCGGCAGAGCCCGGCTCGCGGAGCCGCGGCCGCCCCGCGCCGCAGCGGGGCCCCGACAGCCGCCCGCAGCCGGGCGAGCCGGACGGCGGCCCCGCGGAGGAGCCGGAGTGCTCGGCCACCCTGCAGCTCGTAAGCACCGTCGGGGCGCGGGCGGGGGGGCCGCGGCCGCTGCCATTTTGCGGTGCGGCGGGGCCGGGCCGGCCTCGCTCCCTCCCTCGCCCCGGCACCCCGAGGGCGGGAGCCATCTTACCGAGCGGGGGACCCTGCCGGGCTGTCACCGCGCACCTGTGTCCCGGCACCCGTAAGAGGCACCGGCTCACCGCCCGGCAACTCGCTGCGGAGTTCGGTGGAGTTCTGGGTTTTTTAACCCTGTTACGAGCTCGGGTTTGCGTGCAGCGGAGATGAGGAGCGGAGCGTTCTCCTCTCCTGCCCGCTCCGGCCGTAACGCTGTCAGAGGCTCTTTGTCTGCCCCGGCTTGAGGTTCCCGAGCTGTGAGACCTTGGCGGTGGCCGGGGAGAGGCCGTGTCATGGCCTGACAGACCTCACGGGCAGCAGACCTTGCCTCTTATTCAGGCTGACTTCTTTTTCTTTCTAATTTCTCTCTACATTCACAAATTCCTTTATTTACATGTTCAATAAGAAGCAAAACTGATGGAACTTCGAGAGTTCTCAAAGGAGTTAGATGCATTTAACTTCTTTTTTTTGTGCAATTTGCTTTTGAATCCAAGCATAAGGGATGTTTCTCAGGGTGACTTTTTTATTTGCAGGTATAGGTGTGTATTTCTTGCAGTTTTCAGTATTTTGTTTGCATATTTCTTAAACATGTTTTTGCAAACTTAAGGTTTCTTGAAGGAGGATACTTAAGTTTTATGCATTGATCCGGGGTTTGAAAATTAGCTCATTTGACAGCACTGAAACCAAAACCATCTTGCTCTCTTTAATTTCAGTAGAGCCACAGATGCCGGACAGATCCTGCTGCAGCGTGCAGCGCTTGGGGAGCAGGACTCTGTTCCTTTGGGAACATGCGGCATTCCTGGTGTGTGCTCTGGGAGGTGGGGCACTTGTCACAGACTGCCCAGGGTAGTGGTGATTCCAGGAAGATGCTGACAGCAGCTTCATTTGTTTTTGACGCAGTTCTAGCTTGGGGTGCTCCTGAATGTTCCTTAGGAAGAATCCCTCAGTCTCGTAGTCTTTGGTGGTGCGAAGCTGCTGTGGGTCTGAGGTTTGTGCATATCCTCAGCTTTGTTTTGCAGAGCAAAGCGGGGATCTCTCGCAGACATGTGCTCGGTGATGCGGTTGTGGGAGGGTCTCACTTTGTAAACAGAAGCTCGCAGAGGTACTTTCACAACACTTGCCTCAGCTATCGGTGGCCACGGAACTGCAGCTGGTACTGTGACAAAACTGTCTTAGTTATGGAGCCTCTTATTTGGATATGCAACGAGGGTTGACTTTTTCAGTAAAACTGCCTTCCTGCTGTACTTAGCTTTGCTGGATTGTTCTGGTGCCTTAAAAGCATAACTGTTCAGGAAAAAAAAAGTGCAAAGAAGAAAAGCATTTTTTAGGCAGCCCGGGGTCCTTCTTTCAAGTCTTGCATTTTTCTTTAATAAGTGCATGTTATCAGAGCGGTCCTTCATTTTATCCCCACTGCCTGTGGAATGGGAAGAGGCAGAGATTTTCTTCTGTGCCAAGTTACCAGTAAGACAGTTAAAATCTTTTAATTGCTGGACATGACATAGTAGCTAGAAATAACGAGGCTTGCTCCTCAGGTCATGTATTCATGTAGACATTCAATTTCAGTCTCTGGATAACCGGAATCAACCTTTTTTTGAGAGCCTGCTAAAACTTGAAAAAAAAACCCCTACCCCAAAACAACCACCACAAATCCGTGGGAGTTCTGCACAGCTATTTTTAGGCTTGTCATAGGTGGGCTAGTCTTGCGGGTATCACCTTTATACTGCCTGACGATGGGGCTCCTCCACCTTACAGCGAGGCTGTCTCAGAGCTTTCATTTTTGAAGCTCATGGCTCTGAGCGTGCCACTGCTGCTCAAACTTCCTGTTTTGCCAAGAGGGAAGTGTATGTGTATCTGGGATCTCTGTCTGCCCCTTACAGGATTTGAATTTTTCACTAGATTCTTGCTTTGAAAAGGCTGATTTCCGAAATATCAAGAGTGCTTTCGGCAGAAGGACCAGTATTTGGTTTAGTCTTTAGTGGGATGCAAAGTAATGCCTCTGGGCAGGAGGGATGGTGGCAGGTATTGTTTTGCATGAGGATTTGTTAATAGCCCTGGCATGGCTATTAACTGCCCCAGACTGGAGAGGGGCTGCTCAAGTACCATTCACTTGTAAAGAGGGATGTGCATATTCTGAAGCGAAGCTATTTTAAGTGTCAAGTTAATCTTCCCTTAAGTATGTCTGAAGTTCTCAGCAGCTCCTGACAGATTTTGTATCGTGGATAAGGAAATTATAGCAGAGGTTCTTGGGTCTTGTTTCTTTTCCAGAGGTGGTGATGTGGTGATTGCTGGCAGCTGCTGGCTTGCTGCCTTGTGCTCCTGTTGGGCTATGAGCATTCGAATTTAAGTGGGTGGGTGGTCTTGAATATCTCTGTTCTTTCCCATCTTGATATGAGCTTGTCTGTAGAGCTCTCCTGGCCTTTGCAAGTTGCAGAGATTCTGAACTGTGTTATGTGGAGTTGGAAGAAGTGAGCCCAGACTCCAGTACTGGGGAGGATGGGTGCAGGCGCAGCAGGTCTGAGTGCCATAGGTCTTGCTTGAGCTCGGGTGCTGAGGAATTGGAGCCGGTGGATTTGTTTCTGGCAGAACTCTTGTGCTGAAATTTTGCTCTTTTAATGTAATTCTTGACGCCTTATTACTTCACTTTCACTTAGCAGGTTTGTTGGTTTTTAATTGCTACCCACAATGTATGTTCGAGTTATTTGATTTGCAGAGTTTAGCACTCGGAAACAGAGTTTTTGGATTCAGGTACATCTGTGCTACTCCTGGTGTGTGTTCATTATGCAGGTTTTGCATTCATGAGCTATTTTTTCCACTGGATCCTGATAGTTTCAGGCTGCAGGATATGCAGAGCTCACATGAGGCTCAGTGTTGCTTTTCATTTTCCTTATAGGAGTGTGATGTTTGGGTGCTGGCAGTGAGGAAAGTGAGGTACAGGGAAAATCCAGAGCCAGATCTTTCATTCCTAAGGATGGCTGCTTCTAGTCGTTGGGTGTAAGGAATGAGTGGGACGTGTGTGTAGGGCTCCTGGGAATTTTTTGTCTTAAAAGTACTGAAGGCCAGCAGAGTCCTCTCTTTAAGCCTAGAATTAATCCATGATGAAGTTCTGTTCTAATCTGCAGCTGTGGGAGAGCACTCTTGGTGAAAGTGTTTGTGTGCCTGTGTGAGAGTTCCTCTGGTGCTTGGTTTATTAACTGACATGTCTGGTGCCATTTCTTTCTCTGCTAAAAATAAAATGAAGGAACCAATGCCACGTGATCCTCGCTACTCCTGTAAACATTTCTGAAAGAATCTCCTACTACAGACTGTTGATTCGAGGTGTAACTAACTGCTGGTAACATTATATCCCTGAGATACAATAAGCATAGCAATGGTTTGTTTGAGTAGGGAGCATAAATTTCCTTGGTCAGTTGACATCTTCCTGGTGGGGAAATGAATTCTCTTTGGCCGTCAGTGCTTCCTGCAGGCGTTGTCTCCCACTGCGTGCACCTGGAGAGAACAGGCTCTGTGTGCTACAGTCCCTGTGCCTCTGATCCTGCACACATCCCCCTTTGCCACTAAGATTTCCACTGTTTGGAAGATGGTATTATTTTGCAGAAAAGAGCACATAGCTGGATCGTTCCTGGCCATGCAGCCTGATAGCACCCACTGGGCCCTCTGCTGAGGGGTGTTTTTCTCTCAAATATCTCTAAACTTACCGATAAAGGACTGTGGTTGGTATCCAGGAGAATGGATATTTCTGCAGTGGGGGCCTTGTCCTGGGCTGTGCTACTGCTTGACTGTAGATTTTTGAGGTCCTTAATGACTTTGCTGCTTTCACGATGTGATATGATGGTCTCACCCCTTGGTCGTGGTGGAGGTGTGAAGTGGGTGGGTGTTAGGAGCTGTCACAGCAGGACCAGCTGTGTGTGAGGGCAGCTTACTCTGAGTGACAACAGGGTTTTGAACAGTTTGTAGGATCCAGAGCTCTGCACAGCAGGCTGGATTCTGGAAGCACTTATTCTAGCATTTAACTGTGATTGCTCTTACCCTCCTTGTTTTATTGTATTTGTTCTCTGATCTCATATTACTGATTAGGTGCGAAATATCTGTTTGTGTATGTGATGTTAGAGAAAATAAACTGGTTTCTCTAGAAAATACGGGTATTCAGACTACCTGGAGTGCAGTGTGAAGTTTCAATGATCGATGCTTCGCGCTTCATGTTCTGAAACTGAACATGTCTGTGTGGAAATAGCAAAACCAGAGGTATTTTCTTGCAGATTGGATCGTTTTGAAAGTGAGGTTTTACTGAACATAATGGCAGAAACCTCTGTGTAGTTTCTGCTTTCTATATTTAAAACTTATTTTTAAAACTTAGGCAAGAGAGACTTTGTTCAGGCAGTGTCCTGGTTAACGTACTGTTCTCAGTCATAAATACTTCAAGTCTCTGCTGAAGATTGTTGGCAGAGGAGTGTAGACTCCACTCAGCTATGCAGCAGCATGGCTCGATACAGCTCTATACAGTGTAGCATAGTAGAAAATCACCTGCTACTGTTACAGGAAAAAAAATGGCAATAGAACAACAAAATGGACTTTTACAGGTGTTTTTTTGGCTAGATGCTGCCCCTTAGGGTCTGTTGCCTCTTCTAACTGCCTCTGAATTTACATGCTGGTGATTTTTTTTTTTTTTTTGAAAAGTGTTATCTCCTACAACTTGAATTTTTTTTTTTCTAACAAATTAGGTTGCTGAGGGTACAGTGATTCTAGTTCTGCTGTTACAGCTTCTTCTGAGGCATTGCTAAAATCAATGGTAGTGGGTCATTTTGATGCTCTAGCAGTAACCTTTGACTTAGTACAGCATATTCTGCATGTAGTCGTGCATTTGTTGATTGCCTCTTGCAGTGTAGCAGCTCCTCATTGCACAGCCTTCCCAGAAGTGGGGTTAAACTTAATTATTGCACATCACACAGTTTTTCCTTAATTTCCTTGTGCTAACTGAACAAATCTGTAGCTCACTCAAGAGGTGTGAACTCTGAATGTGATTAACAAGCTACCTGAACCCCAAGAAAAAAAGTTTTTAAGTTGTAATCAAGAAGATGTTTCTTAAAAGACATAACTCAAAAATCAGTGTTATGGGTGGTGATTAACTTTCAGTCTAGTTGCTTAGAATATACTTCTGTTTTGCCTGCTTGTGACTGACAGGTTCTTGTATATAGTAATTTTAATTGTCTTTCAGTTATTTACTCTGGCATTTAGAAAGGCACAGGGAATAGAAACACCTGAAGGAAGAAATGCTAGCAGGCAGGAGCTTGTCCTGGGAGTTAAAAAACCAACAAAACTCAAGTGAATGCCACTTCTCATACCAAAAAAAGTATGATCTGTGTTTTGTTTTGTGTGTACAGAGCTATCTGTGCTGTGCAATGCAGTCTTCGCTCAGTAAAACGGGAGTTAAATCCTTTATGGTGACTAAGGCATTGCCAGGATTTCATAGTTAATGGGTGGAAAAGGTCTGTAACAGAGTCTGTTTTGAATTATACCAGCAGTTTTCAACCTTTATTGATTTTCAGACCCCTAAACGCTTCCCAGGTGCAGACTCTTGTCTAGTGAATTTGACTTATCAACAATAGCCTTGCTTGCATATAGTGTCATGGCATCAGAGAGTTTTCCTGTGGCTGAGTTTGCAGACTGCTGAGGTACAGAACACCTTGCAACAGTGTCTGAGAAGTGTGAATTTTGTGTCGATTCCAGGGTAATGTTGTATTTGTGCTGGTGCAGAGGGGCTGTGTCTTTTGCCTGACTGCTGTCCCCTCTACAAGGGTGCTTGGGAAAAGTTGCATTTTACTGAAATAGTTACTGGAAGTTCAAATGTTACTTTAGGATGGGTTGGAGCGAGTGCGGTGTTACTGGTTAAAATTCAGCTGGTGTTGGAAACTGTGAGGTGTAGAGATATCAAAGACCTGGTGCAGGAGGCTGTAGGGCTTTTTGGTGTCCTGTGGGACCAGCATTGCTGTGCCACTGCTCTGGGCAGGGCTGCCAAGAGCTGTTTGTAGTTTGTGGCCTGTGAGGAGGTCAAAGGCAGGTGCTGTGTCCAGTGCTTTTTAGGTTTAGAGGTGCTAGAGGTGTAAGGACAGTCCTTGCAGTTGTGCCTGGGGATTAGAGCTGCAACTGTAAGGACTAACTAAGCTGGCAGTGTTTGCCAGTGGGACAGGAATGGGGTCGTAGCAGAAGTGTTACCAAGGACACATGCAGGGCATAGGCATGTTTGGGCCTTTGAGGAGCGTGTCCCACTCCTCCCAGCAGTAACTGTAACAAGGAAGCAGAGTGGTAGCACAAGTAAGTTTGGCACGTCTGCAGAGCTGTGGTGCTGAGGTGAAGAGTTTGGAGTCCCAAGGGTTCAGTCCTGGGTCAGAGCACAGACATTGCTTTGGCTGATCCGAGCAGGTGCTCCTGACCCCAGTGCCCTGGAGAGGGGAAGATGCTGCTGTGTGTTGGAGAGGCTGATGCCCCTGGCAGGGGCCAACTGAAGTTCTCTGTTCTTATTAAATTAGAAATCTGGTTCCAGTGTAGCTGCTCACAGTAGCTTTGCGGCAGTGATTAAATGTGTGACAGAGATAAAGATGGCCTTAGTGTGCATCCATCTTTCATGTGTCCAGAAGCATTGATGAAGCCAGGAGGAATTTCAGCAGTGTGCCTTGCCTCTATTGAAGGATGGAAGAGCACTCGTTAAAGTTGGCATGCTGACTCTCTGTGGTTATCTTTAAGATTGCATCAAGATTTATCTCACGTGGGTCTTTGGAAAAATGGTGAAAAGAAGTTGGAAGAAAAGTCACCTTGTGTATCATTCCTTTCCCTCACAAGAGCAGGCTGGCCCTGGCTGGATGCCTTCAGTCCTGTCTCTAGCACAGTTTGAGCAGAAGGGTTGGACCAAGTTACCTGGACTGGCTCTAGCGTTGACAGTGACAGAGCTGCACAATCCACAGGTGAATGGCTTTCCCAGCAGCCAGTGGCATCTGCCTGCTGCTGCTTTGGGGCTGAGGTGCTGCCAGGGCTCTGGGTGAAGCAGCAAGGCTGCTGGTGGATAGGGCACCTTATGGCATTGGGGAAGGGAGCAGTTTAAGAGTGCTCTTGGTGGCTGAATCACAAGGGAAAAGGTGGCACATCTCCACTTGTGGAGGCTTCCTCATGTGCCTTTCTATCCCTGTTCCTTGTGGGGTGAAGCGCTGGGGTAAGCAGGGTTGCCAAGCAAAGCTTTCTGCAAGTTCTTGATAGGGAGCTTGTTCTGTGGGTTACGTGTGGTATCAGGTAGCGGTGAGTGCTGCTGGAGATGGCACATCCCACTGCTGGGCTCTTCAGGGAAAAAAACAGTTTTAGAGTAAAATATATGTATAGAAACACAAAACAGCAGTGTAACTTGTTTCAGTTTCGAGGCATTCATCAGAAGTAATGCACTGGGGACTCCTCTTGCATTTTCAGACATGCAGAATTTGACTTTAGTATGTGACACAGCAGAAGTGATGAGTTGGATAAGTGTTGTATCCTAGCCGAAGGATGGAGTGCCTTTTGGTTTGCTATCTTTTAGGAAAAAGTGAACAGCAAATTTCCTGCTTGGTAGTATCTCAGCACACTAGAAACTTCCAGTTTCTTTTTTCAGCTCCTGTAGGCCTCCAGTACTGAGAGTGCAGCAACGTTCTCATCCTCAGCCCTGCTTGAAGCTTCCACGTTCCTCTTGTTTTGGAGGAGTGGTGTTCGTGACTTCCCTCCCACTGTTGGTGGACAGATAGATCCCTGCTGTGGCCTAATTTGAGAAGGGCAAGGATCAGGCTGGTTATCACCCTTTTAATAGTTCCTCCCCTTCCACTGGTGTTACTTTGTTGTTTGGTTTTCTGAAGCACCTGTTCAGACTTCCTACTGTTCTGGCTGATGTGGTGACTGCCCGCAGATATCTAAATAACAGCAGCAAAACTAGTCAGATTCCTCTTGATTCTAGTTAGCTTTCCTCTCACAGCGATGCTCACAAAGCTAGATTCACCACAAGGGTTTGGAAGCCTCTCTGAAAGTTGAGTTTGTAGTTCCTGATGCCTGAACCTTTCTCAGGTCATGGCTCTGAGTGTGGGTATCAAAAAATAAATAAGCACAAGGTAAGTTTATTGCACTGCTAGTGTTCAAAACTTCTGATTTCATTTTTGTAGGGATTCGGCAAAACCAGTTGAAATTTTAAGTGCAAGTTGAAACTTAATAGTATATGAAAGGAATTCTTACTTATTTTGGGAAAATGGTTCCGTTGGGCAGGGGGACTTGCATGCTGAATGCCACCTTGTTCTGAGGAGGTTATGGTTTTGTGTAAGTGGCATCTTTGTATTTGGACTAACAAAAGTGGGATTGTCCCTCTCCTGTTGGTGGATAAAAATTTCTGCAGAAGGTGAAATTTGCAAGCCCCCTTTAAACGTTTGTTGCTTTTAAAGAAGCCCAGGGAACTAAAAAACCCCAAAAGCAACAACCAGACCAAAACAAGCAACAAACCAGTTAATTTCATTTAATTCAACTCGAATTCCCAATTTTTAGCTATTGAGGTTCTAAGACAGTATTCATCTTTGTGAATGTACATGTTGTTCTCTAGTCCTGCTTCATTCTGGTTACAGCTTAGGCTGTACAGGATAGAGTTTACATATATAAATAGCTAAGTTGCATTTTGCACAGTTTGAATCTGTTTTTCATTTCACGGATTTAGAAACTTCATTTCTGAAAAATGAGTGCTGTGTTTATCAGATGTCTGGCTTGTGAGCAATTTTTTTGATAATATTTAGAGGAGCACAAAAGTAAGGCTGAAAAGGGGACAGATCTGATGACCTGGTTTCAGTTTGGTGATTTTTTGCTAGTTCTCTGACATAAAAAGATATTTGTGGGTATTTGTTTGTGAGAATTTGCAAAGTTCTGGTAATGCCAGCAGTTCTTCTCTTGCTAAAAAAAAACCCCTAGTGCTGAGTAAAAGAGCTAGATTTAAAGAGAATGTGGTTTATAATTTAAAATGTGTGCAGATAAGCAAGAAGGAGAGTCTGTTCTCTGCTTTGGGCTCACGATGTTTGGTTTGTAATCTGTGTCTTTGTGGGTCTGTGGATTTCTCTCCACCAGCCATCTGGGTGAGATCATATCCCTTCTTTCCCAGTTCTTCCTGCAGCCTCCCTCAAACCTTGCTGTCAGGTGTGTTTCTGGTTGTTAGGATATTGAAGTGCAAAAGCTTTCCACTGGACTGCTCTTCTGTTCAATCCATAAGGAAAACTATCTTCATTAAGTGAAACAAGGATGCTGTTAATCAGTTATCTTGGTGACTGAGACTTGGTGTTCTCTTATCAGTGTGTTCTTTATTTAAAATTCGTGTGTGGGTATCTCCTGACCTTGATAGAAATTCTTCAGGATGAAGGAATTGCTGAAGTAGTGTAATTTGCTATCTTGGTTTTAACCTTTCAGAGTAGTTCATATGAACCCTGGAAAACTTAAGTACCCTAGAAAAGGGTACTAAAAACTGGCCAATGACAACAAATACCCACAAGCACTGTCGGTAACAGAGGTTTGGCCTGTATCATAATCTCTGTTGTGTTTTTTGCTTGTGAATATTTAATTAGTGAGTATTTAACACTTTTGGATTATAATGGTCGCAGATAAGAGGTAGTGTACTTTTCCAGGCGTGAGTGTAGGTCAGATGCCTGTTTGCTTTTTGCTGCAGTGCTGAAGCTGAAGGAAGACTGGAGCAGTCGGGGCAAAGAGCAGGTCCCCAGCAGCACAGGCTGCCTGGCAGTTTCCAGCGGGCTTCTCCAGCTGCTCAGTTTGATTTGAAACTTTACATAAAGTGCCAGTGCGATTATTACTCTGGTTTCAGCAGATATGCCATGTAGGTGATGTGGTTTGTTTGGGTGGGTGTTTTAGCCATATGGATTCCAGCTGGGCTTATCCCTTCCCCTGTGCAAGGATTGATTCATGTAAGTTTTGTCACAGCAAGTACAGGGTCAGCAGTGCAGCCTCTCTCTGTAAATGCTTCTACTCATGTGTGTGGTAATGGCAGTTTGTATGGAGGAAAGTTTGGTGTCCTCTTTTAGCTTGTCTTCAAATACTCCTTAAGCTATCGAGTAGATATAACTTAATTTTCTTTCCTTTTTTTTTTTTTTTTTTCCCCAACTGATCTGGTTTTGATTTCAAAAAAGGCTTTAAAACAAGGGTGTTTTCTAATGATAATTTTTGGTTTCCATCACAAACAGTTACTAATCTCACTTCTGAACTTTGCTTCAGTATTCTTAGTCTCATCTCCTTTTTCCCTTTCAGCCTCCTTGCAACATTCACAGGCAAACGTTATTTCCCAATTCTTATTTTCTTTCCTTCTATCTATGTCCATTAATTTCTCATTGTTGGAGCTGAGTGAAGTAATGAACTGTGGATCACTCAGACGTCTTTCCACCCTCCCCTCATTAAGAGCAGTACAGAGGTAAGAGCTGACTTTTAACTACCTCTGACTGTCAACAGCAGTCACTGTATGGGAATTGTGGCCATTGCTGCTTCATTTCTATGATCAGAGTTAAAGGATCTAGACCCCCCTGGGATAGGAGCTGCACGGACAGCAGGATAATCCTGAGCTCAGAGTTTGAAGCTGCTGTGCTTTGTCTTAAACTGTAAGTTAACTCAATGAAGTTCAGCTGTAGCTGAAGAGAAGCACCATTTCAAGAAAATTTTTGAGGTAGCTTTAGCCATGCTCTTCCAGGCTAGTTCTGGGAGTACTTTTAATAGGAAGAATTTGCCTCAATTGCTGCCCCTCCTTTGTCAGGGCAGAGGGTGAATAACCTGTTGTGTGTTATTGAAATGGCAGGAATTGGGAGTGGCATGTCCTAGGCATTGTGCACCTGTGACACCAGCTGTGTGGTTGGCTGTGTTAGTGGATAACTTCTTTATAGAATCATGGAATGTTTTGAGTTGGAAGGGACCTTTAAGACAATCTAGTTCCAAGGCCCCTGCCATAGGCACAGATGCCTTCCGCTAGACGAGGTTTCTCCAAGCTCTGTTCATCCTGACAAGCATGAGAGCTGCTGCCCTGGGAATGAGAAGGTTTGAAGAGAGCACTGGAGGCTTATGGGGCAGAGTTGCTGCTGCCTTCTGCTCCTGGCACTGGTGTTTGGGCTGGCTCGTATGGGGTGTGACTTGCCTGGCAGTTCCCAGTGTGAAATCTGCTCAGGAGATATGCCATGCTCTTGCTGCAGGGCCCTGGGCAGGTATCTGCTGCACACTCAGCTGAAAAGACCATTAGTGTCATTGTTTATGCTGTATTGGTTAATTATCCTTTGGATGTGGCCGCCTCCTTTTATTTTCTTCCTGTCCAGTTCGTGCCTGAAACAGGCTTGGCAGGATCTTCCTCCTTTATTCTCAGGGGTCAGTGACTTCCTTCTTGCTTTTCTCTGTCCTTGTACACAATCTTTTTTGCTGCCCCAGCCGTTCTCCAAAAGCATGTTCTGTCCTTCGCTTCGTTGACTAATGTCATGTTTATAATTAAGTCAGGAATAAACTGTAATAGGGCTTTCTTGGCCAAGTATTTCCACGATGGCTTTCCAAAGCAGGTCTGAGTTGGAAGTGTGCAGGACTATAATGGCTGCAGATCAGTGGTCTCTGGACAGATGGCTCTTTGGCTATACGAAATTGGAAATGTTTGTAACAGCAGATATGTGTCTGCCCCTTTGTGTGCAGTTTGATCTTGCTGTGGCTCTGCCAAGATGGTCACATCCCTGGTCATGCTGTTGGTGCATGTGGAGTGTTTGCAGCTGTGCCTCCAGCTGTGCTGGAGGGGATGGTTCTGCTCTGATGGTTATTCAGAGATGTTCAGTGCTGCAGGAAAGGTACAGCCTGTGGCTGTCAGCATTGTGTGTGTGTTTGTGGGCTTCTGCTTTGTGCCACTTCTTCCAGCAAGAGTAATGGATTGAACAGCAGCTTCCAGTGACAGAGCCAAGAGTGGTTACTGGATAAGGGTTGTTTTTTCCACTTTTTAATGGTGTGGTTATTTTAAAGGGAGGAATATTGGCAACAGACAGTTGAGGACTGAAAGCATTTGTACCATAATAAGATCTCTTGGAAATTTAAGCTTTCTTTCCTTCATATGTTAGATTATTTGCTGTATGTTGAGAATTTCAAGAGGGTAGAGGTACTAATAGAAAGCCTTCTCATGAAGCTGAGCCACCAGCATTTGGTATTTCACTTAGTGAATTGCACACTGTGTTTGGCACAGTACGAATTAAAGAGGTGACTTTGCAGGTAGTGTTTGTGTCATCCTGCTGCTGAACCTCAGCTTGAGATTCCTTTCAGAGTGACAGACCATAGTTTGGGGTCTTGCATTCGTGGAGAGGGTTTGATTAAAAACATCTTCAAGGTACAGTCTTGTTTTGTCCAAAAATAACACAAAGTGATTTGAAATCCAGTGTGTTGTCTAGAGTTTAGGCTGTAGCGTGTCACATCTGTACAGCAAATTGATGCCAAACAGTTGATAACGGAGTAGACAGTACTGGCTCTCTTTAGAAGAACATGCAGTGATACAATACTGTGATATTGGTCATCTGTGGAGGAAGACCCTGCCCTTCCCTTCCTCACTAAGTTTATTAATGGTTTTGGATTTCTTCAGTGTATGTCCACTGGAGTTACAATGTGATATGTACCTGATGTGCAGTGACTCGAAAGTTTTCTTGTTACTTAAACACTTGAACATTTCCATCCTCTGAAGGTGAACAGTGCTGTGATCAGATGTAAGGACTACATCTGATATTTGTTGTATTTAAAAACTTGGGCTTTCCTTTGCTCACAGAAAAGTCACCATTACTGCAAGGCTGAATTTTTGGCCATCAGAATATATCAGTAGCTTGATCTTGGCACAGTAAATGGTAATCGTATAGGAATGAAATTTGCTGTATTCTGACCCAAGAAATATATGCTTTGGGGCTGTAATTCTGGCATCACACAGCAGAGTTTAAAAGAAGAGCCTTACTGTACCTGGAAAGGACAACAACTGCTGCTTTTGGGTTTTTAATGTTATAAATTTTAAAACTCACTAGCAGAATTTTTTTTTCCCTGTGGAAGTGTAAAGGCATCTCTGGCAGGTTGATGGGATTTAGGGACAGTAGAGAGGAAAATCGTGCAAGACAGTGGCCTGCTGCAATGCATCCTGTCACAAGACTCTTCCTCTGGGTCGTAGTACTTCCTAATCTGCCTCTTCGATCCCTAATGGGGCCTTTGTGGTGGGTGATGATGAGTTCAACACCTGACTGCTAATGCCGGGAAAGGGAGAGAACAAACCCGGGAGGAATGAGAATAGCTCCTGACTTCTTCGAAAGAGAGGTTTAGGCATTGTCTGAATAGTTTCTTGAAAGCCACCTTTTCATCCGGCGCCAGTGTGGGGTGTTGAAGGGTGACAAAGAGTTGATTTAAATGCAGACTTGCCTCAGGGCAGGGGTTGTGAGTGTCCCTCAAGTGGATCGATGCGAATGGCTCTGGCAAATCTCCAGCATGGTTTTGCTGCTGACTGTGCTCAGGTTGCAGTTGTCCGTAAGATGCCCGTGCAATGTGTATGCATGACATCAGAGATAATCAGTTTGGATATACATGTGCCTCTTATAGCCCAGGATGGAAATCTTTGTATAAAATTTGAGGCAAAAATCACATTTCCAGGAAGAACATAAGCTGGAAAGGGAAGAAAAAAAAAAAAAAAGGGGGGTTTGCATCTGAAAGTACATCTACATTTAAAAAGCAACAGTCAAAGTAACACTTCAGGTGCTCCTGGATGCAGAGGCTGCAGCAAGGGACTGGCAGAGTGAGGGGCTGCAGCCCCTGCCTGGCGCTGCTTCCCATTCCCTGTCCCTGAGCTTCAGCTCAGCTATAAGTTATTGTGTGGCTTTTGATGAGTGAGTGAGAAGAATTTCAACAATGTGGTCTGTAACATCATTACCTGCTTTTTTAAAAATATGACAGGGTTTGTCCTTTTGTATTTTCTTTAACCACATCAAGAAAACCCATAAAACTCAACCTGAAGCAGACTATACCTTTTATTAGAGAGGTCTGTTGTGTTTTTGTTGCTGGGATGTTGAACTGGGAATGGCAAGAGACGTGCCTCAAGCAGGGTGGTGAGCAGGATGGAGAAGTGAAGTGAGAAGGTGTATGTTTGTACTATGACAGCTTTAATGAGGAGCATATCGCTCGTGCTTATTGGCAGGAAAAATACCTCCAGCACGTCTTGGAGCTCATAAAATGCTGAACCTACCTGGGACGTGTTGGTGGGTGCTGCTAAACAGTCAGGATGCCTCACAACTGGGCATAGGGACTCCTGATTCCTGTGAAAACCTATTGTAGCTTGGCTTGGCTCAGTTAGTCACAACACAGCAAAGCCCCTGGATCCTCTCCTTGGCAGAGGTTTCTGCTGGTAGTGCACGTGCAGCCAGAGAGCAAATGGCACAGGATCTGCTCTCTGCTCTTGGACAGTAATACAGAAATGGCATTGAGTAGCGTTAGAGTTTGTGTGTTGAAAGATTTTCATGTTCTCGTGATTGCTGCACAGCCCTGGGAAGCTGAGTGGGTTTGGGTGACTGTGTCTGCAGAGTTGATACTTGTTTTGGAGACAGGCAAGGTCAGTGTCTCCATCTGTCTCCTAGAGGGGGGTGGCTGCTCTTGTGCTCTTTCTGCTCTGTGGCTTTGGGACAAAGAAGTGAAAGTTTTGCTCATATAAACTAAACACTGGTATATAAGGTTTCTTTCCTGATTGTACGTCTTTGGTTTCAAATACTTTATGGTGCAGTTTTATTCTGAGCACATCTGAGAAGCAAGGAAGGTACTGACTTGAACATACCAACTTTCTTTTTTCCTCCCAATTGATAAAAACTTAATTTGCTGTTCTCATCACCTTTCAGTCAGTAAAATTTCCCGGTCTCTTACTACTACCTTTTCTGTACATTACAACTTTTGAAATGAACGAATTGATATAAGTAATGGGGGTTGATAGTGACTCCAAATATTTACCTGCTTAAACATCTGAAGTTTCAGTGCAGTCATTTACCAGAGGTCGTATTCCTTACTAAAATACAACAGAAGACTTCTCAAATTCTCTTATTGTTTTGTTTTTTTTCAGAAGAATGGGTAGAACCATTGTTCTTTGAAGGTGTAGGAGCCACTAAGTAAAATCAGGACTTGCTTTCTAATGTAAATGTCTCTGCTGTCTGATGTAATCTGAACACAGAGGGGAGGCAAATCTCTTCAAAAGCATCTGGAGCTTTAGTAATTTCTTGTGTTCTGTTTTTCCCCCAAAGATCCAAGCCCAGAAGAAACCTACTCCAGTGAAGTATGAAGTTGGAGATCTTGTTTGGGCCAAGTTCAACAGACGCCCATGGTGGCCATGCACAATTTGTCATGACCCAGTGCTGGACTGTCACTCAAAAATGAAAGGTACTGTATCTACTCAGGCCAGAAAGCAGAGATGTTGTGTATGGCAGGCTGCTGCAGTTTTAAATTAATTTAAAAAGGATTTCTGGCCTTTGAAAGGTATGAAGAAATAGACACTACTGTAGAAGTCCTGGATCCATATAGTCCTAAATCAGGGAGGTGACAGGAGGAAGAGGGGGCTGGGGCTTGTGGAAGTGGCACAGATAGCTGTTGGACACGTAGGCTTTTCTTCACAGAGTATAGGAAGGACGAGTAGCTGGGCTGAGCTCAGTGTGATGCAGAAGAAAGAGCAGCCTCTCAAAAAAGAGATGCAGAGAAAAAGGAGGTGGATCAGAGAGATGCAACAGGTGAGGAAGCAGAGCTGGGAAGACTGGAGTGTGTGAAGACATGGAGAGCTGGCCAGTCTTGGAGAATGGGAGGTTGGAGAGGCTGAGAAGCAGACTGTGGTGTAGCTGCTGAATGCCTGGAGGTGTGATGGGAATGTGTGCAAGGGAGTAAAATTTTTTGGGTCTTGATTGGCATGAGAAAGCAAGGGCCTGTTTATGGAAAAATACTGGAAAAACCTGGAGATGGAGCCATGTATATGAAAGTTCAGGGCATAGTGTGCGCCAGCTGAGTGTGATGAGGATAGATGGGGGAATTATGGCAGGGCTGTGTGTGCTTGACACAGGGGAGAGCCAGGAAGGGAGTCTTACAAGCTCAAGACAGAGATAGGTGAATGATGGAGGGAACAGAAGGGAAGTGATTGTTTGCTTTTAGTTTCATACCGGCTGCCATGGGGAGACTGCCACAAACAGAAAGGCTTAGTTATTCCTGGTTTCCTCTTCTGATTCTTTTTATTCTGTGGGCAACTGAAAACCTTTTGAACTGGTGTCATCTGCCACTGACAGCTCTAGACTGGTGAGGTTGCCACTCACTGATGTATTTCCTTCCAGATTTTGTGGCCCTTGCCAGCGTAAGGACAAGTTCTGAGCAAGAGGGGACTTTTTTGAGTGGCCATCAGCTCAGACTCTGCTGCTGTTTGTCTAGAGACATGAAGTGGTTTTTCCTACATGGTGCTCACATCATCCCCAAGCCTGGTTGCTGTAGTCTTTTTACTTGCTATTTCTCCACTTTCCCCTTCATCCATTGGGAGACATTTATTCTGATTCTAGAGAATATTGAATGTGCTGTTTTAAATAGTGTGTTTCCAGCTCTCAAATGCCTGTTGAAGATATTTCCAGTAGATATGCTGACTAATATTCTTCCCCACATCCCTCTTCATGAAGTTTTGGACAGGATTTAATGTATATAGCTGTCCAGTATTCCCCTCTCAGCCTATGCATGAGGATTTCTGATAAAGGAATTCTGCAGGGAGAAAACATGATATTAAAAAATTCCAGCAAGACCTGATCTCCAGCCACACTGTGGACTCTCCCATCATTGTTTTATCTACGTTCAAACCAATGGAGCTCTAGGGAAAATTGCATTTTCCAGTTGTGGCTGTATATAATCTGCTCGTCTCTCCTTTGCAATCCCAAGGTGGCAGAGTGGGTGTATCTGAACTCTGGTGCCTTTGGGCAGGTAGAGCCGCTGGGCTCTGTGTGCACTGTAGGAAGCAGAGTCCTCCTGCCTTGACTCTCCTGTTGCCAAGGGAACGAGCCCTTCAAAACAAGGCAGGTCGCTTCATACTCATCACTTGTGCAGAAACCTCTTCTCTTGGGTTTGAGGAATGACGTTTTGTCCAAGGCAGTTTACCTTTTTTTGCAGCAAGCTCTCTGCTCAAAGATTTTTGGAGTTGGAATTTTGAGGCTCAGTGGCTCACATCCCAGTACTGAGTGGGATGGATGAAGCCTGTCATCTTTGCCTTTGTTTCGATGTTGCTCTGGTCATTGTTATACTCTCAGTGGTCTTGGTCAGAATCTCACTGTCAGCATCTCTTGAGGCCAGGCTGCCACACTGTGCTGGCATTCCTGGGAGAGGCAGCACAAACCAAATGGACTGTGGAAGTCTAGCCTGAACGTTCAGAGGGAGAAAGTTAAGCATATATTGCAGCAAAATGCAGGGATAAGTTTATATCCCTTATTTTCAAGCCTTGTTTACTCTGTTCTAATGCTTGTGACCTGTCCTTTTTCACCAGCATACCCAGTACTGGTTCAGTTTTTACTTGTACCATGTCTGTTCAACATTCTTGCACAAAAAGCACCTTTGAAAAGTCTTTGAATGTGCCCTTACAAATTTCTTCTCTTGTTCTGCACCTTTGTGCCCAAAAAATGGAGAGATTCATTGCAATTAATGTTTTGTCCTGTTGCACCTAATCCTTGTAGTGTGAGTGCATGTGTTTGTTTAAATACTGCTGTTAATGTTTTGTGTCCTAAATAAGAGTTTGTTTTGTATCAAAGCATTGAGCAAGGTGGGATATATATTGTGGTGGGGGAGGCTCAACCTGTATGAGTAGATCATATCCAGAAGGATGTCAGTTCTGGGTGTTGCCAGCACGGTTTTGTTTTCCCAGTGGTCAAGTGGACTGGACTGTTTAATCATTAATCAGGGAGTAGCAGAAATGAAATGTCCTGCTGGTATGTTATGTCTTTCAAGGAAAAAAATATTTAGATATCTTGCCATTTTCTTTGCAAACAATCTCTGCTCTAGGAAGATGTCCCATCTTAGACCCTTTAATTTATTGTTTGTAAGAAAAAAAACCCCAAACAACCTAAAAATAGACAGTAGAAACATAGAACATAGCAGCCATCAAAGGAGTCTCCCTTAGTTCTGAGCAGAAATCCCCAGAATTGGCATTCATGGGGGAATGTTATTAAGCAAAATGTAATTGAAAATTATGTGGCAAATTGTTACTGCTTTTTCTGATTCTTTTTGTGTGTCTTTATTCTGTTATATGCAAGGGGTTAATTCTGTTAAATTTCTCAAAATAGTTTCCAGTCGGAGACCATACCGGGAGTACTATGTGGATGCTTTAGGAGAACCTTCAGAGAAAGCCTGGGTTGCTGGGAAAGCTATTGTCCTCTTTGAAGGAAGACATCAGTTTGAAGAGCTGCCTGTTCCCCGGAGAAGAGGAAAGCAAAAGGAAAAAGGCTACAAACATAAGGTGAAAGATCTGTTTTCTTCAACGTGTTTTTGATTCTTTGAATCTGCGCAGTACAAAATACTCCTTTATGCCTGGAACTGCACTTTGACAGCTTTCTTCCGTGAGATTGACTGCAGCAAGGCAGCCAGGGAAGGGATTCTTTGCATCCTGACATCAAGCATAGTTTATAAACTGCCAGGAGCTTTTAGGCTCTCTTCTGTGCTGGGGTGTGGCCTGCTGCTTCTATTGCCCTGAACAGCTCTGGGAGGCAGAGGAGTCAGGGCTCTGTTGGTGTGGGATCTGTTTAGCAGCACAGTTCTCTCCTGATGTTTATTGCAGCACTGCTAGAAAACTTCCTGTGCTCTCTGACAGCCTCTTTTGGCTGATCTGAAGCAGAGGTGGAGTTGCATGCTTCACTAGATCACTGGCTGAGATAAAGCAGTGGGGTTTTTAGCCCTGCTTCAGTAATTTTCTTTATAGAAACCTGTTAGGACTTATAATTTGACTTGGAAAGCGCTTTGTCAGGGAGCCTGTGGGAATGAGTTTTGTGGCTCATCGCACCATCTCCGTTTCCAAACATAACAGCCCTGAGCAGTTGTAGCCAGTTAATGTAATGTGACACAGGGGGTCTGGTCTATGTCTTTAGGAAGGTGACTGGAGAAATTAACTTGTTAGAATTGCTGAAGTGAAGAACTACAGAGGCTACTGTGTTACTGTAAGAGAGAAAATAGTTACACTAGGCAATGATATCCAGTTTTTCTCTTCCTGAAGAGTTTTATAACTGATGTTAATGCAGAATCGTCAGACTGAATGTGCTCTTGTAGATATGAGTCCCTGGTTGCAGTGTTCTCATTTGGTTTTCCTTTTCCAAGGGCATGTTCACTATCTTTTTTAAGGACTTCTCTCCTTATGCTTCCAGCCCCCCATCAACTAGTGGCATTCTCACAAGTAACTTTTCTTGTTCTAGAATTGCTTGGCTGGAATCTTGTTCTATATGTAAATAAAATGCTGGGATGGCTACAGGTTTGTTGCTCATCTAATTGTCCAGGTTTGCATCCCTGAAAGCCAAAATCTGATGCAAAGGTGAGAGTATTTGGTTGGTTTGCTATCAGGCTTCATAATACTTTTAGTCTGCTGAGATGAGCTTTTATTAGTGTGGGTATTTTTGAAAGGAAAAATTTGAGTTGTTCTTCCTTCCTTGGAAATGGTTTTTGGTTTTAGGAGCAGTTGTGAAGCCTTTGATTTGCTGTTGTGCACTGGAAACTGCATATGCAGATAAGAGACAGCTTTCTTGCTGGTGTTAGGTGTTAGCAGAGGTTTGTGTCCAATACAAAGAGGGATTTTTGTTTTTAAAGGTACAGAGTTAAAGCTGGGAGACCTCTCAGGAATGGACATGATAAGTTTGATAAAGCACATCTTAGATGTGTGTGGTTCTCATGTTTATCCGAAGGTGAGCTGATGGAAAGGGCAGATTGAATTCTGCTCTGAGTTCAAGGGATGCAGGAAGAGTCAAGAATGAGCAGACCAAACAGGTCTGCTCAGGTATTTTGAGGAAAACAGTGTTGCATTTACCTTGAGAGCCTTGCTGGCTATTGCTTTGCATTTCTGTGCCAGGCATCCATACCATATGCATTCTTCTTTATGAGCACCTGTGTTCAGGATGTGTTGGGATGCCAGGACATCTGGTTTGTGGGAGACCTGTATTTATTTGCAGGGACCTTTTTGCTGTGTTGTGAATGCGCAGGGATTTTTATTAGACTCAGCAGGAGTGCAGAGTGCTTACCCAGTAGCAGTGCTTCCTGTGTCCACTAGACACAATCTCAGAGGAATCCATCTTAAAGATGCAAAATGCAGGAATGTCCCTCTGTTCTTTGCCTGCTGCTTTTCAATCTCGCTTTATCTCATTGGGTACCCACTCAAATACTGTCTTTCTCTTTTTTTTTCTTTTGTCTCCAACTTTTAAGGTTCCTCAAAGATTTATGGCTAAATGGGAAGTCAGTGTTGGACAAGCAGAAGACATTCTTCTCGGAGGACCAGAGGATCAAAAGTGCAGCCAGAACTCCAGCGAGGTGGACAGTGAGAAGGACATGCAGTCAGAATACTATACCAATGGCCCTGGAGCAGAAAGGGACAGGCAGCTGAATGGCTGCTTTAAATCCTTGGCATTTGACTCCAGGCACACGGCCAGTGAAAAAGGAAAATTGCACATTAAGCCACATGTGAAAAAAAGCTCTGAAAGTAGAAAAAGGACTAGAGTAAAAAAGAGCATTGCGAGAGGGGAAGCACCTAGGGGAGAAATCAAAGACAAAACGCCAGAGAGCATAGTTAGAAACACGATTGTTGGGGACCTACCGGAGAAACACGCGTCTCATGAACTTCGCCGTATTGCCAACAGCCTGACAGCATCCAGTAGCACCAGGGAAAACCATTTGCTTTCCTCATTTGGAGAAAGACGTTTTGAAAAGACACCTTTGAAACCGGACTGTGAGAATCGTAAGAGTGATACTCTCAAGAACACTCTCCAAGGAGATCTGTTTTCCAGCCCATCTTTTGAGAGAGAGAAGAGCTCTCTGGGCATTTTGTGCAGTTCCAAATTGCAAATACACTATTCTGCGTCTGATGCTGGTATTGAGAAAAAGCAAACTGAGTCGGATTCATCTTCTTCCCTCTCCGATGGTGGGAACAGTGATGTAGATACCATGGACCAAAGTTCAGAGAGAGCCTCTAGTGCTCTTGAAGTTAGTGATTCTTCAGATAAAGTGGAGAAGGAATTTCCTATGACGTCAAGTGGAAACATTAAACTTTCCATGTATCTTTCTCAGAAGAGCAGCAGAAGGGCCAGGAAGAAGTCATACAGAGATCGCAAACCTCTGGGAGGCTCGGTGACCAACAGACTTGATGCTGAGTTTGCAGATGGGGAGCTGGAAGTTGGCTTCTCTGATGCTGAGATGTCGTTGATGGCTCTTGAATGCTCTTCAGATGTGAGAAATGACAATCTTTCCCTAGCAAACAAGCACACTAACCCCCAAAGTGTTTCCAAGGACAGCTCCTGGCCTGCTGTTGCAAATCAAGCAATCTTAAAGCCGAAAAGCATGAAATTACCCCGAATGAGGAGTATAAAGTGCAAACATAAAGAAACAGTTGGTGGGTTGGAGCCTTCTCTTGCAGAAGAGGAGGGTGGTGTGAATCGCTGCTCTTCGGATACCAAAGGTTTCTCTGGCCTTCAGAGAGATTCTCTTCAGAGAAGTGGAAAAGCTGATGGTCAGAAACTGTTAAACAACATGCACGAGAAACCCAGGGATTCTGCTGAAATCGAAACGGCCGTGGTGAAGCACGTCTTGTCGGAGCTGAAGGAACTGTCTTACCGGTCCATGAATGATGATGCCAGTGACTCTGGCACTCCAAAGGCCACAGTACCTTTACTTTTCTCTTCTGCCTCTGGTCATGGTCGTTTGCCTATTGAACCAGATTACAAATTCAGCACCTTGTTAATGATGTTGAAGGATATGCATGACAGTAAGACAAAAGAGCAACAACTGATGACTGGTCAAAATATAGTCCCATTTCGAAGTACCAGCACAGCTGATGGTTCTGGAAGCAATTCTGCGAGTGGTCTGAAGTCTTTGTCTATTGTAGGTCCCTCATATAAAATAGAAAAAAATGGAGATTGTGTCCAGGAAACAGTAAATACAAACTCCACTATAAGCAACTCCTCATTTTCACGCAATCCTCCAACCAAGTTGACGGGGATTGGTTCTGGTAAAAGGGAGCCTGCAAGTGCTGCTGTTTCTGGGACAAATGGCACAAATTGTGTGTCCAAACGCAACTGTTCAAAATCTAAGCAGTCATCTAAGCTTGGAGATAAAACAGTTTCAAACAGAAAGGACTTAAAACCAGGAGGGCCAAGTAAGTTGCTAAGTCGGTTATCCAGAGATTCAGGAGAACATGCATTCCGTGTGCATGGTTCGGTTACCAGTCCTCTAGGTAATGAGGCAGAAGATACTGAGAGGAAAGTGTGTATTGATTTAACAGAGCATTCAACTGATGAAGACTCTGCCTGTTTATCTGATGACAATTTAGGTCGTATTGGAAGGAGACCTGAAGCTGGTAGAAATATTGCGAGCTGCAGTTCTGCTGAAAATGGGCAGAGTCCAGACTTGGATTCAGAGGCAAATAGTGAGAGCTCTCTTGGTGATGAGTCTAATGATATAAATCACGTAGCACCCAAAAAGCGATGGCAGCGTTTTAACCAAAGCAGTGCTAGATCTAATAAGCACATCAGTAGATCTAGGGAACAAGGAAACTTGGAGAGTGCCTTTGGCCTGAATTCTCGTGGCTTTTCACTGAAGGGAAATGAGTGCTTGGGACGTAGGCATTCCCCTCATTCAAAGGTGCTTGAGGGAGGAGACCTGGCAGTTCAGGACTTTGAGAATCGTTTAGACTTAGTTGATAAACGTTTGAATGTATGTGGTAAGCCAAACACCAGTGTGATGGACTCAGAAACAAAGCTTGGCAACTTTGCTCCCCAGTCTGAATTCTCTGCACAAGGTAAGGGAGCTGGACTTGCGCCAGAGTGTGTATTTGTATACATTTTTTACTTTTTTATTTAAAGGATAAGTTATGGGACTTGGGGCTGTCTGACAATGTGGAGATATCTATGTCTGAGCAGAAGAAAATGTACCTTGGTTTGAGTTCTCTATATGCATGGAGAACAAAGAAGAACAGAGAACAAAAAAGGCAGATCAGTTATGGGCTTGTGCTCAGATTATCAGTCATAAAGTTTTAAATACATTGCAAATCATTAGTTCCTCCACCATGAAAGGTAAATAAGCATCTCTCTGAGCTTGGGATTTTTTTTAAATTTGCATCTTCATAATGTATTCCTTGGAGCCACGTTCTTGGTGTTAGCAGGACAGATCAGTGCTAGAAAGTTGTCTGAAACTGAGCCTCAGTGGCTGGTCTGATTTTATCTTCTGTAGTACTGTTTGACATGGTTTGTCTTTGGTTGGTTCTGTAGAAATTCATGAAGACAGTGTGTTGGGGATTTTTGCATTTCACTGTGGAATCTTATTAGCTGTTAATAACAAATTGGGGAGCTCCACAAATTTTCTAATTTACAGCTCTGGTATGGCTGCCTGATGGGTGAAGAGAACAGAAGGGAGAGAAGCTGCCAGGGAGGTTGGGCTGGAGGTGGGTCTGAAAGATTTCAGACAGAAGTGAGGCAGCAGCATTAGAAAGGAAATGACCAAGGAAGAAGGAGGCCTCTGAGGACCACAAGGTCAGACAACCCTGACTCCCACAGAGACGTTTGGGGACATTTGGTTAAAGCCAAAGGAAGAAATGAAAAGGTGTGTGCAGAAGGAATAGGGCCAACAGAACCACATTTGACACGTACCATCCTCGGGCTTCTGCAAGGAATCCAGGGAAACACATCTTAATCAAAACAATAGAATTAAATTTTTGCATAGATTTCACTAAACTAAATTGCTCTAATCTATTTGCAATATCATAAACTAATAGAACTTGTCAGAATTTTGAGCCTGTGTTATTTTATCACTTACATGTTCCCTCAGTGCACATTTAGATGTGTGTATTTTGCTGTTAGTGGTTGCTGGAGGCTGCCTGCACCTCTGTCAGTGTGACAAAGGCAGCTCCTGGCCTGGTGGTTGTGGAACCTGCCCAAGGCAGGTCACAGCAGGCACAGCAAACCAGCCTACAGGGTGTAACACAAGGGGTAAAAGTTTTGGTTTTAAATCATGACCAGCTTAATCATTCACTGACTCCTCTGGTTGGATTTGTGTGTTTTTGAGGATGAAGTCTCCACAGGGCAGTTGAGAGGATATACATTGTTCTGGGCTGTTTGGGCTCTGCTGTGTCACAGCTGAGGGAGTGAGTTCCTCCTTCGCACTGAGATCCAGCCAGTTTCTCGTGGCATCATGGTGGTTTTGCAGTTGAAGCATCTCTGCAGTGTTGCTGTGTGAGGTGAAGATACAAGTCTGCAGAGAGAGCTAGAGAAGAGGAGCTGCTGAGAGGCAGTAAGGTTAGGAGGGTGGTGGCAGAGGATGGCAGCAGGCTCCTTGGCAAGGTGGTGGTGGTGAAGAGGAATGTACACTGTCCTGGTGCTGCACAGAGGGGTGCAGCAGCAGCAGTCAGGGCCTGGGTTTGCTTGCAAAAGTGCCAGATCAGCAACTGCAGCGTAATTCAATTCCCCTGCCCTAAATACCACATGAGCCCTGAGCACACCTGCCCTTTGTGGGCAGATGTGCCATGGGAAGGCACTGGATCTGCTGTCTGGGGTGCTGTAACATCCGCAGTGCTGGTGGTACTGAATAAACCTCTAATGCTGTGAATAGACCATTTCTTTATGTTGGGCAAGGCCAAATACATAGAAAGTAGAGAGACATGCTGGAAACTGAATTGACTTACAGAAGAGAAGGAGTTTCCTCAGCTTGCCAGTGCTTTGAGGGAAGATGTGACCCAACCTTTCTGCAGCCGGCAGAGTTTCAGTGTAAGAGGTCACAACAGATTGCAGTCACAACCATGCAGTTGTCACTAAGCTCGGACTATAAAGTCTTTATCATAGTTAATGGCAACACTTGGCATATTTTTGCTACAAAAATTGTGATGTGATTTAAAGCAAATAAGGCAGAAGTGAAGATTTGTGGAATTTGCTAAAGTAAAACAATTTTATAGATAATAGTTTTATCAGGTATGTGATTTGCCACTGCCAGTCAGACTGTATTTGGGATTCTTGTGCAGGATTCCCTTTTGGGAACAAAAACAGTTAAGCCAGCCCTTCTGGCACAGTGCTGTGTGCTGCATGACTTTGGGTCTCTCAATAGTATCCTAGTGAGGATACCCACCCTATAACTGGTTATGTGCTGAAATGTGTTTCACCCAGACACCTGTACAGAGTGTTAATAGAGGCTGAAAATATCTGTGTTTGAGAAAGTTGTTTCTTCTCTTTTGGCCAAGTTTGACATTTTCATGCTTGTTTAACCACAAAGCCACATTAAAGTGCAGCAGTCTTGTCCAACACCCCTGTTCTGAAGCGTTGCACTGGAATGCTTTGTTATAAAATGCTTCCGTTTTAAAGAAGAAAAAACCACCTTCTACAAATGAAAAGAAGCAAAGAGAATATTTACTGTTTGTTCTTAAACTTCCATGAGACTGCAGATGTTTCCATGACCAGGAGAAATCTTTGAGCAGTGTAATTTAATGATTTTGAAAGCTAAAAAATGGAGAAAAGTTGGAGCAATTCTGGAAAGGGAGAAGACATAAATCTTGCCTTTGAAGCTTGCTGAGCAGTGATGGTGTGAAGTGTCAGGGCTCTTTTTTAGGAGCTTGCCATGCATTGGGGTGTTGAGGTGGTGTATCATGGGTGAATAGGGTTGTGCTGAGGAAACACCTGTTACCTTGTGAGGGTGCTGCGTTTTCCAAACACAAAAGGTGTGAGCCCTGAAGAGCTCACAGTCGCTGGCTCCCTGATCTTATTGGGGAATAAATAGAGCAACAAATGGGCTTGCAGTAGCAGATGGGGAATTTGTAGTATATGAAAAATGCCAGGAAGGAGGGGAAGGGAAGGAGTTAAGCTTAAGTGTTACTAGTGAAACTAGTGACTGAACTGTGTTCTGGGAAAACAGTGTTTTCCTGTGCTCCTCCACTAAAACCAAAGGATTTTGGGTAAACAGCAGAACAGTCATGAGTTGCTAATGGTCTTTTGTTTTGGTAGTAGTGCTGCAAGGAGGTTAGATGTAGTATGTAGGGAGATATTGGGTGAAATTTCAGGAACCCCTCAGTCTAATGTTTTTTGATTTCTTAACCTGAGCTGCTTGAAGTCCCTTAGGTCCTTAAAACCCCCACCTGTCATGTCAGGCTTGTGGAAAATAGGAAGCAACAAATTTTAAGGCTGTCTCAGAGAAAGAAGTATTGGCTCTTCCCACATGGAGCCTCGGGAAGAGAAGGCAGTAACAACTATTATCCACAGATCATGAGGCGAGTTTTGTCTTGTCATCATCTCAGAAACACAGTCTTGAAGCTGCTTTCCTTTTTCTTAGCACATTCAGAGAGGAAGCGCCTTAGAAAGCCAAGTAAACGGCTTCTGGAGTATGCAGAAGAATATGATCACTTGTTTGCACCCAAGAAAAAATCAAAGAAAAGCCAGGAGCAGTTACAAAAGGTGAGTGAAGGCTAATGTACTCTTTGTGGTTGTTGCTCTGGGGCTCTGGTCTGTGTGTATTTGTGTTCTTGGTGGCTGAGTGTTCTTGCTGTGTGCAGTGCCATGTAGGATGAATGTTTTCACCAACATGTTTCACCACACCAGGTGAATTCTGTGGTGAGGTCTGAATTTGAAGGAGGTCTTCCTACACAATGCAATCCTGACAGAGATACCCAGCGGAGGCCGAGTTCTTTGGTTTCAACTCCATCTTCAACCAAAGAGTCCCCTCCCATCCTTGAAGCAGAGTGTTCCTTCTCAGAACTAGGATCCCACTCCACTGATTCCACTAACCAAGTTCCAGAAGGACCTTCAGATATTCCAGACCTGGTGGTGCTGTCTGCCTCGGATGTTTCTGAAGTTTCTGCTTCTCCAGATGCAGAAGAGGGATTCCTGAAATCAGGTAAGTGGAAGGTTGTGTGATTCTGCTTTCATAAGAGAAAATGTCACAAGTTCGGTGAAAAATGGTGCTTGGGTCAGTGTGAAAAGGTCAGTGGCTATTGGTCTGTTTGTTCTTGCTTTGCTTCATTCACTGTTTCTGGTGCTGAGAAGGAAGAGAGGGCAGGTGCAGGGGGTACCCAGTGAGCTGGTACTGTTTGCTTTCTTTAGTATGTGATGGTCCTCTCTAGGTCCTGGCACAGAATGCACCTTGGTCCAGACGGGGAGAGCCACAGCTCTTTTGCTGAGTCCTTGCCATCTGTGCTTCCAAACAGTGACATTCCCTTAGTTTGAAGGTCTCTTGCTGTTTTTAAAACCCTTTGGATGAACATTGCTGTGCTGAGGCTTTTGCTCTCCTAGTGAGCTCAAGGAGTTGTCACAAAAAATTCCCTCTGGAAAGACGTTTTCCTCAGAGGTTCTAAACCTCTGTAGAAACCGTCAGAGATTTGTGTGAGCAGCAAGTCAGGGCTTTGGCTGCCAGTAAGGCGTTGTGTGCACACGACAAGTGTGGTCTGATGGGCTTTTCCGCTTTCCAACACTGTCAGTCGCAGGGTCTACTTTGCAGTATGTTCATTCTCTGGTAGCATCCAAAGACATGTCCAGAGTTAAAGCCCTGCTGTTCTGGCTGTGCTAACTTGGAAGGAGCACGGTTCTGGCCTAAAGGGCCTGTGGTCAAAAAACTTAAACCAAGCAAATGAGTTATGGTCACTGGGAGGTCAATTACCCTGTCTTGTGTAAGAGAAGAGGGATTGCTTCTGGGGACTTGTGGATGCATGCAGAAGTGAAAAGTTTGAATAGGAAACAGTGCAGGTTGCACTCATTTTTTTGGGGGGTATCTTTTCTCAAGTAGTTTTAATGGAGATTGTGATCTTCAGCCTGTCTACTGCAGCAGCATAAATGCGGGTGTGAGGGGCGTGGGAGTGGAGGCAGGGCTGTGTCAGTGGTAGGACTGACTTATGCCAGATCAAAGTGTTGAGGAAATTACAATCTGAATTGGACTGCCAGGATGTGTTACCTGCTGGCAGTGAGTTCACAGTCTCTCTTCTGTGGGTGGATTTTTGTACTACATATTGAGGTGAGCCTGAAGGTCATGGCAGACTGAGGTCCATTTTTATTGAAGGTGTAGAGAAACAGGTAATTGGCATCTCTGCCCAAGGAGCTTATGATCCCAAAGACAGCTTGTTTTGAACTGTTGGCTGATATTTACTTAATGGTCTTAATCTGATTGAAGAGAAGAAAACCCTCCTTTATCTGATGTGAAGGATTTCCTTGCAGGAAATTTCGAAGGCAAACGTCAAAGAAAGCCCACTAAAAAGCTCTTGGAAGCCAATGATTTGGACACTGCCTTTATGCCAAAGAAGGAGGAGTGGACTCCCCAAAAGAAGGTACTTTCCTTCCAGCTCTTTTGAAAACCAGGTAGAAAACAAGCCTGGACAGCAGACCCTGCCGAACAAGACACAGTGCAATGGGATGTGGTTTTCTCTTGGCTGTGCCCCAGGAACAAAGGTCCACCCTTCCCAAAGGTGCTGGTTGCTGTGTTATGATGGAGAAATCTACTGTACCCCACCCCTCTTCACTTACGAGGGGGATTGAGTTCTGGCTGTAAAATCTCCATTCTTTATTGATTCTTATGGAAAAGGAGTCATCTGTTTGCTGCCTGGGAATATGTGAGCAGAAGTGTTCTGTGCAGAGGCTTTCTGTCATGTTACAGTGTAGCTTGAGCTTGAACCTAAGGCTTTGTCCTTTTCCATCAGATTTCCTTTGAACAGTGTTTCCTTCCCAAGTGAGCTGGTGAGTAAGTGCAGAGCTTGTAGCAGGATGTAGGCTTGAGATGAATCAGTGTAGGATACAGTGCTTGGTTCAGATACTTAAAGAAAATGCTGCCCTTTCTCACTCAGTACTCAATACTCAGTGATGCGGTTTGGAAAAAAGCAGCTTGTATTTATTTCATGTGCTGTGTGTGCACAAGACTCGTTACCACTGTTCTAAGGTAGAGTAATAACGCTTCTTTCATTTTTTTTGTGTGTGGCACGGTTTTATTACAGTTATGATTGCAGTAATGCAGAGGTTGTGTATGGTGTATTCCAGTCTTAAGCTCTGGAGAAGTGTAAAGCCGGAAGAGTCTCTCTTCCCAGCATCTTACAGGGATTTGCAGCCTTTTTGGGAGTGCTCAGCAAACAGTGGACTGTACTGGTGAGCACAAGACAGAGCAGCAGACCTAGCATTTCTCAGTGCCCAGAGACTGACCTTTACATGTAGAATCTATCACACACACAAAACAAATATATTCTTGTAAAATCTCTGATGACTGATTAATTCCTGACCTGAACTGTGAGTTACATGTTTCAGTCATTCGTAAAGACTGCGTGTCTGAGTGCACACCTCTGTTCTGCATCTGGTGACTTGACTCTCCTGTGTGTTTGTAGGGTACTGGCCCTTCAGAGAGTGACAGCTCTGAGCTCTACTCGCCAGCCCACTTCCAGGACATGGGAGAAGGTAAGTGAAGGCAGGAATGGTGAGGCAGACTGCTGGGGACATTTGGCTCAATGCCGGTGGCACTGTGTGTGTAAGGACTTGATGTCCTTGCTTCTTGCCTCGGCAGTGGTAGATGAGAAGAGGTACTGAGATTGTTCACCCCAGTATAGTTACGCTTTTGATTTCCCTCTGGAAAGTGCAGGAGTGTTTTCATATTTCCTGGAGGAGCTATTCACTTCTCAATGATGAGTCTGTGTGCTTGAAGGGAGCTTGTCAGCACAGGTCCTGCAGCAACATGCTGTCTTTTGCTTCACAACATGCTCTGACCAGGTTCAGCAGTGGCAGCTCTGTCCTGTGGACAGCTACTCCTTCCCTACCTGCCTTTGGATCCCATCGGTATCAGCGTGAGGAGGTTTCTGTTACAGTGCAGGAGGAGGTAGTAATGAACTTTGATTTGCAATGTAAGCTTTGTGTTGGTACTACTTATTTTTTGCTGGGGGGCTGTCTCAGCACAGAGATGCTGTTCTGCAGCCCAGCAAATGGGCCTTAAACCAGTGTGAATTGGGGGTCCTCTGAAGGCTGTAGGGCAGACGACAGCCTTCGACAGCAGTACCTGGAGGCTGGTATTGCCCCAGCCCTTAGTCCATCAGAGTATAGGCCCTGAAGGTCTCAAAAAGGATGTAGAACTTGCTGGTGTCACCTGTAGCAAGAGAATTATTTCTGCATTTTCCTTGAATGGTCTTTCTGTTGCATCCCAGCTTCTGAAAAGCTCTTGGAGAAACAGCGGAAGCGGAAGAGACAGCGCCATACCTCTGCGGCAGTCCATTCCAAGAAGGAAAAAAATGAGGAGGGACTGGGGGAGACCCCACACTCTGAGGTACTTGCGTGGTCTTCCTACATGATGTTGTCCCTATAACCTGTCCGCAGAGCCCAGGTCAGGGCATCTTTGGCTGGTGGGCCTGTCAGTTGGGAGTTTGTCCCATTGATGCAGTTGTATGAGCTGGGGTTAGGCTGAAGATACCACCTTGATTTGGTAGCTATTTTGTGACAACTGCTTGACTCAGGCTGTTTTTAAACTGCTACTCAGCTAATTTTCCAGAGGAGGTGCTGTTCTGAACTGATGGAACCAGGTTTTGCCTGGCATCTCACTTTGCACCCCAGAAATTCAAACTGCTGTAAAAGGTCTTCTGTGGTGGTGATGATGAGAATCTTGCCCTTTCATTCACCAGCATGAAGAATAAGGAGTAGACTTCAGCTCCTTTTGCCTTCACCTGCACATCAGGGTGAGCCAAGAACCTTACTGAGGGGACTGGGGGGAACGACTGCTCGCAAGAGCCTCTGATTGCATTCTGCCATCCAGCAGAAAGGGGTAATTGGGGCAACTGCCTCCTACTGCATCCCAGCAGGGTCAGCGTTCAAACATTTCTGATAAACATATTTTGCCTTTTAGGAATGAGCCAGGTATCACCAAGTGTAGGGGAAGCAAGACTTCCTGGGAGAGGCAGAACACCTCTGGGCTTCTCGCTATCGCCTCCCACTTCCAGTGGCCCAGGTTCAGCAGCAGGCAGTATAGTCAGTATGTATTTTAGGAGCCAATTGTAGATACATATTGTTGTATTTGTTGTTGTCACAGAGCATCCAAGAGAGCGCAGACCTCACAACACTTTGAACAGTTCAAGCCACCATACTGCTTTTTGGAAAGGGCATTTCTAATGGGGTTGATAAATTGGAATAATACCTCTGGGCCATGGAAGCCTTCCTGTGCTGGTGTTAGTGCTCTTCCTGAAGTGTGCTCATCTGGAATCATGTTTCAAAGCAGCCTGTACAAATGTCTTTGCCAATGCTGGGCAGAGCGGTTAACACTGTCTGCAGTTAAAACCCTGCTAGAAGGCTGGTTCAGCTCTGAAGCAGCAAATTCTATGTGAAAAGAGGGGCAGTTCAGAGCAGCAAAGATCTAGGCCATGGTTTGGAACCTGCACCCACCACTCACTGCAGAGAAAGCCCAGTTTTAACTGCCTCCAGCCTTAGACAAGTACTTGAAGTTAATTATGGTGTGAACCATGCCAAAAAGAAATGTCAATGCTTGGCACCTTTGCCAGCATGTTTCTATGTGATTGTGTCTCTTGAGCTGCTGTGGTGAGAGTGTTCATCCCTTGGTTTGGGCGAGTGCATGGGTTCTGGTGAGTATTGGACTGCTGTGGAGATGCAGTTGTGCTTCAGGTGGAATTTGGGACAATGCCGGTCCCTCAGTGACTTTGCACGCAGTGGGCTTTGTGCTCAGTGTTGCTAGAAGAAATAGACAGTCTGATGATACAGCGCAGTGAAGCCTTGGATCCAGCTGCCTGCCAAGGAAAAGAGGGCAGAGGAAAGCTTGTCAGCCTAGGCTGAGCTAAGCAGCTTTCTCTGTCCTTGCCTGTCTGTGGAGCCAGGAGTGCAAATTTACAACATCAGGGCAGCAAGAGACTGAGAGAAGGGGATGGAAAATGCGGTTGAAATGGTTGTCAAGGTTGTAAGCCAAGGTCAGGCTGTGCCAAAGAACAGGCCAGGCTTTGGGGATGTGCCAGACACAGCAGCAGGGATAGCTCTGGAAAAAGACCTAGGATGAGCCCTTCTTTCTGCAGGAGGTATGTAGATTTCTAATGTTGCAGTGCTTGTGCTGGGCAGGGGAAGGGGTGGGAACAATGACAGGTCTTTTGAGAGATGGCCTTGAGTGGAGATCCCCTTTTACCTGTTCACAAAGGATGGGCCTTGCCCATCGTGCCTAGCTCTGATATTGCCTTCCCTATGCAGTTCTGGGCACAGTGTTAGAATAAGGCTGAGATCCTGGCATGTGAAATGTGTGGATTGGCTAGCTGTTTTCAGAAGTGAATTGGATGGGTTTAGGCTGACAGAGCAGGGCTAGAACATGCTGTGCCATGCTGGGCAGCATGAGCCTAGTTGTTAAGGTAACATCGCTGCTAGCAAATGCTTTCAAATCCAGAGAGGGAGTTGCTGATTAATGTTCTAAGACTCCTCAATCCACATTAGTATTCCATTTCATTAACATATGAAACATGGCCATCAGGGTTCCAACCAAGGAGTCCTGCAGCCATGGGACTCCATGGTCTTTTAGCCAATGGGAGAAAGTGACTAGGAGGAGGGAAAGTCAAACCAGTTCTCAATTCCACATGTCTCTGCCTGTAGCCAATCTGAGTATGTCCCCCTGCTTCCAAAAGGCTATCATGTAGCCTTAGCTACAGTGGGAAGCTGGTGCCACTGACCACATGATGTGTGGTGCATTTTACCCGCACTCTG